>OX465434.1:15408147-16642942 GCA_950005045.1 Agrotis exclamationis
TTTTTTTCTTTTTAGGGTTCCTTACCCAAAGGTTAAAACTGTCTATCAGTCTGTCTGTCTGTCACAAGGCTGTATCTAATGCATCGTTATAGTTAGACAGTTCAAGTTTTCCACGATGTATTTTCTGTTACCGCTAAAATAAAATAAAAAAGAAATAATTAAAATAAAACACATACCTATTATTTATATATTATTGGGGACTTCCATTCAATTTTTTATACATAGATAATGGTAAGGAACCCTTCGTCAAACTCGCACTTGGCTGGTTTTCTTTTTTGTATACGCACGGAAGCGGTGATTGCTTTGTGCATCGTATTGAAGCGAATTAATTTTAATTTCGTATTTAGTCATTGAATTTCTGAAAGAACTGTAATTACGTAAACTAATCAACAAATCTATTTTCGCGGACAAATGGTAAATGGTGTACTTATTCACGAGGATGGCGACTGATACATAAAATATGCTGACTTTTTGAACGAATTAATTCCCAAATCTCAAAATAAATATCCAGAGTTGGTCAATTACGATAATTGTTTTCTTCAAAATACACAATACCTAATTATATATTATTACAAAGATTGGATCTTTGGCTTTAAGAACACTGAATAAGTAGCACTCTCGTAGAGTAGATCTGGATATTTAAAATGAGACTGAAGAATTTTAAACATTTCATCATCATCATCATCATCTCAGCCATAGGACGTCCACAGCTGAACATAGGCCTCCCCTTTAGATCTCCACATATACCGGTTGGAAGCGACCTGCATCCAGCGTCTTCCGGCGACCTTTATAAGGTCGTCTGTCTGTCTTAAACATATATCTATTGATAAAGTTTATTGTCAACGTGAGTATCTTTAAAGGATGAAGTTTAGCTACAACTTGGAAATGTGATTGTAAAGGTGTATCTCGTCAAGTTATGGAACTAATACTGCAGACCCTTTATAAAGACCCCTTTTTATTCTGTTTAAAGACATAGTATGAATCGTATTTGCCACGGCCATTCAGTCAAACAATTCTGTAGTCAAAAAACAAGAAACAAACAGAATTTTATATAGTTCTAGTCGAGATTTGATGCGTATGGAAAATCTTCGTTATGATGCTACAGAGGGCAAAAAAATACCTTTGCACTATTTTCTTTGCACAATTATCTCTAATAGTTAGGTATTTATAATTCTGCAAGTTGCTGTAACTTTTCAGTTTTACCTTCATTTCAAGTATTTCATACTCAAACATCCATGTTATTAAAATCTCCCGATTAAACATAATAACCAACAATTCCTTCTCAACTATTAAACGATCGGATAACAACACTGGTATTTAAAACAGTATCTTTGAAACCTTGTTTTTGTACTTCGGTGAAGTTACATTAACCGACACCGGTGGACGTCAGGTGCCTGGGACGGGCCGGTCACGATTCTTTGACCGATGTCTAGCTGAAATACTACCATCATTTCTCCAACCACACCACTCCAAACCCAACCTTACTTTGCAACATTCAACGTCCAATTTTCAATGAGGTGTAGTTTTATAATCGTATCTCCAATTCAAGCTGTTTTCTACTCTGTTTCTGCTGTGTTAAGGTTGGTTTTTGTGTGTAAGTAATGGAGCACGATTGAAAAGACTACGCGTTAGTTAATGCTCTACCTATGATCGTAATAAGTAGACGGTGTGTTGAAAAATTATCGGTACCATCGGAGGCGCATTGGACGCGTGACTTTTTTGCCTGTTTATTATTGAGTTTGAAGTTTCCGATGTAGATGTTACTGGATGGGTTTTGCTGATCATTTATTATTCGTGGAGTGGAACTGGTTGGTTCCAAGCAAACAAATCATATTCTGCATAGAGTGATAGGGTTTTGTTACTTTTTCGATAGCCATGGTGGTTGGTCTCGTGGACACAAGCGCGACTGCTGAGCGTGGGGTCCTGGGTTTGATTCTCAGATCGGGCAAAAAGTACTATTGGGTTTTAAAAATAATGTCTCAATAGCTACCTAGAGTTTGGAAGTTGGCGGTATAATAGCCTCGTGCCTCGAAAAGCATGTTAAGCCGTTGGTCCTGCGCCTGATCTCTCTCCGTTCGTGTCGGCTTGCCGTCCCATCGGAATTATGAGAGTAAAGGAACAGAGAGTGCACTTGTGTCCACCCTAAACTTGTGCACTGTAATATGTCCCACGAAGTTGGCTAATCTCCGTTGAGATTGGCCGCCGTGGCCGACATCGGTCAGGAGGATTATCTTGCTGGAGTACCCTGTGTGACATGCACATTGAAGCTAAAAAAGGCGTCGCGATTGGCGTGGCCACTTCCTGGGACCTAGTGTAATCTAGTAAGGCATTGGACTATGGGAGTAAGAATAGAGTGAGACAAAATGCAATTCTACGTGTAAGTGTGAGTTTCTATGTTTGTAAACGCACCCACGACATAGGAGCAATTCCTAGAGTGGTGCAAAAAAAAGGTAGCCCAAAATATAAATACACAAATAGAAGACGAAAACTTAATTCAAAATGTTTCGCTGACTCCTCAACAATTTTCTACCACATCTAGTCACAAAAATCTGCGAGCAAACAAGTTCGAATAACCCGCTGCGCTATAATAAATGTAAAATGAGCCCAGCCCCCATCAAAATGTCATCAATGTTGGCCAAATAGGTGACGGCTTACATAAAACTAATATTGTTGTATACATCAACTCCATTAGTGCTACATGGTTTAACTCAGATGACCATGGTGGATAAGCCGAGAGTTGCTCTTTGTTGGTCTAAGATGCTGGATGACCTTTGGACAACTGGTATTCTTTTGATGCTCATTTGTTTTTGAGACCTTTGCTAGATCAAAAAATATTCCATTTTTTTTTAAATTAGCCTATGCTGTACCACGTCTGGACAAAGGCTTCCCTCAATAACTTCCAATAGCTTTTATGCTGTTTAGTTTATTATACTCTTCCACTTAGTGCACAAATTTATTTTATACATTACAAACATCATAATATAAGTTGATATTGAATGAGGAGAATAGAATATAATATACGTTATTGTACACCAAAATTAATAAACAACAGGAGATGACGAGATCACAAGGAATATAAAGGTATGGAATGGGATTCAATGGAAATAGAAATATACCAGATCAAACTCTATTCAACTTAGGGCACTTGCAAAAAAAGGTAAGTGCCGTATGTTGAATACCTCAGATGCCATTTCAGCGGGTGCCCAAAGAGGAACATCTCGATTTTATTTGCGATTTAGTATTAAGAAGGCGTTTTCCTTCTCTTCATGCCGACTTGCCGAGCATTCATAAACAAATTGGGGTAAAATTAGCCACTCACGGTATTGGAACTAAACTTAGATAAAGAACTAAATAGTGGAGGCAATCCGGGTTTTTGTGAATCTGTCAATATATTTTCAGTCAAATCTAAATTGAAATTGGTGATGTTGCTGTATGCAAGGAATTTATAAACAGGGTGACACAATGGGCGGTCTTATCGCTAAAAGTATCGCAGGTCTCATCACTAATCTATCAATAGAATACCCTAAGCATGACCTACTACGTGGGATTTGGGAATTATTCGACCACAATAGTTCCTTTTTTAGCGTGGTAAGATCATCAAATGAGTCCTCCCAGTCCTATCCAGGGAAGGGCGGGAGGGACTGTCAGAGTTATATTGACTAAAATCCACGGTGTCCTTCAATAGCCCTTTACGTTCCGGGGTCACGGTAATTCACTAGTCCCGCAACCCCGGCACCACACTAGTACCTAGAACTAAAAACTATAATCTCATTCATAAACCTGGCAATTAGTCTGGGACACAACACATTAAAAATCACCGTTATACTCGTGATGCGACGAAGATGAACGAGAGGTCAAAATGTCGCTTCTCGATTTTGTAATTATAATTCTTTACAATTAGGTAGAAAAATTAGCTGACAACATGTGGTTAGAATATTGAGGTGTGGATGTAGTTTTACGGTGAGTATCTTTTGTGGTTTTAAGAATTAAGATACCATAAGCCACTTGTATACTAGTTTTATAAGTGAAGATCATATTTGAAGATAAATTAATTATTTTCTAGATAAGGGCGAGATTTTGGAAAGTTTTTTTTTTTAAGTGTGAATGTAACGTTTATGTAATTAGAAATTTTTGGAGAAAAGAAGGCCCAGCATTAGATCAAATTATATTTGTTAAATTAAAATAAATCAATAACAAAAACATACTAAAGTACAGTCGATCACAAAATGTTTAATAACGTCAAACAAAAATTTTGGTTCAAATATATTATTATATTCAAATAAGAAAATTAAAAAGCTGTCTAAAATAGTCATAGAAAGATTGATATTCTAATCATGCCTTAGATGTTTTTATTAAGAACCGACCTTATCAATATTTTGACAATATAAACCTTAGAATAAAATTAACAGATTAACCATTATAAGACCGTGACAACTCAACAATGTACTAAACGAGCGTTCAACTAACAGTTCACTTTTACTCGCGTCAACTTGACAAGCTAATTAAAAATACAAGTGCTAGGCTTACAGTATGAAAAAGACAATGTTTGGAGCAGTCTAGTAAATAGTTCCTTCATAACTGACAGTAAATGCGTTATACGTTGGTATTATGCAATCGGGCCATATCGTTTTGACCGTAACTGTCATCACCTTTAAATATTATTTAGTCCAACAGTTACTGAAAAAAACTGTATACCTATTCGATGTGACTACGATGTTATTATACAAATAATAAATGTTTTCTTTCTCATTGAGCAAGACCGTACCAGGACTTGTCAACGAGGTAGACACATTTACTGTTCACAGTGTAAAAAACAATTACATTTTAATAACAGGGTGTCCGAGAAAAATCACTAAAAGTACCAAGTTGCTAAAAGCAGGTAAGTTTCAATACACTTTGGCTGATTCATACCCAAAGTGTTGCTAGTATTTGATTAAAGAGATTCAAGTGCGTAGTTCAAATTAATAAAGCTATTTGAAAATGTGTATCGTAATTTAATAAATGATTAAAGTTTGACAGTTGTACGAAAGAAAATACATCTTTATAAATGTTAAATTGTAAGCCTCTAACAGCTTTTTACACACAAAAAAAAAACAATTGATGTATATTTTGTTGAAAAAAATGTCTAGGCCCATATAACTTAGATGACAGACTTTAATCATAAAAACAGCAGAGCTTCAAACGTTTTAATTAGCATACATACCTAATTACCTACCTTGCCATTGGTTTTTTATGTGAGTTATTCTTAGGATCCAGCTCTTGAAGAACAAAAGAAAAAAAAATTGTACCAAATATTAAACAGGCAACAAAGTTTTTTCTTAATCGCTTTCGCTATTCTATCGTTTCTACTAAATCCATATACGATCTAGCGTGAAGATAATATTAAAAAATCAAGGACAGACGGCAACCTGTTATAATTTATTTCATAAAAATGCAAATTATTCAATAAAAACGTTTATAAACACGCAGTGAATGTGTGTTGTCTGCGACTGTACATCATGCAATTAATAAATTAAAATTTGACAGTTAAATTGACAAGAGCGTGTGAAATATTTTTCTTGAAATATAAGCATAGAATAAGACATCGTTCTACCTCAAATAATAAATTTGGGATAAGAGTAAGAACGTGATGTTTTTTGAATAAAAAAAAAGAAAATTTTGTTTTTACCGACTTCAAAAAAAAGGAGGTTATCAATTCGACCCGTATGTATGTAATATTATCAGAACTGCACAGTTTTCATATATGTTAGTCTATATCAGCGTCTACAAACAGCGTCGAACAAATGTGCCAAATTTCATAAGTGTATGTATGTATGTAAAAACATACATACATACATACGTATGTATGTATGTTTTTATGTTTGTGCACGCATATCTCCGGAATTACAAGTTCGATTTAAGTAATTCTTTTTTTGTTGTACTAGGTATTGTTGAACTTAGGGTACACTGCAAGTTTCATCAAAATCGGTTCAGCAGTTTTAGAGATATGTTTTTTTTATGTTGTGACGGATTACAACATTAGTGCATATGTACGAAAATTTTGTATTTACAAGAATTTGGGTTGAATACTTAATAAATAAACTAAAAAGGGTAAATAAAATAAAAACTTTTTCAAAAAAGTAACCGACTTCAAAAACAACAACAAATCAAAAAAAGGGTGAAATAACCTAATTAATAACTTCTTTCGGAAGTCGGTGGCTAAAAATCAATGAAAAAAAAATAAAGCCACCGACATCCGAAAGAAGTTATTCATCATCAGCCGGAAAGCGTTCACTGCTGAACATAGGCCTCAGGAAAGAAGTTATTAATTAGGTTATTTCACCCTTTTTTTTTTGTTTTGTTGTTGTTTTTGAAGTTGGTTACTTTTTTGAAAAAGTTTTTTTCGTTTTTTATTTATTGTGAAATGTCTTTAATAACTGCTTCTTAGCTAGATAAGTAGTTAATCAGTTTAATTACTTAAAATTCTAATTATCAAAAGAACTTATTAATAAAATTGTTCCGTAAATAAATCATCTTAGTTTTGATCGTAAAATAGAAATCGATGGATCAAAAGCGACACATTGGATCGCCGCTCTCTAATCATATCGGGTATTCCGTCGGTATTATCGGTCATAAAAGTTCATAGAAACATACTTATAAAATTGTGATAAATTAATTAATAAGTACCTTGCTAACTGAAAAAACGTTAAGGTCCGAGAAGTGAATGAATAGAAAAACATAGTTTTTCTGAGGAAATAAAAATATACGCAAATACTCAAATAGTCGAGGATTACATCTATAAATTAGAGTAGCATAATGGTGTTCTGTTTGACCCCGTGGGAATTACGTGATGTTATTTATGTATGTAAGTAAATACCAGATACTATGTTAATAACTATTATAAATGAAATCCCAATTATGCCGGTCATTTAAAAAAATCTTTTTATTACAAAAATAAATTCCAGTCAAAGTCGGAAGACGCTGGATGCAGGTCGCTTCCAACCGGTATATGTGGAGATCTAAAGGGGAGGCCTATGTTCAGCAGTGGACGTCCTATGGCTGAGATGATGATGATGATGAAATTCCAGTCATGCTGCTGATTAGAGCTGAAATTAAAAGCATAACCCTTATTTTGGGCTAAATCGCAATCAGATGGAAAAAAGTCTTATAACCCAAAAATAAATATGTCTATACGAAACCATTGAATACAACAGCTAAGTAAAGACATCGACAGGCTTTCTTGTAAATTGTAGAAATATCGCTTTTCTAACAAGTTTATAGGCTACTTACTGCCCATGGAATTCAGCATGGGAACGAGATGGCGCTAGGCGACTTGCATAGCTTTGTCTCTTTCCGACAGTGGAATTACTCTCGCTTTAATACATCATGCTGGCCACCTGCATTAAATAAGAATTTTAAAATAGAAGTAACAAATATAGTTGAATAAATATTGGGTGAGCAACGTCGTCGGCGCAATCAATTTTATGACAGCAATTACCTTCTGCATCATCTATTAATATTGCGTTTAGTATAAGTATCTAATTAAATAATGTTGCAATGTAACATACAGGATTTTTCATTATCACAGTGCAGATGCCAGAAGAGGTAACTTTTTATGATATTATTTTCTGTTGTTAACAGTATCTTTCGTTGCAAATTGACGTAATTAAAGTACAAAATCAAATAAAAACAGATGATATCTAATTATTTCAAAAACTTGTCACTACTATATATACAGTGTGTCCGGACACGAGTTAGCGATATTTGAAGGGGATATTATAGATTCATTTTCGTCGACAAAACTGCTTTTAAAAAAATTCTTACTCCAACACCTCGCGAATGGCGGCCATTTTAGTTTTTTGATTTGTCCAACTGTGGTATGGCAAATATCTTTAAATCCAAGACACCTACAAACATGCCAATGACTTTGTTGCAAAGTTAAATGTTAAGGCTTTTCAAAAACTTGCGAAAGTTTTCTAAATAATATGGAAAAAGAACCAAAAAACGTTGGCAAACACGACATTGTACACAAAAATTCCTGAATATTTTCACATTTTATACTCTAGCACGAAAAGTACCCTTGTATTTTGCTTAGGTTTTTGCATTAAATTAAAAGTATTTGAGTTAGGCTACAAAATGGTATCAAAGTTATTTCTCTACGTCAAGTACTTTAGGAGTTATTCTTCCTTGAACATAACCCTTCCTTAGCGAATGTACCCCAATATTACAGGTGTCGCATTTTTTGGGCGAGCTAAATCGTTTCAGTGTAAATTTATGAACTGGCATTATTAACCACCATGTAAATGATCCCAACTAATCACCCATAAACTGAAATGGCCCATTTTTTTAATTTATTCAAAGAAACCGATTTCATAAAGTAAAAAAAAAATGTATTATTTCAGTTTAATGGTGATTCGTTGGGATCATTAACATGGTGGTTAGTAATGCCAGCTCATAAATTTACGTTGAAACGGTTTAGCTCGCCCAAAGAATGCAGCTTCTGTAACATTGGTGGTACATGCGCTAAGGAAGGGTTATGTTCAAGTGAGAATAACTCCTAAAATACTTACCGTAGAGTGATAATTTTGATAAAATTTTATAGCCTGACTCAAATACTTTTAACTTAATGCAAAAACCTAAGCAAAATACCGGGGTACTTTTCGAGCTAGAGTATAAAATGTGAAAATATTCAGTAATTTTTGTGTACAATTTCGTGTTTGCCCACGTTTTTTGGTTCTTCCTACATATTATTTAGAAAACTTTTGCAAGTTTTTGAAAAGCCTTAACATTTAACTTTGCAATAAAGTCATTTGCATGTATGTAGGTCTCTTGGATTCAAAGATTTTTGCATTTTATTGTACATACCCCAGTTCGAGAAATCCAAAAACTAAAATGGCCGCCATTCGCGAGGTGTTGGAGTAAGAATTTTTTTAAAAGCAGTTTTGTCGATGAAAATGAGTCTATAATATTCCCTTTAAGTATCGCTAACTCGTGTCCGGACACACTGTATATTTGAATACTTTTTCGGGGACAATTGAAGTCAATAGTTTCTCTAGCTAATTCAATTTCTAAATATTTAATTTCGGAATATTTTAATACGTAAAATATCGTCGCAACATTATTTTTGTGTGGGGCAACGTTTTTTGAAAAACGTTGCCCCACACAAAAATAATGGATTTTCGTTTTATAACAAGGGATTTCTCCTGTGTCGTGGATGCGTTTACAAACATAGAAATTCACATGCACAAACACTTTAGAAAATCACCATAACAAATAAAAAAAAATGTGTAAGGCTTTTGTACACGACAGTACACGCGCATACGCAAGACAGCGTGCAAATCGATGTCACGACATCCCGGCTGGTCTCGCTGATGGCTCATTAGACGGACGCCATTCATCATCACAACTGGTCCTGGGAGGAGAAAGGTTACCAAGAGACGTGTTCCTCGCATGTTATGTTTTTATTTTGCTTCGAGACTTTTAATTGGAGGAGGAAAGTGACAGGATTTTGTAGGAGTTTTTTTGTTTATAGAGTTTAATATGTAACTTTCTCACAAATAAGAAAAAACAAGCTAAACTTCTATTTTGTTATGCCTTATTTGATTCGTATAGTGTGTCCATGGAGTTTCTTGCTCTATCTTCTTCATGAATAGTACGGTTTAGAAAGGACAACTGTTTGATTATTTTTTATCTCGATAAAAAGCTCTCTACAAATTAAATTATTCATTAACCGTCTTACTGGTACCACACGAAATATCCTAAACATCTGTTGAAAACTTGTCAAAAAAAAACTGTCAACGTCAAAACGACATTTCACGTTGATAATAATATAAGGGCCGTTTTGCAGTTACACTTTTTTAAGACAAGCGTTCAACAGACGATTATCTTTTTGTGGTAAGGCGGTTAGATTTTGACCGATTTTGAATTAGATACACACAAAATTTATACCTAGATTAACCCGTGAGACAAAAAGCTGAACTTCACGCGGGCCAAGCCGAAGCATGAACTAGTAAAAAAATAAATGAAAAAACTATCACCAATTCTATGAACTAGTCGAAACTATTTCTTATCAACTAGCACGTACAGTCAAGATCAAAAATCAATATTACAGTGTACTTGGTGTTGTGTCTACGACAATTTCACATGCAATTTTCTTGTTCAAACTGACCATACCATTACTAGCATCAGATTATATTACTACACAGAATATAAGGTAGGGACTTTATTGAAAGCTGAGCTGAACGAAGCTAACTTTATTTTTTTTTCTAATTATTAGATGTATAGTTTGATTATTAATTCGAGTCAGTAAAATGACAAATGCAACTGTCACTGATACAACAAAATGAAACAAACCTGAAAATTGGAAATGTCATTTTACTGACTCGAATTAATAATCGTATTTTAGGTGTTTTAACAAAGGATGAATGAAATAAGATTGAAAAAGAATGAGTTTCTGTTAAAGACAAAAAACTTCACAAGAAGGTTGCATTAGAGGAATAAAACATAAATCATCTGTCGCCATAGAGTGAAAGTAGTCAGTAGGAGTTTGATACAATATCAAACTCCTCAAGCGAAGGTGGGACAGACTCTTCATAATTATTAGAAGTCGCTGAGTGCCAATCTGATTGCCTTTGTCGTTTCTCGAATACTCTCTGTAACAAATATCAGTATCATCTACCTACTTAAACATAATTCTGTATCGTTCCCTGGTACCTGGTACACATTTGACATTTTCTACATTGCATTCTAACTAACTAAATATTATTCATTTCTTCATTCATTCTCCTCGTTCATTTCACTCATTCCTCGTTCATCTTTCCATCGTAACCTCACCTTAACAGCTAAATATGAAGAAGGATAAGTCACGTAGTTATCGCCAGCGATGTGTCGGTAATTTTCGATTGGACAATCTCTATAATGATTGTTTGAGACGTGAGATGTAGTCTGGTTAGTTTTATATTTTGTTTGAACAAACGACATGGTTGTAGTAATGACGGTGATTGAAAGTCATGGATGTCTTTCTCCGTGGGAGTCTGAGTGAATGGAACGGCATTTTTAAAGTATTCTTAGGAGTCGTTCGTTGCAATTTGCTTTTAGGATGTTCTAGGTGTATTTTTGGCCTTATAAGATCGGAAGTTATTAGTAATTCTGTTATCTAACCGTCTATGGTGCTAAAAACATCGTATTAAAATTGTTGGTTTTTAGGATTATCAAGCCCGTTTAGTTTGTTGTGCGTTTTCTCAGTAAGAGCGGATCGAGTGATTGGAGTTTCTTTTTAAAAAGTTTTAAATTGGTAAGGTGTTGATAACACTGTGTACCATTAACAGTACAATCTGTTTTTTTTTTAATATCAGTTATAATTAGCTTTATTTTTCTGAACGTCGTTGTTTCATTATGGATGGCTGGAATGATTGAGGATACTATTGTATTCTTATTATTAAAATAAGTCACTGGTTCCTATAAAATATTAAATCAGTAAGGATTATAAAATTAACTTTGAATACACTGCTGGCGCCACAGAAACAAAATAAAAGATGAACGCTTAACAAGCATAAAGGTCAAATGTAGTTTCAAAAAGTGACATGTAACATCTGAACTCAGTTTCACGTCACATCATCTGTATGTATCCCAGGTAACACGGTTGGGCACACGTCATACGTTCAGCGTAGGCGTCAAAAAGCGTCAGTGTCTACCCTGACGCCTGACGCGTGACGCGACCCGCCCGTCAGACGCTACTCAAGAACAGTGAAATTTGTTCTCAGCACGATATATTCAAATATCTAACCGTATGTCACTCGATACGCCTGACATCTTCATGACTATTATATTTAGGCGAAAAGATCTGAATATATCACCTTTTTGATACTCAAAAGTGAACCTTATACTTTCTCAGATAAAGTTCTGCTTTCTTATGTTAATATCACATATAGCATAAAGGAATTCGTCAAGCGACTGTCAGTCATTGGCTTTTGTAAAAGACCACCGCATTACGAAGTTATAATAACACGTCGGTAGAACTTTAATAGAAATACGTAAGGACTATTTTCCTTTGCTTTGGAAACGTTTAACCCTTGTGATGCGAAGGTGGTCTGATAAGCGCTTCTTCAAAGTGACGGGCGTCAAAATGCTTCAAAAGCGGTCATGTGCGATGACTCCTTGTTAGCAAGTGTGTTACTTACTGATAATGACAAGATAATGTTTGAGATAACGATATTCTATTCCTTAGTCAAAGGTTATGATTTGAACATTAGCCCGTGATAAAAAACCTAATAATAAAATTAAGAATACAGTACAAGTTCATAGGTGAACCTGACCGAGATGTTGAAATGTAAGGATAAAATCTTGTTCTGAAAATATTCATTACCTGGTATGTTATGTATTTGAGTATGTATTGTAAAACTGACACTTATTTTATTTTATAGCGTAAATGTAAGCTCCAATGTAATATGAAGAAGACTTCCAAGTTAAAACACATGTTGATCTAAAAAATTGTAACACTATGATTGAAGATGGTCTAGAAGCTTTTGAATACTCGTATTTGTGTTGGTAAATAGGAAGAAAGCCACATAATATGACCACAAAATAGTTAAGACTCTACTAATATAAAGAAAAAATATGTAAAAGCAACAACTAAAATTATAACACCAAAACCAAACAGCCCCACACATTCTAATGTCAACAAATAAGCACCTAGACCCCACAGTAATCATACAACGACGGTCACGCGCATGAAAAAAAAAAGATCACGTAGTACTTAACGAGAATTGTTTCTCAACATTTGACATTCCGTCGAAACAAATTGTGGGTTCGATGGCTGTGTAACGTTTTTCTCACACGATTGGAGAGCAAATAACTAGGTGCTGATGATATGGCAATATCGTTTCACGAACTAGGTACTGGGTGTGGACTGGCAGGTGAAATACTGGCGGGAAAGTTGGCAAAGATTCTGGTGCCAAATGTTGGGTGGTTGGGTTCGGCAAAAAATCGGAGAGGTGATCTGTACTTTAGACACTTTCTGTTTAGGGTTGGGCGTATATGAACCAGTGATTGTAATTGTTGTTATTGAGATGAATATAGATATGTTTGTGATTATTTAGAACACTGCAGAGATGATTTTAGAAGAAAATGTCATAGAAACTGTGATCCGATGTCTTTTAACAAAATGAACAAAGTGACAATATTCCAGCTGCAACATAGAGTAGGTACACTTTTATCTTATTGCTACTGTTATTAGCCCTGTTAATGTTGAGAAGAAACAGATTAAAAAAAAAACTATACAACTAAAAGAATTGGAAGGTGCTACGGAAGATGCAGATATAAACATTAAAGGAAACCTAAAAACGAATCCATATAATAAAAAGCCAAAAGATGTATATTTTGTTGAAATAGACGAACCTATGCTTGGTACAGATGAAGTGTATTAAACTGGCATTACATAAGTTCTTCAACATGCTTGCCAACCTTACCGTCAGTATATCACCTGTCTAAGTATAGCTTCGGTCATACTATCATGGGTACAGCCAATTTTCGCCTCTCATATTGGTAGCGTGTAAGTACTCGATTGTATCATGATTTCGAAATTGAATTGAATACTGTCGTACTACGCGTCGAGATTGCTGCTCACGATTTTTACTTCCCTTTCCCTCTTTATGCGTGAGATAAGGATGGATCTATATTGTTACTTTTTTCCTTTATGGTTTTCTGTTGAATAGGCCCGCGGTCGTCAGTGTCAATTTTAGCTAGTCGTGAACGAGCTTTGTGTCAATTTTAGCCAAGGAACAGCGAAGGGTTATCTGCTTCTTTATAAGGCTCATCTTTTGCGGCATTCCTGTCATGATTGCGTTTGCGCACCTATATGTAATTTTAGCGATTGTTCTTAGATTGTTTTTGGTTTTGTGATCACACTGAAAGAATTTTAGATTGGATTTGTAAAAAGTGACGGGGATTCCGGTTAGTGCACTGAGACCTTACCGTATATTATTTCTTTCTAGTCTTTGTGAGAAATATGAGATAGAAACAAGTTTTCTTTTGGTGTCTGATGAATGTCGCTATCAATTTTGTGGTTCAAATTAATATTTTTTTCCGTAGCAGGAGTCACAAAATCAACGAAAGCATAATAGTTTACTTTGTAATATCACAAATCATAAAACGTATAGCAACATAAATCTCTAACAGATCAACATCCTGGGATATAATTTCAATCAAAATGATGATGATGTCATTTTTCAGTTCATTTATGGTAAATTCAATTCGCATCTCCTATTCCACATCCTTTTCAAATATTAGCCAGAATGTACGCATACCTATCCATTTATGTAGTTGTCCGCAGCGGTAGGCCCAATTACTTCGCTAATTCAGTCGATGATGGGACATTGTGGTTCTCAAACTTTGGACCCAAATTTATTTATATCTAGTACTTGGAAAATTGGGACAAGATTAATCAACGACGCTATTTGTTGTCGATTACTCTTGTAGCAAGAAAATTTTGAATCAGTGTAAAGAAAAAGAAAAATATTATTGAAGGAAGGTTTGAGATCCATTGGCTATTGTCTCATCATCTTTCCTACATAAAATACAGGGACTACATGAAAGTCAATGGAAAACGTGAGTATAATCGCCGAGAAAATTGCTAACTTGATTTTTTTTTACAATATGAAAAAAAAATCTGGGTTTTGTATTTTTTTAAATAATGCTATTAGTAAAGTTTTAAATTTGTTATGAAAATAAGCTTTGAGTTCGTAACGAGTAAATTTTTTTGATTAATATTCTCAATTTTATCCACACTCGAAAACAATTTCTACAAAAGTACAATAGCAAAGCTATCAAAATTACCAGAAATACTTGCATTTAACCTTCCAATTTCACTTTTGTCAGCACCTGTACCCGTCACCCACGTTCCCGTCCGAGTAATGACATGAACTACGTGCGCCAATCGTCCGCAATACGGCACGACACTGCGCAAATACGCGTCCCGTGACGGACGCAGCGTCGCCACTGTGCCGCGACTGTGACGATCACTTGCGTACGCAATTGTACCTGGTAAGTGCACAATTGCGTCCGATGAGACACGTACGGGCAAATCTTCTCGTAATTGAGAATGTACGCTACCGTCTTGTCTGTGAAAGGAATGTTGAATTGTGGGAGATTTGAGCACTGTTTGTGCCTAGGCACTAATGTAGGTGTGGGTAATTTTGTGTCACAGATCATAGTTTACCTTTATTTTTTACTCAATACGAATTTGTAGTGCCGAATGTAGCGAGTATTTAACTGACACGAATTTCCACGCTTTTGTGATGTAAAGTAAAAGTTAATTTAATGAATAAAATTAGTTCTTGGTTCGTACAATAGATACATTTTTTTTTATTTTCCGTTAATTTAAGTCATAATACTTCAAGTACGCTTTACGGCCAAATACGTTAAATTCATGCTAAGGCTTCAGATGTCTAGGTTATTATGCAGTCTTAGTCAGCCATGATGTATCGCGAATTGGAAGCACCAATACCCGTCATTTCTTCAAGTCAAGTGGACCTGTCAATGAATTTGGACAAAGCGAAAGTAGCGTGTAAGGATCAAAAGACAGTTGACGTTCTATAGTTTCTACCTAGTACCATGGAAAAAGGCATGAGTTTATGATATGCATGTAGGTATAACATGAATATGAAAGAATAACAAAGATACCAGAAACCAATAATACCACAAAAAAAAATCTTCCGCACCATTGCCCAACAATGTTTAATATTCCACCCTTTACATTGTGACATACCACTCTAGTCATCCGTAACCGTTGATCACTCGTGTGTAACTTAACCCTCTAATGCAATTGCACAAGCCTCCTCAATATGCACGGCCGGGCTAAATATTTGCTAACTGATTAAAAGTCAAAGCTGTCCTGCCCGAGGCCACCGCATGGAAACAATTGCTGTTCGCTTCTAAATAATATTAGTCGAGCGGATCATACGCGTCACAGATCACAGGGACGTTTTGTACCCCTGTGGAGTTTGGGGGTTGGACTTAGTGGGGTAAGGAGCGGGTTTCGTGGTGATGAAGACGTAAAATAAAAGTCAGCTCTGACTCTTTGAAACATCTGACTGAGAAGGACGGAGTTATTATTTTATTTTATCATTGCGATCAGAAGAAACTTGGTAGATATGGCACAAAAACTTATGCTAAAAGTGGAAATATTTGGAAGATTCATAGGAATCAAGTATTAGCACTTAGCATTCACTTGTGGTATCCCTTCAATGCAGATTGTGATCGGATCGTTTCTATTTTACGCATTTCTTTATGTTCGTGATCTCACTGTAACAAAATATTTTATAGTAACTATTTAGGTACGTTTACGTTCCTCATAACCACAAATATCAGCAATCAGTATGAAGACCAAACTCCCTCCATTATTTTTGTACTAAAAATGGTATGATTTAAACTAATAAAGTCACTGACAACTTCATTCATTTATACACTTAACTCTTACTAAAACATGAAATCGCTCCGGTTGTCAACATATAAGCACCCTAAGTTCCCCATCTCAGAAGCTCTGAGTTGACATTAAAGATTATGCGAGATTTACATCGCAGGAAAATTTAAATATAACCTGTCTAATGCTACTGGTGATGTTTCGAAACACTGTTGTTCCCCATTTCGGGGATTTTCTTTAATTTGTTTGAACTTGGCTGTGCGATATTGAGCTGACTTTTGTTTGCAAATTACGAGGTATTTACTTCCAGATTGGTGTTTGTTGAAAATTATAAGTAATGAGGAAATGATACGTTGGGAATGATAATAAGACTGGCTTTTCAGTTTTCATTTTCTGTAGATAAATACCCGAAAGGTTAGATGGAGGTTTATCTAATATTATACTAATATTATGCTCGACATGCGGGCGGCGAGTAATGGGCGACTCGCTGTCCGAACATGGACCATGCCCGGGTCGACGGCGCGTTGTGTTCCACGCGAACGTCAAGGAGTGTCAGCATTATGACGGGGCCCCTCCTCTAGAGGGCCAAAGCCTGCCGGGGTCGCGGGATATCTCATTACCGTGACCCCGGAACATAAAGGGCTATTGAAGGACACCGTGGATTTTAGTCAGTACGAGTCTGACAGTCCCTCCCGCTCTGCCCTGGGTGGGTGGACTCATTCGATGATTTTACCATGAAAAAAAAGTCCCAAGTAATAACTGAGAGTTTATTATCATTATTTGGGCACAAATGCAGACTCCGGGGCTGACAATAAGAATTTCTAATGGAAAAACCAATTAAACTTTGCTCGACCTGGGAATCGAACCCAGGACGAGGGAGCCTAGGGTATTTTTTTTATAACTAGCTGTAATGTTGCCAGCGGTTTCTCCCGCTACCACATAATCATGTCAATCCAAATTATAAATTCTATCTAAATCTGAGAAGTAGAAACGAATGAATGAATTAGATTTAAATCTGTGTAGCAAAATATCATCCAAATCCATTGATGACTTTTTGCGTGAAAATGTAACAAAATAAGTCCATCCATCCATCCTCACATATTTTCGCAATTATAATATTAGTAAGGCTTCGCACCAGTTCTCGGTGGATTTTTCGAATGAAGCTACTTTTTTATGTTTGATGGGTTTGCTCTTGACCTTAGTCTAGGTCAGGAGTGACTAAGACAAGGTCGACGATGGAGCGAGCTTACCCAGGAGAAGCCTGTTCACTCTAACTTTGAAGAGATTAGGGTTGTATGTATTCGGAAACACAGACGCAGGCAGAGAGTTCCACTCCTTCGCTGTCCGCATTATAAAAGACGTTTGGAAACGCTTAGTGCGAATTGGTGGTATAGCAATGAGGATGGTAATTTGCCGTGCATCTAGATGTGCGATGATAGAAGGGGGCTGGTGGGATGAGGTCGTGGAGTTCTTGGGCACACTCTCCGAAGTATAATCTGTAGAAGACCGATAGGCAGGCAACCTTGTTTACTTTGTTAGGGTTCCGTACGTCCGAATACAAAAACGGAACCCTTATAGGATCACTCGTGTGTCCGTCTGTCTGTCGCTTACAGTCAATTATCTCCGAATCTACTAGACCGATTGGGTTGAAATTTGGTACACATATCAATTCCTGTGACCCAAGCACAGAGGTGTGACGTGAATAGATGAAATCTGTAAGTGGGAGGTAATTTTTGGGGGGGAAGGGGAAAATGAAAAAAAAAGTTTTGAAAACTGCATCGTGTGACATATCAAATGAAATGTCTTGTTGAGACAATCTTAAATGTATTTTTTTGTAATTTTAAAATAAATAGTTTCCAAGTTATTCAAGAAAATAGACGAAATTTGACCATTCCCCCTCCCCTCTTATCTCGGAAACTACTGAGCCTAAAATTTTGAAAAAAATACAGTAATTAGTTTTCTACTTATAGATTATAGGAAAACCTATAAGAAGTCCATATCTGTATATGGGAGGTAATTTTTGGGGGGGAAGGGGAAAATTAAAAAAAAATATTTGAAATCTGCATCGTGTGACATACCAAATGAAAGGTCTTGTTGAGACAATCTTAAATATATTTTTATTGTTATTTTAAAATAAATAGTTTCCAAGTTATTCAAGAAAATAGACGAAATTTGACCATTCCCCCCCCCTTATCTCCGAAACTACTGAACCTAAAATTTTGAAAAAAATACAGAAATAAGTTTTCTACTTATAGATTATAGGATAACCTATAAGAAGTCCATATCTGTATATGAGAGGTAATTTTTTGGGGGGGAAGGGGAAAATTTAAAAAAAAATATTTGAAAACTGCATCGTGTGACATATCAAATGAAAGGTATTGTTGAGAAAAACTTAAAAGTATTTTTTTTGTAATTTTAAAATAAATGGTTTCCAAGTTATTCAAAAAAAATAGACGAGGCTTGACCATTCCCCCCCCCTTATCTCCGAAACTACTGAACCTAAAATTTTGAAAAAAATACAGGAATTAGATTTCTACTTAAAGATTACAGGATAACCTATAAGAAGTCCATATCTGTATATGGGAGGTAATTTTTGGGGGGGAAGGGGAAAATTTTAAAAAATATATTTGAAAAGTGCATCGTGTGACATATCAAATGAAAGGTATTGTTGAGACAAACTTAAAAGTATTTTTTTTGTAATTTTAAAATAAATGGTTTCCAAGTTATTCAAAAAAAATAGACGAAGCTTGACCATTCCCCCCCCCTTATCTCCGAAACTACTGAACCTAAAATTTTGAAAAAAATACAGGAATTAGATTTCTACTGATAGATTATAGGATAACCTATAAGAAGTCCATATCTGTATAAGGGAGGTAATTTTTGGGGGGAAGGGGAAAATTAAAAAAAATAATTGAAAACTGCATCGTGTGACATATCAAATGAAAGGTCTTGTTGAGACAATCTTAAATATATATTTTTTTGTAATTTTAAAATAAATAGTTTCCAAGTTATTCAAGAAAATAGACGAAATTTGACCATTCCCCCCCTTATCTCCGAAACTACTGAATCTAATTTATTAAAAAAAATACAGAATTTAGTTTTCTACTTATAGATTATAGGAAAACCAATAAGAAGTCCATGATATTAAAATAACATGGTAAATCACTCAATATTGTGCGTACCAATTTGGGTCAGATTTAAAAAAAACGTGATAGGTAACATCGTACGGAACCCTCTTCACGCGAGTCCAACTCGCACTTGGCCGGTTTTTTTTTTATACTATGTAAGATAAAGATTAAGATAGACTTACCATTCGAACTTGATAAATTAATAACATTTAACTTAGCTACTTATTCAAGGTATTGTCACATTGTCCTGTCCAGTCACCACATTATTATTACAAGCGGGACAAAGAAGGGGGACGCGGCAGATGTATTGTTGAACAACAACCGAATCAATCGATATTATAAGGGCTGTTGTGTGTTGACGGCTGTTACAAAGCTTTGTTCAATGTTGCTAGTATGTTGATCGATGGGGAATTAATAACATCGAACTTTTATTTTCTTGGGTTTTAGGAAACCATCTTCAACCTGCTTCTTGCACTTTGGGTGGAGTGGAGAGGGGTGTCAGATTAGTACTGACTAAAAGCAGACCTGCTCTTTAAGTTGCTCTTTGCGTTCAAGCAAGGCCACGGTAATAATTTTGAACATTTAATATAATTATATATACGTAATATTCCACAACTATCACACAACACAGTCATAATCTTTCTGCCCTTATCCCATTCTACGTTTTCATCTTCCATTCTCCCCTGTCAGGCGACACGGCATATTTTTTTTATTATTATTATTATATCAGCCCATAGTGTCCCACTGCTGGGCAAAGGTATACCTCCACTCTTTCCAATTCTCACGGCATGCGACCGTGGTCCAGTTTTTCATGAAGCGGTCCAAGTCATCTCAGCATTCACGGCATCATTTACTCCTTTTTCTTTCATCTGTATCTTACACAATTTTTCCATGTTTTCGTTGATCTTCAATAAAAAGATGACACAAATGTACTGAAAATGATGTTCGTTTGTAGATATGAACGAACATAATTTTCAGTACATTTTTGTTTAGTTTTATTGATTTAATAATATTCCATTAGACAAGATGTTTAAGGTGGATGCTCCAGGGTAGACCGCGAAATTCAAAATTTCTTGCGTTTTTTTGCAATTTGCAGGCCAGTGCTAGGTTATATGTTAATTAAAATATTGATCGCGGCTGTAAGACGTATGTAGTTACAGAATTATTGTCATCAAAATCACCAATACAACCCTCTAAGTTCATAAAGCTGCAGGAACAAAATAAATAACATAAAAAGTCATTCCTGCAGCTTTATGAACTTAGAGCGTTGTATTGATTGAGCACTGGCCTGCAAATTGCAAAAACGCAAGAAATTTTGAATTTCGCGGGCTACTCTGGAGCATCCACCTTAAGAAAGTGGATTCAGTAAAAAAATTAAGAGATCAGGTTTTAATTTTCAAAGAAAATAGTAATTAACCATAAACACGTTTGGCGATTTGTGCATCGTAAAAAGTAAAGTCCACCGTCACTTTAAACATTTAATTTGTTCAGTTATAACAAGATTACTGGAAACGGTTGTTGAAACATTGACAAGCAGCATAAGTTGTTATCGACATAAATGAACCTGATCAGTATTCGCTGAGGATATTAGGTATGTCATAATAACTTTAAAGCTTTCAGATTATATATAAAAAATAGATGCTTCTATTTTTAAGTCATCTGATCGAGACAATGATTGAGCTGTATTTCATAGGTTTGGAGACAACACCAGGAAACAGCATTTTCTGAATACCAAGACTGTTGAATAGGTTCCGATAGAATAAAAAACTGTGAAATCAACGGAACACCTTGTTTGCTTGGAAAATATTATTTTATAAAAATGTTTGATTAGAAAATCTTAATAAAAATAATCTCATTCTCGCCTAAAAAGAAAACAAATGTTGATCCACACAGGTACTCATTTTTAATCTACGATATAAAAATAAGTCGGGTTTTCCTTCCTGACGCTATAACTCCAGAACGCACGAACTGATTTCCACAGTTTTGCATTCGTTGGAAAGGTCTCGGGCTCCGTGAGGTTTATAGCAAAGAAAATTCAGGAAAAAAAATTAATGTTACATAAAACGAATCATCTGGTGGCGAAACGGAGTTCGCCGGGCTTGCTAGTTCCTTATAAAAATCCTAATTAAAAAAAATTAAACATGAACAACTCGTATAGCTCCCGAAATTCTCCGATGTTCCCCGAGTTATTGCCCCGATGTCGGCCGACGGCAACGCAGGCGACGCGACGTCGGTGACGTTTAGCGATACTTTACAATTTAAGCCTTCGTAAGCTCCTTACTGAGAACCGGTCCCAATCGAGCGGCATTTATTATTTTATTAAGCTTTTTAATGTTTACGGACTTAAGATAGGGCGGGGAGTAGTAGAAGCGAAGATATTTGGAAGAAAATTTGTAGCTGCAAATAGTATTAGTAATGATGACTAAAATACTGGTAGGTACCAAGTTATGGGGTGCTAAGACAGGAAACCTCCACGTGCGCCCGTGGACTGGAGTTCCCTCTCGGATACGTCCGGGGGGAAGACCAGTTTTTCGGGCCGGTGCGCCTTGGGATGCGGGCAAAAACTCTCCTTAGGCACTGTGTGCCTAAGGGGTTTCTTTGCCCGTATACAAATAGCCTGTCGGGTGGACGCTCCAACGCGTGTCCCTCTGAACAGCAGAGGGCACAGCGGCGGAGCGGGCTTGCGGACGGTGAGTAATGGGTATGCTCGCCGTCCGACCAAGGACCAAGCCCGGGTCGGTGGCGCGTCGTGTTTCACGCGTCACCGACGGGGCCTGCCGGGGTCGCGGATTTTTCTTAATCCAGGATACCGTGGCCCCGGAACGTAAAGGGCATCCGACGGAACACGGGTGGATTTTAGTCAGTAAGAGTCTGACAGTCCCTCCCGCCCCACCCAGGGCGGGAGGACTCATTTGATGATTTTGCCACCCTAAAAAAAAAAAAAAAAAGGTACCAAGTTATGTACGGAACGAACACTGTTCAGTGTTCGATCAAACAGGCCGGCCGTCAAAGCCCGAGTTGACGCCGATGTCAGACAGTCCAGTCCAGCGAACTGACGGTGTCTTATAGACCCAAAATCTTGCTGGGAATGTCTCAAGAGGTTACAGCGGCCAGAACGCTCTTTGCGTTTTCGTTCATCAAGGTCATCATTGTCATCATTGATGATGGGTTTCCAACAAAAAAAAATCTGTGAATTAATTTGAATACCCTGTATGGGTTTATGATTTTATTTTTTAATTTCAGGTTTGGTACTTGTTATTTTTATTTTTTTAAACACGTTGATAATGAGTAACTACAGTAACTCCTTGGTTTCTGGTACAAAAAAGATTGTACAACCAATTATCCTTTCGTAGAATAACATCTTCAGCATATCTTGTACTGCTTCCCCATCCTTATTAATAACGAAGCGGGTATTAAAACAATGATAATAAGCCGAGCGCCGGATCATTTTATTGCGAGAAGGCATCTCTCTCTCATTAACTTAACAATTTCGTTTTCCTTCCTTTTGTTATTTCTGAATGTGACAAATTCTTGATGCGTCAGTCTTTAGTCCAGGGGTCAACAATTAGTTTCGTTCAGGGTCCGCTTTAAGACATGAAATGACCATCGCGGTCCGCAGAACATTTTGCAGAAAAAAATAAGTTAATTGTAATTGCGGAACATTTACATACAATTATAACAAAGGTATTTTTTCACATTTCTATGAAAGGAAAGGAAAGTGTCATGTTTTATTGCGTGTTTGATATTAAATCCAGTAACTTTCTAGAAATTGATCATAAGATCGTACTCTGTAGTGCAAGCCGCTGTGTTCTCGCGGTCCGCACAAAATGGGTCGGCGGTCCGCCATTTGGTGACCCCTGCTCTAGTCGTTTAGTCTTTTTGCGTTGAGACACAAGTTTCCTGTTCAGATGGAAGTATTTGGTTCCGATTACCGATACTTTGTGGGGAAATTATACAGTGTGTTTGGTTTCCGATTACCGATACTTTAGCCCCCTAAAGTTCTTCTTCAATTGCTTCTTAAGCTTGTTGTAATGTAGTTCGTATAAAATCATAAGCTAAAAATACCAGTCAAATTCATAACAGAAGATCTAAATAAAACCAATTAAAAGACGAACAATTAAGTCCCCACAAAAGGCGAACTAATAAAGTGATTAGCACTCAACAAAAAGGACAAAATCTTTGAACAAAAGAACATAAAAGGGACAATCATAAGCCTACCGATATAAAACAATGAGACAATCATTGTCGTCGACACAACCCCGGGATAGGGGAGGAGTAATAAAAAAGAGCAATCCCCCCGGGATTCGTGATAAAAGATTTTTGCGCGAGGGGAGATGCGGGATTAAACGTGTGATACTTTGTCTTTTTAAACGAACCTTTTTTACCCGAGTAAGATATAAAAGGGGGTTGTTATAAAAATTTACGGTGGCATTTTTTAGATTTTTTCGCGCTGAATAATGTTTAAGGGGTGCGTCTCATTTCATATAAAGTTATTTGATATATTTTCATTTCAATAACGTTCACATGATATAATCAACGTGAGATATACCAACGATTGATATAATTTCTTTACACATAATGTTTGTGTTCCTCTAAAACTCATTTTATATAATTTTATTTGCTATAACGTTTATTTAAGCGAAAATCATTATGAAAACGTTTGAAACACATAATTTAACGTTTAAACTATTTTCTTTGATGACTGGCTTATCCTTTGGACTTTGATTGTTTGCCTTCACGATTACTATTGTTATTAGAAAAATTTAGTATCCAAGAGCGAGCGAAGCGAGCTCGGGACTTGGGACACCCCGACACGGACAGGTTAGGTTCGGGTCTTTCAGACCCCGCCATCCCCTTCTTGCTAGGTTACTGGAAACCTTGCACGCAGAAACATGAGCCCCGCGAAGCGGGGCTCCGTCGAGCCAGCACTACAGATAGTAATCAGATATTTGACCTAGGATGCAAGAGCGAGCGAAGCGAGCTCGGGACTTGGGGCACCCCGACACGGACAGGTTAGGTTCGAAGGGGATGGCGGGGTCTGAAAGACCCCGCCATCCCCTTCGTGTTAGGTTACTTTAAACCCTGTACGCAGAAATAGGAGCCCCGCGAAGCGGGGCTCCGTCGAGCATTCATGGCAGGTACATCAGAGTTAGATTACTTAACAGGAAGAAAAGAAAATTAGACCAACTAAGTTTTATGTCTTTTGAATGGTATACAAAACGATTTTATACTCATTGATTGTTATGCTAGTAAAAATTAGTCATTATAAAATTATGTCAATCGTTTATTATATTAACAAATTGTTATATCAAATAAAATTATATATTCAGTTGTTATCTCTTGTAAATATTAGAGATTTTGTAGTTATATCATATATTACTTACCCATGTTTAAGGCGTGCAAAGTCTTTGTGTAATGAGATGTTATGTAAATTGAAAGATTTAATAAAATAATCCTATTCCTCGTAAGAAAGTTAAGTAAAAGGACATCGGAAGAAGCTGATCAGGCTGTGAAGTTGTAAATTAATACTTTATAGACACCTGATCAAGGCTCTTTATCGTAGTAACGTTTTATCGTCAACGATATTATTAACAGCTAAATAAAATAACTGTGAGATATGACTGCGTTTATAAAGAAACACTTTTTTCTGATAGACATAATAATCATTCTAATAACCGCAGTCTTCGGTTTAGTTTTGTTTGACACCTGTGTTATCAAATTATCCTTTGATTATGTTATTGATAATATAACATAATGAGACAGTTTTACTACCTTCTATGCTCAAACTTTCATAAACTCCTTAAAACACCATTAATCACCAATTACACCGTCTTAATCGCCAACAATACAATTGTTACACTCAACTGCCGCTTGACAACAATTGATAAATTAACAAGATTGTGAATATCCCTCTTACTCGCCCCTTCTTTGCAGAAAAGAAAGAAAAAAAATAGGGGAGACACGATTACTTGCCCCGAGCGTCCCAAGATGTGACAGATTAGCTGGTAATTTCTTCTAAATTGATATCTCAAGAGGCATGCTCTTTTTTCCCCGACTTCCCCTATTTTTTCCGAACTTTGAAAGATTGCCAGTCACCGTCGTTTATCGCAAATCTTTGGCATAAAGATGGACCTTGATTTATTTTGCCTTTTTGTTTATTAAGATAATAATAGCAGGGTGCATTACATTGGTTTATTCCATCAACATTGTTCTCAAAACGGTGAAGGAAAAAAAACTCATGAGGTAACTGTCAAACCAAAATTTCGAAGACAATGTGACATCTACCAACCTGCACTTCGTCCGCGTGTTGGATCATGGCTATGGCACACTCTCTCACAGAGTAGACCCCTGTGTCCCAGCATTGGAAACATGATAGGCTGATGATAATGATTCCTAATACTAGCATATTAACTACCAACGCCATTCTCATCAGACTAGGACAAAGGACAGAAAATCGGGACTCATTTTTATCCTTATTTTTTTAGATAAGAAAACCAAATGAGCCATGAGCCCTAAGGTACTAGGGCTCATGGCTAGATTATAGGTAGACTAAGGAACTGTCAGAGATGACTAATCTAAAAGTCAACCTGTTCCTTCAGTTACGCTTTGCGTTCCAAGACCGCAGTGCTTTTTCAAGAAAGTCTCGCAACCCAAATCGGGACATCTTAAAACACTTACCGAAGGGCTTACCACTGCTAGAAAAATGACCTACCGATTAGCAGATCTAATGTTATGACAATGTTAAAACAACATTAAAACGGCGGGTGAAGGTAGCCCGATTACAAAACATAACAGTTAATTGCGTTTGTATCATCATCAACATTTGTCGTAAATATTAAAGCGATTGCGTAATGTTAATTTAGACAGCATCGCACTGTCCTATGGTGTGGCAATTTGTAGCGAATTTGACTTGGTTTGCTCCACTTGGGGTTTTTGATTGGAACCCGATGATGGCTCTTATGATAACACATCACGCAAGAGGTGATGATTATTCAAGGAAGATTTGTCCATGTCTTCATTTGACCCACTCTCATTTTTCCTTCTCAAAGGTTTATGTAAAAAATAAGAAAAATAATTAATCTATAACTATCTATTGAGTCTCTTCTATATGAAACGGAGTGGTCTTTAGTCAGTACGACACTGTTAGTCCTTTACAATCAGCTTAAGGCTTTAGGATTTTTTTTGATGATTCAAAAAAGGTCTCATCTATCTCTTATCCACAAATAATTGATATCAGTTCTGTTCAGCTGTTTAGACGTCAAACATAACAAACAAACAAACCTACTTTCACGTTTTTTATAAAATAGTTATTACATTTACGGTACTCATGCTTTATGGACTAATATTTAACCACATGGAAGATACTAGAAATGTTTTATTTTTCTTACAACAAAGGAATGATACACCAGCTCACAGTGAAACAAATCAAAACTAGCAGTAGAGCATTTTAACGTTCACTTATACAATATTTACGCAATTTTAACACACCAGCATAAAAAAGTCTGTCCATCTGATCCAAATCTTCACTAAACGCACTAAGTTGAAGACCAGTGAGGGTTCTTGAGAAACTGGTGGTAAAGCAAGCAAGTACAGTCGTGGTAGTTACGCTCTGTTAAATTTAAAGGTTGATACATCCTTAAAATCGTTGTAATATATCATTTTCTATTGTAATTGGATATATTTTGTACTGTACTCATGTGCAGATTTAATCTAGGACGTCATAATAAAGATTGGTATCATTCATGGCTGATGTTAGATATCTGGACGTCCGTCCGGCCATTTTGTTAAGAAGATTTAATAACAAAGTTGCAAAGATGCAATGCTAATGTGGCCGGTCACCCTTTGGCATAATCGCAATTTCTCCTGTATTCTGGGTGCGTTTATAAACATTACAATAATTCACATTATACAAACACTCAGTTCCGATCAAGCTGCTTCTGGGAACTCTACAAGCCTCTGAAATGGCTTAGAGTGATAACCTGGAACATTCGATCATTAATAGCAACCATTAGGGCTGTTCCGGAGATTACCTTAAACGGACAAAAAAAGATGGAAAAAATAAGGTTATACTTTGAGATGAAATCGGTGAAATACACACTTTTACTTTATTTTTAACCGACTTCAAAAAAGGAGGAGGTTCTCAATTCGGTCGGTATGTTTTTTTTTTTTTATGTATGTATACCGATTACTCCGAGGTTTCTGGTCCGATTAGTGTAATTCTTTTTTTCGTTCGATGCAGTATACTTGCAGTTTGGTCCCATAAAAATTTAATCCAATTTGGTTCAGTTCTTTTTATTTTGTGAGCATTTTTATTGATGGATGATGTGATGATTTTTACTTTTTTGAGTGTTTGTTACGCGATTACTCCGCCAATTGTGGACCGATTTTCAAAATTCTTTTTTTGTTGTACGAGGAATAGTTCACTTTAGGAAACACTGTAAGTTTCATCAAAATCGGTTCAGCAGTTTTTGATAGGGAATTTTATTAGCTTATTGTGTACATGAGTGATGTTAATACCAGTGCTAAGGATTACCAAATTCTAGTGCACATGTAAGAAATGATGTATTTGACAAGAATTTGGGTTGAATATTTAAACTAAAAAGAGTAAAATAAAAAACTTCAAAAAAAAATTTAACCGCCTTCAAAAACAACCACAAAAAAGGGTAAAATAACCTACAAAATAACTTTTCTTTCGGAAGTCGGTGGCATAAAAGACAACGAAATAAAAAAAACAAAGCCACCTACTTCCGAAAGAAAAGTTATTTTGTAGGTTATTTTACCCTTTTTTGTGGTTGTTTTTGAAGGCGGTTAAATATTTTTTTTTTAAGTTTTTTTTTTTATAATATTATTGTATGTATGGATAAAATAACATTCATATAATATGTTATTAGAAAAAAGAACAGCAGAAGCAAATTATTCCTTTGAAAAAAAAAACGACAGCGCTATTTAAAAGCTAGCATGTCATATCACACAGATTGCGCATGCTAGTTGCCTACGCATTGCGAATTATTTATTGTCTCTGCGGGCTAAATGTTCGCTCATTGTCGCAATTAGCATAGCTGTTGTGTTGTCAAACGAAGAGATTAAAAATAGGAGCATGCAGTTTGCAAGACTGCGATAATTTATTTTTTCTTCTCTTCAACTTCGTCTAAATTTAGCTTTCAATCGTCTTTATATGAGCAACCATACCAGCTTTAGTCCGTGGTTTCGCTCGTCACCCTCTGTCTAGTTAGCCCAAAACCTTGTTCAGGGTCCTATTTATCTCTGTATCAAAATTCATCACCCTCGACCCAGAGGTTTATAGTCGTGATAGCGTTACAAAAGAACAAACTTACTTTCGCATTTTCACTCTTGTAGAACAGAGGTCCTAGCAACATTTTTCACGATTTTGTGAAGTAAACGGAAACTTACAACGTTTTTTTGAAGGAAAAATGGTTCCTTTTTCGTACATACCTACGCTAGAATTGCTTTTTTATTTCCATGCAATAAACATACATACTTTACATTGTATGATAAAATACGGAAATATTATGAAAAGGCCTAAGTTATATCAGTTAACTTACTTCTGTAGCCTTGCCTTTTAAAGAGAAGTTACCTTAAAAGAATCGATAGCAAACTATTAATTAATATTACTACCTAAAATTGTCAAAAGTGTCCATACTTTTACCAATACTACAGCCTAAATTATAGCTTTCACCACAGGCGCGTCACCCCGGGCGGAAAACGCTTGATCCGGTACCCGGTGATACACATTTTTTTCCACTTTTCATTTTCCCGGTGTCAAACTGTCGAGCGCATGACATTCGCTTTGTTCGGTATTGACAGCTTCCCCCGGAATATTATAAAAATGTTCCATTTTCCAGCAGGTGGTTGGAAAAATGAAATGTCGGTGTCGGTTTGGAGAAGTTTTGTGTGCTATTCTTGCTGTATAAGTGGGCATTCGCTTCTATTATATGTTAAGTACATTTTATTATGGAGTTAAGTTGTTATACTATTACATAATGTTATTCCCTGTTAATGTAGTTTTCTATGGGTGATATTTTTTTTAATCGGTTCAGTATTTTTTAATTTATCCGTGACAAACATAAAAAAAGCTTAATTATAATCCTCGCGGCGCTCCAGTTTCGATGCGTTATATCTGGGTAACATTCATTGATTTTACAAAAAAAAAAAAAAAAATACGCGACTGTTATTTTTTTAACTCTAAATGACGGTCTAATTAGATTACTGATTTATTGATACTAGCCTAGTCAACGAACAAATTATACAGGGAAAGTCTTGGAACACGATTTTCGACTACACAACTTTGTTTGGCCTAGTTAGGAGGTGATAATATCTCGGAAACCACGAGTCCTAGCGGCAGAATGCCTAATAATATATTTATGTTCACCTCCTAACTAGTCCAAGCAAAGTTGCGTAGTCAAAAATTGTGTTCCAAGACTTTCCCTCTATACCTTTTTTGAGCATTCGTTGACTAGGCTATACTGTCAAATTACCAATTACAGTCTCTAAAAAATCATTACCCTTCCTTTAGTTTTCGCGGTAGTCGGGTAAAAAACTGACAGTTCTCTACCACACAACATCAAGTCCCACTGACCTAAAGGTAAAGCGTAAAGTTACGTTGTTGGCGCTTGTCAGAAGTCTGAAGGCACCTTAAAAGGCCCCTCGCTTGAGTGACAGCTAAATGTGGTTCGCTCGAAAAACATGATTGATCATTATCAGTTATCGTATCTCAGATGATGAGTGCTTGATATTCTGGTTAAAAGGAACTTTTGGTGAAAATCGGTTGATCTGTCATAGGTTTAAGTAGCTGTAGCTGTGATTGATGGGCGATTGAAAAATGGGATACTTCAATTTGGTTAAGATACTATAATTCTCATAATTTGTTCCTGGTATTGTATTTTTAGGAACACAAGAAAATTATATTGAAAAAAAATATTAAGAAAGGTACAACACTATCATACGAGCTAATGGCGTAGTGAACAGTGGTGGCCCAGTGGTAACTGCCCCGTCTTTCGCCTTGTAGGTCGTGGTTTCGAACCAGACCAGGTGCATTTAATTTGTATAATTTATTTAATCACCACTGCCCTCATAACGAAATCATCCCAGGAAGAAGACGATAACCTAGAAAGGTTAATAGTCACAGGCAAAGTGGACGGCAAAAGACCACGTGGTAGAAGCCCGACACGTTGGACTGACCAAATTCGCACCGCTCTCAAGACAACGGTCCACGAAGCTCTGCATTCGGCGGCTGATCGGGAGAGGTGGCGTCGAGTGGTACGCAACAAACTGCTGCAACAAGGAAGTGGTCACGACCCTCAGCATTGAGGAAACCGATCCGAGGAGGAGCCCTCATAACGGTGACATTTGCGACGTATTATATGCATGTCCTAAAACCAAAAATTCAAAGACTTGTGACATCTACAGGCTTGGTCCTTGATCACGGACGGGCGGTCGGTGCAATTCGGCTTATAGAAGTTGGAAACTCGACCCGCGACTCTGACTCTGGAACATAAAAGACAAATAAAGACAATTTCATTAAAAGTTTAGACAATTCCAATCTGACAGTCTCCTCCATCCCAACCAGAGCGGGAGGAGTCATTTGATGACTTGACTATGACCAAAAAAAAGTATGACAATTCTAGGACACAGAGATCAGTCATTAAACTCATGCGCATACTAGCTCATATCTCTCCTTTCAAAGATTTTGAACCTAGTATTACACCGTAATTATTGACTACAGAGGTCTATATCATGTATTAGGGTGCTTAAAGACTGGAGCATTCACTTGTAACAGAACATCGAGCATTCGCCGTTTTAAATTTTGTCGAGCTGATCAACGAACAGAGCGAAACATCGCAATGAACTTATTCATGATCATTCTAGCGAACCCTCTTGTTGATAGTTGTCAAGATTTTTTTCTTCACGAAGAAGTCAGATTTAGTAGTCGGCTCTGCAAAAAGCTTGCCAGAACGCTGGTTAGAATGCTCGCTAAAACGTTCTCGGTTTTCTGTAATGTACGAGTAACATTCGCAGGAAAGCTCATTACAAGTGAATGCTAAAGTATATCAGCACCTTTGAAGTTCATCGACCCAGTAAATCAGTGGCTAGACATTCAAAAAGCATAGACAACCCTGTTATTAAATTTTGATGTAAGTATAAAGTCTGTCACACTTTCTTCGTGTTCATTCACATGCTTTTATGGAGAATTGCCCGGAGACACCAATTTATTATTCAGTCGTCAGTTATTATTTGTATATTATATGTCTTGAATCTTTGAGTAATGTGTTTTGGGGTGATATGATTTTGGAAACCATTTCAATAGTCTTGTATACGGAACTATACATTATCTGTTCTATTTGGAGAGATAAATAATTATTTTGTACAGTTTCTGAAACCATTTTTCGAACTCTAAATACTGATAAACAGTTGAATCCGGTTCGACTGGAAGCCGACCACAACACACGGGGAAAGGGCGAGGCAGATGATGAGTTTCCGAAACCTCTATCTACACTAATATTATAAAGAGGAAAGATTAGTATTTTTGTGTTTGTAATGAATTAACTTAAAAACTATACTATACTATACTATACTGTACTATACTGTACTATACTGTACTATACTGTACTATACTGTACTATACTGTACTGTACTATACTGTACTGTACTATACTGTACTGTACTATACTGTACTGTACTATACTATACTGTACTATACTATACTGTACTGTACTATACTGTACTATACTATACTATACTATACTATACTATACTATACTATACTATACTATACTATACTATACTATACTATACTATACTATACTATACTATACTATACTATACTATACTATACTATACTATACTATACTATACTATACTATACTATAAAAACTAACTACTAACTAACTATAAAGGCCAGTTAAAGATACATTCATTTAAATTTTTATCAAATATAAGTTGGTGCATCTTTTTCTTTTCCCTGTAACCTCTAGTGATGGTGATGCAACCCTATTGTGGCGGTGGTAGGCATCACCAGGGCCGTTTACCTCGCGACTGCCATCCTTCCGAGGTAAACGCCCTGGGAACAGATTTTACTGTTTTCCAATAGTACGCAGAAGTTTCAGTTCCTGGAGTTCGCTTTATCTTATCTTTGCTTCTGGGCTAGATTAAACCCAAGAGCTTAATTACCCATTTTAAGCAAATAAAAAAACATAACCCCACGCCTATTTGTCATGGCGGTAGAAACTACAAAACACCAGAAATATTGATCTATTGGAAATTAAAAAGAATAATGCCGACTCGCTGACTACAAACAAGTTACCTTAGACGGAAAACAAACCGTCCAAAAACATAAATTCTACACCCGGACATATGAAAGTCTCGTCCGAAGTAGTCGTGAGGAATGATTTGATGATGAGAATGAGTTGAGGCGCGTAATGATGGCTAAATTAATCTGTCTACTATTTGGAAGCTGGCCTGTCAAGAGGTCAGACATTTGGTACCGTGTAATCTATAAGAGAGGAGCGGAAATCGTAGGATTGTTTTCACATTATTTTTTTATAGTAATCAACATAATCTAAAGATACCAAATAGTGGCTCCGGCTCTGACGGGGGTTTGTGCATGTGTCAAAGGTAAAAACATAGGATATGAGTGACAGTTTAAAAACTATATAATTTATAGATTAAGTTACTCGCCGAGGAAAAAGAAAAAATCTGGCGGTTTTTGGTTTAGGTACATATTACAAATAAACTAATTCTATTTTCTCTTTATATAATATTATAGTTTAAATAATGTTCACGATTAAATAACGATTCTTATAGGATACATAAATTACATTTTTGCCCAACAATGATGGGAAGAGCAGACCCCAAAGGAAATGGAATCAGATTTAGCAGAAAGCGACATACTCGAACAAGTACACTTGTCATCCAGTAGCTAGAATTTTTAACCCATTCCCTGTCCCATGAATCACATGTGGTTCAGGACTATTGTTTAGGTATTGTGTCTGCTGCGCGAACAGTGAAACTGTTAAGTTCATAACTTAAACCATGAGTCATAGTCACGACATAGATTTCATGTGCGTTGGATACGCTAAACAACTTTTACTGTGCACGGCGATGCTACTCGACGCCCGTCGGCTATGTGTCAACTGATGGCCAGGCGTCTTACTAGTTGGTTATGTAATCCTAGTAAATATAACTTAAATAAAATTATATATTGTATTTAATTGCCGATTTGTTGAGTAATAAAACTAAAGGAGTCCTATTTCAAGATCCGTATTAGTCAATTGCGTAGTTAGACACAGTCGTTTTGACAACAAGTGCCCAAAATGCACACCGAAATTGTGTTCTAGCCGTATTTCTATGGAATCATTTGTCAGATTTGAAGCTGGTATAATCGTTTATTATAATAACTTATCAAAGGTCTCGAGTAGTAGGCATATTTCTCAATTTGTAAATAAACTTTTGGTGTGGTAACGCCCGATATTAATATGCTATCTCAATCAAAATCCCTATATATTTTCTTTGACGGCTGCTTCTAATCGGACATCTTAAAGACTCGGATACGTAAAGCCTCCTGCAGACACACGCGATTAATCGCGCGGGGCGACATGTCGCGGTCCATTCGCAGTATTTTTAGAGTGGAAATTAGCTTGGCTCGTTGTCGCAGCGCGATTAATCGCGTGTGTCTGCAGGAGGCTTAAACTCGGTCGTTGATAGGTCACAGATAAAGATAGAGATTATAAACGAGATAGATTTGTAATGATATATGATAATGACCACAACAACATTTTTTTTAGTATCAAAATTCGTAAAGACCCGATTTTAAACGTGAAAACCTTCCAATCTATTATATTAATTCCCACAACTAATTTAAAACATGTTTTCCTAAAACTCATTATTCCACACGAACCCTTTGTATCCCTTTTAACTATTAAACTGTATGTCGAGATGTTTGCAAGTGACACCTGATACGGAACCCACATCGCCGCAGGCAATGTGTGTCACTGGCTTTATGTTACCCTGTCTATTGATTAATTTGGGTATCACAACTTTGGTTAGGGTCTGTAGAAAACATGATTAGATACCTATACGTAATTTGCTTCAATTATTTATTTATTTAACAGGCGCATTAAAACTTAATAAACGCGAAAAATTACTCGCTTCTTACGCCTGAATCCAGTGAAACGATTTTGAGATTTTGGCTCTGGAGACAGTTAAGTACAGGCCTCATTCACTGGGAGGGGACACCCTAGGAGACCTACACTGATTTTACTGGTGAGATTTTTGAAAATTCTCTTCTCTCACACCCGGGAATCGAACCGGCTAAAATCTGAAAAAAATATACTCAGTACTTTTATTGCATCGATCGTTAGGGTCAATTATAAGGATGAAATCTCTCTAACAAACATGATAAATTAAATGAAAGGAAAACCAGGAAATCTTAAATTAATTTAATTATTTTCAAAAAATGGTAAACTAACTAATAAGTTGCTCGAAAAGGGCTCCATTCTCTTGGAATCTTTGAATGCAGTTTGCTTTCTATTCAAAAATAAAGGAATGTTTCCTTTGAGTAAAATTTTCTATCTGCAGTATTAAGAGTACTTTCCCTCCAGGTGGCATTACAAAATTCCACCCTGTATATGAACTTTGACCAGGAGAAAGGATATAGGATTACAGTAATAGAAATTTTGAAATTTCTACCTGCTACTATGGGAAAGCAGTGGTGGCCCAGTGGTACAGGGCTACAGGGCTCGACTTACGAGTTGTAGCTCGTGGGTTAGAACTCAGCCGGGCACATAACTTTGTGTAACTTATTTCATCACCACTGCTTTCAAAACGGCGAAGGAAAACATCTTGAGGAAACCGGTATGATCTAGAACCAAAAATTCGAATCTCATATATTCTTTTTTTCATATATTCTGATACGAGTACATTAACATCTACCAACCCGGGGCCAAACCAAACCATCACTGGGCGCACGTGGTGGATTATGGCCTACTCCTTCTCACAGAGGAGCTCCGTAACCCAGCAGTGGGAACATTTATAGGCTGATGATGATGACTATGGGAAAAGGTATGACTATCTATATTCTAACCACATCCCCTCTTCTTACTCCAGCCTATTTAACATGTATATTGCAGTAAAAGTTCATAAAAGTCGTGGTGTTAAATCATAGCTAGTTGGTACTGCTAATTACGAATGACCAATTAACCCCACCTGACTTGTACCGTTTGGTTAGATAGAAGATGGTCGTTTATTGCTCTCGTGGCTAATTTCTGTGGCATCTGGCTTTAGGATACTTCGTCACTTTCTATTTTATGGTCTGTTAATGGCTGTGTTTGCGTGAAACTGATTGGTGAAAATTATACACACTCTGGGTAGAAACCTGAGAGTGAGTCAATGTTGATATGATTTTGAAAATGTTACATTAGGCTAATATATTAAGCATGTCTCTGAACGAGCTATGGACCCGTAAAGCTCAGTACGATTTTCTATGAAAGAAAAAAAACTAGGCTGTATACTACGATGAGCTTGTCGTCGAGGCTTTGAAATAGGCTCGCAATATGTCAGCGACGCTGTAAGTAGCTTCGACGCTGAGCCAGCACTGCCCACAAGGCTATATCCTTAGCAAATAGCACTGCAAGTTGTTCTGAAACAATTCTGCAAAAACACCACGATAGAAATGGTGGGACGAACTGGATTTCTTCCTTGAGAATAAGAAAGAAGAAATAGAGCATACAATAGAAACCGTTAGAAAAAAAATAAAGGACAATACAGGTTAGTTATGTTAAAGAAAACAAGCTTTTATTAATATGCACTAAAAGAAGAAAATCAATTAGTATCGGAGAGGACTTAATATCGACGAGACAGACAATCTGCCAGTAAATGAGAGTTACCAGAAAACTAACTTTCCAATTTCTGATGATAAAGATGAGGCATACAAATGTATTTATTACTTCCACTATTATGACGGTGTTCTGTTCTCTGTAAGTACCGATTATAAGGCAAATTACATAGTATATTACGAAGATCAAAACAACAGCGATTTGTGAAACACGTCATATATGTGTGCCTACTGGGGACGTCGTGTTCATGCGCCGAAAGCTCCACTACCTCCTTTGAAAACTTATCAAACAGACCAGGCTAAGGAAACTGACTCTTATGATGTAGTATATAAAGTTAACGATGACGGCATAAGTAAGTTTGCTGGGGAAGGTGGTGGAGATGTGAAAGAAGTAGACGTTAAACTTAAAAGGATCTTAGGAGTTGATGTTAAGATTGAATTTTGAGAGTAGGCTATAAAATGATTCATCTAAGACAATTTTCTCCTAGCTCTTGAGAAGGTTAATTTAAAATGAACTCTCACAGGTTGTGTTAAGGTTGAATCGGGTTGTAAAATTAAATTAGCGTAGAACTCCTACGCATGTCAACGTATTCGTAGTGATCGTATCTGCCCAGGGTGATACTGTCAGCGTAAGACCTATGATTTAAATATTCTTGAGAACTTTGTTTTGTATTACTTGGAATAAATTATCTTACTACACTTATTTTTTTTTTTTTTTTTTTTCACTACTTATGTGGATTTAGATTTTAGTAGAAAAAGAAAGAGTTTTTGGAAAAGTAACACGTAATTTTTATGATTGGTGAAATTCTAGTGTTATATGAAACTATAATACATATTATTATGTGGACTATCTTAGTATATACCGAGCCAATGAATGCAGTTTTAGAACTGGATCAGTTGCTAAAATCTTAAAGATACCATAAAATAAAGTTCATCAAAATACATCGGGGTCTTTATGGGATTTTTTTTAAACGTTGCACCACTCTAGGATTTTTTTTTACTACACAAACTATAATTATTTTAGGGTCAAACTCCGACCCGTACACTTGCAAAGAGTCGAAATTTGATCCGTCTTGACCATATTTACCATCAGACCGTGTATCAGCATAATGCATACTATTGTCGGCATCTAACCAAAACGACCATATAGGACAAATCAACTCCAACAAATCCCAAAATATCTTCATTCCACACGCTATTTTTACGACCAATAAACACAACAATACCAGAAGCCAAAAGTAAAATAAAGAGTTGAGCTATCCGAACTATAAGTTGCGCCCGCGCCGCCGATCGTAAAATGGCGTTCATTATAAGGCTTGTTACGACACTGTCATCTCCTTTACAATCCTTAATGACAACCCTCGATGTAACACCGTTTTCTGAGAAGTTGACAGCATGAGACCGCGTTATAAAACTATAAAACTTGCTTAATTGTCATCGTAAAATCTGGAAGGATATTTATTACACACATACCCCTAACTTGGTACTCTTTATGACTTGTGCATTAAGGTTCAATATTGCTTGTGTTTGTTTATTAGAAGGCTTAGATCAACTCGTTAGTGTGTGACGGTTTGTTGAGGAGTTGAGATGGTAGATCAGGGGTTAACCGCGTGTTTAATTGTTACCTATTGGTTTGGTATTGATTGTGTTATTGTCGGCTATCTGCTACCGCGATTGGGATGTTAGGTTTGCAGTAAATTCTGGGTTATGGTGCGTAAATCTAGGTGAAGCGAGAGTTCAGTTATGGTAGCACAGTTACTGCCGTGGTATTTGAATTCTTCCTTTGTTTCTCGTATGAAAAGAAACTGGTTGGCTTTTAGTTGGAAATGTATATGACACTCCGAATTCTTCCTCTTAGCGTGTCGATGACAATCTAAATTGAGTCGGCCCAAAAACGACCAGGAATTATTGTACCGGTTGAATTTTATTATTTTCGGGCATGGAAATGTAAACCATAATTGGTAAGGTATGGCTCTTTTTATCCTTAGAACATTACATCATGGGTCGACGGCGCGTCGTGTTCCATGCGCTCTTCATAGAGCTGTCAGCACAATGACGGGGCCGCCATAGAGGGCCAAAGCCTGCCGGGTTAGCGGGACTAACGAGTTACCGTGACTCCGGAACATAAAGGGCTCTTGAAGGACAGTCCTTCCTGCCCTGCCCTGGGTGGAAGGACATTTCATGATTTTACCACGCTAAAAACAAAAAAAAATGAGTCTATGATACTCACACTCGCACATCAAATCGAAATAAAAACGATTCTTAAATCCATCCATATGATTTTTCAGAACAAGCCCTGCCTTTGTCAGCTGAAGATATCTCTCGTATACCATCTTGCTAATTCCGACTACTTACTGATTGAAAATGTCTTCAAGTAAGTTTAAAGCCTTCATTTACCTTATTAAAATTTCCATAGGCAAGTTTACTTCCATAATACAAAATCTAAACACTCATTGTCTATTCCTGTCGTATGGCCAGTAGAACAGCGACGGATTTCGAGCGGGTAAAAAACAATACTAAAATAGGTTACTTTACAGTACTACATTTAATTTTTATGTAAAAAAATTCTTTAATGGAGTACATTTTTTAAAGTTAAACATATTATCCTTGTCACTGATAGCAAAGTTGTGATGGTCCAGAGTAGCTCGTCTTTTTATCACGAGATCGTGACTTCAAACCCGGGTAAGTTACAATATGTCTTCTCCAATACATATGTGTACTTTCTTAGTTTATCTTGGACATCATAAGAAAACTGAAGACCTAGGTTTTCACGTTTTTGTGACGTAAAATAAACTGGAACGTGATTTTGATGGGAAAAATAAGAACCCCGTTTTTTAATTTTCCATACAATGAACGCAGTTAATAGCCTCATGTTTACTGTAAATAAAATACAGTAATCTTAAAAAAAAATAAAAATTGCAAACTGTTTATTTCCAAATATGCATCATACAATTGTCATAATTATGCAGTAACGCTCAATCTTATTGAGGCAAGATTCTGTGCGCCATCGAATAAATGTGTATTTTGTGATGAGGTCTGTAGACTTATCAGTCTAATATCTACTATCATGTCAGAGGCATGTGAGGTTTCCAGAGGCAGCTTTATTAACTGTGACACCAGAACGGCCACAACTACACACAAAAGTGTAAAAATTTTGTCCTTCATAAGTCCATTTTCGGTCATCACCAGACGCTTCCTTCATACCCTCATAATTTGTTCACATGCACCATAAGGGACCACCCACACTGCGCTAATAAACGCTGCGTTTTACGATCGTGATAATAAACGCTGTTTACAGTGGTCGGCGCATGATGCGTTGTCAACCACGGGGGTTGCTCGCTTGTTTGGACAAACGGTTATGGTATGGCATCTGTTGAGTCGTGTGTTGGGGCTTTTACTTGGGTGGTTTAGGATATAAAACGTGACGTCTGGGAGGGACTAATTTTATGTGAAGTGGCGCTTTAAAAGCAGTTTACCTTGTGTTTACGGGAAAGATTTTGCTCTTGCTAGATTTGTTTATAGAAATTGTGGTAGATTTCATTCTGTCTACTTTTATATCTTTGACAATGTTGTGCCATCCAATATGGAGCATAGGCCCTCCTCTGTTTTGTGTCGTGATTGATCTGCGTCAGTCTTAAAAATTATAATTATCTATTCTTGAAAGTTCAAGAGCAACCTTCATCCATAGATTTCACATTTCGCAGATTCTGAACGAGTCAATAAAAAAAAAATCCAAACATCACGTTCAAAATTCGAACGGTGTCTCGTTGATAATCCCGCCATAATTTTTAAAAAACGAATGATTTCGATTGTGCTCACTTGGATTCAGCTCGTGGCTGTAAGATTTTCTCTATCATGATTCCACTAAGTGAACCGATGACATCGTGAGAGTTGCCAGCAACCCATGGATGTAAGGTTCGCCGTGGTGGTCTGAGGAGGAGGTCTTTATGCAGCAGTGGACGTCTTTCAGCTGATGATGATGATTTGACACTTCCATTCGTAAATTCTAAAACAAACAACTTAACAACTTCAATGTTAACCTAATGATTAAAATAAAATAGCGTTGAATAAAACCAATACAATTGAAGACCATACAATAGACTGAGACCTTATTCAAGTTAGTGAATGAAGAATAGAATATTTTTATTAAAATCAAGTTCATATTGCAATGGTAACCTCGGTTTCAACCTTGAAGGTAATCACACACCAATTAATGTCTGTACCAGAAGACAAATGGACGGATGAAGATACAAGTAATCATACAAGGATTGGTGGTTGCGAAGCTGACTGAAGTGTCTGCGCCTTTGTGTTTTAAATTCTCATGAAATGGTTCTCGTTTGGTGGTCAGCATGGTTTGATAAAATCATCACATTTGTCGCAATTTTTGGGGACTTTTCTAGGTCTTTCATTTCAAAGAAAGAAAATATGTTTAAGTTTATCAAGTAAGTTGTGTGAATTTGTGGCAGATAGAGATTTAATAAAGGTAGACATTCAGTAATCCTTGTGAAATACTATTTAGCATGGCATTAATTTTGTAGTTAGTGGTTCCTGTATGTAATATCATTTCTTAATCACACAATAAGAAGCAATGATCAAAAAACAAGTCAATATTTCCTCTTTGGTAGATAGTCAAAAAGATTGACTGTGGTACAAATAAAATCTATCATCATATAAAATATATCATCTAGGGACATCTGTCTTTTTATGTTTATGGCATTAATATTACCTATCTGATTGTATTATTATATCTGTTGATTGACTACCAGGCAAAGGCTTCCCTCCATTCATACCAACGGTAATGGTAATATCCTATTTCTCTCATTCTCAAGGATGACAACGCCCACGGAATCGCGGTAGACCACGCTGGAAATGTTGGGATTCGTCCCAACATTTCCTGCGTGGTCTACCGCGATTCCGTGTCACTGTTTCAGGGCAAATTATGTAACGTGCTTTATGGCTAGATAGTTAGTTGTTGATTATATTAACTTGTAATGCCTTACATTGGCCTAACATTCGAAATGATGGCGTGCAGCTAAACGATGTGGAGCTCGTACTTGATAGTTGATAGCGTCCGAAGTATTTAAATGCTCTAATTACAAGCTCGGTAAAGAAGCGCCGAAGGCCGACGTGAGAGCCAACAATCACATTTAGGACACTGAAGAATTATATTTTAATAGTGAATTGTAATGCCCTTCTGGAGTAATTTAGGTGTGATATTATTTTTGGAGACGTGTATCTGGTAAATTAACTCACAGTCATTCCCTGGTAGAAACTAAATGACACAACCTACTGTTGGCCATACTCCTTTTTCTTCACCATGTTCACAAATCCAGCCCCAAGTTATTATGATCAGGCAGTGTCTTGTTTTTCGTATCGTGCCATTTGGCCCCGCATCTTAGGCCCTGCTAAAGTCTTTCTACAAGGCTATACTTCATAATACCACAGTTATTTAAGACAGTCAACCTTTAGCCCAAATGGTGAGATTAGTGTCTTCCAATTATTTCACATTCGATGGTTTTGTATCATAATCTATTCAGTTTTTTCCGAGACTGTCTGTCCACCTAGTCAGCTGTCTTATTCCCATATTCCTCTTCCCCGTTTTTGACCTCCGCTCCAACACTTTCCTCCCCATCTACCATCTAGTTCTGAAGGCCCCTCCCTTTGGCCCCTTTAGAGGGCCAGAGCCTGACGGGGTCGCGGGACTGTCTCATCAGATAATCGTGACTCAGGAACGAAAAGGGCTTTTGAAGGATCACCGTGGAGTCTAGTCAGTATAAGTCTGACGGTCCCGTTCCGTTCAGGCGGGAGGATTCATTTAATGATTTTATCAGGATTAAAAAAAAAATACCATCTAGTTTATGGCATATATGGCCAGCCCATTCCACTTTCTCTTTCTCATTACTCTTTCTATGTCCATCACCATAAAAATAAAAATCTTCTTTCACCATAAACCAGCTAAACATTGTCACCTTTTAACTTTTTACGACATCCATCGTCGTAATATTCCATCATGTAGCATAAAGTTGAGAGGACTGCAAACTAATAAGTAGGTGCTAATGGCTAGTTCACACATGACGATGGTTCAAGGTGGCAAATGTAATAGTTTTACAACTCTACTTGTACATATGGCTACATATCAAGTTACACAAAACCAGTATGTCCTGGCCTCGCTTCGTACCAAAATAGTGTAAGGCACACTTCAGCAGTGCTCATACTAAGCTGGTTTAATCTGTGTCCATCAGCAAAGGTATGCGTTGTTCGCACATAATTTGATCGTGTGAGCGAACATTTGTGCTGCACTTTGTACCGCACATCGGTAGAATTGCATCTTTACATGATCTTTTCGCACAATGAACAGTAAGGTTATACTGGTTTTGTTTAGCTTAATGTGTAACCGTGTGTACTCGTCTGGCGCTGTCATTTGTTAATGTGTCAGTTTTATGTGACGGTATATGGATATTAGCATACAAATGCATACCTACCTACATAAATTAATTATTATGTGTGTTTTAATATTTTCTGAATCTATAGATTTCTTTATAGAATTTGAGATGTCTTGAAATGTTTTCTTGGGACATGAAATACCTATTTTATCTGAAGTATTGGGCTGGCAAATTTGTTTCTGTACAATTTATTTGCTGATGCGAAAAATGTATTCAAAAGAATGCTCCAGTACAGTGGTATTGTTTTAGTACATCCCATTTAGGCTATTTTACAAAGAAAATCTCCTGTTCAAAGCATGGTGAAGTAATATAAGGCTGTGAACTTAAAAAAGCCAGCCAGACTAGTATAATATCTATTCTAACAAAAGACGCAATCAAGTTCAGCCACAGAAAATTCCATCAAAAACTGATCAATTTAATCGAAGACCACCGAAGTAGGTATCACACATACTGTCACTAAAGTGCTCAAGATGTCTTTGACCATTTCCCGCCCTCAACAATGATATGATCACACTTACTTTTTGAAGCGGTGTCACCCGTCAACAGCATATAAAGCTCCTCCCACACGCTCGACAAGATGTTGACTCACGCAGTGTCGCAATGAACGCGTCGTCGCGTCGCTGCGTTGGCGCGTAGTGGGTGGTCGTCTGATAAGGATCTAATTAAAACCTACTTTTGTCACGGAGAGAGCGATTTGATTGTTACGATTTTTTATCGAGTGTTTTCATCTATTAATCATTTGTTGGTTATGTAAAAAGAAAGGTAAAATTGTGGTTTGACATGATTAGATCATTTTTTTCTTTCTTTTATTTTGACACATTCAAATTCAGTCTAAAATCGCGTTTGAATACACGTGATGTGATATTGAAAATATTATTTTTTATTATATTTATCGCCCTGTTGACGTTTTCTGTGACCGACCGCTTCCATACAACGTGGCAACGCTGCCAGTCTTTTGGGTACTCACTCACTACGAACTAACAGCATTGTGGAAGAGATTTTTGTCGTTACCTGATTTCAGTGAAACACTGAACTAGTCGAATTCCTGGCAAAAAAAACAAAATAGACGGATTTCATTTAGAAAGTGGAAAATTAAAGAAAAAATCATTCTTAATCATTACATAACCGAAATAGGTACATGAAAGTAAAGTTAGTAAAGGCTAGATTTCAGTCATTAAAAGTTTTAACAAGTTCACATAAAAGCAAAACTTTTATTTCGCATCTATGTGATGTTAAATTCAACATAATTATATCGATCCTATCGAAGCAGTAAAACAAACAATATCGATCCGACTACTATTTTCTCTCAAATCGCGACCAAAAACAACACAGATCTAAAGTGTTGAAATCGCAAATCCGACTGCGGCCTAAAGTATTATGGCGCTCAAGTGTCTTCCATACCATAACGGTTTAGTCGATCGTTTGTTTAACGCTTTAAAGTGACAACGACAATATCTATTTTCGATCACCATTGTGTTTACATTATAAACACCAAAGTCATATAAACACCACTGTCATATTCACCATTTTATATCCCCACATGTCTTATTTCAAACCAGTTAAGGTTCACATTCAAATGTTTCTAAGTTTGCTGATGATTGGTGATAAGTTGGTGAACATTTGTGATGACACGAATGTTATGAATAGAGGTCGAAGACTCGAGCCAAGAGGCGGTAATGTGAGAAAATAATTTTGTGAATTTTATGTGTTTTTGTGGTGATTTAAAACGGAATGTCGTGTTTAAATATTTATTGAATTGGCAACAGATCTTTGCTTTCTTTGGCTATCGTTCTATGAGAGACTAAAAGGGTATATAATATATTCGGTTAAGACAAGATGGAATGGACAATCAATTTCCTTCTGAAATAATTGTATAAATTTTTAAGTTTAGGCAAATCTTAAAATACCCTTATCAGCAACTAACTGTCGCGATCGTCGCCAGTGCTAAACAATATCTAGCATAGTTATAAAAATCTTTTTTTTAATAAGCATTTAGAATTTAACTGAAGTGATTCTCAATGAGCAGTGGTGGCCCAGTGAGCAGTGGTGGCCCAGTGGTATCGGCCTCGACTTATGAGTCATGGGTTATGAGGTCATGGGTCCGAACCCCGTCAGGCGCATTACTTTGTGTAATTTATTTCAACACCACTGCTCTCAAAACGGTGAAGGAAAACATCGTGAGGAAACCGGCATGTCCTAGAACCAAAAATTCGAAGACATGGGACATCTACCAATCCGCACTGGGCCCGCGTGGTAGATTACGGCCCACTCCCTCTCACAGAGAGGAGGCCTGTGTCCCAGCAGTGGGAACATTTATAGGCTGATGATGATGATGATTCTCAATTTTATTTACCTTTCTCACCTGATCACCTGATATTTGTGATAAACATAGGGGGTGCGCAATTAATTTTTTAAACACTTATCTGGATATATCAACTTGATGAGAAAATAAGCGAACCTGTGTGTGTAACATTTCTAGCTTGTTAATTCATACTAGGTAAAAAAAAATCAAAGAAGATTTTTTTAAGCCTTGGCCCTACTCTAGGAATTTTTCCTGTATCGTGGGTTCGTTTACAAACATAGAAATTGTCATACACAAACACCCAGACACGGAACAATTACTTGCAGATCATGAGAATATTTGTGCCGTGGAAGGATGCGCTACGCAGTCGATCACTCAACCACTGAGCTTATCGTTCTCGGTATTTTTAACCGACTTAAAAAAAAAAGTAGGTTCTCAGTTCGACCTGTATGTATGTTTGTCCGCGATTATCTCGCGTTTTTTGATGCGGTTTTCAGGAAAGTGTTCATTACATTCTGGAGAAGGTTTTAGTATATGACACTAATGGATATCCCGTGACGTTGCTCGCGTGGATCCGGTTTTGCTTACTTGGATTGTAGATTTTTAAAGACGCCGATTATTATGAAGATTTTTGTTGAACATCTAAACTAAAAATGGTAAAATAAAAAACTTTTTGAAAAAAAGGGAACCGGCTTCAAAACCAAACACAAAAAAAGTGTAAAATAACTTTTCTTTCGGAAGTCGGTGGCTTTGTTTTTTATTTCATTGACTATGGCCACCAACTTGTTAATTAATATTATCTTTACGTGGGCATAAATAACTAAACCCTAATATTAACCCAACAAAAAACAATTAAAAAATCAACAACCCCCTTCTAATTAAAATTTAATACCCATTTTCAAGCATCATTAATATTACTAGTCCTTTTGATAAATAAAGATGTAATTACATGCCCTGCTTACAATAACCATAAATTTTAACTAATCACAACACATACTTAAGGTGACATAGAGCCTCCACGGCCGACTTCCGGTCAAGTTGTCCGGACCGGAAGCAGCCGGCCACCGGAAGTTGTATACAAAGTGCGAGCCTTCGCGTGCTAAGGAATTGTAGGGGAAATTTGGTGGAGGAAAATTTATGGGTGTTTGTAACATGATATTTAAATATGATGGAAAAATCGTTGGCTAAAGATTTTTTTCTAGTTTTACTTTAGACGATTTTTTCTTTCACGTCTTTCAAATTATTGCTAAGTAGCTAGTACATCCGGAGTGGGAAGCGGTCGCCTCCTTCTGCGAAGCAGTCATGCTCGCGAAGGAGGAGGCGGGCCGTGTGAGAGAGAGGACAGTGTCCTCCCTCCGCCCCACCCGCAGTGGTGGACGCCCACGGCGACAGACGTCGCAAGACGATCTCCGGCCACCGTAGGCGCGGGCATGCGGGCGGCCCACGGTTGTGTTCCACGCGCGCCTCGAAGAGCGTCAGCATAATGACGGGGCCCCCTCTCTAGAGGGCCAAAGCCTGCCGGGGTCGCGGGACTTATCTCATTACCGCGACCCCGGAACATAAAGGGCTATTGAAGGACACCGTGGATTTTAGTCAGTACAAGTCTGACAGTCCCTCCCGCCCTGCCCGGGGTGGGAGGACTCATTTGATGATTTACCACGATAAAAGAAAAAAAAAGTAGTTAGTATACATAACAACAATGAATATAAACCAGAAAGTAGGTACTGTCTCAATTAGATTTTTATTAACTTTTTTATGAGATGTAAAAAATACACTTAGATTTCAACACAAACACCTGCTCGGTACACATTATTGTCCTCACTTTTTTGTAACACTTTAACCACCACAGTTGAAACTAGTTCAGTATTCTTAATAAATATAGTGATTTAGGTAAGCCTCCTGCAGACACACGCGATTAATCGCGCGGGGCGACATGTCGCGGTCCATTCGCTGTATTTTTAGAGTGGAAATTAGCTTGGCTCGTTGTCGCAGCGAGATTAATCGCGTGTGTCTGCAGGAGGCTTTAAGTGTAAGGACATTAACACCCGTACGAATCCGGGGCGGTTCACTAGTTGATTTTAAACTTTCAACTTAACAAAATTAAAAATTAATCTTTCAAATCCTGAAGCTCTGCCCATCTCCCTTACAACGCGACACACTCATAATCCCAACATTCTCAAAACCCCTTCATATCTTACATCGCATAATATCCGACACTGCGATTATTATGCGCATTTAACTGGGCGGTTAGATTACTATCAGCGCCATGAAACATTCTGCGATTGTCGCTGTCTTTAGTCGCATGCGTGAAAGGGATAGGGCGGATTGTATGACATGGGCACTTTATATAGTACTAAGAAATGCCCGCGGCTTCGTTCGCCCATATTTGTCTTACTTAGTTTAAAAAGTACTTAGTCTATATCGTCTATGCTTTCCACATATCTTTTTACAAAAAAATTGATTCAGTAACTTACGTAAGCAGGCATTACATACCTACTAATAAACTCACACTGTCGCATTAAATTATATTATTAGAAGGATTAACTAATATGGATAAAAATAATTGTGAAAGTATCTGACCGACGGAATTTAACCCCTGTACAATAACTACGTAGGGGGCAGATGAAACTAAATAGGTTCCATTGACCACCGGGGTGGTAAACGCCACCAATTAGTGCCAATTAACCACCACCCCGGAGGCAAGCTCAAAGGGGGCAGATGGGAATAAACGAATTTTTTGTTGTAGAAAAGAAATTAGTGCCTTTTTAGTCAATACAAAAAAAAAAACTCAGTGCTAAAATAACATCAAATCAGAAATATCGTAACATAGTTACTTTGTCATGTTGTTCTGATTCAAGTCAATACATAGGGTCACCTATTGTCTTATTTAAGCCCACTGTGACTTGTGACTTGTCATTATTTAAGCCCACTTGCATCATAAATTACAAAACAAATTCAAACAATCGTCTTTACTGTCAATCGTCATAGAAGAAGTGTTGATTTAATTACGGACCAAACGCATTAAGCGAACAACAAAATAATCATTACAAAAATATACCTATATAGACGAATTAGAATCTCGGTGCCAACGGGACTCAATTCTAAGAGGCTATAAATAATTTAAATTGCAACTTTTCCAAAGCACAACACCCCACCTAATTAATTCCATACTGAAAAACTCAAACTGCATTTTCCGTCAAAAACATTTTTATGAAAACAAAAAAGCAACGTCTAGATTTTAGTAAATTCATGCACGCTTAACTGGGTAGTTAGATTACTATCGCCACCGTGAAACAGCCTGCGATTGTCGCTGCGTTTTTAATATATTTACTGTTCGCGTGTCGCTAAGTATCGCAGTGTAGTCGACGCTTTATTTTGATCTATTGCTTGGATTTCATTTTGTTTTGTTTTTTTACCGGATTTTGAATAAGTGGGGAGTGCCACTTTGGATATTAGATAGATGGAACTGACAGATTGTTAAAAAAAAAAAACATAAATTTATAGCCTAGGGGAATCTAGGTTACCTAGGTATCTGTTTAAGTCTTTAAGACATAATGGGTATGCTATATTAAATCGTAAATGATGCTTATCACAAACTGTAGCTCTATAGTGTAGAAAGATGTTTTTTTTAGTTAGAAGGAGTTTTCCCTAAAACAATGAATACACAGATATAATTTACACAAAAATGAAAGACTATTCTTTTAAGTTATGATCCACCACTTATTAAAGGTATCTTAAATAAACTTCATAGCAAATTATAAATACTAACACAATTTATTAAAAAGTATAAATAAACACACCCTGTAACTGTATAGAATCCTATAAAACCACAGCGTACCTAAATATCCACCTCTCTGTCACATTATGTAAAGAAATTGTCACCAATCGTCACCTATATACACCATACCTACAATTATTCTCCACAAATGACAACAAAATAAATAAAACGACATGAAAAAAAAACAAGAAAAAAAAAACAAACAAATGAACCCCTTGGTTCTTTTTACTGCAAAATTATTTCTCCGTCTTGAAACTCCATTTTAGACGTCAATTTTCCTATAGTCTACACATATTTTTGTTCTAGTAATAATGCCAGACCGTTTTGTCAGACACCTCCAATATACTTAACAACATATGGTGGGCGACCAACGTTGTGAATACGGCTTTATTTATCCAAACAAATGGGTGCCACATGTCGCCTTAACGCAGTGACAAGGCCTTATACGACCAATATAACCTTACCTCTCCATTCTTAAGAAAAAACCCTGAAACATCTAATTTGGTGAAACGATAGAGAGGGGTGGCAGGTCAACGTAAATTGGTGATAGTAAGAATAAATTTGTGACACAATAAACTTGCGATATTTATTTATTTACTGTAATTATACATAGCCAGATGTGTGAAGTACTCAGTTTACCAATGCGGTGGGTTTGTATTTGTGGCTTTTTTATAAATATTTTTTTAAGTTTACGTAGATATTTATAGGAATAGTCTTGATATTGAATTAAAGCCACAACACAACTCCATCCATATTTTTGTTCAAAATGTTTTAAAATAGCTCCATGTAGGGAAGAATCATTTTAATTACTGCTTTGTGTACATAAAGTAAGTACTTTAAATGTAAAATTATTCATATAGTTTAAAAAAATTGTATATCTGAAATTGCTGTAAGAAATCCTGCAAGAAACCCAAAAATTACATACTTACATCTATTCAAATCATATTGAGTTTTCAAACCTACAAAATGTTGCACTAAACGAAAATCAGTTCGATCAAAAGTTCTCCTACCTTCCAAAATGTTGCCCGTAATAAAAATTCACACAACTAACGTGAGATCATGGTATCCATACTTGTGTATTGTCTTACCGATTGACACTGGCGAGATGTTAACAAATCTCACTGATCTAAACTTGTTCATCACGAACTTATAATTAAATGGACCATGTCGACATTCTGGTGTTGCTAGCATGAAAATTGTCGTATCGTTCTGCAGGTAACTTTGTGTTCTTTGAAAGATCTTAAGTCAATTAAGGTTTGCTAGTACTGGTTCATAAAATTACTTTTTTTCATAGGATTATGCTTGTTATAACTGATATAGCTAGATTAAAATTTTATTTGCTGAAGTAGTGGCAAATTTTTACTGCTGCAAAACAGTTTTGGTTTTTTAAGACTAATTTATTTATACACCGTGTTCTTCACGTTATCCATAAACTTTAGCAAATACTTCTATGGCTTTTACAAATCAAATCCAGCAAAGGAAGTAGTACTTAAAAAGGCTTCGTTACAAAGATATTTGTAATTTCATTTAATGAAATTTAATTGAGCTATGCAGTGAGAAAGTATCTTAATTTGAAATCTATCAAATACTATTTGCATTTCATTTGTTTCAGCCCGCCAAATGTTATGAATGACGTTGCCAATTCGGATAAAGAGGCATGCATATCGGGTTATTTACGTCTAGGTATTTAGTTTGTATGAAAATTAACAAAAAATAAAAAATAAGAATTTATTAATGTGTCTATAATGAAAAATGCTTACTTCCGTGGTTTGAACATCTGGTCGAAGTTTATGTATATCGTCCGGAACACGGTGTATACATAGAATGAACAATATTATATACTTATTTACATTAATATTTTTCCAAAACAAACATGACTGGAGACAAAAAGAAAGGAAAAAGGAGAAGTTCATACATACAGACTAGATTGACAAACTTACCAACCATTTAAATCTTTAGTCTCAGCACATACTTTGTTCAGAAATTATTACCGGAAATGTAAATTTCCTTAAACAAGTGGAGAAAAAAAAAATTAAATGAGACAAAAAAAGTTTTTTCTATAAGATAAAAATTTGTTTGAGGGAATTTAAAAATCTTGAACTAGCAACCCCACAAACCAGCTCGGCAATGCTAATGATAGAACATCATGTCCCTCTAAGTGCCGGTAATGTCTAAACAAATAATGCCCAGTTTTGGCTCTTATGACAGTCCCACGGAAACGCATGTTTGAACATGTTTAGAGCCTGCTAACTATATTGGTATTTGTAACGAATCATCTTTGGGAATATCATGTTTGACTTTTATTAGATCGATTTCCTTCTAAAAGTTGGACGAGATTTTCTGTTCGTGCTTTTGTTGTGTCGTTGTTTTCTCAAAAAGTTTAATTTTTGTTTCATTTTCTGATTCATGTAGTCTACCAAGCCTTTTCCCAACAATTGGGATCGGCTTCCAGTCCACTGGATATAGCTGAGTATTAGTATTTTACCTAACGGTAATACGAAACCCCTAGGACCTAGGGGTCTACACCTGATACTTGAAGGATCAAAAAGTTTGACAACCTAGGGCCAAGGTTGTCAAACTTTTTGATCCTTCAAGTATCAGGTGTACTGATTATTATCATGAAAATGCTGTCTAACCTCAATAAGGTCAGTTGATTCACAGTTTTGCATCTACTAACTGGTAGCCATAAAATCAGCAAAATTCCGATATGTATGAAAACATCGAGTGGGCTATTGTTCTAGGCCAATTCCTAAACTTATCCATTTGCTTCCATGATATGATCTTGGAGCCTGTTCTTAAAAGACACTCTTCATAATCAATCACTTAAACTCATATTGCCGTAAAAGCAACCAAAATATTCCATTTACAATTAAAATGTGTGTGTGCCTAAAAGGTCTGATAAATGCAAAGAAAGAAAAATACAATACTAGCTTTTAGGAGAGCAAGGGTGTGGAACGGTAATCCATTACAATTTACACGTGCCCATACTGCCCATTGCTAACCTATTGGTATATCTCATCTCATCACCATCGTAATATGTATCAGGCCGTATGACGTCCTCTGCTGAACAAAGGCTTCCACCATACATTTCCAATAAGAGCAGAATGTCAAGCCATCATTTAACAATCACAACACTTCAATCAAAATTCTCAGTCATCCAAAATTTACATTAAAATTTGCATAAATCAAGATCCCTCAGAAAAATAACCACCGTAATCACATTACCACAACTCAATATCATTACACAGCACTTTTTTACCATATTTACAAAATATGATTTAAGTGGCGGTCTCTTATCACACACCATCACCATAATAACGGTACTCAACGCGTTTTTCATGTCAACAAGTAAAAAAATAACAAATGACATTGGTTTATCGAAGTCTGTCATCTTTACGAGTAATTGCTGTAAGGGGGTCTAAGGGGTTATTGCGGTAAGGGGTAACGTTGGTTGTAACTGATAAGGGGTTGATACTAGGATTGGGTAATTATTTAAGTTGGTTAAAAGTTGTTTGATTGATTGTAATTTATATTTTTTGTTTATCAGATTACATATTTTTATCCCTTTTCTTATTATGATACCTCCTTGAGCATTTTTTCTAAGAATGACGATTTATTCATAGGGCTAGGTTCCCATCTTGAAAATAAAAATAATAATTCAACTTAATGACTAACTTGGAGATAAATAAATGTTACCTATATTTTATTATTGTACTACTGCGATAATAGTGCCAAATTAATTCAAAGAGCCAGATTGGTCGCAGTATTGTCTCATTAGGTAACACTGGAACGTAAATGGCTATTGAAAGACGCTGGATTTTAGTCAGTATGAGTCTGATAGTCAAAAATATCAAATGAATCCTCCCACCCAGGGCGGGACAGGAGGACTCATTTGATGATTTTCATCATCATCATCATCATCATATCAGCCGTAAGACGTCCACTGCTGAACATAGGCCTCCCCTTTAGACTTCCAATAGGAATTTTACCACGATAAAAATTCCCTATCTCTAATCAACTTCAAAACAAAATCCGTTTGACCTCCATAAACCAAGGGTATCACACTACAATTTCCTATTACCCCATTATCAACTAACATTAAAATATCACCCCCCATTACAACCCTTGTGCTATAATCACCCCTGACCCACTAGTTGACGAAATTGAGTGCCAAGCCTAATCTAAACGACGATCGACACAGTGTCGGCTTTATGGCCGTACGAAACGGTTTCACCGTGTAATGTGGTACTATAAAGATCTGTAATCGCTGTGTTTTCCAACTAGGTGACACGCTAGGTGATAGTTATGTGATTATTATTTAAAGTGGAAGTTTCACACTTATAATTTTAATGTTAGTAAAATCTAACGACTAGTTACACACTAGGCCGGTGGCATGTCTCGCCATGCTCGGTTTTGGTAAAAATAATACGTTGATAATATTCCCGCGCGGCAATATCCATCGGCAATGCCGCCGGCAAAGCATGTAGAAGCCATAAGGCAGCATAAATATGTTTCGGGAGGATTTAAAATCGTTGAACAGCCATTTTGAATATGTTGTCACTAGATCAAAATTACTGTAATAAAAGACAAAATTAAATAAATATCTCTCAAAATATTACAACAATTTGAACAGAATTGCAGTAATATACTTACGACTACTAAACGCGATCAGCACTTTTAAAGTGCGATCAAATCTCCCATTCCAAAGCAATAATATGATTGTATTGATCTCGTTCAGTTCAATGATGCAATCCGCTTTTAATCAGTAAAACAATGCGAGCAATATAAAAAAAAAAAAAACATAAAATGTCTCCATGTAGACATGCTTATTCAGTTTCTATACGTAAGTAAGTACTTCTAATAAAACAACGCTTTGTAGTGCAGAACAGAACTGAACGTTTTATTTCAAAAACCTACCACCAAGCCATCGCAGATGGCAGCACATGTATTATCAGTTCACAGATAATTTATAACATAATTTAGATATTACTTTTCTACACCCCCACTATATCTAACAATGTTATAATGACATTAGTATACCAAAAATTAAACTTAAACCTAAGTATGCTGAACCCCCAACTTATCCAATAAATAATAATGCTTATTAGAGCATAAGCTCTTAGTAAGTAAGTCAGCTGGCATCTCAGCTGATGGCAAATATTTAACATTCACAATATTATTAGTTACACAGTCTCTACAAAAATGATAACGGATATCAATGTGTTTGGTTCTTTTATGAAAAATTGGATTTTGAGTCAACTTTAATGCACTCTGGTTATCGTTATATAATTCAATAGTGTACTTCTCATTAGTAATTTCAAATTGTAAATTTCTTAAATAAAGAGATTCTTTACAGGCTTCAGTTAACGCCATGTATTCGGCCTCACTGCTTGATAAAGCCACGGTCTTCTGTTTCTTTGTCTCCCAAGAAATTGCACAACCTGACAAAGTGAAACAGAAACCCGTGTAGGATCTTCTATCAACAGTGTTCCCACCCCAATCAGCATCCACAAACCCTTCAATGACAGAGTTCCCATCTGCAGAAAATTTTAAGCCATAATGTTTGGTCAATTTTAAATATCGCAATATGCGTTTAACATATGAACAATGCTGTTTGGTATAGGAATTATTAAACTGACTTAAGAAGCTAACTGGGAATGCTATATCTGGTCTGGTAAGGACCGCTAAATACATTAAAGAACCTATCATTTGTTGATAAGGAAACAATTCATCTACATTATTCTCATCTTTAGATACATGTAACTTAGTCTCCATTGGAGTTTGCACAGTTTTACATTGACTCATATTAAATTTAAGTAACAGCTGATCAATATAATCTTCCTGACTTATTGATATTGTTTTCTCAGATTTGTTTACTTTTACATTTACTCCAAGACACTTCTTAATTTCGCCTAAATCTTTAATTTTAAAATTATCAGATAAAACATCTTTTAAGTGCTTGGTAGCTCTACTATCATTCGAAAAAATAAAAAAATCGTCCACATAAAGGGTAACAATCGTTTTTAACTTATCCTGTGTTTTCAAAAACATGCATGGTTCTATCTTAGATTTAACAAAGCCAATTTTTAAAAGACATTCCTCTACTCTCTTGTACCATACTCTTGAAGACTGTTTTAGTCCATACATAGACTTTTTTAATTTAAGAACTTGTCCTTTCTGTACTGTCTCAGAAAAACCCTCAGGTATTTGTATATAAATATCTTCTTCAAGAATTCCGTACAAGAAAGCAGTTGTCACATCAAGATGTGTTATATCAAGATTAAGTTGAACAGAGAGAGCAAATAAAAGTCGCAAAGTGGTATGCCTCACTACAGGGGAAAAAGTGTCAGTATAGTCCACACCTTGCACTTGCGAAAAACCTTTCGCCACTAAACGCGCACGAAACCGAATGTTTTTATCACAATCATATTTTTTACGTAACACCCACTTGCACTGCACAACTTTAACATCTTGAGGAGGATTGCTCAACTCCCAAGCATCATTCTCTTTGAAGCTCTGTAACTCTTCCGCCATGGCCATTTTCCACTGTTCCTTTTCAGGTCCAGCTAAAGCATCCTGAACAGACAAACCTGTCACATCATCATATGTACTCTCACCAGAACAAAAATTTGAAAATTGAAACCGGTCTGGTTGCTTCCTCGCCCGTGTAGGTCTTTGAGATCTGATTTCCAGGACATCTTCAGTTTCAGAATCGCTAGGTACATATGTCTCATCAACCACATCTAGAAATGTGTCCTCTGAGCTATCAGTGTTGTCAGATTCTGAGTTTGGTTCATCTGTCTTAACTTCTTCCCCCACTGAATCAAAACTCTGAGATGAAACTTCCATCTGACATTCAGATTTTGATTCCTGCTCAATTATGACCACATCTCTACTAGTTAATATTTTCTTTGTTTCTGGGTTATACAGTCTGTATCCCTTTGTGTTCTCTGGGTATCCAAGGAGAATACATTTTTCTGACTTCTTGTCCCACTTCTTTCGCTTCTCTTTAGCTACATGGACCATTGCAGTGCTACCGAAGATTCTAATATGACTTATGTCGGGTTGACAGCCAGTCCATATCTCATACGGTGTCTTATTACCCAATGCTGCAGCCACGCTTCGATTCTGTAGATATACTGCGGTGTTAGTGGCCTCACCCCAGAATTCTTTCCCTAGGTTGGCATCAAAGAGTAGGCATCTTGCCTTTTCAACGATAGTGCGATTGAATCTCTCACATAATCCATTCTGCTGTGGTGTGTATGGATTAGTTTTTTGATGTATCACGCCAGCAGCTTTTAAATAATTGTCAAACTCTTTATTGCAGTACTCTAGCCCATTGTCGCTCCTTAATATTTTTATGGTTTTCTTAGTTTGATTTTCCACTTGAGCTTTGAATTCCTTAAAACACTTCAAAGCCTCATTCTTGTGTTTAAGAAAATACACAAACACCATTCGACTGCAATCGTCGACAAACAATAGGAAGTATCTGGACCCTCCTATGGATACGTTTTCCATAGGGCCACAGATGTCTGTATGGACTATATCTAATAGGTCGCTGCTCCTCTGGCTGGTACTTTTGAAAGGTAAACGACACTGTTTGCCTTCACAACATGTGGCACATGAAGACTTGCCAATATCCACTTTTTCATCAAAAGACATACCTTGTACTGCAGTCTTCATCTGATTCAGGTAGTCTTTATTAATATGTCCTAATCTGCGATGCCATGTAACACCTGATACAACTGATGCAGCCAAATGTTCCTGGTTTTGTAAGTTTACTTTGTATACTCCATTTTCTAATAATGCTGTAGCTACCAACTCATTATTTTTGTTATATATTGAGCAACTACCATCAGAAAAAGACACCTTGTTTCCTTTGCTTATGAGTTTGCTGACTGATAGCAAGTTAGTCGCCAGACTTGGAACACAATAAACGTCTTCAACCGTAATGTCGTAATCAATATCACCAGCTGTAGTTGTAATCTTCACATCGCCAGAACACAACACTGACAACTTTTCACTGTTCGCAACGATAATTTCCTGTTTCTGATCATAAGACGCATTCGTAACCCAACTCTCATTTGCTGTAAGGTGTACACTGGCTCCAGAGTCAATATACCATGCATTTTTGTTGAAATTCCCGCTCAGGAACACAGCACTGAATGCATTAGACTGCACTCGGGGTTTTTCTTTGACGTTCGACGCGTTATTTTCGTTATTTGTGCATTGATTTCGATAATGTCCTTTTTGTTTACATCGGTAGCATGTCACTGTCTTGACGTTTGACTTTGACGGATCGGCAGTGCTACCAACATTGACATTTTTTCTTGGCGCCATTTTATTTTTCTTGCCCATAGACTTCGAACGCGCTGCGAATGCGCCGCCAACTTCATCATGTTCCTCCGTGGTTGACTCCATGTCTAATAATTTTGACTTGATGGAATCAGCCGTTATGCTAATGCCTGAATGCTCTATTGCCATGATCATCGGTGAAAACCGCTCTGGCAATCCTGCTAATAACAATGAGCCTGTCCACTGGTCGTTTATTTCGAAACCCGTGCCACTTAATTTCTGAGCCGTGTCAATAATTTGTGTCACGTAGGACGTCATTGAACTGCAGTTTTCCAGTCTTATCGAAATTAGATTCCGTAACAGATGTATCCTTCTTGAAAAACCGTTGTCATCGAATAACTGTTGTAGTTTATCCCAGAGTTCTTTCGTTGTTCTTACACTTTTCACATGTACAAACAAAGACGGATCGATGGTCATAATTAATTTTGCCCGGGTTTTTTCGTCATCTGCAGCTCCTACGGTCGCTCCTTCGGGCTTAACACAATGTTTCATGCCTTCAAGGATTAGGAAATTCTCTGCCGCGAAGCACCACTCGCAGTAGTTTTCCCGTCCACGTAACTTGGGTACATTTACCAAATAATTGGCCGCCATCGTAATTATGAACAAAATACTTTATTTCACGTATGTCCAAATTGTCCAACCAATCTTCACAACACAGTGAAAACGCGTGTCGAAAAAGTCTTTTTAACACTCGTACCGTGACGAAATTCTTGTTAAAACACTTTTTCACTTATTATCTGGGCACATAACCTCTAATAAAACAACGCTTTGTAGTGCAGAACAGTACCCTGAGCACGAGTTTTCAGTATTTGAGACGTAAAGTAAACTGGAACTTTGACAACTTCAAATTGACAATTTTCAAGGAAAAAATTAGTTCCTACTTCGCACACCAGAGGCGCTGTTCCATTTTTTCATACAAGAAACGCTGTAAATACTGGAAAAACGCTGTAAAGTAAAAGAGTGAAAACTCGTGCTCAGGGTACTGAACTGAACGTTTTATTTCAAAAACCTACCACCAAGCCATCGCAGATGGCAGCACATGTATTATCAGTTCACAGATAATTTATAACATAATTTAGATATTACTTTTCTACAGTACTACATAGGTAATGTCGGTACACAGAGGCCATAATAATAGCATCAGTAACTAAGGTACCCGCAGGTAATAAGGCCTGTCGGATATTAAGGCCTAGCTAAGGAATATCTATAAAATCATGAAAAACATGTACATGTTTAAATATTACCCATTATTTTAGTACATTTTTTACAAAATGTAACAGAAAAATTGATGTTTTTACCTTAAACAAAAGCGAAATATCAAAAAGAAAAATTAATGGGTAATAAGGCCTACGAGCAGAAGGCTAATCAGGCCTACGCTTTTGAAATACGATAATTGTAAATATTCTTTTTTTTTTTTTGGATGAAATCATGTGCACAAAGTGATAATATTTAGATTATTCATCTCAAATACCAGAGATACTAAAACTATAGTCTAATAATTTAGGTATGTTAAAACCGTAGGCTTTATTACCCTGCTACAGTAAAGCAAGGCCCTTATGTAAGGTTTTAGAAAATGTTTCATTTGTTTCTGATTTATGGTAAAGGCTAAAATTGTCTATTTTTATTTTGCAGATAATTTATTTAAATAATGATTCACATTAAAACATGTTTATCAAATTGTATACATTAGATTTTATTACACATTTCCCTTACCTAGGCCTTATTACCCGCAGGTACCTTACATAAAAACTGTCACCACGACCGTAATGACATCCACCGCTATTCATATCACATTATTCCGGTCGACAGCAGTCGTTGCGTTCCCGTGTTCCCATTGGCTGGCGCGACATTTTGTCGCCCATTTGTCACCAAACGCCAACCAATCACATCCCCCGACTCGAAAATGGAACACAAATGAAATTGTCACCGCTATCGGAGCACATAAAACCTCTATTGTGACTCAACCTTTAGTATTCTTTATTCGAATTTTCAAAATGGCGATGATGCAATTTGTTTGTTGTGTGTTTATTCAAGATAATAATTATTTATGTTTATTCAAAAATGACAGCCGTGTAAAATTTTAATATTAAAGCAAAATAAAAATATGACAATACAAACAATTTTTACACTCATCACGATGTTCGGAATAACAAAAAGGACACAATTTCGCCCCAAATGAAGCGTGACTTTTAACAAAGGGCACGTCGTATATGCAGTGCGCAATCGTTTATAACGCGGCCAATTTTAGAAGTCACTTTGTTTGGAGTGATACAGAGTATTGCACGGGTGTTTTTACTGGGTCGGTTAGGAGCCCAGTGTGTCGATTGCCCCGGGTTGGTGGAAATAACGCGGCTGTATCATTGTAATACAAAAGCGCAGCTGTTCGTTTCCCTAAGGGTAAAAAAGACGTTTTGTGTGTTTTTTTTTTCCGATACGGTGTGCGTACGGCCCTTTTAGCGGTCACCGGGACATGGACGCCTCCTGTTTGAGAGTTTGATACATTGTAAGCTTTTAATTTTTTTGTCGACTGTCTCTTTTGTTAGAGATGGATCTATGTATTCGTTTTCGAAAGCATGTTTCTACTCTACAATTTGGGATTTGTTTTTCTTTTGTTTCAATGAAACGGTTGTTAAAAAATCATATTTAGCCTAAAATCTAATAATTATAAAACATGATTTAAATCTTTAGGCTTCCAACTCGTAATATTTTACTAAGTAATTCATACTAGGACCTCTCTAGGACCGCTCTATATCACCTAGAATATTCTTTCAGAAACGATTTTAAGACTTATTTTTACTAAAAATACAGTTTTAAATCGGTCGGGGTTTGGTGGCACAAATTTGTGCCGCTGAGGCTCTAGAGGTCCTACCTATTGTCAGAACTCTAGTGAACATTAAATTCACAATAAAATTATAGTTCTGGGCTAATTTAAGATACAGGATGAATTTTTGAGTAGGCTTGGGTGGTTAAATCCGAAGCAAAGAGGTATAGCGAAAAATACTCAAAAGAGTTCAGAGCCCGACTGTGATGAATACCTAACCTGCTAATAATTGAATTAAAAAAAAAATAGTGCTAGAAAGGAACCCGTGGTTTGTTTCTGAAAAAAAAAAACTGTGTTAGATATTCGCGACATTATCAAATGTATAAACGAGTGCTGTTTTCCAGTGAAGATGCAGTTTTAGTTGTAATTAAAAACGAGCCTCAGCCTAAACATGTCTTCACTAAGACGTAAAGTAACTTACATATCTTTCAATACAGTAGGCACTTACTGTTTTAAAAGCAATCCATTCAAATTTTGTCCCACCAATGTCCCGTTCCCACCCCTTTGAGCACCCAATCCGCCATCTTGAATAATAATCTTTTATTAAAGAGTTTAATAATAATCCTGAGACGGATACGGCAGATGTGTTCTTAGCCTAAGGTGGTAGTGTGTACCGAGCTTAAATATTGCAAACAGCTCTTGAGATTTTTGTATTTTGAGTTTTAATAATGTGAGTTAATAAATTGTGTCTTCGAGTGTACTTCAGTTTCGTTATTAGTTGTCAAGTGATTCGGATTAGTGTTTTGAGGAAATAGGGGTTGTGGTGAAAAAAAAAAGAAAATACGCTGATTTGGAACATGCTTCATTTGTCATAGGGAAACAAATATAAAAGAAGAAAAAGAATAAGAAACATCTTACGTATCTCACAGTTGCAGCAATTACTTCTGCAAAACGCCGTACAGCTAGTGAATGACGTTGATTTTCAACTGGACCTGTTTCTAAATGAAGAAAACACGCGGTGGAAAACTAAATAAAGCATTTCAGGTAAAAATAATGATTTTGTATTATTATCAACTCATTTTAACAACTGTCGTTTTTCTAGCTAATTTTATGAGGAAAATCACGAAATGGAATGCAGGTTCGTGGATAAAGAATTTTCGTTATATAATTCCTGCAATGAGAAGGTATAATGTTTAATAGTTTAATGTTTAATATGGTCTACATCACGTCTACATTTTCATTGAGCAATCTATGAAGTATTTATTCGAATAGTAATTAAAAAATTACAAAGTACAGACCAGCAGGTCAACCTACCCGAGTCTGTAAAAATTTACCAATCGAACATTAACCTTCCACTATTGTGATAAGGTTGAAAATCTATTAAAGAGATTTGACAGATTGTGGTAGCTTGATTTGTAGTCTGCTGTTGTCTGTAGAACTATTGAGAATATTGTTACACACATAACACATAAAAGTTAACTTACAAAATAACAACCAACTTAATTAGTTATCAAAAAATACGTGACAAATAACGAAAGTCCACAAAATCCCTACAAAAATAAAGACTTTCGTTAATTATTTACGCAACAACCCCCAAAACCAGCGGAACGTACGGGGGCCATGGGATATTTAATACCCCTCGCGACCCTTCAAATAGGTCACTGTATCTTCTCCCTGGACCCTAACTGTGGCAGTGGGGCACACGTTTGTATCGTACTTATTGCCACATATTCGTTAAGGGTTTGTAGAAAAAAAAAAACAAAAACTTTTTTTTTTCGAAAATTCTAGAATGATAATGAAGTGTAAAGACGTATGTTTAGATCCTATGTTAGAGTGATTGTTAAATAAGCTAAATAAATAAAACATAAAAGTAGTATTTTTTCCATCGCATTGATGCATTAATTTCTATGTCTTTCTTTCGGTTTTTCCTATAAAACATGTAAGTTATAGTAACTAATTCCTGCAAAATCTCTGTTTATTATTCTGTAATCTCTGTTAAAGGAATGCTTTCATAACCAAAAAAATATATAGCGAGCGAAAAGGATCAACATAAAAATCATAACGGGAAAAATTACACAGTAACACTTTTCTTGCGGACTGTCCAGGGCTGTCACTTTGCTCTTTAGCTGATTTATGTGCGGGTCCGAGCAGCTGAAAGTTTGATGTGGGTGCGTTGACGCTGCCAACCCTACCCTTCGTCCCTGCGTGCGCCCACGTTAGCACCCTGTGCTTATGTATCGCCTCTTTGCTTCAATAACGTGGTAAGTCCGAAAATTCATTTTTTTTATTATTTGATTATTGAAACCGCCGTGGCCGATTTTATTTTTCCACAAAACGTGGTATCTTTTGCTCATCTAGCAGTGAATCTATGAGCGAAAGATACAGATCAACTGTGTCAGATCGCGATATCACGTTGTCTCTTTCTGCGCGGAAATTTGTTTCAACAACGAAACAAAACAGTTGTCACTACGCACGCACCGAGGAAAGTGCTCTCATATTTCGACAAAAACGTGACATTACAAAGTTATCACTTTGTGGTTGAAAAGGTATGTTTCATTTCAATTATTATTTTTTATTCTAAAATGTGATAGTGCGGGTTGACACAGTGTTGTTGAAAAAAGTGGGTCATATGTTCATTGTTATAATTGGTCATATCACATTGTAGCCGAAAGAATGAGAATTTTGCTTTGTGTTATCATGAGATACAACATTGTATTTGATAAAACTTTTTCTAATACTAAAATCAAGTAATAGTTATCTGCTGATGTTCCGTTATTGAACAAAACACGACTGAATTTGACCAGTAATATTCCTAAATATTACTATGTTGATGCTAAAACAAATAATTAGTTGTGCTTATTTTTTCAGATGAATTTGCGATCTAAAAGACTTGTTAATCTTGGTGCAGGTATTTATTTGTATATTAACTATTGATGATCTTTTAAACTCCGGCGCCGCCCCCACGCTGCTGTTTTAGTCCCACCTTCTACTTTATAACGCGTGGTTGATTGATTAGAAGATTAGAAGTTCAAGTAGTTAACAATAGCGGAAGAAACCAAGATGTTGTTTCACAAGAAATTGTTATTCATACACCTACAGAAGACCACAAAATGGTTCTTGACAGTCTAGTACAAGAAGCCGATGTACTTCCCTATTGTAAATGAACCATCAGCTGTTGAAAATGTTAGGCCCACTGGAAAAGAATCTACAAAACCAAGACTGTAGTTCGAACAAAAAAGGAAAAAGAAAACGAAGACAAGAAGGAAACTGGAAGAATAATGTAGCGAAGAGACTGAGAAATAGCCGTAAGTCTTATCAATCAGTAAAAAGATTAATATTCCAAGTGTCAGTCACTTTTGGGCACGCCGCAATCGCAGCGGTAAGACTCTTCTTTGAGGAGTGGCTGGATAGGAGTCACGGCGTCCTGACCTACAGCATGACGCAGGTCCTCACCGGACACGGAAGTTTCGGGTGGTACCTGTGTCTGATAAGGAGGAAAGAAACGCCTAGGTGTCACCACTGCCAGGATCGCCCGGAGGACACGGTGGAGCATACGGTGCAGGACTGCCCTGCTTGGGCAGAGCACCGCCGTGTCCTCACGGCAGCGATAGGCGGAGACCTCTCGCGCCCGGCATTGGTCAAAGCCATGCTGCGGGGCGAGACGGAATGCATGGCTGCTTCTGCGAAGCAGTCAGCTGCCCTGGGTGGGAGGACTCATTTGATGTTACTACGATTTAAAAAAAATAACAAATATCAGTCACTTTTGAGTTTCGTTTTTTTTTAGTTTGTTAAAATTATTCTTTTTTCGTCTATGACGAGTTAGTAGTTGTTAATGAATAATTCTTGTAATTATAATTGTATTTGCAAATGCAAACTCTTGAATAAGAGTTTCTTATAGCCTCCTGCAGACACACGCGATTAATCGCGCTGCGACAACGAACCAAGCTATTTTCCACTCTAAAAATACTGCGAATGGACCGCGACATGTCGCCCCGCGCGATTAATCGCGTGTGTCTGCAAGAGGCTTATCTCTTCAACAATACTCAAAATTTTAGGTTTATTTGCGATTCAATTATTAATGTGTGATTATTCATAAGGACAAAATATTAAGCTTATAATTTAATTTCTCCAGTAAATGTGATTCTCGTTAAGTAATAAACAATAAAAATTGTGATATTAGTAATCATAAGATGTTTCATTGTGAAATTTTACAAGTACATTTTGCAACTGTACTGTTTCCAATAAAGATTGATTCTGATTTTTTAATATTATTTTATTTCAACAATGTTTCCTCATAATATAACTCAGTTTCATAACCAAATTATATCATCAAAATCGTGACAAATTAATTTGAAACACTTATTTTACTATATATTTGCAAGAACAATGTGACATCTTTTCCCCTCTTTTTTAAATAAAGCCAATTTCTTGCTAAACTTCTAAAACATCAGTTTTTAAATAAGTTTTCACTTAGTTAATAAGTCATACTTTACAGTAAATTATATAATTACTGTAAAAAAATATTCTGTGCTACACAATTATTTTTTGAAAATTTAAAAACGCTCTCCTGTAAAATTCCACTTTTCAAGATATCACATTATTGAAGCAAAGAGGCGGTATGTAGTACTTATGTACTGTGCCTTACAGATGTATGAATAAGCAAGTTTTGGTAGACATCTGCTGTGGAAATGTGATTACAGTTATAAGTTCTTTTTTGTTCTTATAGGCGTTTTTTTTACACATAAGTATTTGGGTAAAAAATTCCTACCTATTTCAGGTTGAAAAATATTTTGATTTTCAACGCGAAACACAGGATATCTTTTAGGCATATTGTTGTAAAACCTAAATACCTAATGCCAAATATCGGAAACTCAATACAAATAAGTACCTACTAATGAACAAGTAAATATCGCGTTTTTATTTTAATGACAGTGATGGCTAATGCACTGAATTTAGTTTTTTTTTATTATTCATCATCATCAGCCTATAAATGTTCCCACTGCTGGGACACAGGCCTCCTCTCTGAGAGAGGGAATGGGCCATAATCCACCACGCGGGCCCTGCGGGTTGGTGGATGTCACATGTCTTCGAATTTTTCGTTCTAGGACATGCCGGTTTCCTCACGATGTTTTCCTTCACCGCTTTGAGAGCAGTGGTGATGAAATAAATTACACAAAGTAATGCGCCAGGCTGGGTTCGAACCCACGACCGACTCGTAAGTCGGGGCCGATACCACTGGGCCACCACTGCTCGCCTTTTTATTATTGACAACTAAAAATTATCTTCACCCACAGTCCACTCTATATTCTGACAATCTATAGCCAATGCACTATGCTTTTTCTTTTTATTCAGTCTATAAACAGGCACACAATAATTATTCTATAGTTCAATCCTACACCGCGTCACGTACACCATTTTTATTACCCAACTACCAATAATCACACCCAAACATACAAGGATCTTCAAATCACACCACAGAGTCAGCCCGCAGCATCACTCGTCTAAATCGTTGCCCCATCTAATTACCGAATTAAGAAATCGTGGTATAATCGTGTCTGTGAAGACAATAAAGAGATCATTAATCATTAGGTATTTGGTACAGTCGTTAATGATGATATTAGGTGTTCTGTGCGTTGTTGGTGTGTGGTGTAAGTTGAGGGCTGATGGGGGAACCCAAAATGGGTTTAAAAGATGTAGTGTTTTGAATGATTCGTGTGTTTATCCACAAAATTTACGTACCTATATGGGAATAATTAACCACTTGTATAAAAAAGGGAATTAACAAAAGCTAGTTTAACTTCTGATCAAAGAACTCGCCCTGGCAAGAGACTAAAAGACTGCCCTTTTTTCAGAAGACGTGGAGGAATGAAGACTATGTGGTGAGAGAAATTCAAATTATGAATGTGGGTAGCTTTGTGGAAAGTAGGGTATGAGCTAGGTATCATGACTCCAGAATGTAAAGGGCTTTTGAAGGACACCGTGGATTTTAATCAGTACAAGTTTGACAGTAGGTATGGGTTGGGAGGACTCATTTGATGATTTTACCATGATAAAAAAGGGTTAGAAAGGAGAAGTTTGCTAAATCATTCGTCATTTAATAGAGAATAATATTATTTTAAAAATTACGATTAATCCCAACTAAATTACTGTTTGCATGTTGACGTCTGTTACTGGTGTAGGTATAGGAAAAATACGACTCTTATCACAATTTTGATCAGGGTCATATTTTCCACAACAGTCCTAATGTCTGTTTGTTTCTGAACCTTGTTAGTGCAAGTGTCTTTAGTTTCAAAAACTCCATAAACTTCTCGCTTACACCAAGATCTTCCATCGAGATATGTAGAAGGAGCGAGGGAATCACGATCGTGATTGTGCTCTCAAACGGTTTCTGGCGCAATTGTTCATCATTACGACTCTTGTAAGGGCTGCGGATTGCGCGTGCGCTCACCAAAAGTGTTGCCAGTCGCCAAAATTATGGGCAGCCATGTTGAGACACCGAAAGTGTTGCTAATCGACAAAATTATGGGCGCCATGATGAAATTATGTGTCATCGTTGGCTTTGTTGCTTAGGCATCAGATAAGGGAGTTTTGAAGGTTAAGATTTTAGGCAAAATTGTTCAAAATCTGATAGTTTTAAGGGCTTGACAAAATATATTTTGATCGACAAAGGGGTTTTATGATTTGTAATTTTTGGTTGTGTTTTAAAGTTTTCCAGAAAAGGTTCCCCTCATGATGACACATAAACGCATAAAATTTAACTGTTGGAAATATACTCTTATACGTTTAAACACTTTTTTCTTAAGTTTTCACTCAATAACATAGAAAAAATACCTTTCATTACATTTTAAAGGTTCTGTCACATCTAAACCTTCTATAATTAATTCCAGAGGCCAAAACCACCAAACACATCGCCATAAATTACTCAATTAACTCCAACATATAATTAACGACGAACAAAATTTTTAATAATCAATCTTTGAAACGAAAGTACAGTTAATCATAGAAAAGTATAACTCGCGCAAGATTATGTATAAAAAATAATGAGTACGTTCGAACAAGTGGCGCGATGATGCGACGGGTTAAGTGTGGCCGCTAAAACTGCGGGTTAAAACACAAGCGGCGTTGATTCCGCTGTCACGGTTATGATAAGCTAGCTTGTGAAAAAGACACTTGTGTATTTCGCGTTTCATTCCATTTTTACAAGAGAGTGTTGCAGTTGTATGTTTGTAAATGCATCCACGCCACAAGAAAAATTTCCACGTGTAGGACGATACGCTGTGAAATCTATTTATTTTAGAATTTTACTTCTCTTTCTATCCCGGTCGCTCTAGCCACTGTTTCTTAGTTTAGTTATTGTAGTTCCACTTCTTAGTTAGACTCCACTGTTTTTCGTTGGATCAAGTATTTGGTAACTTTTAACTTTCCAAGACCATATAATTGCTTCTCAGATCTGGACCTTAAACTAAACACAAATATCATTCAGTCAGTCAAGGGTATATAACAAATTTTCACGCGAACTTTATTTTGATGCTAGGACTTTTAATTTTCATCAATGACAGGTGCACTCTCTTGATTATCTCGCTTACTTCATGGCCTTTTAGACAAGTTGCGTACACTGAAGATCGTGACAGATGTTCAGTGGCGATCGTGTGAATACGATAGTGAACTATTACGATACGACCAGTCGTAACTACTGGTACGGTTAGCACATCAACTAATCAGTCGAGAAATTAATTATAATATTTTATTTTCGCAATTAGTGATGCAATTATTTATGTTATTTTTAAGTAGTTGTAATTATTAGTAATAAGTAGATTGGTCGTGTATGCTACAGGAAGATGTCAGTTTAAATTATTAATTTTGTCATTTGCATTCATGATTCATGTCTTTCAGATAAGGTACCTGAATCATTTCGTAATCATACATCATTAATACACATATTTTTTGTTGTTGGGCTGGGAAATCATCAAATTAGTAAACCGAATTGTCCTTCGCCTTCCGGGGCCTCGGTAATCTCTTAAGACATTCCCGCGATCCCGGAACAATACACCTGCTTATTTATGTTAATAATAGCTTATGGAATAATTCTTTCATTATACTATAAAAATAACGCCACAAAAGCTTCTTAAAGCTTTTGTATTATTTTATTCACAAAGGTCTCGAAGTACAGCAAGCTACGTTCAGCTGTAAAAAGCTATGTCAGTCGCGACTTAATGAAACAAGTTGCAATTTATAGCTTGAAGCTTCAGCTTTGTGTAAAAATAAGGAGGTAAGGCGGAAATCGCGATATTTTAAAAGATTTTTTTGTTGAAGGAGTTGTGTTGAGATCCATGTTAATGATCTGAGGCGCTAGCATAAATTCTACGTATTTGATCGTACTTGAAGTATTTTGACGTTGTATGAAAAATGAAAAAGCTCCTATACTGTCCTAAAGATGAACTAATTTTATCCATCAAATTAACGTCAAAATCTTCGTTTGATTTACGTCACAAAAATGTTATAAACTAGTGAAGGCCTCTGGTTAAGTTTGATGGAAAGTTTATCAAATAGGTATCTAGCAACGACCATTTATATCTAGACGCCTCATGCACGATCTGACTAACAAAAATTATTCTGTCAAGTCGCTGAGGTACGACGTAAGCGAGGGGGACGGGGTACTGCGTTCTGATTGGCTAATACTGCGTTCTGATTGGCTAACTCAAGGTCAGTGCGACAAGGGGACTCACAGGAGTGGTCGAGTCACGACGGTTTTAAGACTTTTTTACCTAATGTGTTGACAGACATCGGTCGCCTGTGATTAGGAGTCTAGATATAAATGGTCGTTGGTATCTAGGTGCCTTGATTACAACACTATATTTAGGTTTTATTATAAAAGTTGTCATTTAGATTATGAGCATATTATATACGCAGTACGACATGCTTCATGCATTTGATTTTAACACACAACACAGTACAGATTTTTTTCCAAGAAGCTAATTTTTTTCTGCTTTTACAAAAAAAGAAAACACCTTTTCTGCTGACCCTACCTGCTTCTTCATGCAACAAACTGCCGAATTGAAGACGTGCGTATTCGGGCGACGAAATCTGAACATAGATTATAGGGAGCAAAGTCGTGCAGCAAACGTTTTTAATTATTCCAATGTGTAACGTTTCATTTACTTTCTAATCACGAGCCTCCGTCTAGAAATTACCTGTGTTATGTGTGGATGAGCATATAATATAACGTGTTGTATATAATTTACTTGTGCATATGCATTTATATGTAAAATGTTATAATATGTAAAATGTAATGGTAGCCATACACCATACTGCCTATCGTCCAATCGGCATGACGCTGCCGATTGGATCAGTTAGAATTGACCGTGTGTGGGCGTGGAATCCATCAAATTGGCATGACAGTTAAATTTGATAGGCTTAATCATGCCGATCTGACATGCCGATTCGATCATCCCAATTTGATCATGCCGATTTGATCCTTCGGATTGGATCAAATCGGCATGAAAAACTTCAAATCGGCAGCAGTGATGCCAACTTAGTTTTGGAATTTGAACGTTTTGGGATTTGAAGTTTGATCAAATCGATCGTCATGCCGATTGGACGATAGGCAGTATGGTGTATGGCTACTATAAGAGACGATATGCGAAATGTTTTTTTTTATGAGTGACTCAAAATTTTGAAACTCGCGATTTGATTCGTGAGCTGAAAATCATTGTAATAGTAACTATGGCCGTGACGGCGGTACACCATGCATCTAACTCTCTCAGTATAAGTAGGTATTTTTATTATTTTTTAACAATATTAAAACCTTTTCATTCGAAATACTCGAATACAAAACATTGGAAAAGCCAAGGTTTTTAAGTTTACAAAAATACTTACTTAGATATCATCTTTTTATATTTGTTTTATTTTTAGCTATCTGGTAAGGCACACAAAGCCAAATAAAACAAAAATATTGAAACCTACTTTTCATAAGTACAGCACATATCCTTTGGACATAAAGAACAGTAAATAATTAACCCTTCAAAATCTCCGAGGACCAAAACAACAACCCGAATATCCCCATCGAAATAGTGTTACCACCCCCAAAAACCTTTGTTAAACTGACAAAGATTCAGTGAGATGAATATTGAATATAACCTCCGTAATATTTACGTAACCCTTCATCTGCGACCCCCGCTTAATTACCGGGATGATGGCTAAATATTAATGAAGTATCTGATATGGACATGTTGAAAGTTACCACACTTTTGGGATTTACGCGACGATGGAAGACTAAAAGCATGCGGGTTATTGGAGTTTGGGGGAGGTAAAGAAATTGATATATACGAGTATGTTGCAATTTTGGGGTCAATTTTGAAATGAGTTGGTATCAATTTTGTAAATATTTTAATTTTGTTTTCCTGTAGAAGGAGAAAGAGGGAAGGGAGGCCTTTGCCCTGCAGTGGGACGACACGGGCTTATAATAGTAATAATAATAAATTTCCTGTAGATATTAGAGCAAGAGTTCAGAGCTTCACATAAGATTCTCGTGCCATTATTTGCTGTTGTTGTTGTTGTATATTTAGGTACTATTTTGTAACTTAAATTGTTTTATTCCCATGCCTATTATTTATTTTGAGTATCTTTGAATTCTTAATCACGAATTCATGACTTCCAAAATTTTGTTTTAAAATATTATGTAAATAATATAAAATGTAATTTTGAAAACTTCCATAATCTGATTATCTATTTTGATATATTTTTTTTTATTTAATAAATGACAAAATTATCTTTACTAATAAAACAGTGTTATAAAACAAATTCAGGCAAATATCATCGTTGCGAAGCTACACGATACCTTAACAAATCCACCATAAGCAATAAATAAAAATATACATCGTATTAAAATTTATCGTTCTCATTTACAATACTTACACGACCTGTAACATTTTGATATAAAAAAGCACATAACCCTAAACTGCCGCGCTTCCAAAAAGACAACCATAATATTTCATTTACGCAAAATGAGACAACGGGCTCGCAAGCCATAAAAAATCAAGGCGAACCCCAAAACACAAAGGCTTACGCGCAATTTTGTCAAAATTCACAAGCATTAATATCAATATGTAGAGTAAAAAAGGGGCCAGCAATATCCTCGGGGTCTCTCCGCTTTATTTATCAAAGCCGACCCTGTATAACCCTTTCATCGTTACGCGAATTAAATTTCTTTTGCCGTCATTTCCCGTGCATTATCTCGGTTAAAATCATAATGGCGACGCGAGCGCCACAATAGCGGTGCTTGTTTAGTACCCGACTTCATTAATGTTTGCTGAAGAATTTTATTAAAATGTAACGTCGCGTTTTAGGGTTAAGGGTTAAAATTAAAAATGGTGGGTGTAGAATTATGTGAATGTGGTATTTAATGTTTGTTTTTGTGTTTTTATGAAGAAATTTGTGTAAGCTTATAAGTTTAAATTCACATATTTATTATTAAGACATTTTTTATGTTTATCGTCTTCTTCACTCAAATAGCTGTAAAAATTATATACTTGCGTAAAATTATTTAAAACTTACACTTAAATCAAGGTAAACATTACCACTAAATGGTAATAAGTTAGTAATACTATAAATCTACTATAAATTAAAGAAAAGTAAAAAATGGGTTGCTAACAGTTTTATGTATGAAACACATTGCTAATGAATTTTACAGTAGCGGGTACTTTAGACCCCTATGATATCATTCAACGAATGAATATGAACGTTTCGACGGCTTTTAAGAGCCGTTATTTGGCATGAAACTAATTTAGACCTTCGTTGGTAGATATAACTAGCCTACTATCAGGCTATTTTTATTTTTATGCTGGAAATAATTACATCAGTGATAAAATAACGAATGTTAATTGAAATGTCAGAATCAGTATGGGCTAATTTTAACTTCTGTAGAAGTAACACTGGTTCTTTTTTCTTCAAAATGGCGTTCAATGACGTTTTTGAATAATTTAGCTTTAAATTATTTAAAAACATCGTTGTTTTCTGTGTCCCGTGTCTTTTCCTTCAATTGTCTTTTGCGTTCCAGGTCTCGGTAACTTTTTTAACCAGTCCCATAAATCTGATTTTAATGTCAGTCCGAGATGGTGACTAGACTTTGAAAGCTTTTAACCACAAGCATTGTCTTTTAGTTTTCATCACAGACAATTTCACTAATCTACCTTCCATAGATTAACAATATAGCTATTAAACAAACACAGACTCAGAGAGTACCAGCAAGCATCTAATAAATAATTTATAAATGTTGCCCACTTAAGAAACTTTTGCTTGCCCAACTGGCGACTTATTATAATAATGACTTTGTTTAGCAACAAACAGTTTTTCTTCAAAATTCGCATTAAGGGTACTGAGCTCAGAAAAATGCTAAACACAGCACCATCATTATAATTTGTTGGAGTTTTACGGAATATTAAATCAGAGTATTTTTTTCTTGGGTGTTTTCAACTTGCTTGCGAAAAGAAAAGGTAGTAAAGTTGTTTTTATGTAATCTAAAAAAAAAACAAATAAAAATTTAAAAAAAATACCTACAAGGCGCCATCTCCTCGAGCGAGAGAATCGCGACGATATTATCGTCGTGCCACGTATTTCCATACACTCTCTATGAACGCGTCTCCACACAGCGATATTATCGCGGCGATGCGACGAGTGGCAATGAGCGCGCGGATCGTCGGCGATACGCCGACGCGCGCTACCAGTAAGCGAAACAAAACACGGCGGCGATTCCGTTGCGAGTCGTGACGATACGCTGGCAGAATAATCGCTCGTCGTGGAGATTCTCCAACGATTGAAGGACGGACTCGCCGCGATTCTCTCGCTCGTGGAGATGGCGCCTAAACAACGATGAAAATTAAGAAAAATAACATTGTTTGTTGCGCGGCTGCGCCAAAATTCACTCTTTCTCTCGGAAGGAGTCAGAATGTATAGAAAGCCAAATGTTACGATCCTTACATACTTCTTTAACCTCTTCCTATTGGAAAACGCGTATGACCACATATCGGACTCGTGCTGATTAAAATCTACGATTTCTTTAAATAGCCCTAACAATACCACTGAAAAAATCCTGATGGAAAATCTAAACACTGCTGGTTTTCAGCAGAATCCCCATAAAAACGAGATGGACTCCTACGAACTGACATCCGTATTTATTATAGCTGAAGAGTTTGTTTGTTTGAAAGCGCTAATCTCAGGAAACACTGGCTCAAATTGAAAAAATATTTTTGTGTCGGATAGTCTATTTATTGAGGAAGGCTATAGGCTATATAACATCACGCTAAGACCATTATGATCCGAACAGCTAGTGTATTATAAAATATCTACCTATTTCGCAAAAACTTGTAACCTTTCCACGAACCCGCGGGCAAAACTGCCCCAATCATAAAACTTCTATTTACCCACTAATTTGATTTAACCATTCCAAATTCTATCAAATCGTAAACTCTTTGCCCTAAAAATATTGCAAACAAAGTAATTCAGGGCAACCCTTTCAAAATAATTTTCAAAGAAAGCATACCAAAGATTGTTTAAGTAAATACTTGAAATGATTCGTCCGACGGTACTGTCGATTCGAAGTATCTATCACCCCTCCCTCACCCCCTCGAGGGGGTACTTTTCCCTCCCTTCCCCAATCGTTAGCCACCGTCTACAATATTTGCATAACTCATTACGTTGCATCCATATTTAATTAGGATATTTCCTTCTTTGGATCTTTGGGGTCTCGGTAAGGTTAGAGGATTCGATGCTGAAGAATTTTTACGGAACAGCGATGTCACAGTGACACTTGTTTCATAAAATCTGGAACGATTGGCTTTCAGTGGATGGATGTAAGCTTTTGGTAGAAGTATACCAACGCTTTTACCGAAAGCTCCGATCCAAGTTTGTCCCAATAAGTAAACAAGTTGTTTATAATAAATAGCTAAACTCAACATCCTAACATTGAGTAAAACTTTAGTAAAATAGTTAAAATTCTAAATATTTGAAACACCACCGACATCGACTTTTAAATTATTTGACACTTATATATTTTTCAATTGTTACAAGCGGCTTCGCCCGACAAAACTCGAAAATATCCCACGAAAAAGTAACATCGGGATAAAACCTCCCCTATAAACTATTTCGGTACCAAACATGCAACTCCGTTAAGTAGTTATTGCGTGAAAAACTAACAAACATCCATTCATTCATCCCCACAAACTTTCGCATTTATAATATTATTATGAAGTAATGCAATTTTTTTTAATTTTTTTTATCCGGTTTGAATCTCCCGTCCTCAACGCGAGTGTAGTTAATTTTCTCCAATAGCTGGTGCTACTTGTAATCGATTGCCATTTAATTCCATAGCTGCCGAGCCTCTTAGAGCGAGTCGTGAAGGCTCCAAACAGAGCTAATGGCTGTGTAAACTTTAATCGTTCGATTTCTTACCTTCCATTGTGGAAAATTTTACATTTTAATTTGTTTAAAGGGTCTGTTTGATCAATTTTTGATTGAGTGAGGTCTAATCGGGGTGTATTTGACTTTTGTATTTGGGTTTGTAATGATTTTGACCGACTGCTGTAAAACCAAAAAGGGTTATGATTTAGCATCACTGTGTAGTATGTTTGTAACATACCGTATGTAGTCGGCTCAAGGCTCAGTTAGCGCAGTGGCTTAGCTATTGACTGCCAGCTGCGCGTGTCGTGAGTTCGATTCATGAATGGAACAAAATGTATGAACTAGAAGTAGTTGTTCCTGATAATTATCTTGTTGCGCCGCTGTCAATGCTGAGCAATAGGTTCGGTTCCCATTAGGAATTTCGTAATGGCAATCAGGATTTTTGATTTGTGAATTAAATATGAGAAGCATTATTTTAGCATTAAAGTTTCAACACAGACTCTTAGTCTAATATTGCCTGTTGACTTTAAAAAAAAAAAAAAAAACATCAACGGTCAAAAAATCTTTTATTGATTTTTCTTTCCATCGTTCGACGATTATATACACTTCTATGTGTATTACAACAGTAATAATTACCCCTTAGTATTGTTAAAGTGCACTTTAGCGTCAGGATTACAAAATGGCAGTCCTTTCCCGGGCAAACTATCGGAACAATTTTGAACTACCCTCCTCAAAAAGTAGCACATTCAAATTTCAACTTCAAAGCTTCGTGATAAAGTTCAATGCCAATTTTGGACAGTATTTTATAGTTTGTGAGCAATATTTGAATAGACCGGTTCATAATGTGGGCCCCATAGTCGGTATTGACAAGTGCACTTAGGAAGAGGATTACTAGAGGCTATGCGTTGCATGTCATATTTTGTGGATGGCTTTATGCAAATGGTGACATGCAAGTTTGCATTAAGCATTTGATAACCTAATTTTAGCTCCATCTATAGTTCAGACCTGTGGTTTAGGCTAAATATAATCATTATAAATAGTTCTCGGGTCTTCAATTATTTACCATACGATTCTTATCCGTGGTTGCTAGTGTTAAGATTTCACTACCAGCAACCGAGGATAAGAATTGTATGCTATGGTTCATAAAAAAAAACTGAGAATCTTCTTATCAGCGCTGAAGGCAATTCTGCTGTCGCCACAGAGCTGTCGCAGACATCGTCGGAATTGCCGCGGGTCTTTCAGAACGCACGCTTGTTTTTTTTTTTTTTACGCTTGTTTTGTGTGGAAAGTGTAGAATCAACTTTACTGTATTATTTTCAAAATAACGATGAAAATCTATATTCCATGAACGTCTGTTTTAAAATGTGAGTGCTTGAAATAATAATAGAAATCTATTCTATATTCATGATTATTATATAGGTATATTATATTTATGACAAAAAATGTGAACGATACTCTCGAAGACTTGATTTACATTATTTTTAACCGACTTCAAAAAAAGGAGGAGGTTCTCAATTCGTCGGAATCTTTTTTTTCATGTATGTTCCCCGATTTCTCGAAGACGCCTGGACCGATTTGGAATTTTTTTCTTTTGTTTGAAAGGGTATACTTCCCAAGTGGTCCCATGATGGTCAGGATTTGATGATGGGATCCCAGGGAAATCGAGGGCAACCCTCAAATTTTATAGGCCCGCACATCGTTTTTCGCAAATTTTATGAAGTAATTTAAGTACTTGCGTATGATAATCATCATCTCATGTAGCTGATGATGGAAGGTACAACTCTTTAACAGTAAGGAGTAGGCATCGACAGATTTAGTATGTGTTCACATATCTCTGGAACTGCAAGGTACTGTTTAACTTACGGAATACTGCAAGTTTCATCAAAATCGGTTCAGTTTTTGAGATAGGGAATTTTATTAGCTTATAGCTTATAGTACTTTTCTTTTACTTGATGTAGTTTTCAATTTAACTTCCTACTTCGCTATTGTATATCAGCATCCCCGATGACACGAGATGGCCATGAATTCAATTTAGTCCGGGGAGCTGTCATGTGAATGATGGAATTACACCCCCATAGTGTTTGTACTATCCCTTCACTACACATGTACTCGCAGGGGTGAGCACATAGGGTGATATGTGCAAACTGGCTGCAATTGCGTTTTCGGATTTGCAATTTTGATGACATGCTTGGGTGATCAGAATTTTATACAAGGCGTGTGGTTTTATTATTTGAAGTAGTTTTTGTTGTCAGGACAGTGATATGATTCCACTAATTACCGATTGGTTCATGTTTGACTACTATCTCGCCTTAGTTTTCCTGATGGTATTTAAAACAAAATCTATTCTATCTTTCCATTCATTTCATTATATTTTTTGAATTTTTTGGATGCCAATCTCAAATCAAAAGCATAAGAGATTGGTTGAAAGTGCTTGAAGCGTAGACGAATAGATATACAAACGCTTGTATGACTTTCCATCAACACATTCGCACGTGCCAATCACAGGAAGCAATTCCACCATGATCCCCCAGCGACGTTAGCAGTAGACCAATATCAACTAAACTTTATGACGACCTACGAGTAAGACGAAGTAAAAACAGGAAGGATACCTACAATATTATCTTAGTAAATATGACTTAGGTACTGAAACTATTACACTATGGCATATACAGCATGTGAATGAAAGTTGTTGTCCAGATCATCTTTCTTTACCTATATTAAAAGAAATATTTAATTTAAATCATTATAATCAGTCTGTATTCGTCCACTGCTGGACCGAGGCGAGGCCTCTCGCAATGTATACTTACGTACAAATACCGGCATGGATCTTGAGCGCTGACCTTCACCTGCGCAGAAGTGTGTTATTAGGTCCCTTTGGTAGATGAAGTGAGGAACGGGGGCGGGGAAAGTGTAGTGATTGGCCCGCGTAGCGTGCCGTAGCGCATCGCGTCATAGCCGCCACTCGGGATTAGTTGTTTTGTGCGTTTCATTTGTTTTATTGTGCGTTTCATTTGTAGATAAGTGTAGGATGCGAAAAGCGATCCTCACTATTACGCCGAGCGCTCAAGAACCGTGCCGGTATCTGTAACTGAGTCTGGTCTTGAGCTTTCCTCATCCAGTCTCCACTGTTTGCCTTTCGCAGGTTAAGGCAAGCGCCCTACATTTGCCTAGTCGCGGTCTCAACTTAAAGACCATTGGGTTATAGATTAATTAAAAAAAAAACTAAATGCATAAATATTTTATTAAAACAAAATAAACGGCAAACGCACTTTGCCCAACCTGGGATTCTAATCCAGGACCACTGTATCTTTTTGATACACGCATTATAACGTCATGAGCGAAAGATATTCTTAAGATAACTAGACGATAAACTTACAAGTATAAAATCATCACATGTGTCAATAGACATGTTAGAGTCTTCAGTTAACTTTTCAGTGGAAATGGAACTCTATTTCCGAAGTGCATGGTTGTTATTGGAGTGTGAAGTATCGGTAGGCTTGTGAAGGGTAATCCAGGATCATTTGAGACAAGATCGTAAGATTTGGATACGTTTTTGAAGTGGAATTGTACAGAGTATGTGTAGGAGTGTGATTTGGTGACTTTGGTGTGTCTGTCTTGTATGTTTTCAGGCATATTACATTTGAACCTGAAAATTTTAAACGGTTGACCACCTTGATTAGCAATCATTATTATCCACTTGAACATAAGTGTACATATATGTATAAACTCAGGGGGAAAGTAGAGGAGGCTGAAATCACAAAACGCAACCTGCTATGATGCCTACATACTCCTTTAGCCTCGACCACGTTCGACGCCTCCCACGCATAAGGTCGTAAGGCTAAAAAATCATTTTTTCAAGAGAGCATTTTTGGTATAGCTTTCTATGAAATATTATGGCTAATTCATTTTGCAGTACACATTAAATTTGATAACACAAACATCATCTGCCGAACCATTTTCTCAACTATGTTGGGGGTCGGCTTCCATTAGAACCAGATGCAGCTGAATATCAGTATTTTACATGGAGCGACTGCCTATCGGACTGGGTAATACGATATCCGTAATATATAGTAAGACTGGTTGTCAGACTTTTAGAGCTTCTGGCTAATAGTAACGACTGTCAAAGATCTACAAATGACAGCCGAGACCAACGGCAACCTTTGATAACACAAAAACAAATTGTTTTGATTTTGTTGTTTTCTTTGCATCACCTTAAAATAGACATGGTATTAACTCCAAAACAATGAATTCTTTAGCAGGCAGCATCAAAAATGCATGACGCTTATAACAGTAAGGGTTGACAAAATTTAAAAAAGAGAGGTACAGAACCTCTCTATATGCATCTCCTCAGTCTCAGTGACGCAGTCTTGCCAACAAGCTTAGCGGGTGACGTCTGCTCATCCCCCTGTGACTTAACCGCGGTTATATTTAACAGACGCGGCGCCAGTCGATCCGTTACGTCAAGAGGTATAGAGACTGCTTTGTCTGCGATGCGTATGCGACTCGGTGAGGCGAAAGTAAGGACTTACAGAAGGATTTCTCTTTGACTTATGCAAGAAGTCAAAAGACAAAAAAGAAGTTACTGTGAGTAAGATTTGGAACGTTTATTCGTCATAATAATATGACGTTTGCATCTGTGTTTCCGAAAGAATACAACTCTAATCTATTCAAAGTTAGAGTGAACAGGTTTCTTCTGGGTGACCCAATGCATCGTTGATTTTGCCTCTGGCCTTGAGAACAGTCAAGAGCACACCCATCTCAAATTTAATAAAAATAATACGAGTACTTATGTCTCCTTCTATAGATGAAATTATTTATTATCAGAATAAATATTGGTCAGGAATTTTACACCATCTTCCTACACTTGTCTAATTTTATTTTTGGTTGTCGCAACACGATCTCTTCGTGAAATATTTCGTGACTTTTTTAAATATAGTTTATGCAATTCGGAAATCATATAGCCTTCTATGTTTTGGTAAAAGGTTTTCGGAATCAGATCATTTCTGAAGATTATTCCTCACATGTAAACTACAGATACGCTAACGGACAACGGGATCAGTTTCTAGTTAGCCTAGCTGGGAAATAAAAACCCTAACCTAAAAATTATGAGCATCATAACTTTAAAAGATTCAGTCGAAGCAAAATTAACAATAAAAGAAAAAGCTTAATGTAGACTATTGATTGTTAAAGTTAAGAAACCTCGAATCCTAAATCAGAACGTTCTGTCCGTTTTCAGAACTGAAGAATGAAAGTATTTTCTACTTAAATTTAAACGCCCCAGCTAAAAATTTTCCACGCATCAATCCTAATATCGAACGAGACTGTGAACCTTTCAATCTGCACTTTTATTTTTATTTTTCATCGCAAAGCGTCATCGAAAACGTACCCTCCGACATTTTGAATTAAAAATGGTGACCCGACGAGTTTGGCGCAAACAAAAAACTCTTAATTGGTAAACGGGGGACGGTATGGCTCTGATTTCATGGCTCCTGTGTCTTGTTTCATTATATACGACGGACAAATAGGGTGCTGTGGCTATAGGATTTGTGATACAAATCTGATTGAAAGTGTGGATTATTCGGACTGGTTTATAAAGTACGCTGAAGAATTTCTTCTGGCAATTCTTTCTTTCGTATTGATGGTATGACGTATTTTTCACGGGCCCTGTTTGTGGCTACGTTAATCTCGTATTGATAGTAAAAGTACTGACCCAAATTACTGCAAAAATTCTGAAATTAAGTGGCCAATATTCTGTCAATATTATGAAGAATTAACGATAGGAATTGAAGTTTTACAAGAAATGAATCAGGTATTCTTGATATGCTTCCGCCTGTCTGAATTATTACATATTTTAGTGTGTTTTTTTTTAAGGAATTTGATACAATAACGGTGGAAGAGACTTTTTTTTTGCGTGGTAAAATCATCAAATGAGACCTCCCACCCCGGGCAGGGCGGGAGGGACTGTCAGACTTGTACTGACTAAAATCCACGGTGTCCTTCAATAGCCCTTTATGTTCCGGGGTCACGGTAATGAGATAAGTCCCGCGACCTCGGCAGGCATGGCCCTCTAGAGAGGAGGCCCCGTCATTATGCTGACGCTCTTTGAAGCGCGCGTGGAACACAACGCGCCGTCGACCCGGGCATGGTCCATGGTCGACAGCGAGTTACCCTTTACTCACCGCCCGCATGCTCGCGCCTACGGTGGCCGGAGATCGTCTTGCGACGTCCGTCGCCTTGGGAAACGGTGGAAGAGACTTCGAAATAAAATGTTTTTGTGAATTCAGCGTTGTTAAAATGTCTGTTTCATAGACAATTTTGTTTTAAAAATAGACACGTTTGGTTTACGTCGTGTGGTCTAAAAACGTGATATAGATTCATGCAGTATTATTTCACGCATCGATATCCCTAAACCTAACCCATTACAAACATAAAATTTTACATGCTACGAAACTAAGTCCTCTAGAAAATATTGCTCCCATTTCAACCCTCAAAATTCTGTCAATAGCTCATTAAGAGGGCCGTCTGGACCCTCATGTCCAATCACAACCCCCGCTTATGGGGTAGTTATTATTTTTAATCCCTTAATGGCGTCCCAGATTTCATTACTGGGGTTGGACTGATTAAAAGGGTGGGACCAATTTTTTCGATGTTACAGGGTTGATAGCGATACCGATTATGTGTGTGGTGGGGTATGTATTTATGATGGTATTACTATGACAAGTTGAGACTGTAATAAAATATTGATTGGTTAAAGATAACTGATTGTTATTTTTTTTTAATTGCTCCACTTCAGCTTCAATGCAAAATGAATTCAAACTGCCTACATCCTGCACGATAGGAGCAGTGGTGGCCTAGTGGTATCTGCCTTGACTTACGAGTTGTAGGTCGTGGGTTCGAACCCCGTCAGACGCATTACTTTGTGTAATTTATTTCAACACCACTGCTCTCAAAACGGTGAAGGAAAACATCGTGAGGAAACCGCCATGTCCTAGAACCAAAAATTCGAAGACATGTGACATCTACCAATCCGCACTGGGCCCGCGTGGTAGATTACGGCCCACTCCCTCTCACAGAGAGAAGGCCTGTGTCCCAGCAGTGGGAACATTTATAGGCTGATGATGATGATGAAGTCCAGCAGTTGATGATGACTGAGGCTGATGATGACGAAATTCAGTCCAACCCTTCAATTTTTAGTCGACGGGTAATCGATACACCAGCTAAAAATACTTACACCTAATAATTACCCGTAGGTGGTCCACTTAAATATAGCATCGAACAATTTTTCAAACATAACCAAAGCCGCGGCAAGAAAACTGTCTTCACTTTTACATACATTATAACGTTATTGTTATTTTAAAACCTGGCTACTGAGCCACTAATCTGTAAAAGCTTAGGGTGTAAACACATCACGGTGGTCTCGTCTGACCACTGAAGTCTCTAAACAACATTAGTCCTGTACTTACACTCTGAGAAGTAAAAGGTCGTAAGTGTCAAACATTTCTATGGAGATACGACTTTTTGATTTTGAGTTAGATGACGTTTTAAAGGAGTGTACATATAGGCGGTGCGGCAAAGCGCGGTTTTGTGTGTAGAACTGATTAGAACGCGACTGGGACCTCCGCTGTGTGGCGCTATGACATACAATGTTGGCTTTTAGATAATTTTTTGTTAAGTTTCTTCTTGGACTCGTATTTGTCGTCTTACTTTGCATTCAAAAAATGCTAGGTATCTATCTGAATTGCTTTATTAATTTTGAAGATCATTGATTAAAGCTTCCTGCAGACACACGCGATTAATCGCGCGGGGCGACATGTCGCGGTCCATTCGCAGTATTTTTAGAGTGGAAATTAGCTTGGCTCGTTGTCGCAGCGCGATTAATCGCGTGTGTCTGCAGGAGGCTTAACAGTTTGAAGTAGGTATCTTTTATTAAAAAAATATGAACCATAAAATTATGCGAGTCCATTAGCATCGGGAATCGAGTCCAAGCTATCGGTGGATAGGCCTCTGGAGTTCTTCCAAGAGTTTAAGAGAAAATATTAAAAAAATCTCTGGACCTTCTAAAACTATTTACATATAAATAATCATAAGTCAATTATTGTATTATTATAAGTCTGTGTCGTCCCACTGCAGAGCAAAGACTTCCCTTCCCTCCTTCCATTTTTGGCAATTTAGTGCGATTGTAGACCATTGTAATCCCTTAAAAATGAGTCCAGCTCATCCCGCCATCTTCTTTTCCTTCTGTAAGTCAATCGAAAATGTATTTAACAAACATTCATTAAATCATCATCATCATCAGCCTATAAATGTTCCCTGCTGGGACATAGGCCTCCGCTCTGTGAGAGGGAGTGGGCCACAATCTACCACGCGGGCCCAGTGCGGATTGGTAGATGTCATATGCTTTCGAATTTTTGGTTCTAGGACATGCCGGTTTCCTCACAATGTTTTCCTTCACCGTTTTGAGAGCAGTGAGTTTCATTAATTATCAGACCTTATTTATACTGTTATTTTTTTTTCCAGAAAATCACAGAAAATAAAACTGTTTATCTGAAATTTATACGAAGCTTTAAGTATACATATTGAAATTGCTGAAATATCGAATGCTGTTTCGTATCAATTAACCTCCCGTCAATTTTAATTTATGTGAAATAATCGCGAGCGTTAAAATAATGATGCATTAACTCTTTTAAACAAGTAATTTTATTTGTTGATTCTCTTTAATATTAATATCTAGTAAGAGTTTTTTTTTATGAAACAATTAATTTATAGCAACTTGATGTTTGTAGTTGCAACACAAAAGCTTTTGTGCATTTGATGTGCACAAATACATACCTACACCTACCTACAAAATAAAATAAAAAATTAAAACATTTTCAAAAGAAAACAACTAGGTATGTTGTACAACTTCTCTCACTAATCGAAACTAAGTACAAACTAGAATTATTTGCAGAAATAAAACAAAAATTTCCCACCCCGACGGATTCTTAAGTCCCTTTGCTTTTGACAAACATTGACATAGCCAAGTCCGGTAGCTTTTAAACAGTTTACCTCCACCACGCTAATAGATGTCTCGATACTGGAACCGCAAAACTCGACGATTTTTTTCGAATTTGGAACGCGGAAAAAATGTTTCGCGTTTTTTCTAAAAGAATATTCAAAACTTTGAAACGTACCGTGCGTTTGACATGCTAATGTGTGAGGTTCTTTATTTAGTGAGTTTTTTGACATTTTTTTGGTGCAGTATTCCCGACACACTGTATTTTTGTCTTTTAATATTATATCGGGAAGATAGAGTCTTCCCGATATAATATAAAAAAACTGGATAGATAATATTAACTTTTATTAATAAAATAGATATAGAAGTCCCATTTAACTTACCTACTGAGTAACCACAGCCAACTTTGAATGGAAAAATAAATAATATCATAAATTTAGATCCCAAGTTTAAGGAAATTACAGTATCAGAGGCACTTTAGTAGATTTATGGCCTATTCTATGGTGTTAGCACACCATTAAGTTCTGACATAATCCGTCATTCCCATGACTATAACTTCGTAGACACTATTTACGAAGAATAATGACGTAACTACTGTTACATTTTTCAAAAAAGAACCTTAGGAGCTATTGTTTAAAATTGAAAAAGATTTTTTAAGCTGCGACAGTGACGACAGTAATTTGGTGTCTAGGTATAACTTAGATAAAGCTGATAAATAATATGAAAATGGAAAATGTTCTTTATGTTTTCAGTTTTAAGATTGAAAATACTGTTTTATACGGATTCCCTTCAAAATATTGTCGTGGTCAAAATATAACATATTTAGACTTAAGCATATTATATTGTGTTTAATATTCTCATTATTAAGTGTATTCACAAGAATAATTAATCATGTTGTTTTGATTAAATGTCAGAAAGTTTTAAAACAATCGTTTTAGAAAATTTATGTTTTTTTTTTATAAATTTAATTTTTTGTTAAATATTCCTCTTAGTTTCTCCTAGTACGGTTACATACCTACTTATTCATGATAAATTATACTTTGAAATTTTTGGGACACATAAAATTTTACCCGTCAAATGAAGTGCTACCTATAATTTTTTTTCTGCCTGAAACTTTCACAAATCTCTAGAATATGAGTGGAAATCGAGATCTCAGAACAAACATTATTTTTATATTTTTCATACAATTATTACTTACGAATAAGTCATAAAACTCTAATAGCCACTGATTCATGCCAGGAAACCCAAAACATACTTACCCGTGACGATTTCCAAAAGTCGCATATCCAAACCCTTTGCCTGCAGTTTTTGTCGTCCAAATAAAACCGGCCACTTTACGACATGTGAACAAACTTACGTATACAGCCAATAAACAAACAAACACGTACAAAATCTTCGAGATAAAAGGCAAAGTGAGTGAATGAAAAGTTTGTTTTGAGCGGTAAAAATCCTGGTGATTCACTTTGACGCATATAAGTTACGAATTAAAAAGGACAACAACAGACAAAGAGGCCATTTTGCATTGTGCTGTGACAGTCTTCCTTGTGGTGCCGCTTTATAGGGTTAAAAAGCTCGTAGATGTGGCAGAAATAAAAAAAAATATGAAGGAAACTGGAAAAACGTTGGTCGGAAAAGAAAACTAAAATGTGAATCGGAACCAAGTGAGATAACATTTAAAATTGCACACTAGTACAGAATTATTTATTTTTGTTCAAAACTTCATGCACCACAAAGGTACAGACGTCAGCAGGTCAACCTACCCGAAACTGCCAGATTTTACCAATCGAACATTAACCTTCCACTATTGTGATAAGGTTGAAAATCTATTGAAGAAATTTGGCAGATTGTGGTAGCTTGATGTGCTGGCGTCTGTACATAGGCGGACTTAATACCTGAGGCATTCTCTACCATCAACCAAGAATTTTCCCTGTACGCAACTGTTTTTGCTATTTATTACAAATTTAAATAGAGATAATTTGATCATACAAGACAATTTTGTTTTCAGTACTAAAATATTGTACATACAACTTTCTTACACATAACAGTGACATGAAAATTCGTGGGACAACTGTCGAGTCATAAAATTAGTCATCATGTTGTTTGTTTATTTTTAGATATTATTTTAAAACATTTTTTTTGTCTAATGTCTCAAATAATTGGCGTTTTTCTCTACAAGAAACTTGCTTTCATTCCCCCCAAGAATTTTTTGGTCTCAATTTAAAAACGCAAGCACAGCACATTTCTTGCCTTCTCTATCTCGACTTAACCCTATAAAAACGCATCAATACTTCTTTGTACAGTTCGAGTGTAAATTCGGGCCCTAAGTGTCGCCGCGGTCGTTTTAACACTGCATTGCTAATTGGACACTTAAGCTGCACCTTAAAGGGTTAAAACAGTTTTTATCCGGGGGCCGAAGAGACCGGCACGCAGTGGATGACGGGTTGGACTGAAGTTGCCGTCATTTGAATGATTATTGAATTTTTGATTAGGTTTAGTTTATGGTATGTTTAATCTTTTGATGACACAGAATCGTATAGTTTTTATTTTCATTATTTTTCGTTTCTAGTTAGTGTGAGTCCACGCTGGTTTGATATTACGTTTTCACTTCTTGGACCATTTGTAACAGTTATGTTTTATTTTACATGAGCTATTGAGCATAACAGCGCTACCTCAATTTCATTCAAACGTTGCAAACACCCGCGGTGGTGGACGCCCACGGCGACCGACGTCGCAAGACGATCTCCGGCCACCGTATGCGCCCACATGCGGGCGGCGAGTAAAGGGCAACTCGCTGTCCGACCATGGACCATGCCAGGGTCAACGGCGCGTTGTGTTCCACGCGCGCCTCAAAGAGCGTCAACATAATGCCGGGGCCCCCCTCTAGTGGGCCAAAGCCTGCCGGGGTCGCGGGACTTATCTCTTACCGTGACCCCGGATCATAAAGGGCTATTGAAGGACACCGTGGATTTTAGTCGGTACAAGTCTGACAGTCCCTCCCGCTCTGCCCGGGGTGGGAGGACTCATTTAATGATTTTACCACGCTAAAAAAAAACGTTGCAAATAAGAGGTATTCATATTCCAAAGTTCGCTTATTCTTCTAATCCCTATATTCCTGTGAGTTTGTGCCCTTCTTCATGCCTATTGAATGTGTCCATATTTATTATCCAGCACTGGATGAATCTTCTAATGAAATAAGCAGTACCTTTATGCTATTCTATCGTAATGTAATTATCTATTTATAACTATAAACATATAGAACTACTAGAACTATAATTAGTCTATAATGAGCTACTGCTGGTAATCAGGAGTCCTCCCTGTGAGATCCCAATCAAGGTGATAGATAAGGGCATTGAATGTGGTTACTCAAAATAAAAGGAGGGAAAATTGGAGGGGTATTGTACAGATCCATCGGGTCAACCTACCTCAATCTGTCAAATTCTTTAATAGATTTTCAACCTTATTACAATACTGGAAGTTAATGTTCGATAAGTAAAATTTGACAGATTCGGGTAGGTTAACCTGTTGGCGTCTCTACTGTATTAACTTGCTACCAAAACATGTAACAATTGTCAATTCTTCACACAAATCTATTCAGGTAACCACAATAATCGAACAATGATCTATTGCACATTCAAACTTGTTATCACTACCGTTTATATCACTTATCACAAGAGCTAAGTGACATATCACATCTACGACAATTGCTAACAATACTTTGTATTTTTCAAAACAACTTCATTTTTGATCTAACACCCCAAATCCGACCTTATGCTTTTAAAATACAGTTTTATTTCCATTAGTAGAAGTTCAAAATGTTATGTCAAAAAATATGACATTAGAATTAGCACACTCTTTCGTGTGGCGATAATAAAAAAAATAACTATAGAATAGAATTATCAATGGTATGCCATTGTCGTATGTCCTCTGTTTATTGTGTTCAGTTTGTCTATGGTCAATTGAGGTGTCACGATTTGTTTGAATATGGTATTCCGGTCAGGTGATGGTATGGAATTGTAGAAATATGGAATTTAGTTTAACTCTTACTTTTTATGGCGGAATTCTTTGGCGGTTTTGATTTGTTTTTAAGTCATATTTTATTAGCTTCTATTCTTAGTTTGAAGTTTTGAAAGACAGAAGTCAACAGTTTATCATGCTCTTGCAATTATGTAACACTAGTTCTTGCTAGTAGCTTCGTTCGCGAAAATTATTAAAAATGTTTAATTTAATTTAATTAATGAAAATTATTACATGGGAACATTGAGGGCCTATACACACCACGTTTTTTAAACGCGCGCTTTTATCAAACAGAGCAGTTTGTTATTGTTTGTATCGCGATACAAACGCGCGGCACCGGCGCGTTATGTATCGATACAAACGCAAATAATTGAATTTATACAGGTGTACAAAGGTCTACAGGCTGCGTATGACTTGCGTGCGTATCGCGTCTGGGTCTGTATCCTGACAAACGCGCGTCGTCGGCGCGTTTAAAAAACGTGGTGTGCATAGGCCCTAAAATGGGATATAACCATAATGTAATTTTCGCATGTTACAAAATTAAGTAAGATAACAAAAGCCCATTAATCTCCTTTTTTGTGCAGTCGTAAAAGTAGTCAGTCTTGCAAAGACTCTCATTTTACCCAGTAATCTGGATTTTCGATGTTGAACAGGAAGTCGTTCCATTGGGCAAAGCCTTGAGTCTAGACTGACTATATCTAACACAAGAATACGCTTCAAATTCAAACTTTCAAACTCTAAATAAAGCAAAATATTTCACCCATTCGAGTGAACGACAAAACAAAATCAAAGCCATAAACACGCCTTAAAAACACCATCACTTGAGCACATTCTATTACTGCATTTCCCTAACCAGTCTCCTTAGACCTGGCACCTTGAACTAATTCCCCTCTTTAATGGGACAGAGGCAGGTCAAATAAAATTGGTTGCTATAATGAAACTTTTGTATCAGCGTTTGACACGCAATATGAGAATTATGTTGTGTTATGATGTCTCAAAACTTAATGTTTCGTGGTCTTTTGTTGAGTGGTATAATAGTCGTAAATTGAGAGGAGTGGTCGTCTGCATTTTTCTTTAACTTTGATTACTTTGTGTTTCTTGAAGATGAGAAATTCATGACGTATATTTTGCTAGAATAAAAGCATAAGAGCATAGTTAGCCTATAATTTTTCCACTACTAGCACATAACCCTTCACTCTGTGAGATGAAGTGGACTGGAGCCTAACAACCGCAATTGCGGTTTGGTAGATGTCACAGTCTTCGAATTTTTGGTCTTCAGCTTTTAGTGTAGTGGTGATGAAATAAATTATGCAAAGTAATTCGGCCTGGCTGGCATAATCTTTACGAGGAAAACTCAAGAAGTCGTAAGTTGATAACTATTTTTAGCAGGGCTTACGAGAGGGGTATCGTATGATACAGTACTTACTGGGTTTTGGAGGGCAGACAGTAGCTTCTGATGATTCAGATGCATCTGTTTAGATTGGCGTGGTCTTTGACTGGTGGCCTTTTAGAGAGACTAAGAGTCACTCCACGAGCAATGGAAAGAACTATCCTCGGTGTTTCTTTGCGGGATAAAATCCGGAACATGGATATTCGGCGAAGAACCAGAGTGTCCGACATAGCTCGTTAAATTTGCAAGTTGAAATGGCAATGGGCAGGCCAAGCAGCTTGTAGAACTGATAACCGATGGGGAAGAAAAGTTCTGGAGTGGCGACCACGGACCGGAAACGCAGCGTAGGCAGGCCTCAAGGTAGACCGACGACCATCGTGAGGGTCGCGGGCAACCGATGGATGCAAATGGCGAATTGTCGTTCGGCGTGGCGGTCTAAGGTGCCTTATGTTCAGCAGTGAACGTCTTATGTGCGTGTGAACTGAGGGACCAAACTGGAATACGTAAAATAAAAATCGTAGGATTTAGTCGTAGACTTAAAACAATTGTAGAACAAATCTGGGAATTTGTAAAAAAATATATTTAAAAACTACTGCCCTTAAAGTGTGGTCCCTCAGTCCTCACAGACTATCAGCCATATCTCGAAAAGTATTGGATAAATTAAAGTTTTGTGACTACAGACATTTAGTAAAGAAATTGTAAAGATATTTACTGAATAACAGATCACAAAGCATCAAAGGTAAAAAATATATAACGACTAAACTGTGGTCCCTCAATCCTCATAAGAAAAATAAATAGTTTAGTGAATATTACCTAGTAAATCTTTCTTTTTCCACATGAAGTTTTAGTAAGAGTCTTAAAACATTTTGTAAAAAAGAAATGAAAAAAAATATCGACGCAATTTGAAGATAGCGAATAATAAAAATGGTCCCTCAATCCTCACCTCTACTGCTGCTAGATGAGAGGATTATCAGAAAGTCTAGTGTACTTAAATTTTAGTAAAAAGTCTCTACTAAATTATAGGTACCTAAAATTGTGTATTTCTTACCTCTTAGCTGAGATAATGTATTTTTTTAAATCGTATAACAATGGATAGAGTAGTGTGACCACACAATGAAACAAAATGTAGACAGTACTATTATACTTTATTTAATATAGTATTAGACGAAACGAAAACAAGGATTATTTACAATTTAATGTTAGATATATTACATGTGGCGTATGTGTATTTTTTTTGTGGTAAAATCGTCAGACTCGTACTGAATAAAATCCACGGTGCCCTTCAATAGCCCTTTACATTCCGGAGTCACGGTAATTCATAAGTCCCGCGCCCCCGGCAGGCTTTGGCCCTCTAAGGGGTGGCCCTTATTATGCTGACCCTCTTCGTGGAACACAACGCGCCGTCGAGCCGGGCGTGGTCCGTGGCGTATGTGTATTTAATAAAAAAGTGGTTTGCAAAATTAATTAACCACTTATTATAATACTTTTGTCAGTAGCTACATACAATAATTTTGAAGTATTAATCATCATAGCAAAAGAAACTATCGTTCTTATAATAGTGATATCGGTAGATAAAGATTATGCAGTCCTAGGTTTTTTTTATAACATTTCCTTTTTTTTAATACATAACTAAGTTTATTAGCAAGCTGATACCAAACTTGAAGTAACATTAAATTAAACTACCTTCATTTTTTATTGTACATTTAATGTGTATCAGCTCAGCGATTATTACGTACGCATAGTGTTTATATGGATTAATAAAATAGAAAACTGAGAATAAGCTACACTTGACATCAACAATAGAAAACAAACATTAGACAAGGACATGACATGGACATGTGTCAGTTGTGATGACCAACTTAGTTATAATTACGAGCTTTCAAAAATAATATCATTTGATTTGAATGGCACTGAAAGAAATTAACTTTTAAACTACCATAACGGTAAACAACAAAATCATGGGCATCTGAATTCATTCCAGCATTAATTTCAGGGGGTGTTGGTCATTACCGATGTCACTGTTTTATGAATGAGCGTTTCTTTTGTTATAATGATGAACATCTCAAAATGATTGAAAGTACTGATCAAAAAATATTCATTCATATCAAAAAATAAATATTTTTAATAAATATTCATAATATTTATTCATTACATTCATTAAGCTCCATCCAAAACTAAATTACTTAAATAAAAAGTGATTTGTTAATTTTGTAATCTACTTTTTATTAAACACACATACGCCAATATCTAACTTTAAATTAACTGTACAACCTTGTTTTCGTTTCGTCTAATACTATATTAAATAAAGTATAATAGTAATGTCTACATTTTTGTAAAAGAAGAAAACGTGTTGCGCCGACCCCAAATAGAATGGGATAAGGGCAGGAAGAAGAAGAGTAATGTCTACATTTTGTTTCATTGTGTGGTCACACTACTCTATCCATTGTTATATGATTTAAAAAATATATTATCTCAGCTAAGGGGTAAGAAATACACAATTTTAGGTACCTGTTATTTAGTAGAGACTTTTTACTAAAAGTTAAGTACAATAGACTTTCAGATAATCCTCTCGTCTAGCAGCTAATACATACACTTATGTCAGTAGAGGTGAGGATTGAGGGACCATTTTTATTATTCGCTATCTTCAAATTGCGTCGATATTTTTTTTCATTTCTTTTTTACAAAATGTTTTAAGACTCTTACTAAAACTTCATGTGGAAAAAGAAAGATTTACTAGGTAATATTCACTAAACTATTTATTTTTCTTATGAGGATTGAGGGACCACAGTTTAGTCGTTATATATTTTTTACCTTTGATGCTTTGTGGTCTGTTATTCAGTAAATATCTTTACAATTTCTTTACTAAATGTCTGTAGTCACAAAACCTTAATTTATCCAATACTTTTCGAGATATGGCTGATGGTCTGTGAGGACTGAGGGACCACACTTTAAGGGCTGTAGTTTTTAATATATTTGTTTACAAATTCCCAGATTTGTTCTACAATTGTTTTAACTCTAAGACTAAATCCTACGATTTTTATTTTGCGTATTCCAGTTTGGTCCCTCAGTTCACACGCACATAACGTCTTACGGCTGATGATGATGATGATGTTTAGATTGGAAGTTAACCCTAACGTAGTAGAAGAAAAAGCTATGCATGTAGATGATGAATGATCATTATTTCCTTAGATGTGGACTTTCTACATTTTTTTTTCAACTTCGCCCCAAACTAGGATATTTTTCCTGTATCGTGGGTCCGTTTACATTAGTCAAATTAATCCCCTTTGTCTTCATAAATCCAAAATGGCTGCCCCTATAAAGCTCTATAATGTATCTATAGATTCTGTCGTCAAGGAGTGCTAATTTGTTTTGCAAATTGAGGGTGACGATACTTAGGGGTGTTCCGTCGCATCGGGTTACCGGTGATGGGGCCCGAATTGATTTTACACTCAGTTGCGTAGACTGTGGTTGAGAATCACAAGTTAAATGGAAGTTGGAAGAAAATTAACGGCTGCTCAATTAAATACAAGAATTTTTTGGTTTTTAGTGGTGGTTTATTTAACCAGTCTTTCAGTAAGATTGCATTTACGATTCATCATGAAACTATCGATTGTGGCTCAAAAATATGCATATATTCTTTTTTTATTTCTCTAATTTAGTTTATTATTTGTAGCTTTATTCTGGATACCTATCCAGATCCAAGGTTTTCTGTTTTAACGATGAATGAAGAATTTTGGTGTATTACCACGATCATCTTTCCAATAGGTCATCTTTCTCCACAGAGTGCGCAGCCTCGCGAGGCATTTTCCGCGCGAACCAGCTCGGTTGGTGTGGACGTGTCTCGGGCGAGGCAAGTGACAGCGCTGCCGCGGTCTAGCGACCGAGCGCCCGAGCTATCCAGTATCGGCTTTTGTTTTGCTCGCGTATATTGTTTCGTGCCTCGGTCGAAAAACAATAGACGCATCCACACAGAGTGAGCAGCCTCGCTTGTCAGTTTCCTCGCGCAGCAAATTCCACTCGAGGTTGCGCGCTCTGTATGGATGCACCTATATTTATCACCGCATAATCTACAACAAAAAAATCACACTTATTTTAATGGCCTATATAGGTAGTTTTCCTGGTCAGTGTGTCTGATTTTTTTTTTCCAAATGCCTTAAGAGGATTATTATAAAAGCTCACGTTTCAAGAGAAATTCCGAATTAAAGGCTCATTTGATGATTTTTCCACGATAAAACTTAAAAAAAAAATGTAACCGACTTCCCACAAAAAAGTTCAAAATAACCTACAAAAAAACTTTTCTTTCGAAAGTCGGTGACTTTCTTTTTTATTTCATCGACTTTTTGTCACCAACTTTCGAAAGAAAAGCTTTTTGGAGGTTATTTTGAACTTTTTTGTGGGGGGAAGTCGGTTACATTTTTTTTGAAAAAGTTTTCTAGTTTATCCTTTTTAGTTTCAATATTCAACCCAAATTATTGTCAAATATATAATTTTCTTACATGTACACTAAAATATTGTAATCTGTAGCACCGGTAATAACATCGCCCATGTATGTACTCTTACAGAATGAGCTAAAAATGAAAACTACTGCACCAAACTAAATGAAAATTTTATGGGACCAAATGGCAGATATACTGTATTGAACAAAAAAAGAATCATCGAAATCGGACCAGAAACCTCGGAGAAATCGGTGTAGACAATGTTGAAAACTTTTTAGGATTGTGTTGATTTTTCAAAAAGTGCTAGTTCGATTTTGATAAAATTTTAATGGGACCATTCGGAAAGTATACCCTATCCAACAAAAAAAAAAGAATTTTTCAAATCGGTTGGTAAACGACGGAGTACTGCCCGAACAAACATAAAAAAACATCCGAATTCAGAACCTCCTCCTTTTGGAAGTCGGTTAAAAAAAGGACAGTATTAAGAATAAAAATTATCATACATGAGACTTCGAACCTCGGTGAGGTATTCCCGTTTGAGCAACTATTTATAAGGCATCTACGTTTGTAGCAATTTTCCATAAACCATTAGAGCACCTACGGTAGCCTCTAGTGATAGGATATATAAAATAATAGGCATAGGTTCAAGGAGGTATGTTTTATGTTGTTTTGGGAAGGTTATCTGAAATACATACCAGCAAAATTACAAGACTAGTAATACCTCTTACCGGTGTCTTCTGCCCATTCTTTCAGTGGCTAATGTTACGTTATGTAGTACATGCTACATCCTTTCATCATCATCACCCACAATCGATACACTACCACAGTTTCGATCATAATCCATCCCCTTACCACTAACGAGGTCTCATTAATGGAGGATGCAAATTGCGAACTGATCCTGTTACCTATTAGTAATACGTGACGTATATGTCCCTGTTAGTACTGTGAATATTAAGTGGGATAGTGTTTCGGAGTAATTGGCAGACGGACGAATTGATTGAGTTGTCTTTGATATGAAACAAGGATTTAGTTTGATTTCACAAATCTATACCTACTTTATATCTAAACTAATGTATGTAACTAATATTTAAAATCATGAATGATGGGATGGATGGATGTTAGTTTGTTACTCATACATTTCCATATACGTAGTACATCCCTGGTATTAGCCCACCAACTTACTATTTATGGTATTCAGCTTTAAATATCCTAACTTAACCTGAGCGATGTCATCCAACAAATTGCAAATTCCAATTTTGCAACTAATTGTTTAGTACCAAATGAAAATATAATAATAATAAATAATAACAATATTCCACAACTATCACACAACGCCATCTAGTCCCAAGCTAAGCAGAGCTTGTGTTATGGGTACTAGACAACTGATAAACATACTTATATATTTCAAAATACATAACGATGCCTTCCGGCCCAAAGGGGGTAAGCGACATTTTTTGCGAAATAGACTTATATATATGGTTAGAATCGGCTTTTTTTTCTGCGTCTAATGGTCTAAGTTTCATGGCTCTAGGACAAACTTTTTGTCGCTTAGGCGTTAAAGGAATTGAGGTTCTAACACTAAGTTTTTCGTCATAAACGACAGTTATTTTTGTTATATTTTGTATTAAGGTGGTTGGATAAAAATAATATTTCAAAACTGTGAGATAAGCAATTTTGGCTTTGAATATTTTTTCTTTACTTGAACGTTAAGTAGTTTGGGCTGGAATATTGGTTTACTAAACTTTCGGTTAGGATATTAGGGCAGTTTCTTTGGATAAAATATATGTCATTTATTATATTTAGGCCTCATTTCCGTGACTTTATTTGGCGCTTATTTTTATTTTCCCTAGTCACCAAATCAATCATCGAAGGCGCTTAGGATAAATCATCCAAACGAATGTCGCCTTAGATTGTCGCTTAACCTTTTTTTCCCTCCCGAAAAAAAAATATCTGCTATGGTGGTTAGACAAGAAGATAAATCAAAGGTTTGGTGGTTAGCTTACACAAGAATGACAAACAGCATCAGTTATCACTCTCTTTCGTTCGAACAAAATGTCGTTAGCGTTGCACACCGATCATACAGTCTGTATACGACCACGGCGTAAGCACCACCGTGCTCGTGGATCATTTTGGCCCAAAGTTTTATAAGGAAAATAAAACGGGAAGTTTATTTAATAGACTTTATGTTCATCTATGACTGTGTATTATTCTACTTAGTTATTTTAGACGATACTGAGTAGTTAAATAAGTAGGACCTACAGTTTCAGTACTTTTGTTTGTTTGTTGGCTAGTATATACGGCTGAGAAACATGATCAAGGGTTCGAATCCAAGGTTGGGCCAGCAAGGAGTTATTGGGTTTTTGTGATGAATTCTCTGCAACAGCCAAGAGTTAATCCTGTACCTGATCTGACCCTTCTTTATCATGGTTAAATCATCCAAGGAGTCCTCCCAGGGCGGTACCTACGGGAAGGACTGTCAGACTTGTACTGACTAAAATCAACAGTGATCCTTCAATAGCCCTTTACGCTCCAGGGTCACGACTTCTTGATTAGACAGTCCCGCGACCCCGGCAGGCTTTGGCCCTCTAAGGGGGGCCTTGGTCGCGGGACTAACGAATACCGAGACCCCGAAACTTAAACAGCTGTTGAAGGACACCGTGGATTTTAGTCAGTACAAGTCTGCACCCGCACTGGGCCCGCATGGTGGATTATGGCCCACTCCCTCTCTCAGAGAGGAGGCCAGTGTCCCAGCAGTGGGAACATTCATAGGCTGATGATGATGATGATGATGAAGTCTGACAGTCCCTCCTGCCCTGCCCTGGGTGGGAGAACTCATTGTATGAATTTACCTTCAAATTGCCGGCAGGTCTTTGAGGCGCGCGTGGAACACGAAGCGTTACGCGCCTACGGTGACCGATCGGAAATCACCTCGCGACTTCCGATGCCATAGGCATCCCGCAGCGGTTAGGTTGTGAGGTGGAAGCTGTTCTCTCCCTCACGGTACCCGATACCTTATTTGTTAACATGACAGCTTCGTAGAAGGAGGTGACCGCTTCCCATTCTGTTTCGCCCCGCAGCATGGCTTCGACCATTGCCTGGCGCCAGAGGTATGTCGCCTCCGTGAGGATATAGCGGTGATATGCCCAAACGGATCAGTCCTGCACCGAATGCTCCTCCGTGTCCTCCGTGCGGTCCCCGCAGTGGTGACACCCAGGTGTTTCTTCTTCCCAATCAGACACAGGAACCTCCCGAAACTTCCGTTGAGGACCTGTGTCAGGCAGAAGGTGAGGACGCTGTGACGCCTCTCCAGCAACTCCTCGCATGCCAGAGGGTCATAGCTATCAGAATGATCCGAGGATACCGCACGATCGCCTTCGAATCGGCCAACCTTCTTGCCGGATCGCTGCACTGGGATCTTGAGGCGACAGCCCTCCTGCGCGTCTATCAGAGGCGCGCGGAGGCGCATCGCCGGGGAAATCCCCGCTGCCGCGAAAAGTCCAGAGTGAGAGTCCAGAGAATCAGAGCTCCGGCGCGATCTCAGGGCAGTATGGAGGGAACGACTGTCGCAACCGAGGTTCGGGCACGCCGCAACCGCGGCGGTAAGACCCCTCTTTGAGGAGTGGCTGGATAGGCCCCACGGCGTCCTTACCTACCGCTTGACGCAGGTCCTCACCGGACTCGGATGTTTCGGGAGGTACCTGTGTCTGATGAGGAAGGAGGAAACGCCTGGGTGTCACCACTGTGAGGATCGCCGGGAGGACACGGTGGAGCATACGACCTCTCGCACCCGGCGTTGGTCGCGGCCATGCTGCGGGGCGAGACGGAGTGGGAAGCGGTCGCCTCCTTCTGCGAAGCAGTCATTCTCGCGAAGAAGGAGGCGGGACGTGGGAGGGAGACGACAGCGTTCACTCCTCACCCATGCCACAGTGGTAGAAGCCCACGGCAACGGACGTCGCGGGACGATCTCCGGCCACCGTAGGCGCGGCATGCGGGAGTCGAGTAATGGGCGACTCACTGCCCAACCATGGACCATGTCCGGGTCGACGGCACGTTGTGTTCTACGCGCGCCTGAAAGAGTGTCAGCATAATGACGGGTCCCCCCCTTTAGAGGGCCAAAGCCTGCCGGGGTCGCGGGATACACGTATACTGAGACCGGTACATAAAAGCTACTGAAGGACACCGTGGATTTTAGTCAGTACGAGTCTGACAGTCCCTCCCGCTCTGCCCTGGGTGGGAGGACTCATTAGATGATTTTACAACGTAAAAAAAGCCACTACTCAAAGAGGGGTCTTACGTTTTGTCATACCTAAGAGGTAGTCCATGAGTATGAATTGCAGCATGGATGTATAACTATCAAGACTAACTTACTGTTAATAACTATTGTTTTGTGTTATTATTTAAAATAAAGACAAAGAAAAAGAGAGATTGAGCATAATATCTTTTTTTTACATCCGCATCTTAGTAAATGTCAGTTTAAAAACTTAAAAAGGTCTAATCTACGTATTTAAGTGTGGATGTATAATTTTATAAGAATTAAACACAATGTGCTTTCGCGTTGTTCATAAAAGTGCTAATTATATTTCTTATTGATAAGGAACTTATTACAATTTCCTTGATCATCTCTCATTAACTAATAGCCGGTTATATCATATTGGCTGGACTTGATGAACAGAAAAGTCACAGGTATGCTCTTTTTCTTCAATAGAAATAAAACGAATGGTGCACTTAAATCATTTAGGTTGGAACTCAACCATTGAGTTGTTTTCATTTAATACGTTTTTTCCTGTTAGTGAATTCGGGACTATTTGAGGGTAAGCGACACTAAATTGTGTTAGGAGTGTGATTTATTTTAATTAACAATGCCATTTCGTAGAGACCTAATCAAAAGCTAAACGGGTAAATTTTGAAACTTTAGGAACGTACAGAAAATTTTATATGATTTTTTTTCACTTTTTTTGAACTTTAAACTACTCTCCTGTAAAGTTTGTAAAGTGGCGGTTACCCCCTTTGGGCCGGAAGGCATCGATAAATATTATAGATAAGTTACACCCAAACACAGAACAAATGATCGTGCTCATCACACAAACATTTGTCCTGGGTGGGAATCGAACTCACGACCTTCGGCATAGCAGTCAGGGTCACTAACCACTAGACCAACAGACCTGTCAAAATAATTGTCAATTGATGAGAGATAGATTTTATCATTATATAGACTATCAGACCACTTTTAAAAAAATAGTAGAGCAGTTTGTAGTTCAGCAGTATAGTTCAGCGGTGGGGGAAAAGGGATAAATAAATATTACTATTTACCTAGTACCTTCTTTCCAACTCAGATCCTTTATCCTCCATCTTATTTTGATAACACCTACTTGCAAAGCAAATGTCGGATCGTATGTCATGTGATACCTAGATACAGATAATAAATGTGCTAACGTAATGGTCGTGCCGTGCGAAACGCCACCTGCCGGATTTGATAACGAAACTCCTTTGGCTAATCTCTTTACGAGCCGAAATATTAGTGTGGGTGAAGTTTGTGGGTTGGTTGGGTGAAACTCTGGCCATTTTAGCAGAATCATAATATGAAAAGCTTAATTTTTTTTTGCTAAAGCAATAGAATAAATCTGTTAATTTTATCGTAGTTAATATTATGATTACACTAACATGGCCTTATTAGACCCCATAATATTGATATGAAAAAAAATATGGTGGATGAATCAGTATCATGCAATTTCAGAAGGTTTTCTGAACCTGCGTACACGTAGCGTAGTATCCAGTCGTACAGGTTACTATGCCAACCGTATCCTTTATGTATAACGCTTTTATTCAGCAGCACACGTGGTGTTTAGGTCAGTTCACACCGAGTTGCGACGTATTGCAACGTTACTGCTCTGGAGATGTGGATATTTTCGTGTAGTAAATAAAAATAGAATTCTAATTAGAATTGACCCTTAGACTGAAGATAATAAGAGTAATAATAGAGAAAATTGAGATATTTTTAAACCCGTCAATTTGAAGATGATGCACGCAGAGAAATGTATACGAGAACTTCTGGTTGCAACCGTGACAGCAAGACTCACTAGTTGACTTTACAACATTTCTAGTAATAAATACTAAGTCCTTGTTATCTCTACTACTTACTTAGTATTTATTACTAGAAATGTTGTAAAGTCAACTAGTGAGTCTTGCCGTCACGGTTGCAACCAGAAGTTCTCGTATAGGTAGCCAGACATTTCTCTGCATGTGATATCTTGAGTGATGCGTCAGTACATGTTTGTTGTTACGAGTATGTAGCGATTTGAAAATCATTGTTTCTCAAAAAATTAAAAAAAGAGTTGCAAATTATTGATTAATTGGCAACTCTTTTTGTGATTGCATCAAATGGTAAATTCCCCAAACTAAATCATTAAAAAATACCTGGAAATTTCAGATGTTTCGTTTTAAGAGCATTTTGAGATAAGTAGAAACTTATATTTTTAAGAATATTATATTATATAAAAGACAGATTCCTCGAAAGACAGAAGCCTCAAAAAAGTAAACAGAGATTAAATTATCCAAGACCCATGCCTTCGAGACAAAAGACGTCGATTAATAATCACCCCTGAATTAATAACCACAGTAATTGAGATGTTTGCTCAAAGTCCTAGGGTTGCCCCTTCAACCCTTATTATTTGAACCACGATTCATATTTAGTCAACCGTAATTATGCTGAGATGCGCGCCATTTTGAATTTTGACGTCATTCTTTGGGGGTGTGTGATTAAAATAGGGGTATGTGCAGTTTATGAGAGATGTTATAATGAAAGTGCAAATCCTCGAAAATAAATAACAAATTGTCTAGCTACTTCCTCTTATTAGAACTTAAAACGTGATATTTACTAAGTATAGCGTTTTAGATATTATTCGGCGGCGCTTGCAACAATGCTGACATATCGCCAAAATATTTGGCGAATAAAAACTATAAATATTCATGTTTTTAATCCTATTAAGGGAGACCCACTTTTGGGTATGGTATTCCGCAAAGTAAAGGCATCAAAACAAAGAACAGCGTTGCAGCACTGCGACGGAACTCTACGCGTTCTCTGAGCTCAAATATCGGAATTTCAGCAGGCAGCGTCGCCTCACATCAAATGAGTCCTACCGCACAGCGTGGAGTGGAAGGGAGGGACTGTCAAACTGTTTCTGACGAAAAAAACACCCTGTTTCTTCAGTTGTGCGTCAGAAGTTACTGTTATCGTAACAGACGGCCTTACGATAGCAGGCATTTAGCCCTGTGGCCGTCAGTTGGCTGAAAGCTCCTTTTTCATCGTGGTAAAATCATCAAATAAGTCCTCCCATTCAGGACGGGATGGGAGGGACTGTCAGACTTGTACTGACTAAAATCCACATTGTCCTTCAATAGCCCTTTACGTGTGACGGTTCCCTGATAACGTAGTCCTGCGCTTCCAGGATGAAAGCTCCTTGAGAACATGTATCGGTCCTTATGATAAATGATAACATCTTTCTTACAAAGAAACATACCTATATCTAAACTGCATACGTAATTCAACCTGAACAGCATATAGGTATAGATACCTATCATACACTGCACCTACTTATACCTATGAATACTCGAACAGTGTTCAAAGTGCACACTATTGGAACAACGTCGTGCTGTGAGCTCAGCTCAACATAATGACAGACAGCCGCGATCACGCGACGCGCGTGATGTGCACCGCGTGTGTATGTACACGCCCTAACTATTGAGCATGTAGCGATAGCAGAGGAATAAGGTAGCGAAAACGTTTATTGTGGAATTGTGGTATTTTTTTGCATTGCAGTAATTTAATATGTAACAGCTTTTGTCAGTCCACTTGCGTCAATTTTTCCAGGGAAACGTAAAAATTTGTTGTTCATCAGTATTGTCAAAATAAATGATCGTTTATTTGTAAAAAGGGTCACATTTAAAATAAAATATCTTAACAATTACAATTGAGCACAGTTGCGTATTTATTATATAAAAAAAATCTTAACCCCAAAACGGTAATGAACACCTCAGTGCAACTTCGAAAGTTTAGAACTTTACAAATTCTGAATTTTGATCGCTAATGCTTAATCGCTTTTGATTACGGACACGTAAGATTCATAAAAAAACAAGTGTCCCTTATATTAATTTCAGATTGTAACTATAGCATCTGCCTAGTCTTTTCCCAACTATATTGGGGCCTAATTTACATGTAGCGACTAGCACCCGGGACCATCAGCTTTACTTGCTTCTAAAGGCAAGGAGTTAAACTCGATTTATAATAGGTAGATGGTCACCTATCAACGGATCAAACGCCGCAAGCGTAGCTTAACCTTGAAGATCCCATGCGGCTGAACGACTGGCTTATTTTATAGCTCTCTTGACCAAAATATTTATTTTTAATAATTTTAATGGAATTAGTTTATTTTTTTTGTACTTTACCACATAACACTTTACTTTACTTAATTTGATTTTATTATGGATTATAAATTTAATAGTAATTTGAATATTTTTAGTTTTTTATGCATAGGTATACTTACCTATTATTTTTGTAACGTAATCATTTATGATACTTTTTGATATTAAGGTAAAAGCGGAGTCTCCTAACACAGGCATTTTATGCTTTAAAGGAGGCTCCAATCACTAACATTATCAATTTATTTGTGAAAGAAATAAAATTAATTGAATTTGAAATTGAATTGTTTGAAATTTCGACAGGCCTGTTGGTCTAGTGGTTAGTGACCCTGACTGCTATGCCGGAGGTCGTGGGTTCGATTCCCGGGGCCCAGGACAAATGTTTGTGTGATGAGCACGATCATTTGTTCTGTGTCTGGGTGTAATTTATCTATAATATGTATGTATTTAGAAATATATAAGTATGTTTATCAGTTGTCTAGTACCCATAACACAAGCTCTGCTTAGCTTGGGACTAGATGGCGTTGTGTGATAGTTGTGGAATATTATTTATAATTAATTATTTAAAAAAAATGAACTAAATGAGCTTTATTTGCGGATCGTACAAACAGCTGGAGAGGTTATCTCAGCTTCCATTGACAGTACATAATTGAAATTATTATTTACTATGATTTAATAACAGTTCGCCGTTACTGTATGACTGACGTGCATTTGCGTTACACGTAACTTTGAAGAAGTATTTTATAGGATTTTGCTTCCTCGTTGCGTAATCTAAGTGTTTTTGAGAATGCATTTTGCAAGTTGTTGGTATAATTTAATTATTATACAGCTTTAGCAGCAGACTTCGATTTTCTGCGTCGTATTTTGTCTAGAAGAGACGGTTGACGTTCCGTACTACTTTTTCTGGGAACGTTACCGACACGAATTACGAAGTGACAATGGAGTCTAAATCTAATAACTTCTACGTAAGCTTGGCTTCTAACCACCCATTTCACTTAGTAGATTATAGGATTAAATGATCCATTAATAATGATTTAAAAAAATTCTAAATGACATTTTCAAAATAAAATTTATTAAGAAGCTAATTCAATTCAGTCTATTCTAAGCATAATGTTACATCCTAGCTGGACAATCTTTATAAATGTCTGTGCTCTGAAATAGAGTAAGTAGTCCAAACATTCTATTTTATTCTATTTTCATGGAAAGTGCAGGCCAAGCCAATTCCGACTATTCTGCCCGTGTCGAACTCTCGGCTTGGAAAAACAAGTCTTACAAGTCTACATGGTTAAAAGTTAGTCCAAACATTGTTGGACTAGTGCTGTAGATGACCTGTCATCAGTATTTTGTGTCAATCCTCGAAAACATAATTAACCCTCTCAACAACAAACCAAACAATCTAACATGCAAACTAGAATCACCCCAGAAAAAACCCTTTTCAGCGAAATAAGCACTTACCATACATTTTTCACAAAAGATGGCTAAATGCCTGTCACTTCACGTATACCTTATTATTACCCACTCATGACCCCAGTTCCAACTATTTTTACTGAGGGTAGGAAAAAATTAATCCGCCCACTTTTAATTCAAACCCCGAGTGACAGTTGACACAATGGGTAGTATTAAAGGGTTAACAAAAGGGCTGTGAACGGGCGCTTCCGAAGGGTTAATTGCATGTTCGTTTCAAATATGGCGGCAGTTTCGAGTATTTTTTTGCTGTCGTGCATTTTTTGTGCGTGTGTACCTACCTTTATTTTTATATAGAGTAACTATGTTGGTTTTTTATACTTTCAGGCTCTGTTATTGACAAAATTACAATGAACTTTATTTGCCATTTGATAAGCTTCGTATTGTTATGTTGCTTAGAGCTGAATTTAGTAAACAATTGTCCCAGACAGTTTAAAACTGAACCGTAAAAACAAACTGTTGAAAATTTATTGCGTGACATTACCAAAAACCGTCGACACTCATTATCGTCGATAATTCGCGTAAATATCGTAAATTCGACATAAATGAATATTGTGGTTTGCGTTTCACAATTAGCGGTCGATTTGGTCTGCGCTCGCGCATATGACATGAAATGACGTCGTGACGTTACTTTACGTCATCTGGCCGTTATTGTAATCTGCGGTTTGACGGCGACATACGATTGTCGCGTGCGGAGAAAGCCTTATTTTTTAATCAATTTAATATATCGTTATTAGTCTTTATTGTGACCTTTTGTGTAATATGTTGTTGTGTAATTGTCATTCATTTGTGGTTTAACATCTGCAGTGCCTATAGTTGTTGCCAAGATTAAAAACAATTTTACTCATATGCAATGGTAATTCACTGCATAATAAGAGTAAAATTGGTTAGGTTTTTTTTTTAATAATTTTATGTATTCAAAAATAATAAAATACTCTAAGAGGTCGTAAAAGAAGCGAAAATATTGAAATACTAAAATTAAAATGCTTACCATTTACCAGTTTCGCAAAAGACTTATAATTTATACTAAAATGTATTATAATATCCACGTTTGCATTGATCATAAAAATCATAATAATTCAACATTAAAACTCGATAAAGGCATAAATAAATAATATTAAAGCGTCATAAAACTTACACAAGAGCACTCGATCACCTTAATAATAGCTGAACGAAATGTCCCAAACCACGTTATTAGGCCACATCCACACTTAAGTGACGGTTGTAACGAGAAAATTAACAGCCGTCCCGCGTCGCAAGTCGCAACTCGCCGAAACAATTACACGCCCGCGCGGTAATTTAACGTTGAATTTGCATAATTGCAGCGATAACAGCCAAAGCCGTGGGCAATGTCGCGTCAACGTAAACCGGCCCTGTGACAATTACAATGTACTTTTTGCAGTGTTTACATGCTCAATTAATGGTAGTATTAATCAATTTATGTTGCGAATATGCAGATGTAGGCGCGAGAAGATTATTGCTAATAGGTTTCTCTTGTGGGTTTATGCTATGAATGTAAATGATGAATTGGTTAATCATTTAGTTTTAAAATGCAATAAATTATGGTTTATAATATATTTACTCCATTAATTTTATGCTAATTAATACAAGAGTTCCAGATTAAGTTTCTGCAGTTGTTTAAACTTGTTATCACCATGCTACATACATAGAAAGGAAAATGAAAAAAATATAATCATTATAATTTGACAGTGACAGTCCTACTATATTCGAATGTCTCCAAGCCAAAATAATTAAACAGCTATGTTCATGAATCAGACGATGAAAGATTGGGACACCGCCCCTTATTTGGTATGTCTCCATAGCAAATAAAAAAAAACAATTACCCGATTACGTCACACCAAAAAACGCAGCCCATCAACAAACAATCAATACGTAAATTACAATCACACGCCATAAGGCCTCGTTCACACGACGCGACTGGCACCGAGCGTCGCGACATCGCGACACCGGCGCCGGCAATTAATCAAAGTGTCGCGCGTTTCTCATCAAATTGCTTTATTGTCGCCCAAATTGGTTGAGACCGGGTGATTTTCCGGTAGATTATAGTACCTTTATTAGACTTAGTTTGTGTGGGGAAAGTTTGTTTGTGGCTTTAAGCGCATCACACACGGCTAAGATACGATAATATTTTATCTTAAGATGTTATATTAATATATCTTAGGCCATCACAGACGACGAAGATACGATACTGTAATATTTTATCTTAAGATGTTATCTTACGATATATTTTCTATCTTAAGATGGTATCTTACGATATATTTTCTATCTTAAGATGTTATCTTACGATATTCGTCGCGATCGCACGGTCGTGTCCTTTGTTGAACGAATAAATACAGGGTGTTTTAACTATGGCTCATGCTTGCCTGCTAGATTTACTGGATAGCTCTACGGATGACGATTTCGATTTTGAATTCGATTTGCACATGGTTCTGGCACACTCCAGAAGAAGATCAATGGGGGAATTCACGTGGGGAATTCAACATTTTTGACGATCTTTCAGAAAAAAAGTTTCATGAGTATTTTTAAATGTCAAGAGAAGAGTTCGACTTTTCTCAGTTTAGTTCAAAGAGATATTGAGAAACAAAATACTGTTTGTATTTTGTTTCTCAATATCAATATACAATGTATATCTTCCAAAGAAAGACTTTATCTTCCAAAGAAAGACTTTAGAAGGGGTTTGAAACTAAACAGTGACAGTGATAGGACACGCAATTATGTCGTATATTGACTATCTATAATTGTGTAACAGTGTAAGTAAGGACAATTGATTAAGTGAGATATTGTGTTCTTGTTTTGTATGTGTTTAATGGACAAAAATGTCTAAAAGGAATAGTGATTTGCCAATATGAAACTTTTTTGGTAAGTCCATCAGTGGCGGTGCTAAGACAGGAAACCTCCACGTGCGTCCGTGGACTGGAGTTCCCTCTCGGATACGTCCGGGAGGAAGACCAGTTTTTCGGGCCGGTGCACCCTGGGATGCGGGCAAAAACTCTTCTTTAAGGGGTCTCTTTGCCCGTATGCAAATAGCCTGTCGGGTGGACGCTCCAACGAGTGTCCCTCTGAATAGCAGAGGGCACAGCGGCGGAGCGGGCTTGCGGACGGTGAGTAATGGGTAAGCTCGCCGTCCGACCAGGTACCAAGCCAGGGTCGGTGGCGCGTCGTGTTTCACGCGTCACCGACGGGGCCCCTTACGGGGCCAAATGCCTGCCGGGGTCGCGGATTTTTTCTTAATGCAGGATACCGTGGCCCCGGAACGTAAAGGGCATCCGAAGGAACACGGGTGGATTTTAGTCAGTAATAGTCTGACAGTCCCTTCCGCCCCACCCAGGGCGGGAGGACTCATTTGATGATTTTGCCACCCAAAAAAAAAAAAGTCCATTAGTGGCAGTAAAACTGCTACATGTAATTACTGTCGTCGAGAGTACTAACAGACAAAGATCAGGATCAAGATTGCAACCGAGATAGATTATTAATTTTCAGTGTAAAATCAATTATAGACAGTCCTAAGCCTGAAAAGTATGAAGGAAAGTTCATTGGTTTTTTTACTGCTCCATTTTATCGTAATGAATTCATAAACGCGATGTAATATTCTTAATTTCTTGTACCTATAGCATGCAACTACAGCAAACAGTAACTGCGCTTGCTTTATTCGCACCTACCTAGTGAACCTACGCATATAAAATAGCATGCTATAAAATAGCAAGTAAAATATCATTTAGCAAGTTATTCCCATATAGCAACTTTGAACACTACTATTTCGTACCAACGAAGTTAACAACACCCCGTATTTGCATCTGATGTTATCTTACGATATATTTTATATCTTAAGATGTTATCTTACGATATATTTTGTATCTTAAGATGTCATCTTACGATATATTTTATATCTTACGATATATTTTCTATCTTAAGATGGTATCTTACGATATATTTTCTATCTTAAGATGTTATCTTACGATATATTTTACATCTTAAGATACGAATATCGCTCTCTATCTTACGATACGAAAATATGAAAGATATCTTATCTTAGTCGTGTGTGACGGTCCATTGAATAGTATGGCGAGCGATATGGTATCTTAAGATAAAATATTATCGTATCTTAGCCGTGTGTGATGCGCTTTATGTTGTTTGGTACGAAGTGTTGATTGTGTTTGGATTAAGTTTTTTTTTATTATTATTAAGTCTAGGGAAACTACTATGAAAGTGGCGGAAAATAATAACGGTGAATAAATTGATAACGATCATAGTAGATTTTATCTAAAACTATAGCAAGTTGAGTTGGCAGTGGGCTGGTTATACAACATTATTTTTAGTATATGCGAAACCTGTATATACTAAATGTTCAGAATCAGTAACTGATTCGATTCCAATAATTTTTACACCGTGTAATCTTTTTTTTTTTTTCAAAAATATTTTAATAACATTTTATTACCAGTTAATTACAATACAATCACCGTACGGTTAGGTACCTATTTCCAAACTAATATCACGAGTGTATACAACACAGGAGACGCGGTTTACGCGGGTGTACCGCAAAATGAGCATGTTTTTGAACGGACAACCGGGTAATGTACAAACTTATAACTTTGTGATTTTTACCGACTTCAAAAAAAAGGAGGTTATCAATTCGACCCGTATGTATGTAATATTATCAGAACTGCCCAGTTTTCATATATGTTAGTATATATCAGCGTCTGAACAAATGTGCCAAATCTCATAAGTGTACGTTTTTATGTTTGTGCACGCATATCTCCGGAACTATAAGTTCGATTTAAGTAATTCTTTTTTTGTTGTACTAGGTATTGTTCAACTTAGGGTACACTGCAAGTTTCATCAAAATCGGTTCAGTAGTTTTAGAGATATGGATTTTTTTATGTTGTGACGGATTACAAGATTAGTGCATATGTAAGAAAATTTTGTATTTTACAAGAAATTGGTTTGAATATGTAATAAATAAACTAATAAGGGTAAAATAAAAACTTTTTTTAAAAAAAGTACCGACTTCAAAACAAATACAAAAAAGTTTAAAATAACTTTTCTTTCGGAAGTCGGTGGCTTTGTTTTGTTGTGTCATTGACTATTGCCACCGACTTCCGAAAGAAAAGTTATTTTAAACTTTTTTGTATTTGTTTTGAAGTCGGTACTTTTTTAAAAAAAAGTTTTTTTATGATACGGTTTTAAAATTTTGTACATAGATTCTTTACACAAACATTCTAGACAGGTGTATCGGGTTTCGCATAAACAAAAAGTAATGTTGTATATACGAGTATGTCGCAGAACTTATGAGGGGTAGAGTAGAAAGGTTCTCAAATGGAGACCGGTAGATAAACGTAGTCTAAGCAAGATGGACCGATGACCCGAAGAAAGTAGCTGGCAGTGGCTGGATGAAATAGGCAGCAGATTTTGCGCTGTGGCGTTCCTTGGGGGAGGTAAATCATCGTACCTTCGGTGATCTCTTGAAAATTCGGGTTAGCGGGCAACTCTGATACCGGGACCAGGCATCAATTCCATCTTTAGGCATTACAAAAATTATGTAGTTTGGCTTGTTGGTCTAGTAAGTAAGCGCAACTGCCTTGCAATAAATCCCGAGTTCGAATTCCAGGTGGAGTAAATGGGTTTGTCCGTGAGGAATTTCTCAGTAGCATGCAAGGAGTCTGGATTTGTGCCCCGTAGAGTACTTAAGTATACATATGGGATTTACACATAATTAGCGAAATGTCAGGTTATGTCCTCAGAGAATAACAGACGATGTTACATTGCTGTTCACCCATTTAATAAACAGTGTTTTTCACACAACATCAGCAGACCTTTAAAGTAAAAATATTTCTTAGAAACAAATGGCCTATCACCTGCGCACTCTCCATGTTCCATAACAAGATCTAAATAGTTTCATGTTCTTATCATTACTGAGCCCGCCTTCCAATTCACTTTAATTTTAACTATAACATAAGACTATGGGACATAATAACATAATACATGGACATCTGTCTTGTAAAATAACGAGGGTATGTTATTAAAATTTCATTACTTGACACTTTTTGCTATCGAGGTACTTTTTATACTTTGATGTCCTATATCTTTTTCTAGACTTAAGGAGTGACGATATTTAATTACGATTAGCGTTCGCTGTGCATCAGCGTTGCCAGACCGTACCAAAAAAGTACGCTTTTCCGTACTATTCATCACACAACCACAACTACCTCGGTGTAGACCGTACCTTTTTCGTACATTTTATATACTAGTGATTTATTAACTTGTTTTCGCTGTAGAATATGAGTAGACAATAGCATAAATTATTATCAAAAAATAATTTATTCATTGCACCCTTAATTCGACACGGGGAAGTATACTGGACATCGACTTTGAAAAAATCTGATGCATTTATTTTAAACCATATTTAAGTTTTTTTTTTATCAGATAGGTTGCTTATATAATGTATTATTACCCAAAAAATAGCTGTCAATGGACACCTGCACCCGGTCAGGCAGTAGTCTCCGCAATGTCAGGCAGGACGAACGAGGTTTACCCGCTCCTGATAATTCTAGAATTACCCGATTTTTTTGTTCAAAAATAGGCAATGCATTTTTATTTATATGTTTCAGATGGTTTTTACAAACGTATACACACACTGCGAGCATTGTAAATATCATAGATTTTGCAGTATTCTTTGTTAAACTTGCATGTCCAGTATACTTCCCATTGCCAGGTTTGCAGTAACTTAGTATAGTTTAGTTACGTCCAGTATACTGGACATTGCCAATGATGCGGACATTTCATTTCGATATGATATTATGTAATTACGTCCATGTTATGTGTGTAACTCTTAATTTCATGATAACTCACATTTATTTATCTTAAAAGTATTCAAAAAAACTCAACACGCGTCAAAATAAGTGGCAATTAAGCGCGTGTGAACAAGGGATGGCACTCCTGAAGACAGTTTTATGGCTCCATGGGTTCTAAAAATTTGTTTTCCCTGCAACAAATGGCTACATAACTACCATGCCAACTATAGCAATACTTAAAATACTTCAAATAATACCTGTTGGCCTATTCTCTTATCAGGAAGCAAAATAAGCTGCTATCATACTTATGCACCTAGACCCACTGGGCAAAACCTACACCTGTATACTGAATCAGCCGATAGAGATTCCACCACTTATTGTTTGCTTGCTATATACGGATACCAAAAAGAATAATTTTTAATAAAAATTACGATATAAAACAAAAGGGAGCAGAAATTGAACCAATAAATAATGAACTTAGTACGCACCTACACAGGACTCTCAAAAACCAATATGATTTAGAGCTGGTGTACATTCTCTTGCCCTCAACAGCATCTTTGACATATCTGCTGTTAGGTGCTTACCTCTCGACCTTCCAGTATGAGTGAGTTGCCTTTACAGCAGCCTCAATAACTGTCAGGCCACTGTGAATGCAATACTATGGTATGCGGTTTTCTATTTGAGGGCACAGCCATATCAAAGCTCTAAAAAGCAACGAAACTAACAGCAATCTTATCCTAAAACCCTGTCCTCGACGGACCACCTTCCAGTGGATCGAAGGGCACAGTGAATCTTAGATAACAACTCCTCATATGAACTAGCTAAGATATATTCCGAAATTGTGGGAAGCCCAAATTCGCTTCTCTCCTTACTACTGTCAACTTTCTTACATGAATACGCTAGAGATAAACAGAACTCAAAGACAGATCCATGTTTTCCTGAAATGTGAAGCCTTTTTGCCTTCTTTAACATTCCTAACGAAAAAAAAAAACCGTTGAAAAGAGGGATCATTCTTCAAAGGTGAGCCTTTACGACACTTCTTTACTTTAGGGCGGATTAAGCATGACTTAGTAAGCCAAAACTCATCGAACATTATACATTAAACAGTAAATTTGCATAAAAAAGAGTTTCTATAAAATTAAAAAATTTATCTTTAATTCGACAATGGGAACTATACTGGACACCAATATTTTTTGTTACTTTTCAGAGAACCTGGCAATGTCCAGTATACTGGACATGCATTTACTGAAAATCTAGATATACTAGATTTTTTTCATTATTTTTCCTGGTTTCAGGAATATCTAAGGATGACAAAAATAAACAAAAAAAACAAAATTTCGCTAATTTTTGCTCTTGCCGAATTAAGGGTTAATGACTTAATTTCATTCTATAATTGATATACAAATGAATTTGTTCGATGTTGGCAATCGGTAATAACGTTCTACTTTACCATGTTATTATTCCTTTGAATATTCGATTCCCTATCGTTTTTTTTCAACCTATCGCCACAGACAGCCAACTCGAAGAAGAAAAAAAACTGATCTAGTTCTTGTATCCCGACCCAAACGTACCTTGAAGTGAAAAACCGTACCTTTTCAGAAAGCCAACCGTCCTTTTTTGGGAAATCATACTGGCAACACTGTGTGCAATAGCTAACACTTAGGGACTTGCGTGTCAGTATGACGGGGCCCCCCTTAGAGGGCCAAATCCTGCCGGGGTCGCGAGACTGTCTTATCAGGTATCGGTGGCCCCGGAATGTAAAGGGCTATTGAAGGTCACCGTGAATTTGAGTCAGTACAAGTCTGACAGGCCGTCCTGCTCCTGTTGATTCTGGCTTTCAGGAGTTGCAGTGGTTTGGGAATAGTGTGGTGGGTTTGTCCCAAAAAAAAAGTCCCTCCTGCCCTACCCTGGGTGGAAGGACTCCTTTGATGACTTTACCACGCTAAAAAAAGACTGGAGGAGTGACGATATTTAATTTACTTTTAGCGTTCACAGTGCTGTAGCAAATACTTGGGGACTTGCGTAGGTGTTCTAGAAATATGCCATCTATTTATTCCCCCTCTAATTATGGCCCGAGCTTTTTCTTTATCTTGGTAAATTCACCAAATGAGTCCTACAACCCAATGTGCGGGAGGGACTGTCTGACTTATACTGACTACAATCCACGGTGATCCTTCAATAGCCTTTTACGTTCCAGGGTCACGGTTACCTGATGAAACAGTCCCGTGACCCCGGCAGCTTTTGCCGCTCGCGTGGTTATAGATCTTTTCAAAGTCATCGGTTTAGCAATGAAGTCGCGATCATTAAAAACAATAAAGTTAAATAAAAAATTAAGCTAACTAGCTTAATAATGTTTTTTTGACAGTTTTAATCCTTATTTACTAGCTACTGTGCATGTCAATAGGTGCGTTCACACAGAGCGCGCAGCCTCGCAAGGCATTTTCCGCGCGAGGAAACGCTCGCTTGCCTCGGCTGAGACACGTCCACACCAACCGAGCTGCTTCGCGCAGTTAATGCCTAGCGAGGCTGCGCGCTCTATGTGGACGCACCTAATAAACAAAAAAAGTACATACTACGAAAAAAAACTCCCTCCAAATCAAAATCTCACCGATCAATTAAAAGTCCCCACTGTAATCAAGAGTCCGCCATTTTGTCTCTGCCGCATGATCGCACGACCAAACACTGCACCCTCCGAGAATTTGATCGACGCAAATAAAAAGAAGGCACGTGAATAGCCAGCTTTATTAGATAGGACGAGTTGATGTGGCGTTGTCTAGATGTGGCATAGTTTGGATCATCTGATTTTGTGGGGCATGTTTATATTCGTTGTGAAAATCTGTCACTTTAAGTGTATAATTATCTTCATATTTCGTAGTGATATGAAAATATACACTTAAAGTGACAGTTTATCTTTTTTATATTATTATATTTTATACTTCTGGGTCGCCAATCTGAAACAGAAGGCATAGTTTGGATCATCAAGTGTCAAAATCATTCTACAGGACCATAAAATAGGGATAAAATGATACTATGTGCTAAACAAAAAGGTCAGGTGACAAACTATTGGAATGGCAAATTTGCTAGGCACGTAATTATGTGGTTCCGTCAATTGCTCATTTTTTTATATTAACATTAAAAGATTTACTGTTTTCTTTCTTAACGCTTTTAGTAATAATCGCGTAATCAGTAATATACGCTCGCCCTTGCATCCTTAGTCAAATTGCCTACTACCACCTACCAAGGTAGCTCGACGGAGCCCCTCGAATATCTTCTGACATTTCACCACAGTAGTGGTATTCATAGTTTTAAAAGTATGGAGATCAATGGACCACTTTGGTGATCGAGAGCACCGTGTTGTCCTGGTTTTTGCATTAAATTAGGAAGTCACATCTAGTAGCTCTAAGTCTTTTCACTTAAATGAAGGGGTCAGGATACTTGAAAAGTTCAACGTGTGCACAATCCCTAATACGAGTAAATGGCGAATATTGTGGACCGTCATGCAAATCATTATTATACAGGGTCGTATGTGTATGCTACGTAAGAACTTGTTCAGATAGAGCGGTTGACGTATATTTAGGCTTTTATCCGTGCTACTTAGGTAGGCTTTACAATAGACGAAAGAAGTTTTGTTATAATAATGTCAACAATTTTTCTACAATTTATAAAAATACAAGTTTAGTTGATTTGTCTTTAATCTTTGTAAAGGTTGTACAACTCTCATTTTTTTTTAAATTAGTGTAGTCTGAAATTAGGTTAAAATATTATTTAGCTAGATGTATTTTACAAATCTAAGATGTAGGCATACCATTAATTTTCCTTTTTCGTTATTTCGGGATCCCCCACTTTATAATATTCTGATTTATATAATTGCTTCTGGGTTCAAGCAAATCAGAAAAGGTTTACATAGTAGCTACCCAAAATGTCATCCATCACGATCCCATTGTCAAAACCTAACTAACAAAACCTTCGTACAACCCTTTTGATAAAATTTCAAAACGTCACAACTTCAAAACAGGCTCCTCGTAAAATGAACTTCAAAGATATGAAGATACAGTTATTTTTCCCTTAACAGTGTGTATTTAGAAAACGTCTAAAATGAAAGATGCTATCGTATGAGGACGTAATAAATTAGTCAGTTATTGAATTCAATTATCAGGCTCTGTTCAGGGTTATCAGATCGTTATGTTTGGAACAACTGACATGACAACGTGGCTTAATGAAAAAATTTTTCGATTATGTATTGCTTTCTTGGAACACGTGTATACCTGTTTAGTTTCTTTGTCATAGAATAATTATGGCTATCATGTTTTGGTCTTTACTTCGATGTGGGTATAAAATCAGAGTCTACTTATCCAAATTATTATTCTAAGCAGCTTTATTAAAATGGCCGTTTCTATTTATCTGTTTTCTGTCGTCATCCTATTCTTCTTTTGCTCAGGGCAACACGTTTTCCTTTTCTATTCTCCCGTAGACGTCACGTCATCATTTAACTCCTTTTTGGTTGCTAAAATTTCTCACACAATCCATGTATCCCTTCTATTGGCCTTCCTCTATTTTTCCATCCATCAACATTCGTAACCATCACTCTTTTAGACCAATGGCTGCGTTCAGCCGATACAAAATCTGGAAGCATTCAGATAGTCTAAATTATGAAGCATTTTGACAGCTGTCTCAGCCTATTCTACTCAGCATTCGCCCCTTTCTTTTAGTGCTGCCAAGATGTTTTATCGGCTGAACGCACCCAATGTGTTTCATATCTCTTTAGCCCATGTCATTTTCATACTTCATTTTATCTTAAACATGACTGTGTAAAATAGAAGTTAGTCTCAACCTTAAATAATATTAAAAAGTCCATACCCAAAATTGGTATCATTTAAATTCCAACGGTCCAATGCAACGTCGCGTCGGCCATATTGCGATTTTCAATCAACGTTCGATGTTCAAACGGCATCCATTCGCGCAACTGTCATCGGACGGACACGGACGTGACGTAACAACGGGTTCGCGGAACGGTTATCGGAACATCTCTGAAGATACATGTGATTTTAATTTGCGGAAGATTACTGCTTTAGGAATTGAAATCTGTTTTTGGAATGAACTCTTTGTAGTACTTATGGGTAGGAGGAGAGAGTTCGCTTTAGAGGGTTAACGACCGACATGGGGCTTGTTAGTTCTTGTGATAATTGAATTGTTATATTTGTAGGTCCAGGATTTAAGTGGTTGATAGAGATATCCTTGCTTCTTTCCATGCAATATACGAGTACTCATAGCTGTCTGTTAGGTAGTAACTTTTCACTCTTTAAACACATCATGGTAACTTAGATTATAGCATCATCTACTAACTATAATCTATAGTTAGTAAATGATGACCGTTTATCCCACTAAATATTTTTAGGCTTCTCAATTTCCCATTGAGAAGCCACAGGCAGAAGCTAAATCGCAATTTTTATTAACATTATCGTTGTCCACATAAACTTATCACAAGTATGTAATAGACACATAATAGTAGCATTCTATGTCAAAATACGTTATCTGTAATCCCCGTATACTTACTAATCCCCACTTCAATACATCGAACCCCATATTATCAAAATGTTGCCAGAACAATAATTCAATATCAAAATGGTGCACATGGCAAAACTTGCATCTGTCAGGCGCCCGCTGATTCAAAAAACGAACGCATAATGCGTTGATACACATTTGAAAGCCAGCCAGTTTGGATTGAGCCGCACGATGTAAGTTTTTTTTATAATTTTATCAAGGTTTTTTAATACAGTCAATGATCATGTTGTTGTAGGACATTGTCTAGTTTCTGTATCTAACTACCTGAGATCATAGACAAGTGGCTATCGCTTTTAATGCGTGTCTTATTTTTGATATTTATCTGCAGTTTGATTATTAATTCCAGTCATAGAATGACATTTTCATGGTTTGTTTCATTTTGTATGTATCAGTGACAGTTGCGCTTGTCATTTTACTGACTCGAATTAATAATCAAACTTTAGGATTTATATTTTACTGATTTATGTTTTGATGATGTCCGGTCATCAATATCGTTAAGAGAACGTATTTATATGTAGGATATGCCCTCATTTCTAAATAGCACTTACTAGACATATATCCCACGATTAAAATACGCTGAAAGTATTCAGTTATGTATAGTAAAAATATCATTATAATGTTGTATCAAACTTTCCGAATCTTCATCAAAATGCGACTTCAGTCTCCAGGTTTATTATATTTATCCTCCTTTATGCTGGACTCAAAACTAAACAGTGATTATATAAACTATTGCGCTATCTTTCATGATTCTCATTTATTTTGATTGAGTTTCGGATTTTTCTCTCGGTACTTTCGTAATTATGACAAAGGGACAGTTTATTCTAACATGGTGTATCTAATGATAGTGTCATTGACCATTACAGTTAAAAAAAAAAAACTATTTCTCACCAAACTTCACAACATACCAAATCTGGCGTCCACATCTCAGCTCAACCTCCACTGGTCACTAACTAGTGTCGCCGCGGGCGGCAGATGACCGCCAAATGATTTATGGCGGCAGACCAGTACATTTACATTGGTCAATGTGATCGCTGTAATTACAGCCTTGTCTTACCCACGGGCGGTTCCGACGATGGGAACGGGACACTTCTGTGTAATGCCATTGTTGATTGGAGGCCTCTTTTGTTTTGTTGGTGATTTTAAACGATTTAACAGTTATTGTTTCGTCTGTACTGGAAGGAGGTAGCACATTGCCGCAAAATATGGAAGGAGAAGAGAGTGGCTTTTGGCCAGGAGTGGGACTGGGCAGGCTAGAGGAAAATAAACCAGGTAAATTAACTGAATATTGAATACCTAAAGAATTTGTTGCATATCTATTTATCTAGATCGTTTTCAGGATTAAAGCCTCCTGCAGACACACGCGATTAATCGCGCTGCGACAACGAGCCAAGCTAATTTCCACTCTAAAAATACTGCGAATGGACCTCGACATGTCGCCCCGCGCGATTAATCGCGTGTGTCTGCAGGAGGCTTAAGACTGGCCACTTTGTCAACCTGCTTATAAGTTACTAGCTATACCCCGTGGGCATGCGGGCGGGTAATGGCGGGCGACTCACTGTCCGACCATGGACCATGCCCGGGTCGACGGCGCGTTGTGTCCCACGCGCGCTTCAAAGAGCGTCATCATAATGACGTCCTGTAGGGGGCCAAGGCCTGCCGGGGTCGCGGGACACACGTATACCGTGACCCCGGTACACAAAGGGCTACTGAAGCACACCGTGAATTTTAGTCAGTACAAGTCTGACATCCCTCTCGCCCTGCCCTGGGTGGGACGACTCATTTGATGATTTTACCACGATAAAAAAAAAGCTATAAGTACCCCGTGTTTTCGCACGGGCACCTATTAATCGTAAGTAGCGTGATGTTGTAGCCGAAAGCCTTCTTCGATAAAAGGACTATTCAGCATAATAATTTTTCATTTCGAACCAGTACTTCCTTAGATATGCGCGTTCAACGAAACAAACTCTACAGCTTTAAAATATTAGTGTAGATATTTTGTAATAACCTGTTAATGCAAAACATGTCTTTTAATTAAAATATTAAAAAGTATTCTTTCCATTTGGATAATGACACTTTTTTTAATTTTATTTTAAAGGCATTTGAATAAAAGTAAGTAACATGTGTAAATGAAGCCAAGTCACAAGAAAACAAATCATCAATAATTCAAAATGCCTTAAAATCGCAAATAATCTGATCTGCTGATGGTATTTGATTCCCAGATACTATCATCTTAGAATTTTTAACACACTTGTGCACCCACAATCGGGCATAACCAATCTAAAATCAGAAACAACATACACACACGGTCTGTTTAAAAGGATGCCAATAAAGGAACCAATTTCACCCAGCATTGTTTGTCAAAAACTCGATTATGTTCGGTGCTAAGAACGATGAAAAAATTGAAACAGCATGGGGATAGCTACTCATCGTGAGATTGAACTAGCGATTTGGCTTGTCATGTAGGTTAGACCTGTGTTTTTCAAACGGTTGCTGAATTTATTCAAATTAGCAGGCCTCAGTAAACTTAGATTAATTATCAGACAAAATGATTACGTCTTCAGGATTTAATTACGACTATTTACAACCAACTTCGAAATATAGAATCCACCATAAATTCAAGCATCGGACTAATTAGAACTTTTCTACAAATAAACACACAATGATTCAAGCAAAGATATAACGGCATCAATCCAAACATGTTCTAAACTTAAATAAACTGTTTTCTGGCGCCCGATTTAAAAAAAAAAGAACTGCTTTCGTTTATTTTCCCGCGCTCTCGATGAACGAGGCGTGACATTCGAAATTTTCGGTGTTGTCAGCGCACAAAAAACATGGAAATAGAATAGTGTTGTTTGGTGTAATATTAATGCGTCTAACGGACCTCTTTTGTGTCGTTAGGGGATGTATCATTCACGTCATCGCTCATTGAAATGAATAGGTTAATGATATTGGAGCAAAAAGGATTAATAGTTCGTTGAGAAATGATTTTTTGAATTAATTTTTTGCGTTTGTTTTTAAGTTTCCGGGAGTTCAGATTGTGTAAGATTTTTTTTGTTTCCTTCTTTTGGTAAATAATATATATTATATTTTTATATTTAGGTACTTTCTATTGATAATCTTAGCGGCTGTCTACTTAGACAGCCGCTAAGATTATCAATAGAAAGTCTATTCAATTTATATAAGTAGTCACTTGACTACCTTATATAAATTGAATAAACTTTGAGTTTAGAAATTGGTCGAATAAATCCTCTGCATGAAGTTTGTAACACGGAGTCCCATTTCTGCTATTCATTTTCAAAGAAATCTGTTGCCAATAGTCAGGACAAATAGATGGTTTGACGATAACTTATCAATGACTTATGTAATTTTTATGATTTTTTCATTTTCGTACAGTTGTACCGTCGAGTACCTACAATGTTTTCAGTGTACGGAGACCTTAAGGATGTCGATGTATTCTTTGATATTCAGTTTTTCACCAAACTATTACATACTAGAGGCGCTTTTTAATTTTTCTATTAAAAATTAGCGTCATAATACTTCAAATACGGAAATCTTCTGCTAAGGCCTCTGATCTAATAGCACCAGCATCGTCGAGGGATTCTAGGAGTATCAGATACTTAATATGTCTTAAAAAAAAAAATGTGTCAATCAAACAGTTGGGTTGTCGATGCTTTCTGCCATTTATATTAGGACAATATTTATTATCTTCGGAATGTTAACCTAAAACAGTTTTTTTTACTTAATACATATAGGTACGCAACTCCAGCTCATATCACAAACAGACGAACAGTCGAGTCCCACTGAGTGTTTTATCATGTCGTTACCAAACATTATGATTTAGTGATCGCGAGTGTTCCGTTCAGGTGGCGCGTGTGCATCTGCCCCTGTTAATAACCCATTGTTTGATTGTGTTGCATATGCCTGTGGTGGGTGATGGGAAACATGTCTTTAAGGGTCATTTTGCTTTAAATGGTTTATTTATTTATTTATTTACTTCAGGCTTCAAGGCCCATATAAAATACTATTACATTATGAAACTTAACTAATACGAGTATAATAATACAATACATAAACAATATACTAATAACACTAATTCGATGTAGTATTGTAGTTATCTAGTCGTTGCAGTAATGTATGAAATACTGCACGCGTCTAATTATTTTTCTACTTAGTAGTTCCAAAACACAGATCACCGACGTTGCTAAAATGGCCTCTAAGCTGAAGTGGGACTGGACTGGCCACGTCTGCCGCATGCCCAATGATGGGCCAAAATAATCACTATGTGGAACCCTGACACAGCCAGAAAGCGTCGCGGCAAACCTCCCAGAAAATGGCGGGATGAGCTAGACGACAAAACTAACAACCAGTGGCTCACATTAGCCCTAGATCAAAATAGTTGGATAAGTCATGGGGAGAGGCCCATGCCCAGCAGTGGGATAAAACAAGCTGACAGAAACAGTAGTTAGTAGTCAGTAAGTAGTTTCTGAGATTCGTGTCCAACCAAACAAACTCTTCAGCTTTGTAATATTAGTATAGACTTTTTTTTATCGTGGTAAAATCATCATCATCAAATGAGTCCTCCCACCCCGGGCAGGGCGGGAGGCACTGTCAGACAGACTTGTACTGACTAAAATCCACGGTGTCCTTCAACAGCCCTTTTTGTTCCGGGGTCACGGTAATGAGATAAGTCCCGCGACGCCGGCAGGCTTTGGCCCTCTAGAATATTAGTATAGACTTTGGTTAACATTTTTTTTACCAAGAAAGTAACTGTATTTCTCGTTTTCCTTTTTTTTGTTCATTATCGAATTGTTGTCTTATCAATTTAAAATAAACTCATTTCTCTGTTTAATTACGACAAAAACAATATAAATCCAAAGAAATAATAAGAAATGAAATTCAATCAACCCTACATTCGTCGCTCGTTGTCTTTACAGAAAATGAAACACAAAAATAAGTGTAAGGATCTCGCAACTTTTAATTACTTTTACAACACTAATGGAACGTACAGAAGCTAGTAATAAAACATTTTACTCCATATGGAGGACTTCATAAATTTTGATTATTTTTCTACTTAAATTGGATTTTTATCCGACACAACTATAAAATGTGATCGGCAAAATGATGAAAACCGCGGTTGCATTTTTGTGTTTAGGTATAATGAACTTAACCCTTCGAGTGCGATTGTGGCGTTTATGACAGTTGTTAGTTATAATTTTATGTAGGTCTTTATTTTATTTACCAATAACATTTAAACGGCTTTATTTTTTTATGAAACTTATCATGGCTGTTTAAATCCTAGGTAATAATAATATTTATAAACTACGTTTTGTTCGCTGCTTTATTCACTACGTCCCCATCTACCTTTATGCCAAAATTCACATGACAAAGTCAATTAAAATCGGCCTCTTTCATTCGCAGGGAACAATAAATGGAAATAAAACGCCAATACATTATGATATATCATTAAAAGTAATTAAATGAATGGTCGGCGACGGATGTCTAATTCGGTTAGTTCCACATTCGGCCGCGCGTCGCCACCGTCCACCTAGACTTGAAGGCTCGAACCAATCGGCTTTAATTAACTGTTTTATGGTTTTGATCGTCTGTTGGATGAAAGTGACACCGTGGGTGAGAATCAGGTATAACTGTGTTTTAGATTTAGGCTTTAATGTTGGATATTGATCGAAATTTAATTGTTTAATCCTTGCAATTATAGTGAAACAGCTTTTCCCTGTGCTCGCACCCCATTTCTACCCCTTCTAGTTTTATTGTATAAAAAGTATCAGACTCCCATTTATACTAGGTGTACTAAAATTTATCAATTCCGATACAACAACTTAGACGTGAAAACGTACCTAGTAAATAAATTCATTTCCGTATTTTTAATGTTAATTAAGATAGGAATAAAGCTTTGAAAATTTATTCTATAAATACATCCTATATTTTTTTCATTTTTGTTGGTACCTAATTGAATATTTCAACAGTAATTTTGTGCGAATGCATCAAAAGCCTGGAACAATGTTAGACTTACACAACGGTGTAACAGACATCCTGGGACAGACATCAATATCTCTTGTCGGCTCAAAATTCAATCTTCTCTAACATTATTAAAGTTCAAGTTATAAGGAACATAACCTTAAGTCCTTTCAGAAGACAATTGCGTATAACTGAAGCGATGACATGAAATTCGCAATAGCCAAGTTTAATGTCTGAAATAATTGATACAGTAGTGGTATTTTACAGTGTAACTAATGCTTTATAATGCCTATCAAGCCTATTTATCCATTACTAGCTTCTGCCTGCAGTGTCACCCGCGTTATGTTGGGCGTCCGGCTTCCATCATATGAGATTTTTGTGTAACATTAACCGTTTACGCAGCGGACGCAACGGAATCTCTCAATAAGGAATATTTTTCCCGATTTTGCAACATCTTTCATTGCTGCACTGCTCTTATTGGTCGTACCGTAATGTTATATAGCAGAAACAAATCATTACCTAAGGCTTGATAGGTTTAGAATCAAGGTTCCAAATTATCTATTATCTCTATTAACATAGCATGTGTAGTGACAATTATAAGGTAGTCTTGTTTTTTTGTTCACATGCATTATTAATACTGATTGGTTATTACTTCATGTTGTCCTTGTCTAGACTAAATTTAATTTAAATTTCCTGTTTTATTTTAGAGATAGTGTAGTTTTATTATTTGTCGTGTTTCAGTCTAATAAACACTTTTTCTTTCTTTCATTAGGAAAACTCTCATTTTTATGTTCGCTGGTCTGCCAGCAATTTTTGGCGGGACTGGGGGTGACGGGAGGGTTCACGATCAATACGGCTTCCACCCCTCACCCCGCGGCGACACCCCGTCCTCGCCTAGCGGTGTTCAGAAAAATGGCACTTTATACTCTTACGGTGATTATTTTTTTAATGGTCATGATGCGGTGTTTTAGGGTTAGACCGTTTTAATAATAGGCGTATTGGAATACGACCTGATACCCATAATGAACGTGGGCGAGGCGAAAGGACTATGTAAGGTTCATAGAAGTTGGAAAAAATGCGCGGGTAGTAAGTCTTGTAAGTATATACTTTATAACATGAAAAGTAGTGTTTATTGATTTGGAGGTATGAGGTTCACTAAAAGTTGAATCAAAATGCTAAAAGATTGGTCGTATTTTCACACATTCCTCTGAAATTAATTAATTCAACGTAAAACATTCAAATATGAGCAGGAGCTCGTAAACAACAAAATTAGCTACTAATATAATAATAATTAAATCCACAAAGTTATTTACGTCAGCAAGATACGGGTGAAAGAAATCTCTCACAACAAAACACTCCAACCACGTGTGTAACTATTTATTTTAAAATTGGAACACCTAAGCTCCACCCACGCTGTGACAAATGCGCCCAATAGGCGATGTCGCACGGCCTTCGCGACACTGCCGACCAATGGGAAACGTCGCGCGCACCCAATGACATCGTGGTGACATCGGGTAAGATCGTCAACGCCTTTGTCACGTGGTCGGTTACATTCGGGTTTTTTGTCGTAGCGACTACGAAGCGTAGCGACTTGTCGCGGGTTTTATTGACGTTGTGCATTTGAGGGTTAACTAGGTACTACATATACCTATTATAATTGTAATTATAGTACTCTTAGTTAATTGATATAGAATTTATCAACTACTAGCTGACCCGGCCAACTTCGTGCCGCCTCGGAATCATTTTTTTTATCGTACTTATTCATCTTTGAAACCTTCCCTGGGCTTCCAAAAATAATTCAAAAATAAAACCAGCCAAATCGGTCCAGCCGTTCTTGAGTTTTAGCTAGACTAACGAACAGGAATTAATTTTTATATAGGTAAGATTAATTTTAGCAGTAAAAAAATAACTTTTATAGAACTAGACTACAGGCTTACTATAGACTACCTACCTATAACTATTTTTTTCATGAGGTGGAAATCCTCAAAGGGTCCTCCGCTTTAGGTAGAGTCGTGGAGAGGTCTATCGGACTTCTACTGAATAAAACCAAGCTAATGTTACTTACCCTTGTACACTTGAGTCTCGATTTGAGTTTTGATTTAAGAACCTTTGGACCTAGGGGCGAAAGATTACTACCTACCTAAATTGACGCTAGATTTTCCCGGTTACCTATTTTATGCACTGTGACGAAATTAACAAAGGGATGTGCACAAAATAACAACTTGACGCCTATTGTTAATTAATAAATTGTAATCAATAAAATAAGAGTTGACAGCGCCATCTATTGTCAACTTTTTGAACTATTAAAAATAACATTGGTTCTGATGTGATATTTTTCATTTATAAAATTGTTCATACCGAGATATTAAATTAAATTTTATTTTTCATTTATAAGTGCCACGTTACAGGAGAAATTCCTACATAGCATGAGCCAACATTAAAAAAAACCAAGGAATCGGACCCAACACCTAATTAACAATCGCTCTTTGCGACCATTAGATCAACTTATTTTCAGTTATAGGTAATTCAAATTATTCATTTCAAAGTTTTTAATGTTATCGCCAGGCGATTAGTCGACTCTTCAGGTGACCATAGGGCTGGCCTATTTCTAGGCCAACGAATCAGCATTGCCATACAACGTGGCAATGCTGCCAGCGTTCTGGGCACTGTTCTCGTTGACAGCGATGTGGACGAATTCTTTGACGCCCTTTGAATGTTTTTCTTTTCTTTTTATTTTTTGTACATATTACTCTTTAGTTATTATAGCGTAATTATATACATATACCCTATTAATTGAAAAAAAAAAATATTCATTTATCACAATTTTATTTATCAACCTGTTTACCTACACGTAGGTAAATAACCAGCAATATCCTACATAGGTAATTGGTCCCTATCTAGAGTAGATGAGTTATCTCCATAGCCATAAACTATGATCACACATATGTTTTAAATAACAAACAAACACACAAAACACACAGTTCCGCAGCCGGAAGTGGTAACAGCCCGAGGCGCAAAACGAAACGGAAGTGATGTGCTACCTCATCCCCAGGCCATAGGGACTATAACTACAAATGTTGCAAATAGTTTGGCATAAAATATTAATTTGAGTTATTGACAAGTTTTTTTTTTAAACTTTGCCCACACTCGGAATTTTTCCTTTATCGTGTATCGTAGTTATATAGAACTAACTTAGATAAAAATACTGTGATAACCCTAACTTGATCAACACAAAATTGTCTGGACTTTGAAAGAGACTGTGACCTCTGAGTTTGTTTCGGATGTTTCTTCTCAGAGTTGTAAAGTACGAAACCCCAGCCTCATCTAGTGTAAAAATAGTGTCGTTTTGACGTGTACAAGAGTTTGCCAAAACCAATTTGCTAAATATCATTTATCATTTACCTAGACCCGGAACAACTACATGTAGGTAAGTCATACAAATATTTTTTCGGTGCGGGCATCGAATCCGCGACACGCTGCGCAGCAGTCGATCGCTTAACCACTGAGTCAACCGTGCCGTCGTAACTTTACTAAAGCAAGTATTTTTTTTTATCTGCCTGTAGATTACTGTGCTTCATCATCAGCCACATCTTCGCTTCCCATCACTCGAAACAATGTTCAAACGCGAAACTATCATTGAGAAAAAAATATTCTGTCCCACTGTGCAATGAGTCCTTTTAATATGAGTATTTTAGTCAGTACATACAAGTCTGGCAGTGCCTCTTGCCCTGCCCTGGGTGGGAGGACTCATTTGATGATTTTACCACGATAAAAAAACCGGCCAAGTGCGAGTTGGACTCGCCCATGAAGGGTTCCGTAGCAGCAAGCATAGATTAGAGATATAATTATATTGAGATTAGTAAGTAATATACACAAACAATAAAAATAACTTTGTTTTTCATAGTATATTTGTATGAATCGCAAAGTTATATTTGCGGTTTTCGAAAATGTACTATATCTCAAAAACTGCTAACTTTATCTCATCCAAACCAATTTTCGTTGGTAGTTTTGGTTGAGGTCTACATTATATATATTTTTTAGTTTTATCATTCTCTTATTTTAGAAGTTACGGGGGGGGGGACACATTTTTTACCACTTTGGAAGTGTCTCTCGCGCAAACTGTTCAGTTTAGAAAAAAATGATGTTAGTAACCTCAATATCATTTTTAAAGACCTATTCATAGATACCCCACACGTATGGGTTTGGTGAACAAATTTTTTTTGAGTTTCAATTCTAAGTATGGGAGGCACCCCCAAAATTGGTTTTGTTTTGATTTTTGTGTGAAAATCCTAATTCGGTTCACATAATACATCTTTCTACCAAGTTTCAACAGGATAGCTCTTATACTTTCGACAAAAAGTGGCTGTGACATACACGGACAGACAGACAGACAGACATGACGAATCTATAAGGGTTCCGTTTTTGCCATTTGGCTACGGAACCCTAAAAAGGGCCATGGGTAACATAATAAGATATTCCCTAAATACTGGATTTCCTAATGCCTCTCTTTCTAACAGGTTTGATTGTTCTTAGAGCCTAAACGAGTTTTAGTTTGTGGGTTTCTATAAGCAGGGTTCTCCGGCCCTTTAACATAAAGGTCATTTTGAAGGAACAGGGTTTTTTTTATCGTGGTGAAACCATCAAATGAATCCTTCTACCCAGGGTGGGGCGGGAGGAACTGTCAGACTTGTACTGACTAAAATCCACAGTGATGCTTCAATAGCCCTTAATGTTCGCGCGACCCCGGCAGGCTTTGGCCCTCTAGAGCGCCTCGTCGGATTGCTGACGCTCTTAGAGGCGCGCGTGGAACATGAACATGATGCGCCGTCGACCCGGGCATGGTCCATAATTGGACGGCAAGTCACCAATTACTCACCGACCGAATGCCCGCGCAACAGGCCGAATTTTTAGTCAGTAAAGGTATGACAGATTTTCATCTAAGACTTATTTGATAATTTTATCAGCCGAAAAAATCAATATTTTAGGTCTAACCTGTTATCCTTGAAATAAACTTCAACCCTAAAAATTAATCAGTTCTAAACCTACTAAAAATCCTCAAAACGAATTTCAAAATCAACCCGTAATTACTTACAATAAAAAAATAAACTCTATACAACCCCATGAACCATAGAGACACCATAAAAGCGTTGTCATGGTAATTATATTGGTTTTTTTCTACCTTTTTCTACTTTATGTCCCCCATGTCTTAATTAGAAGATGCCGCGAGAATCAGAGATTTCAATACCCCATAAATTATAACCAGTTTTAAGAGACCTTCCCACCCTCCCCTTTGTAGATGTAGAAGTGTTTTATAAAAGGGATGATGAGGGGAATTCGAGAGGTCAATGTTAACTGGTGATTGTTCAGGACCAAAATTTCTTAGAATTTGTGTGATTTTGAAAGAAGGATTATTGTCATGGCTGTTAATTAAAAGTTAATTTGGTGCATTTGTAAACATTCACGCGTCAAAGAAAAAAAGAAGTACCTACCTATGGGTAGTCATTTGGAGGAATAGTTACTACGGCACAATAGTTGTAGTACCTATTGCTCTCGGCCAAGTTATAAAAGTTCGAAGATTCGTCATTTTTAGGGTTCCGTAGCCAAATGGCAAAAACGGAACCATTATAGATTCGTCATGTCTGTCTGTCTGTCTGTCTATCCGTCCGTATGTCACAGCCACTTTTTGTCGAAAGTGTCAATTCTAAGTATGGGAGTGCCCCCCCATACTTAGAATTGAAACTCAAAAATTTTTTTTTCACCAAACTCATACGTGTGGGGTATCTAATGGATAGGTCTTAAAAAAATATATTGAGGTTACTAATATCATTTTTTTCTAAACTGAACAATTTGCACGAGAGACACTTCCAAAGTGGTAAAATGTGTAAATGCCCCTGTAACTTCTAAAATAAGAGAATGATAAAACTAAAAAAAATATATAATGTAGACCTCAACAAAAACTTCTAACGAAAATTGGTTTGGATGAGATACAGTTAGCAGTTTTTGAGATATAGTACATTTTCAAAAACCGCAAATATAACTTTGCCATTCATACAAACACTATGAAAAACAAAGTTATTTTTTTTGTTTGTGTATATTACTTACTAATCTCAATATAATTATATCCCTAACTAGCAAACCCGGCGAACTCCGTTTCGCCACCAGATGGCTTCGTTTTATGTAACATTTCGTTTGGTGATTAAAAGAAGAAGAATTTTTTTTATTTTTTTTTCCTGAATTTTCTTTGCTATAAACCTCACGGAGCCCAAGACCTTTCCAACGAATGCAAAACCGTGGAAATCGGTTCGTGCGTTCTGGAGTTATAGCGTCAGGAAGGAAAATCCGACTTATTTTTATATAGTAGACTACGGAACCCTTCATGGGCGAGTCCAACTCGCACTTGGCCGGTTTCGTTCATGTTGTGATGAATCTTCGAACTTTTAAATCCTAGGATACAATCTTTGTATCTTTTCTAGGTATAAACCTACCCATCTACTGCCTAATTGAACATAGGTTCGCTATTAAAATATTCAAAAGACAAGGGTTTGGTCTTAGGGGAAATATATTTTATCGGCAACTTTTAGCCTACTAGGCATTGATGCATGGCCAAGGTTTCCTGAAAATCGAAAGTTTTTGTAAGAATTTCTTTTAATTTTGTACAACTAGGCAAAAGGTTTTAGATTAGTTACCAAGGGGGGACTGTCAGACTCGTATATGTATTCACTAAAATCCACGGTATACTTCAATAGCCCTTTACGTTCCGAGGTCACGGTTACCTGATAAAACAGTCCCGCTACCCCGGATATCCTATATTGTGAGATTATACTTTAAGTCGTACTTTGGATTGTACTTTGGTGGACCGACGACATCGTGAGGGTCGCGGGCAACCGATGGATGCAAGTGGCGAATTGTCGTTCGGCGTGGCGGTCTAAGGGGGAGGTCTATGTTCAGCAGTGGACGTCTTCCGGCTGATGATGATACTTTGAGTCAAATTTTGTCAAGATCCATTAAGCTGTTTTGACGTGACATTAAATTCATCCATCCAAACAATCTATCTTGCAATTTCTATCAACAAATTTTTTGGATTATTTTTTGCTATCTAATTTACTATGCAATATTTCCAAGTTAGCTTCATTTTTACCATTTATTTTGTGTTATTCACTTTTGCTCTTTTGTGTTTTTTTTTTCAGATTTTCCTTTTTTGTATCAAAGTTTTATTTTCTAAGAAAGACCGAACCCAACGTAGGTACCCAATAAGAAATTTAATAGGAATACGATCCTGTTGGAATATCATACGCAATAAGTATATTCCAATTGGGTAGCTTATTGGATTAGCTTTGAATTGGACTAAAGGAGTATTGTTAAAAAGTAGGAATAACACTCTTACTAAAAAGAAATTGTCGTAAAAACTAAAGATTTTGAGGAAAACTCCGAATGGATGAGCCTTATTGTGTTAGAAAAAAATATTTGATTGAGTTTGTAAACCATACTTACAATAACAATAGCTAAGTATGGAACTGAACTGAACTTACTGATTAAAAAGCCCCAGCAAGTTCTTTGGCTGACTCCTTTGTTTCATCCTGAGGAAAATAAAAATTACACAAAATAATCTCAGTAAATAAATTCGAAGAAAAGTGTCAATTTTCTAGAATTCCCTGAAAGCTAGAATCTGTTGCGACTTTGTAGAATTTAGCGGAATGAGCTGGACAGAACCAACGACCACTTTGCCCCTGAATCGAGGGAATTGGAATGCGCGGGGAGAGGCCTTGGCTCAGCAGTGGGATGATGCAGGCTAGCAGTATGGGTCGGCTCAGACCGAAACATGACGCTGCGCGCACATTTGAATATAGAGCTATTCAAAATCGAACTCTATTTCATACGCGAAAAGATCAGTTACAGATTAGACATCATATCAAAAGATTAATTTTTGCCTCCTTAACTAGACCAAAAGCAATCTCCAAAAAATCAGGTTTTAGATAATGACCTTATGGTCCCAGATTCTATACTGTCCTCTCATTTTACCTACCATATGCGCAAAATCATTCTTATAACAATAGCCACCTCACAATCTTTCCTGCCATCCCAAAAGTCATTTCATGCAAAATTAACGTGCCATCCTTATTTTTTTGTCATCAAACGTGTGAGGACATGCCTTTATTTATTTTTTTAATAACGGTCCTTGATGGCTTTTGTGCAACCACCTTTATAGAGAAATCAGACAAACATTTTTGAACGAAATTGAACTTTATTTCGTTGCCAGAAAGAGTTGTTAACTTAAAATTGAAATGAATCTTCGGTTACAGCTTGTAGTTGTTCGATTTTGAATCTTGTTTACCGGAGTATAACATTGAAAATCAAATGATTTCATCAGTCAGTAAAGGTAGAGGTGTCAAAAATCAGCACTGTCATCGCTTCGAAGATCCTGAAGGAAATTGGAGCAGAATACAAAAGGATTTTTTTCCGTACATATGTCATGTATGTGTGAGAATTAAATGTTCCTTTTTTAAAATGACTTTTGGAATTAATTCGAAAAAAAAAAGTTAGTTAAAAATTAATTGTGGGTTGGCCAGTTGTCGGGTCTTTTTATTAATAGTCCCATAGATAGAATTAGAAAATTGATTTATTTAATTAATTCATTTAAAGAGTAAATAGATACTCGTAATTTGGGTCTGATTCTAACCGAAGTATCGATTAAAATGTGGTAATTAACACTTGGTAACAAGTTTAACTATTTATAAAAATCATAATTGAAACCATCGACCTTGACACGTTAAACTTATTATTCTCGGAGTAATTTAATAAATGCTCACTCTTAGCAAAGTTAAAGTAATTCTGTTAATTTAAAAAAAGCCAGTAGAAGACAGTTTTGAACGCCAACGGGAGTATAATAAAACTGACAGACGGTTGATGTCAATACTTAAAAGTTTTTCATACAATTTATTTTTTATTTATTTTTTATCTTATCAGTTTTAGATATATTTTTTGACAATTATGTTGCATTTTCAGAAGGGGAAATAGTGCCCTTTTAAGCGCGCTGGTTTCGCACAAATGAAGTAAGAAAATAATATATAACTTAGGTTACTTGCTGGTAATGTAACATGCAATAGTTGAAATAATTTTGTAAATCGATCCAATCGTTTTTGAGTTTATTCATTATAAAAACTCGTTTCTTTTCATGACTACAAACATTTCAATATTAATAAAAAAACAGAGCATAACATAAACCAACATTGTCATTACCCAAACAAAACATGCTCACATCTACGATATGTCATTACCATTTTCAACGATACAAAGTATCAAAGAGAGAGACCGCAAACAAAAGACGGTCTCATCAACTATCATGATGTTACAAAAATGATACTTTTTGTGACAACGGACGACACTAGATGGACATTTCGTAGCAATTAAGATCTGGTAATGATGGGAGGTGTGAGGCGGTAGTGATATCAAAGGGATGATGACTCAGGTTTAGGAGGATTGATTCTGTGAGAACTTTTGTCGGACAAAACGAAGTATATGGTGGTTATTTGGGATTTTTAACACAGTAAATTATAATTGCCGAGGAAGGGCAAGTCATACTGGTAATGTAAAGTATTCTGATTATAAAAACCCGATACTAAATACCTCAGGATATAAATAGTATCTGTCATAAGTTCAGTCGGCACGTTCTCTACATCGTCCATCTTTGTTAACTTTTGACAGAATTTTAAAGGACGAATTTAGACACTGACAGTGTTAATTTGTAGCTGGGCAGTGAGGAATGTAAACGGCACAACTCAGTTGAGCAGTTAGTTGAGCAGTTGAGCAGTGATCAGCCGTGGGGAAAAAGGGTTTATTAAACTTGTTTATACCCCTTTTTGTGAATACTGCTTCGTTACTGTGAGTTTCTCAGTAGAGAGTAGGTATAGTCTGGTACTCAGTAGATTTTAGTACATGAGAATTCCGTTTAGGATAACTTTATCTCTGTAATCAACTACAACAAAGGACGAACCAGCTACAAACGCCTCATGTGTAGTATGTGATAGAGAAAGAAGCCGAAACTGGACGATGTTCTCTTTTTATAAACCGATGTGTTTAAATTGTTGTCAGAACTTCAAATACGATTCCTAAAGGACTGCTTTACAAATTCGAATTAATCAATTCAAAATAAGAACCGGAGCTGATTGCACCAAATCACAAATCGCCGTTTAAATGCCACCCACGCTCGTTCTAAATTAACCGTTTCGGACGCGCGGACGTCGGTGTCAGCTTGTCACTCTGTCACGTTCACGTTTAAAAGCATTAACCGGGACTTTCACCCGGTGTTGGGTGACCGGCCCTGTGTCGTATTCATTTCTTTTTTTTCTCGCTCTCATATTTGGCGACTTCTTCGATAGTGGCTGTTATTTTTATTTTTCATGTCGATCTTGTTCGATTTTTTTGAAGCTATACTTAGATTCTGCTTGCCATTTCCTCAGCGTCAGAGATTCAGCAATGTTGTAGCTAATCAAATATCTGTGTTCTGTTCAGTCCAAGTGTAACAACAATCTTAGTCAATCATGTAATCTACTTTGTTCGCGAATTCGCGCTTTATAACTTGTAGCCGTCTCCAAAGACCCATCTGTGTCCGTACCAAAAGGCATCAATATCGCTCCAGCGGTTTAGTTGTCGAAGCGCAACAAACAAACATACATAGTCACACCACTTTCGCATTTCCAATATAAAGCTTTAACTGAATTCAGTTAAAGCTTGCTTAGTATTCACATTTTTCGTATGACATTAATTTCTTCCTGATTGTCTCTATGAAATCTCAAATCTCTTAGCTTTTATCCATCTCAAGTCTAACCTCGACCGTTCGGCTAACTTCGGCTATTCTCGGGTACAAAGGTTGCGCCGGCGCCGCGTCCTGCTGATCCGTTGAACTAAGCGCCCTCCCCCGCTGACAAGCTATACATATACAGCGTGTAGAGAGCGTGTCAATCTTTTCTTTCTTTCTTTTTATTTTTAAAGCCGGTTGTTATTTAAGTGGCTCATGAGATTCTTTGTAGCGCCTAAAGATGGTTATCTTCTGTTAATATGTTGGTGTTAGTGGCCAGTGGCAGTTTGGGTGAACGTATAGATGTAGCCTCTTTGGTGTCGGAGATTCGAATGATTTTTAGATGACCCACGAATAATTCAGAAGTGACAGAAGTTATGATAAGTGCAAAATGTTGACATGATAATCATTAATGCCCTATTTTGATAACAAAAAAAATTGTTTGAAAATTGAAAAAACAAATTATTCAACAAGTAATCGAATCCGATTGCGCCGCCGATGCCGACGAAACGCCACAGTTATCACTGGGGTTAATTTTTTTTTTCTGAAGCCGAGCATGAAAATTATAAAATCGGTAGATTAAAAATCTATCCACTGACACACAGTCTATTCATTGCCTGACAACGAACAACCTCATCATCATCCTGCCCTTATGCCTTGCCCTGCGCAACACATTTTCTTTTTTCATTCTCTCCTATTAGACGTCAAGCATCATTTACTCCTTTTACATTCATACCATTCCTCACAAATCAAAGAATAATTAAAAAAACTCAATTTATATAACAGATTAAACGTGTCATTTTTTTGAACACCCTGTAAATGGCTCTAGGTATCAATACTTCATAATCCCATATTCTGCCTCACACCGTTTTTGTTCGTGATGAAGAAATACCATTGTTTGTGGTCCACACCGATTAGTTATGGGTGACACGGGACTCGAATGTATTGGATAATCGATTCAACTTATAATCGTTTCGATCCTAATCGATTATCTTTTTGTGAGCGGCCGGTGCCTTTGTGTTCTTTTTTTAAAGCAATTATGAAAGTCTAAAAATGGTGTGTCCTTCTGTGAGGCATTTTAAGTGATTGCTTTTGGGATTTTGATGTTTCTGGACGCGACAAAGTTTTGCGAATTGACTTTAAAAGATTCGTAAAAGTGCAGTAGGCCGGTCCTTTGACCATTCCTACATTATTTATTGCACTTGTGTAATGCGTCCGAAATAAGAATAGACAGGTCAATGACCTCCATAATATGTCAACTGTCACTTGGAAATGACGTTTGGCAATAAAACAGTTTGTGCAAATTAATTTTAAATAATGTTTAGTCGAGTTATTATCGAATTTTTGGTTCTAGGACATGCCGCCGGTTTTGTAGCGCAATTTTCCTTTATCTTTTTGAGAGCGATGGTGATACAATAAATTAAAGAGAGTAATACGTCTCACTTGATTGGAACCCACGACCTGCTCTCTATCTCTAAGTTTAAAGTTTCCAAATCTAATATTATCTTTCAGTGCAGGATCCTATTTCCCATAGAAACCCTTAACCGCCCCTCTGATATTACTTTCCTACCAGAAAAGGCCACTTCTTTCAAAACAGACGCCGACTAGTCCACGCCCCAAACGACAAGGGCTTAACTTAACTTCCTAAGATAATTAGCTGTAACCTCTTTTAACATAAATCATCGGCCTGGACGAAAAATCGTAATTCCCAAAAATGGAACGTCCGGAAATTATTTGAAAAACAAAGCGCTGCCTGGCCACGCCTTGGCCGCCTTCAATGCGCATACGCATACTGTTCCCACGTTTAAGTACTGCGAGCAAACTTGATGAGAAAATGTGGACAGAAGGTAGAGGGTATGGAGATGGTTTTTAGAAGGTTTGGATGAGGTAAGAAGGGTTAAGAATGATAAATAAGGATGGAATTTTCCCGATCGATGAGACAATGGGAAGGATAGTTTCTTGTAATTTGGATAGATGGCGTTGCCTGTTGCTATTACTTTCATATTGATAGCAATTAAAGTTATGGTGTTCAAAATGAATACAAAAATGTTATAGTATATTTGGAGTACCTGTTTAAATTGGGAGGTAGTAAATATTTTAAAATTAGTGTTTAGTCGGTTTTGTCGAACTTCGACTCTGTCACTCATGTGTGACTCTTCAATTGTTAAAATCGATCTGCCTTTTTGCCTACTCTTCTTTTATAGATTTTCATTGTTTTTTTTTACTCTATGTACCGTACTTAAATTAATACATTTTATTTTAATTAGCACTATTGAGAGCAGTGGTGGCCCAGTGGTATCGGCCTCGACTTACGAGTTGTAGGTCGTTGGTTCGAATCCAGTCAGGCGTATTACTTTGTGTAATTTATTTCAACACCACTGCTCTCAAAACGGTGAAGGAAAACATCGTGAGGAAACTGGCATGTCCTAGAACCAAAAATTCGAAGACATGTGACATCTACCAATCCGCACTGGGCTCGTGTGGTAGATTACGGCACACTCCCTCTCACAGAGAGAAGGCCTGTGTCCCAACAGTGGGAACATTTATAGGCTGATGATGTTTTTTAATTAGCACTAAATTACTGAAAATTTACCCAACACAACAGTCTTACCGAAACTTATTTACAAACAATGTGTTATTAAAAAAAATAATCTTAGTAAGACTTTGTCCTCCATATATCCCAACAACTGGTCCCTATACCAGGGAGTCCGTATAACGCGATGGGCGTCACACAAGCTGCTCCGTCGATTATTAACGGCCGATCTCAATAACGCACCTACCTTTAACCATCTGTTAGATTACCAATCTTTAGTAGCTGTAGCCGCATTTATGCGTTTCAATAAACTCAAGATAGATAAGAATATCTACCTTTAACATTGATCTATCTTTGGGAAGCTTGCCGCTTACCAAAGATAGATAAAGCTATAGAAAAAAAACGTGGAGCGTTTCAATAACACTTTGGCCGTTAACTTTGGTTTGTTTACGTTACAGTCAGTTACAAATTAGCTATCCCTCGAAATCGGGCGATTAAATGCTGGTAGCAATAGTATTTACAACTTATTTAATTAAAATAATGGCATTTTCCGTGATAATGAGATGTATGAGGCCGGAGCGGACGATGCATTTTTTCATACCTACAATTTTATTTATGAACAAAAAAAAAAATTTTTTTTTATGTTACTGTTTGACTTAATTTTATGTAGGGATAATTTCATTGTATTGAAAGGATAATTTCTGGGAAGCAGAAGTGGTTCAAATCTTATAAAACATTGACTACAACTAAGTAAAACTTTAGACCTAATGATGAAAAGTTACTTTACTTTTTGGCCAACTTATGGTCCAGATTTTTTCCTTCGCATGCAATAAAATCATCCTCACGTGAAACTTATCCAAACAGCATAATAATGTTTCTTTTTAAATTTTTTGCTGACCAAAGTTCCGAGGTTCCGTTTTTTTTCGTCCTATACAATGCAAGATCATTACCTGAAACAGATTCGAACGGCATTAAAAAAAGAAACCCTCTTTTTTGTGCCCCTAACTGCAGTTAGGGACCGATCTGTGGTTAACTAAAGTTAGCGTTACGCAAATTTTGTTATTGAGACGGCAGTAACAGATAGATCAGAAGTAAGAGTTAAGCTCTGGTAGCTACCCGAGTTTAAACTTCAGTACGTTATTGAGTTCGGCCGTAAGTCTCATGCGCCGCTTGTTGTAATTTAACGGCCGCTTTGACATTAGCAGGACTGTCCGCATTTTTCTCATTAGTGTGGAGTTTGTAATTTAAAACGGTAATGATTTTCAAACAGGATTAATTAAATCGAGTAATATAAAGGTACTGTATTATAAGAGTTTGTAATTTGTAATGTTGGTTTGAAATAAAATGTAGCAAATTCTATTAAATGGATATTCCCATCATTCCTGAAGGTGCGTGCTGGTTTGCTGAAGTGATTTAATACGTGTTTCAGGACACAACCTCCATCCATCAATTCAAAATGCCAGAAAATCCGGTTTCCAGAAGGTTTGGAGAAAAATGACACTCGAAAGATCTGCTTATTCAATCAGGTAAGTCAATTTGTAAAATCTTCATTATTAAAAAAGTTACTTAATTTTGAACATTTTTTATAGCGTACCTATAAATACATTTTATTAATTATCGATAGTGTAATTAAAAGTTAAGCCATTTATGTCAATTAGACAATGTAAAAGGCACTTTTAAAAGTAAAAAAAAAAATGAAGGATGTTCAAATAAAATTGTTACTACCTTCCAAGTAAGTCAACCATTCAAGGTAAATCTATTTAAAATTACATACTGTCAATTACTTAACCCTCCCACTGCTCAAAGGTACAGGAAGTTTAACCGATCAACGTTCCATCATCGTTCAGAAACCAAAATTATAAATATGAACACTTACCGGCGGACGTAAAACATTTATTCGTCTAATACGTCGTTATCAAGTGCCGCTATATTTGGAAGACATGTCGTGCGCGCAGCAATGATGTAAAGAAAATGGAAGTGACAGATGGCACCTGTGTTCCTCTAAGAACCTAATAGTACACCCGCATATCGCCAGTTATTTGTTTTAAGTCATGTAACTATGATAAGATAGAGGAACACCTGGATGAGTGTAACTTTTTATTTTTGAGGATTTAAACTTTATGTGACGCCCTCAGGTAATATGGAAATATACTCACCTTAGTAACTTTCACCATCTTCGGACGAGAAAACAACAGGAATAATTTCAATCGAACGGCACTTACAGGTAAGCTAGTTTGATTGTTTAATTAGTCTTTGATTGTCCCGGGAATGGTACTCAGGTGGCCTACCTATCTACCTTGTCCTCCTAAACTCAGGTGTTCTTAAAGCGTGAGTAATGAGTGTGGGAACGAGATGGCGCTTGATAACTTGTATACTTAGCTCTGTCTCTTTCTAGTGGAATCACTCTCGCCTTAAGATGTCAGTCAAGGTAGGTCACAGTACCTCAAACTCATCAGTCGTGCTTCCAACCAATAGACCAACGAGGCAGTCTATCTGCATAAACTAAGGTCCTTTTCGAGAACGACTTTTTTGCTTCGTCCACATTTTTTTTTCAATCCAGTGATACAAAAACACCAGTTGCTGATAATAAAACCAAATAAGGGCAGGAAGGTTTAAAGACAATTTATGGTAGATGGGTCTATGTAATCAGTTATACTACAGTTTGAACTGGGTAAGATAGCCAGTCACTCCTTGTAAAGTACTAATCCGGTTGGAATATAAATTGACCCCATATGTTTGAGCAAAGGCTAGTAGGATGAAGTGTCTATGCAGAATTTTCGCCACTAAAATCTGCTTAACTAAGGCCCGAGTTCACCAACTACAACGTAACCATTGATTACGTAACCGCCCCGTTAACATTTAACAGTTGTTTAAACGAACCGCGTTTTTTTAATGTTCACCATCCATTTGTAAGGAACGGTTAATAAAACAAGCGTTTTTTGAACGAATGGGTTGTAAATCATCATCATGGTATAACATTACTTTGTTAAGATGGTCATGTACCTGCTAAAGTTTGCTTTTACGCGACTGACATCCAAAAATGGCAGCATAACATGGGATGAAGTGCCTACTTTGTCAACGATTCCACATCTGCGAGCGAGCCACCTTTTTATGAATAGGATGAACCTTTTTTAATATAAATGGGATGAATGGACAAAATAAAAGGAAGAAACCAAGAAAGTGAAAGTTAAAACGCTGCATGCAGGAATTTATTTACTATTAATCCAAATTATATATATATTTGTATAAACAGAATCTTGTACCGAAAGCTTTCTCGTCATCTTCCTCGAAATAATTGCGCTGTACTTGAAATAACGGGATGCGCGTAAAATTCGCTCAATAGCTTCTTAAATCATCTAACACATTATTCTCTTCAAATTTGTTGTTCGAAGCGTCTTACATTATTATTTTTATATCCTCAAAACGAATGAAATAACGTTGGGGAGCAAATAACCAATGTTTAAACTATGTCCGCTACTTCGTTTAAGTAAATCAGGCGTTTAACAGTCTTAAACGATGGTTAGTGCTTGGTGAACAGCAAAATATTGCTAAACAGGCGTTTAAGGTTTAAACATCGGTTAAAAATTTAAACATCTGTTGGTGAACTCGGGTCTAAATATCATGCCAAGTGTTGTGTTCCACGCGCGTCTCAAAGAGTGTCAGCATTATGACGGGGTCCCCCTCTAGAGGGTCAAAGCCTGCCGGGGTTGCGGGACTTATCGCATTACCGTGACCCTGGAACGTAAACGGCTATTGAAGGACACCGTGGATTTTTGTCAGCACGAGTCTGACAGTCCCTCCCGCCCTGCCCTGGGTGGGAGGACTCATTTGATGATTTTACCACGATAAAAAAAAATCACAATCTAAACAGATAACCGTAACCCTGGAACGTTAAGCGCTGTTGAAGGAACTCCGTGGATTTTAGTCAGTACGAGTCTGACCAGACGGTGCCTTTCACTCCAGACGGGGTGACAGGACTCGTTTAATGATTTTACCTCCATAAAAAGTGATTACCTATAATTTTGCAGGTCTACAAGCTAAGCTCATCATCATCATCAGCCGGAAGACGTCCACTGCTGAACATAGGCCTCCCCCTTGACCGCCACGCCGAACGACAATTCCACTTGCATCCATCGGTTTCCTGCGACCCTTACGATGTCGTCGGTCCACCTAGTGGGAGGCCTGGCTACGCTGCGTCTTCCGATCCATGGTCGCCACTCGAGGACTTTTCTTCCCCATCGGTTGCCAGTTCTACGACCGATGTGGCCTGCCCATTGCCAGAACTTGCAAATTTTATGAGCTATGTCAGTGACTGTGGTTCTTCGCCGAATATCCATGTTCCGGATTTTATCCCGCAAAGAAACTCCGAGAATAGAGTCTGGCCAACGAAAGCTGTCCACGCAAAAAAGCGGCAAATTTGAAAAAATCAAGGCATGACAATCCCGGCTACACACTGCTTAAACGGAGTTGATACTTATTATTATTCAAGACCAATAAGGGATATTATATTTGATGGAATAGTTACATTTGACATAGTTAAGTAACAATAGTTAAATCGCCACAACACGGGTTAGGAGTCATAATCGAAATCGGATTCCAAGTACTCTATACCTGATACCTACTGTAAAGTTTTGTTTCCTCGTCTTCGCCGTTAATATAATATTACTTAAAAATAGAAAAACCGTGAAAAAATATGTATTGTTTAATTTTTGTATTTACAAAATAATACAATTTTTTTTCAAGTGCAAAAGTATCATGATGGTTCACCAATATGAAAGTTCAATGATTTGATAATTTTGACAGTCCAAAAATATTGCCATATCAAAAGTTTAGAAAATAGGTCGTGGACAGCTTTCGTTGGCCAGACTCTAACTCTTTCCATTGCTCAAGCTAAGCTCATCCAGCACCAACTCAACATCTCGGGTACATCGACGAGTGCGGGCACAGCGGCCGCTCGCGCACATATTTATTTATTTTTACCGAAATAGACCGAACGGTCGTCGAGTGCGTCCGATTTATAGAATGCCGTGAGCAATTTCAGTGGAATCCGAAGCGTGGTTTATGTCTTAATGTAGTCGCTGAAATTGTTACAAGCTTGTGGCGTTTTCGTTGGAAAAACACAGGCGCCGCGAGAGGGTTAAGCGTTTGTGTAACAGTTTGGAAATTGTTCTTGGAACTGTCAGTGGACGGTTCATTGATGGGAAATGTAGTTGTTCTGTTGTTTCGTTTTGAAGTTTTATTTTGTTATGTGTTGTAGAAATGTAGGTCTTGTTTTCATAGGATTAATGGTCAATTTTGGACTCATTCTACTCATAGTGGTTTATAATATTTTAGATGGTGTCTCATCACCAACTTTCAATTCTTTTCCTATGTTACTGGGGTCGGTATAATAGAGTTTTTGTAATAGAAGTTATGTACATATTTTCTTATTTTCTCCTCTAAGTTTTGCTGGTTTATTTTGTGACGGGATCCAAGACAATTAATTCTCCAGGACTTCGTCAATCTACATTGTTTTGGCGCTTTTTTGGTGGTGCCACTGTTGATTCTCGCTTTCTGGACTTGCTATGGTTTGGGAATACTTTTTTATTTTTAATAATGATTATTCGTCACAACTTTACTGTCTGTGTATCTGTTTTGCTGTCACTAATTACTAAATCACTAGAAACTAGTGAGTGTAAAATAAAAAATCACTAACTACCGAGTAAAGTTAATAAAAGTTTTATTCCTCAAAAATCCATTAAGCACTTTTGAACTCTTTTAAGCCTCCTGCAGACACACGCGATTAATCGCGCTGCGACAACGAGCCAAGCTAATTTCCACTCTAAAAATACTGTGAATGGACCGCGACATGTCGCCCCGCGCGATTAATCGCGTGTGTCTGCAGGAGGCTTTATATTGCACTAATTTAAACTCTAAAGCATCAACTTGTTATCCAAAATTAATTCTAAATCCCACCTATATAATCCCCTCTCCCGTTCAAAACATAACACTAAAATGCTAAGTGTATTCCTGATCTACCAATCCTCCGATCGTCCGACCATGTAGGTCACACTTCCGTGTATAAAATAAATTCGGTCTAAAAGCGCTCGTTCGATAGATTTACTGCCAGTTAATTCGGCTAGATGGTGGTCTTATGGAGTGGTTTATGACCGCAGTTGTTATGTTTAGCGGACTTACGAGGTAGATGATGCGTCAGCTAGAAAGGAATTGTTCAATTAAAAGGTTAGTTATGGCTGTAGTGACAGGTTGTGTAGCCACTTGTGGAGTGTTGCAAACTACTGAGCTTGTTTAGGCTTTGAAGACGCAACGATGAATAATTGTTGAAATTGTGACCTTGTTGAACGGAACGTATGTAAACTTTTTCATGGTGCTGCATTATAGGGTTAACAAATTTTCACGCAAGATCATCTGTAAAGGTTACCGTGACTCTGAAAAGCAAAGGGCAGTAACTGTTGGAGGAACGGGGTAGATTTTTAGTTAGTAAGAGTCATGCCAGTCTTTTCCTTTCTACCAAGGGTAGGAGGACTGGAGTGCTAAGACAGGAAACCTCCACGTGCGCCCGTGGACTGGAGTTCCCTCTCGGATACGTCCGGGGGGAAGACCAGTTTTTCGGGCCGGTGCACCCTGGGATGCGGGCAAAAACTCTTCCTTAGGCACTGTGTGCCTAAGGGGTCTCTTTGCCCGTATGCGAATAGCCTGTCGGGTGGACGCTCCAACGCGTGTTCCTCTGAACAGCAGAGGGCACAGCGGCGGAGCGGGCTTGCGGGCGGTGAGTAATGGGTATGCTCGCCGTCCGACCAAAGACCAAGCCCGGGTCAGTGGCGCGTCGTGTTTCACGCGTCACCGACGGGGCCCGTTATGGGGCCAAATATGCCTGGGTCGCGGATTTTTCTTAATCCAGAATACAGTGGCCCCGGAACGTAAAGGGCATCCAAAGGAACACGGGTGGATTTTAGTCAGTAGACTCTTGTCTGACAGTCCCTTCCGCCCCACCCAGGGCGGGAGGACTCATTTGATGATTTTGCCTACCCCAAAAAAAAAAGAGGGTAGGAGGACTCATTTGTCAATTTTACCTCCCAAAAATAAAGTTATCTAAGTTCCTATTTGAAATAACTATTCATGGAGTTCAAGAAACAAGCCTAACTAATATTATGAATCCGAATCTGAGTTTGTTTGTAACAGGGTCACGCCTAAATCGCTGAACAAATTTTAATGACATTCTTTACAGATATAAAAGGGTCCCTGGAAACGGTCATATGCTATACCATTTTGGAGAGCGAGCGATATCGCTGGTAAACGCTAGTAAAGTATAAAAATCCGGCTATAACGTACTTACTTGAAAAATGTGTGTCAAAATCCTTTACATTTTCACTTTTTCTTTTGAATACCAAAACGACCATTTACTTTAGCTATCTATCATTGTTAATTTTACGAGAAAAGAGCATGCAAATAATCACTAGACTCAGGGTTATTCAATACCATAAAACATTACGTTTTATGACTCATCCCGCCTTTATCGATAACAACTTGTCACTAATTGTCACAACACTATTGTTAGACTTCATTTGCATGCTAACTTAATTGCTCAAATTATGCAAATCTTTGTCTACTGCTAACAAACTTTGAATACCATCACTAGGATCTAGCAATTCTTATTGAAAGCAAATAAGGTTGTAAATAAATTTTTCTGACCGCAAATTTAATTTGGCTGAAGAACGTGACAATCCTTTTCAGTTTTTTTCCGGAATTTTGAATGTAGGTCTTACAACGTTACACATAAGGTTGAAAATAGAGTGTTAAGGTTATAGTTGGTATTACCATGACCTCTTCACCTTACGTTAATGACTGAAATTTTACTGTCAATGCTTCTACTGTGGAATCAAAACGATTGTTGTTATGCAAATTATGTCAAATAGAAATTACTGTTATTAGTTTCTAAGGACAAAGATAAGGTGGTAAGTATAGTTGACATGCAAGGAAAGAGCCTTAAACCCAGCAATCGGAAAATATTTATAAAAATGTGACTTTAGTTTAGCCACGCGAACATAACCATGGAAAAAGATATTCAGATAGCCTAAATACAGATTCTATATCGTTCCAAATTGCAATAACTTTTGTAGTTAGCGTAACTCTTGAGTCTATTTCGTTAAAGTTTATTACTAGCCGGGGTCGCGGGACTAACGAATTACCGTGACCCCGAAACGTAAAGGGCTATTGAAGGACACCGTGGATTTTAGTCAATATAAGTCTGATAGTCCCTCCCGCTCTGCCCTGAGTGGGAGGACTTATTTGATGATTTTCCACGCTAAAAAAAAAGTTTATTATTATAAAGCCGGTGTCTCACACTACGTATATCTTCTGTACCGTGGGTGCGTACAAACATTGAAAATCTTACTCACAAACACCAAGACCAAAAACAACTAATTAAAGGTCTTACAAAATTAAATGTTTGTTCCGTGCAGGGATCGAACCCGTGACAAGCAGCCCAACTGCAATCAATCGCACAGCCACTGCGCCAACCGTATCGTAGAATAAACACATTATCCTCCTTTGCGTCGCGCAGTCGGGTAAAAATAAAATGAAAAAGAAATATCGCAAATTGAAAACATATTCATAATTGGCAGTAATAGGCATTTAAATCAAAATTTTATAAACATTTTTAATTACACTACAGCTACACTTATAGGTAAACAACTGCTCAACAGACGAAACCTATAATCAACACTATTTACATAAAAATTATCGAAACAGACATCCATTTTAATAATATTAAATGCACAGACACTTTCTTAAACTCACATTTGTCAAAACTTGATTAAAATTCAAACAGTTTTACCTTAAAACATTAAAAATGAATTATTATTAATATTTTAATGTCCTAATGTCCGCCCATAGACGCTTAGGTATGACTGACGTGAACGTATGTTTTTACAAAAATAATTTTATCAACCAAAATTGTACAAACACCCTAAAAGCAACCAGATAAGGTTTATAATAGAATGGCGTTACCAGTAAAAATAAGGTTGTGCACTGACGAGCAGTTTTTACAGAAAACACGCCCAGTTTGACGGTGAACGAAACAAAATTAAGGCTTTTGGTTAACTGTCACACTGGAAAGTTGTTATTAATTTTATTTGTGAGACAATCTATTCATGGGACTTTTTTTTCGTTCATAGCGAAGGTTTTTAGATGTTTAGAAACATGTTATTATATGCAAAAAAACTGTTGATTATGATGATTATGAGGTACCTTTAATAGACTTTACTTACATATAAAGACAAACATTCTTGGATATTAGAAAGAGTGAAAAGAGAGATTTTGTTGCCTACTTTTGCCTAAGAGGCTTTTACCTAAGAGTGGCACAGAAAAGGCTAGAAAACTTGTTCTTGAGAACAAGAACAGGAGAGATCTACAAATTTACGAATCAGAAACTCCTAAATATGAATGAAAAAGAAAAAAGAGTAAACGATAATGATAGTAAATGAATGAATATGAAAGAAAAAGGAGTAAATGATACTGTGACGTTTGATAGGGGAGAATGGAAGAAGAAAACGTGTTGCCCCGACCCCAGTAGAATGGGATAAGGGCAGGAAGAAGAACTCCTAAAATATGCTTAGGCTGAGGCTTCGAATTATTAGTTTTAGGATGTCTCAAATTCCTCTTCATACTTTCCTGTAGGTAGGTACTATTTTATGTAGGTAGTAGTTTGGTAGCTCTAGAAATATACAAAACGAAGTAACTATTTAGATTCAAAACATGCAAAAATCTACACTTAAATATTTTAATTATGACCGTACGTGTCTCTAAACGACTATCACTTCTTCTAATTTTGACTTCTCATAAACCATATCAAATTGAATCTCACCGAAAAGCAGCCCACACTTACACACACCTACACGACTGTCACCCAAGGCTAACCCTTAATATTTCAGCCTAAAGTCAATTTAATTTAGCTTTGCAGACAAAAAAGGACGATATGGGACCGAGCTCATAACATGTCCCCGCCTCCGAGGGTTCCAGAGAATTCTATAAGGTCAGTAAATGATTAACTTTCGGGACTCTGGGTCCTATTATAAAGTTTGCCATTGGCTATGTCCTGTCGCGACAGAACGATTTTTTTCTTTTGTTCTAAATTTAAATTTTGTGATCGTTTGTGGCCAGTTAATTTGTTAGCGGTGAGGTCTTGTTCTTTTTTAGTCTGTGCTTTTGAATGTTTTATTTATACTGTGGGGTTATCAATGTATTGATTTTGATCTTGATACGTATTGTAACTTGAAGTTACAATACGTAGAAATTGGTGACTTAATGATATCAGTCGCGCGTACCTACGTCAATTTTCAAGTATAAACGGAAGTTTTACAGTCATATCAGTCAGTGGCCCGAAATTCTGATGACCGCTTTTACTTATGTGAACCCAATACTACCTTTATAACCCAGTTTTTGTCGAGGTCAGATATGCAGTCTCTCCGTGTTAAGTGTTTGTATTTAGCTCATTGATAGCCTAGAAGGCTAAAGATAATGATAATCTGGAGTAATCAAGTCTGTCACCTAGAAATAAGTAGGTACTAGGACCGCATGAGTCAATAGGAGTTGGTTTCTAGCAGTTATTACAATTACAGCAATTCAACGAATGTGATATTTCAAAGTAGTTCCTAAAATTCAATTTTAACTCCGAAAGTTTGCTTACATCCGACTACTCTGCATCAGCAAGACCCTTTGATGTGTGATCACTGAAAAATTCATAATCTCAATTACTGATTGCGACAGCCCTTCTTGCCTTGGCGTCCTTTCAACCTAAACTGTTATTCTTACGCTTCCAGCTTCTATTCCGCAACCAAACGTCACCGGATATAACGTCACGTCGGTGTACAATGTTTTTGAAATTCGAACGTCTAAGTATTGCTGTTTATAATGTCGGCACGCGCGTTCTGTCGCACGGGTGGGACAATGTTGCCAGCACTCAAAATAGATATCCTACCCAAGAACGGATGCGGTTGCCAGCGCAAAATTTGTAATGTAGGTAAACATTGTTTGAAATTGTTATTGTTTATCTGTGGAGTGGAGTTCTGAGAACTAATGTTTTCGTGGCGCGAAATGAATTTTTGTTTTGCTTTTTCCTGATGGTTTTTCTTCTGATATGTCATGGGTGTTCCTTGTATTTAACAGACTATTTGGTTCTGGTTCATATCTAGACACGTGCATGTTGACTCATAGACAAAATTTGTGATTATATGAAAGAGTCTTTAAAAAGTCTTTTAAAAGTCGCGGAGGAAAAGGCTCTAACAATGCCTTCTATGAGCTCATTTCTCGTTTCGCTTCAAACGAGGCTACTAGACTTAGGCATATTTGAGATTGGCACAGCATGTCTTCTTGTTCTATGCTTCTTCATTATTCTGTCCAGCTCCTTCTTAGGCATATCCTCTTTCACTCAGTCCGTCCATCGTGTCTTCTGTTATAAACATTCTTGTTACCAGGTACTCAAAACTATTCAAATTGTCTTCATTCTTCCGCATCATAATGTCAACTGATGACCACATCACTTTTCAGTTAATTTCCACCGTTCTAATTTCAAAAAATGAAAAAGACGGACCTTGTTCTACAGACAAAATTAATCCATACATTAAATGTGACAAAACAAAAGCCAATCATAAATATGAGAATCCAAAGACACTCAATCACACTTCCTTCTGTCAAATCAGAAATCTATTTATCTACAGTCCACCAGTTTTTGACTGATTGTAACAACTGAACAAGAACTTTATTGCAATGAGATTAGAAGTCAGTGTTATGTTTATTGCAATGAGATTATAAGTAAGATTTGTTAATGGCAGCAACTGAACTGCAACCTTATTGTTATGAGAATAAAGACCACTGTCATTTTGACAGTTAGTCTATGAGAAGTGTACTAGCTGCTAAGGCGAAGTTTAGATCGAGAATATTGGCTTCCCTGCGTACTGGTAAAACTAGTAATTGACTTCATGTTTGTCTTGCTATGTTCGCTACTGTTTCATATTATTAGTTTTTAATTTTTTTTTTTAATTTTTTTTTTAATTATTATTTTTTTCTGTTTGTTATATTATGTAAACCTATTATTAGTTAGCATGTAAGCGGTAGTCTGGCGTCTGTTTTGTCAGTGTTGTGTTTGCCCGTAATTGGCATATATATTAGGATGTAACCTAAGATTAATTGTATTTATGTTTATATACATAAATACAATGTACTCCCTCTCTCAGAGAGGAGGCCTGTGTCCCAGCAGTGGGAACATTTATAGGCTGATGATGATGATGATGATGATGTTTATATATGTGCTGTGGGTAAACCTTTAAGTAAATAAATAAATAAATAGCTGTGAAGTTTGTAAGTTTAAATGTGCGTAATGTTGGCAATCTTTGGAGCTTCTAAGTTGATTCTTAATTCAATAATCATTGGCAGCCCTGTCTCACTAACTGCTGAGTAGGCCTCTTCCCATAAATGCCATATTTCCCTGACTTGTGCAAGTCTCCACCAGGTTTTACTCGGAGAAGTTCTTTCTCGTCAGTTCACTCTTGACAGAGTGGTTGTGGTCAATATACCACAGCGAGAGACCATGCTGCCATGATTCGCCTTACGATGCTACGCCATCCCTCACTGTCGATGTCATTCGTGTACACTCATGCAGCGGACCACTGACTCTGGAACACAAAGGGCGAAACGAACCGGGCGGTTTATGTAAGTCTGTCGAGACCGTCAATCCAGTTCCATACAGAGCTGGAGGACTCATTTGATGATCTTCCATAAAAAAAAATACCGACCGAATTGAGAACCTCCTCCTTTTTTCAAGTCAGTTTAAAAAGTCCAAAGCCACTGACAACAACGAGTACATAACATTTCGCAACGAAACACGAAATAATTCATAAAACTCTTTTATCAGAGGTCGATCTAAAAGGTCAAACAGAAACAATAGGTTTAACCGACCTGTTCGGAAGAAAAATGATGGTACTAGCACCGAGGTAATAATTAAGTTTAATTGCTCCTAGTGACATCTGTCTTCATTATATGCAAATTAGACGCAATCACGCTGTTATTAAGTGCTACGGTTTATTATTTAATAGTTGTATATGGGAATAAAGTTTTAGTTGTTAATTATGTTGATGCTTGTACAACACTAGTTCAAGGGGTCTAGTGGGCTTATGTTGCAAGGGCACCGTGACCCTGGAAAGCAAAGGGCAACAGAAGGAACGGTTGGATTTTTGCTCGTACTAACTCTTGCCCATCCAATTCGCTAAGCATATTTTAAAATCGTATTAAATTATATATTAAAACCTTCCTCGAGAACCACTCTATCAATTGGTGAAAACAACATGAAAATCTGTGCAGAAGTTTTAGAATTTATTGCGAACAGACAGATAGACACGGCGGAGGACTTAGTTTTAATGTAATATGTAGTGATGTTGATACGATTGTCTTTCATCTTTCTCGTGTATAAACAAGAAAAAAAATCGTTGATCTAATATAGACCTAGTATAGGTCGCAAGTGCTACAGCTGCACCTGAAAGCTGATCCTAAAATCTAGGAGATCCTAGGGTCAATGCGGGGCATAGGGCTTAGAAATTTCACTCACAAGGGACTCAAACATAAATATTACATTTGTTTTTATCGTGGTAAAATCATCAAATGAGTCCTCCCACCCAGGGCAGGGCAGGAGGGACTGTCTGACTTGTACTGACTAAAATCCACGGTGTCCTTCAACAGCCCTTTACGTTCAGGAGTCACAGTAGCTCGTTAGTCCAGCGACCCCGGCTTTGGCCTTCTAAGAGGCCCCGTCATTAAATATCGCAATTTGCAATGTGCATCTCTACTTTACCCTTCGGGGAAACTATTTGTAGTAGATTTCTTTCCCACCCGCACGCAAAATACGCGCATATGACGTGGAGTTGCGGATACCAGCCCGTTATACAATACAATACAATACAATACAATACAATACAATACCCTTCGGGGATTACAGGATTGGCATTACGTTACAAACTAGAATCGGATTTTCCTTTTCTATATTTTTTTTTTACTGGAATATCAATATTTTCAGGGGACACACACTAAAAATGGCCATCAAACAACGACCATTTATATCTAGACGCCTCATGCACGATCTGACTAACGAAAATTATTCTGCCAAGTCGTACGACGTAAGCGAGGGGGACGGGGTACTGCGTTCTGATTGGCTAACTCAAGGTCAGTGCGACGAGGGGACTCACAGGAGTGGTCGAGTCACGATGGTTATAAGACTTTTTTGCCTAATGTGTTGAGAGACATCGGTCGCCTGTGATTAGGAGTCTAGATATAAATGGTCGTTGCCATCAAACAATATCAACATCACACACATTGCAATGAAAAACTATTTTCATCAACACAACTTCATCATAATTGGTTGTATACACCGTGACTTTTTAGTCGTCTTACAAAAGTCGTCCACTTAATGTATCCGACCTAAAATACCACTAGGCCAGTTTAATTTTTTTTAAATCGTTAATAATAATTTTTATTTTTAATAATTAGGTACATTAAAAATATGAAACATCCTGTTAAAATGTTTACGTATCAATCTGTAGAGTATACCTACCCAGCGCAATAGTCGGGTAGATCATTCCATTTCCATTTTCTATGAGACAAGGGCGTTTCTAACTACGCCTTGTGTCATAATAACCAATTAAAGTTTTATTACTAAATTTTTCAAATCTCTTAAATACATATTTTTTTATTATAAACGTGTTCTAGTCATTGGGTACATGAACTGGGCTGCTTTTGTAAGACGACTAAAAAGTCATGGTGTATAGCTTGCAGTTTTCCACGAACCCCTCAACGCTTGTACAAACTTTTTTCTCCCATCATTTGTTCACACAATAATAAAATCATCGCTATTAATTTATTGAGTGATCAATTAACACATTAAAGGCCATGAAAACGCGCGCTCATTATAGTAATTACGGCTTATTGGTAAACATTGATTTGTAATTTGCATACAATCTGCACTTTTCACTGCCAACGAAAATGTAACTCTATCTTTTTGAGATAAAGGTTGTAAATTGAGTGAAGGTGTGGAGTAATATGTAAATGTCGCACTGTACTTGATAACAGCCATGAAATCGGTTTGTAATAGTTTGTCTGTCATTCTTGGTATCGAAATTGGTCACGCAATGTCTTAAGTTTTGGTATTTTATGGAATTTGCAGTGTTAAGTTTATTACATAAGATAGTTTCTAGGTCACCTTAATTTTCATCCTTGACATCTTGCTTACATGGTTTATTTTGCCTTTGATGGACGATTGTATTTGTAACATTTTCACGGAAAAATATACTGTACGGGTATGAATGAAACTTGGCACACATAATTGTCTTACTCAATCTTATCAATACAAAAGTGTATTTTTATATATGTTGCGTTTTTTTTTACCCCAAAATGGCTGAATCTTGATGAATTTTGGTAAAGAGATATATGGGATCCTATAGACGTTAACTAGTAGGTTATAACATGGATTAACACATACGACACAATAAAAAAAAAACACGCAGATAACAAAGGTACTAAGCGAAGCAAAAGTCCTGGATTCTCAACGCTCAACTCGGTACTGGAGAGTTCAAATTTCAACAAGGTAATATTAATAAATTCATAGTCGTAAGTACAGACGCCAGCAGGTCAACCTACCCGAATCTGTTATATTTTACCAATCGAATATTAACCTTCCGGTATTGTGATAAAGTTGAAAATCTATTAAAAGAAATTTGACAGATTGGGGCAGGTTGATGTGCTGGCGTCTGTACCTTCTTACATAACCCGGGGTGATACCAACCGACAGTGTCTCCACACACCTCACACTATTGTTTAACAGAGAACTATGAAATATTGTTACTATGGAAAAGACAGCATTCGTTCAAATATTAGTTTTTTTTTTTAAGATGAGCCTGAGAATGTCATAATCCTCATCAGGTCCACTTGGCTCGGGACCACTATCCATGTCGACCACCAGTAAGGCACTGGTTAGGTCAAACGGGTCACATTTCGAGGTACTATATCTGCTATTGAGCAATTGCTGATTGAAAAACCCAATAACACTTTGTCCGAACTGGAAGACCATAAATCGTAAAGCATAGTCGAACGTCAGTCTAAACCAAAGAAATACTCGCTTAATACTCACTACTAAGTATAATTGTACAAGATGGATAAGATCAATGGACATCAACACTAATTGCAATTGATTTTATAATCAGTCATTCACCGATATTTTAATGGTGGAATGTCACGATATTACTGACTTTCTTAATAATTCCTTGAATTCTACCATTTTGTCCGAGTTTATACAACATCAGTTACCATGCTGCATTATACAAACTTGTTTTCAGATATGGTAAATACTTTTAATGTTCTTTTTTCCCACGAAAGTCTGTTTTATTGGCAAAGTATGGTCGTTTAAAGGCAAATTGTACCTACTAGAATTTTGCATTCTATGCTAAGAAAATTGATCTACCAACAAGATTGAAACCAATTGGACTGATTGTTTACAGTACTTTGGATGTATCTGAACGCAGAGAAATGTATACGAGAACTTCTGGTTGCATCTGTGACAGCAAGACTCACTAGTTGATTTTACAACATTTCTAGTAATAAATACTAAGTCCCTGTTATCTCTACTACTTACTTAGTATTTATTACTAGAAATGTTGTAAAGTCAACTAGTGTGTCTTGCTGTCACGGTTGCAACCAGAAGTTCTCGTATAGGTAGCCAGACATTTCTCTGAATGTGATTCCTTTTGTTAGATGAGCTTCCTGAGAAGAACCTTTATCCATTTACATTTTTAAGGATTTGCACAGATTGCTCATTCTCAATATATGCCGAATTATCATCATCATCATCAGCTGGAAATCGACGACAGCAGAACAAAGGCCTTAGACCACCTCGCTGTACAACAATCCGCCACTTGCATCCATCGGTTGCCCTTGCCAGCGACACCATGATGTCGTTGGTTCCCTTAGTGAAAGGCCTGCCTACATTGCGTCTTCTGGTTCGTGGTCGCCACTTAAAAAGTTTTCTACCCCGTCGGTTATTAGTTCTACGACCGAAATGGCCTCTCCATTGCCACTTTAACTTGAATATTTTCAGAGCTATGAAGGTTCTATTTGGTTCTTCGGCGACTATTCTCCTTTCGTATTTTATCACGCAAAGAAATTCCGAGCAAAATTCTTTCCATTGCCGTATAAGGCAGAAAAATGTTGAAATTAAATAATTTTGGCCACTGATAGGTGTACCAACCTCGAACATTACCACATCCATTCTTTCAACATCAAAATTCATCTCATCAAAACGTCGAATCACAGAGACAGGCAACAAGCAACAAATTAAGAGATTTCGTTCCCGCCGTTTGTATACAAATTGTTATATGAGACCGTCTATTGTTCCTAGCTTATCAGCCACCTGATCTTGGTCGGTTGCTTTGAGTTCCGTCTTCCATTAATTCTTCATATCATATTTATGTTCACTGTCTTGTGACGTCACCAGGCACTTAATGGCTGGTTGTGGTAAGTAGACTGCTGGGAGAGGTTGTATATAAAATTGAATGGCTGCATTGCATTTTTACCCGACTGCGCGACGCAAAGGAGGGTAATGTGTTTATGCCTGCTACGTTTTCCTGTTTTTTAGTTGTTTTTTTTTTTGTATAGATGGCGGGACGCCTTGGATGACGTCCTCGTGAATTGTGGAAAAGAAGCACTTCATCGAGAGAAGTGTAAGGAATGGGTACGGTTTTTCCCAGGAATATGATAAAAAGTGTTAGAACCGATAAATATTCCACGGAATTGTCCTGGCCGAGAATAAAGATTTCTTAAACGACGTCTTGATCTCCTGGAGGCCCTTTTATTCAAACCTGTTCAGACTTTAAGGCGTAAAAAGAAGTCAGAATACGCACACAGAAAGACTGAGAGTCAGGCAGTAAAAAGAAAATTTTAACTCTTAGCTGCGATGAGAAAGTACGAAGGATTTAACTTAAACAGGGTGTGGGAAAAACTAGTAGCTATCAGTTTTTTATACCGAATGTGAAAAATACTGATAAATGATCAAAATAAAATGAATTTAAGACTTTTTCAGTTAAGAAACTCCTGAAAATAGGCAGCGCCGCTCCAAACCAATTTAAGCAAAACACTTCTTCCTCAATGCACCAAACAAATTGCTTCCCCCAATTCATAACAAAAGACAAAGCAAAATTTTAACTTCCATGGCATTACCAAAACCCGAAGCTAATTAACTTTGAGGGCTCTTAATTAGTCCCCATTGTAACCTGACAAGAGAACCGACTGTTTTGGTACAACCTTGCGTTTTATACACACGGACGAGAAGAATTGTGAACGGTAAAAAATTTAGTACTAACGCATTATTTTTTTTATAGACCTAGAAAATATCGAATATTCTGAATTCGGAGGTCATTTTTCTGTGTTGTATAAAACCTTCGTGGCTAATGATAGCACACAGGGTTTATACTTCTAACCAGTGGGTTAGAGTGGTCAGTCTTCAAATAAATCAATAATGTTTTTATTTTTAGATGGGTTAAAAAAACTAGATAAGACCGTTGTTTAAATACCTGACTACTCTGAGAAGTTAAAGCCGAAACAACTTCAGAACTTGTTTAGCTTTCTCTAAAAATACAAAATCTGCAAAACGAACGACTCTGTTCAAAATGTAAAATACAAACATGCAGTCTACATTTACAAAACAAGTCATTTATACATCCAAACAAATCGTCTTCACATTCCTAAATCCATTTTATTTTTAATCCAACTCGAATGTAACTAATTATCGCCAATATTTCACTGCCAACATGCCGATTTGTTGGCCGATCGATCAGCCAGCATGTCCGACTAATGTTTGGGTTACAAATCAAAACAAGATTTTAAAAAACGTTTAACTAAATCATCGTTTCTTTCCGAAAACTGTTTCTCTTTAGATAATTATAGGCTTCTGACCGTAGAGTTTCGTCTGAGAGAATTCCGTGGAACTAATTATCGCGTAAGGGCTGTGTGTCCCTTTCCAACAACACAAAATTTTGCTATAAAGTTTTATAAGCCGACTGGGTTTGTGTGCGACAGATATATCTATGTCTGCTGAGTATAAGAGGCAGGTAGGATGCGTATGTGTGTGTTTTTTTTTAAGAAATGTAAATTGTGATGGATACGACGATTTGACACCATTATTAGGATGATATGACTAGAAAGGAGGTGTTTGGATTAACCCTGGTAATATAGAAGTAGAATATGCTACGCCCACCTTTATTGAATTGGGATAAGGGCTAGACAATGATAATGAAGTGTATTTTGCGGTTGATCTGAAAGACAGATAGATAACATCAAATTTCTAGCAATCTGGGTGTCGGTACGCGATCGATGTGGTTAATATTTAATCCAGATGAGACTGAAATGGTGTTTATACACTTTTTCAGGCAGCATGCTTCAAATTCTGTTTTGACTAAGATTGATGATAGAGTAATTGCTACAATAGCATTTTTTCCTTGTGGAAACTCTTATGGATGTCTCCAGCCATGAGGTGGATGAGGGAAGCAGTCGGACTCTTACCGAATAAAATAACCGTCATACCTGAGCCGAGGTGCTAAATTACTTGCGCAACTAGTTACGCATATTATGATACAATTTTCATAATACCTACTGTTCTTTGCTGCCGTTTCATCTTATTACCACCACTTTCATTCTGCTTCAACTTTGAAAATTTAGAAATAAAAAAAAGTAAGTGGCACTCGGGGACTGCCGCGGTAAAGCTATTGCATAGCATTTTTTATCAACTTATGCAATTATCATTATTTATTTATTATATTTATTACCTCCCCGCTTTTAGGATCTTGTCTATCACTGCTGTCCAATTTCTCCAGCACGTTAATAAGATCGTCAGTCTGGCTGTTTTCCCAAATTCCTCTGTCTAATCTGCGGATTCCGCTGCAACAGTTCTTCCCATTCTTCCGCCCATTCTACGGCATATAGTACCGCCTTCCATCTGTTCAAATACATAACTAGGTCATCCACTTCCTCAATCGACTGTACCACATCAGCCTCAATCTCCAAACGGTGTATAAATAAATTGTTTTGACAAGTACACTTTCATGTACAGATAACGACAATATCATAAACATGTGTAAAGTGCTCTTATATTTATACGGGGACGACTTCATTTGCATTCTGGTCGGCATCTCAAGCACTTAGTGTGAAGATATGGACAGACGTGACGGGCTGACATGCATCAATCTTGTCACGTGACTCGATAATTATGTTGCCAACTGTACTTTTGAATTTGATACAGTTTTTAAGATCTTTATTAGGATGGAGTAAGGTTGTTGTTTGCGTAGAATTTTGATTGTGGACTTGTAGATCGGTTTGTGGCGTTGGTGACTGATAACATTTTGCAAACTTATGACATTCCTGCTGAATAAATTATTGTGATCCTTACACCCCTATTTTAAGGTAGTATTTACTTTGGCATTATGTTCAGTAATTTACAGTTTTGCTTCACTATCGCAGGCGACATTCTCACACCTTACCGTATTTGATAAGTACCGCATATTAATTTCGCAAATAATAATAAATTCGCTCACGATTCGAAAGTAGGTTAAACTAAACAGTAGGTATAATATACAGGCTACAACAAGAAAATCGCAATATCTGAAATGAAATAATTACACAACTACGCATAAGGAAAATGCCACATAAAAATTGGACTACCTATCCTAATCCTAACTTATTTATTTGTTTGTTTGTTACGCATTCTCGACTAAATTGCTGGATCGATTTTGGTGAATTTTGATACAGAGATGGATGAGACGTTGGAACTAGTTATTGGCCATAGAGGGCGATTTTCGTGCTGGTTTTTGGTATGAAGAGCCTTTTTTTTCAGTCATTTTTTAATTCAGGTTTTAGGTCAGACGCGGAGAACTCTCAACGCACTTGAGTGACCAGTGTAGTTTTTACGCCCATGGGAAAAAGGCGTTTGTACTAAAAATGGAGAAAGTTATGATCAGCCATTATCTGTTTTTTAATGTATGCTTACCGATTTTTCTGTTTACACCTTCTATATTGGAAGATAAGAAATTCCCTTTACTAGTGACCTAAATAAATAGATTTAAAATAATTATTTCCTTCGATAGAACTCCTAGATGTGTAATTTCAAATGATGAAAACTTTAATGTGAACCATTATTATGAGTAGGAACAATTAATGTAGTAGTGCTGATACAGTTATGTTATGATCAATAAAACATTTCGTAACACTGAGTATCGATACTACTACTGTAATCGTAAAGTATTTTTTGATACCAAAGTTGATACTATGATATTTGGTTATCATATTTAGAAAATTATTTACTAGGTACTAGTTTGTCTTTTTAAAGTGTAAATCTTTTAACACTTACTGGTACAAGCTGTATACAATCAATGCAATGTTTTGTCATCATCATTTTATGGCCCTTATAATAATAATAATTTACCTTTCAGATGTCATACTATGAATAGCTTCTCTTCTAGCTAGTGCATTTTCCACAATATTATGGTATGTCAATTTTTTTGATATTGTGCAATTTGAAAATAGGATTTGGGGTATCGTATACCTACTTAATTATCTGTATAACTTGTTAACACCGTACGAAAATTAGTGATGTGTGTCAGTAAGAAAATTTCTTCATCAAGCCTCGTTTTGGCTTGACGAAGACAAGCAGATAACAAATTAATGAAGACAACTCTGTCTTTCGCAACTTAATTACAGATGTAAGTAACTTATCATCAATTAACACGCAAAAATACGGAAATAAAAGTCGAGTAATCATTTAAAAGTATCAAGACACGTCACTATAATGCCAGAAACTATCGATATATCGTCACAGGTCGTCAACACGACACAATTAGTGCGACGGTGACGTTGACTTACTTCCACCGATAGAACGTTCACACGAACAACCATAAACTTGATAAGTCCACACGCAAACTGTAGATAGTCGATAAAACGTCTTGAATTATATCGACATGCTGTCAGCTCGTCCTTATTTGCATTTAATTACGTGTTTTTATTTAGATAAAATGTAATGGATACTACTTCATTATAAGGGAACTGTTTGTGTCGTACGTTTGTGGAATTGAATCAGTACTTGAATAGCAGCTCTGTATTTACTTCGGGGTAAGTGTTGGGTAGTTTTATTATTCCTGTAATTTTGATATTTGAGGTTGATATTCTAATTTGAAAACAAGAGGTTATTAGTCATGTCATGGATGGATAATTTGAAACCAGACCCATGTCTGGGACAGACTAGATATGTAATGTGGATGATAGGGTATTGTAGCGTAGTTAGGGCTATGTCTCTGTTGACTGTGACCGAGTCGACTGCTAAAAGATGTGCTCCTGTGACTTACTTTTGTGGCTATTGGACTAATGCTTCTTCTTCCTCTTTCCAAATCCTCTACCAATCTTAAAACGATTAAAAAAAAAACAATTTGGATAAAGTACATACCCTATGTAAGTAAATACTCTCGCCAGTGATAAATAAATATTATAATTAACTGAGTAGTCAACAAAACTGAAACGAGATTACAGTCTGCAAAATAATAACCACTTATCTCCAAAATAAAACATCACAACCATCTGCAAAAGAAAATAATTAGTATAACAAACCACGAAAATTCTTGCCCACCAAATTAAATGACCGTGCATAAACTTTTATACCCATAAAAATATAATAGGTATCCGGATTGAGTGCGATTCTTTAGTTATTGGCGTTACAACACCTGCCGGGTACATCTGCGGTCATTTTATTGTCCAAAATGAATCCTCGAAAGGGGCAAAGAGGATAAAAAAATATCAAAAACTACTAACAAACTGTAAAAAACTCGGGCCACAGTTGCGATTGATTTGGGATGTGGGTGTGTCGATGGTCGAGGTATCGATATTTTTGAACTTATCGATTGTTTTTAGGCTATGTTCAAATAACTAAAAATGATGTGTTCTCCAAAGGATCTGACTCGTTTGAAAAAAAAACTTTTATCTTTTGAATAGTCTTGCCATTGCTGGCAGTAGTTTTTGCTGTCACGTGAAAACTACTATGAGTTATCCGAAAAAGCAAAAGTGGGATAATCATTTTTATGTTAGTAGACTTCCACGTGGGCGAATCCATGAGATAGTTAGTGTAAGACGCCAGCAGGTCAACCTACCCGAATCTGTCAAAATTTACCAATCGAACATTAATCTTCCGCTATTGTGATAAGGTTGAATCTATTGAAGAAATTTGACAGATTGAGGTAGATTAATGGCGGCTGTACAATAAAGGAAGTACCACACTGTAACTTAATAATGAATTTACTTGACAATTAACAGAAAAATATCGAAGCAATTATATATAAACAAAGTATAAGCATGCTTACAAAAAATACACCGTAGATGTCTTTTCCTTTTTTTAACCACTGCCACAATCTACTTCATACTTTTATCGATAACTTCCCCTCACTACGGCAGATGCAGCTTCAATGTGGAGTACCCTCGAAAGATAATTCATTTCCACGGCATGCCTGTAACAGTAAGTCACTGATGAACTAAAAAAAAATAACAACAATAGTCTATTGTTTTTATATGAACTTGCAGATGTACCGTCCACGCTTCAGTTAACATCTGGTTAGTTTTATTTATCGATCGGGCGTTTCTTCTTTGATGTTATTAGCAAAGGTGTTGAGGAAAAGGAGACTCTATTGAAGAGTGATTAAATCAGAATAAACGTTGATTATGAAAACTGTTTTTTGTTAAAGGTTCATCAGTCTATAAAAGAGGAGCTCATGGCTAAATAATTACAGCCGCACAGGCCAATCTTCTGGGTTAAGCCGCGCTTGCCGAGGTTGGTCTGTGGATGGGTGAGATTGAGACCAAGAGCAAAAACATTTTAAAACCGTAGGATAAACTAGATAATATTAGTTGGATGGAAGGATTGGCCATGTTATATGCCAACAGTGGCCACACTCGCATTTGATTTAGAGCAGTAAGTTTGAGTGTTAGAATGACGGGGCGTTTTGTCAACTAGGGCGAAGGGTGGCCGTTGTTAGCGTACAACATAGCCCTCGGTCTTGGCCATGTTATATGCCAACAGTGGCCACACTCGCATTTGGTTTAGAGCAGTAAGTTTGAGTGTTAGAATGACGGGGCGTTTTGTCAACTAGGGCGAAGGGTGGCCGTTGTTAGCGTACAACATAGCCCTCGGTCTTGGCCATGTTATATGCCAACAGTGGCCACACTCGCATTTGGTTTAGAGCAGTAAGTTTGAGTGTTAGAATGACGGGGCGTTTTGTCAACTACGACCTATTATATTACCTAGTTTTACCCTAAAGATAAATTCTACATATCAAGACTGCCTCTCTGACCTCTACAATGTTTGTCAAACTTTCAGGCAACTGACTAGTTGTAACGATCGATCGAAAAAGCTCTACAAATGACAGCTGAGACCAACGGCTTTACATACTTATCGAGACACGTAGGAAATTCCATAACTATGCCATGATGGTACCCTATGGAAAAGATATTTACCATATTTAACATTTGTTTTGAATTTCTAATGGTCACCATTCCACAGACCGACGACTAAATGCAAGCGCGGCTTAACAAACATAAAGAAAGATCGATACATGCGGCAGTTTACTTTAGCCACGAGCTCGTTACACTTCAAACTCAACCGCACACTTCAATTACATTTTAAAATACTGAGCTGAAAGAATTTCAGCAAAAATGGCAATTTGCCTACCGCATCTAATTGCAGCGCCCCCTTCTGTTCAACTAATTAAGTACGGCTTAACTTAAACACCGATACATCACCCACAACGTTAATGTCACTAGAGTTTTAAAAACTATGTTTTAAGGCCTTTACCCATTATTTTGCTACCATATTTATGAAAAGCCTAAAGCTTAGAAGTCCCATCTACCATTTTACGAGTTAAAGTTATTTTCCAAATGTTTTCTCGTGTTGTTACGTGGTAAATTGCAAAGGGACTAAGGTTTTGTCATTATTTCCATTATGGTTTTTCTTATGGGATCGTAAAATTTATAGTTTTAGTGTAATTGTCTATTATTTTTAGGGCTAAATATATATCTTTGTTCGGGTCTCCTGCTAAAGTCTGGGAGATGCGATGAGTCAAGCAGATTTTTTGCAAAGGATGTTAATACGAACCATTTGTTGCAATTTGTTGGTATCTCCTTGCCATCAACGTAGGTATACCTTTTTATCAATACAATTTCAATACATTAAAATCTTTCTTGAAAAAATAAAATAACCTTTAAGTGAAAACAAAAAAAAGTGGGTAACTTAGCTTTATATTTCAAGGACTTTTTTGCCAAATTAATTTTCAATAATATTTGTTACAGTTATTGTATTGACAATGCTAGTTTCATATGACATTTTTATGAGCGTTTAAGTATAAGAAAAGCGTGTATGAATGAAGTCTTAATATGGCGTTAGCTCAGGTTCATTCAAGCCGTAGAAGCATAGTAAATAACTTTCAGATACACGCTGTCTGTAAAGATTGGTAGGTACTGATTATTATTTTACAAGCTGTTTTAGATTTAGAAAAAAAAAATTAACCCAAAACAATTACGAATCTATCGGCACAAACGAAAGTAAAAGACTCACCACACGAACGCTGCGGTGCGTCTCTGAATAAATGCTGGCCCATTTACAAGAGTGTAAGATATGACGTGATATAGATCACTCACAACGTAATAAATAAATAAATAACATAAGAAAAATTACACCGTAAAGCGAATGTTACCGGGGGCGCTACGGCTTCGCTAGGATTGTGTGGATATACCCTGTGTCCTAACAAAGAAAAGTAGAAAAAATTTAGCAAGCATTATTTTGTGATTTGTAAAATACTATATCTGATGTCAGAGATAATCAATTTCCAAATTGTTTCTTTACAATGCCATTCATTTGTATAAGCTTTTTAGTAGCTTCTTCTTCGTAACGTGTTCTCAAATGACCATTTTTTGTAGTGAACATTCAATCAACAAAATCCGAAGAGAATATTAATTGTCCTATAGTTTGTGAACTGACAACACATCAGCACTTCGGGACAAAGTGAGTCCTCAATAAAAGAACCGCGTCAAATCGAATCGAGTAATTAAATCACAATCAAAATTACATTCGTCGTTAATTTTTGGCAATATTGAGCATGTGTTACTAGTCTTTCATATTAAGCAAACACAATTTTTTTCTTCATAATTTCGGTTTTTTTTTTGCAGTACCTATCCCCTTACTCCAACAAGTTAATAGCATTCAATATTATTTAAAAAGATAAAGGTCTAACTCAGCTTGGTGTAATTATGCACATAATCATAGCTCATAGGTGACATAATGCTACAAGTCATAAATTCATCACCATCATCATCAGCCTATAAATGTTCCCACTGTTGGGACACATGCCTCCTCTCTGTGAGAGGGAGTGGGCCGTAATCTACCACGCGGGCCCAGTGCGGATTGGTAGATCTCACATGTCTTCGAATTTTTGGTTCTAGGACATGCCGGTTTCCTCACGATGTTTTCCTTCACCGTTTTGAGAGCAGTGGTGTTGAAATAAATTACACAAAGTAATGCGCCTGACCGGATTCGAACCCACGACCTACAACTCGTAAGTCGAGGCCGATACCACTGGGCCACCACTGCTCACATTCATAAATTGATAACAATAAAATTATTTCCAGTCGTATCCTCACTAAGATGTGCAAGTTAGCGCCGGGCGCAGGGGAGCGACAGGGACGGATGATTTAGAAACCCCTCGGGAGATGCGCGACGCGACCCGGTATTAATATTGTGACTCTTCTGTAGTATATCTTAAGAAAGCAGAACAATACTCGGAGCATTATTTAATAATTCCTTTTTACTGTGTCGCTGACACGGCATTTTTCACATTATCAGCATGCTTCTTTATCAATAATTAGGATTATCATTAAAAGTATTAAGTGTGGGGCAACGTTTTTTTTTTAATAAAAAAAATTATTTCCCACGACACAAACGCAAACACCCAAAGACCCCTCAAGAAAAAAAAAACGTGGAGAGTTTTTTTTCATTTGTCAAAATTTTTGTTGAGCTTTGATTTACTCAATACTTTGCTATTTCTTTGTATTCAATTACTCTCTCTCATCATCATCATCAGCCTTCAATATTCCCACTGTAGGGACACAGGCCTCCTCTCTGTGAGAGGGAGTGGGCAAATCCACCACGCGGGCCCAGTGCTGGTTGGTAGATCATGACATGTTGTGTGTGTTTTCTAGGATATGCCGGTTTCCTCACTATGTTTTCCTTCGCCGTTTTGAGAGCAGTTGTGATGAAATAAATTACACAAAGTAATGCGCCAGGCCACCACTGCTCCTCTAAATCTATTAAAATTAAAAATGTCATAATGTTCATAATTTCCGATCCTTGATTCAGTATAACAAATGGATTCTAAAGATATGTAGTTGAAGAGGAAATGAACATGAAAAGCAGTAATCGCAATATGAGGCAATTTACCTTCTGCCAAGTAAAGATATAAATATGCTTTTACCAAACTTCCTTCCATCTCTGCATCTCCATACTTACATATACTACAAAATTATGATCAGTCCTTTGCCGGCACTACGTTTTGGTATCTGTCGCCTTACACCTCAAGGTAAATTGGTCCCGAAATTTCAAATTCAAATTCTGTTCTCATTCCCATGTGTGCCCCGCGGCGTGAGCGCTTTTAACATTGTAATTGGTCCTCCGTCGATTGGGGCCAATGGTTATTGCACCCTTTGATGTGGCTTGATTGGTCCCCAAACGGTTTATTACGATAACTGGGAACTGTGTGTCGGTTATCGTGTGTTGTGTTAGGTCGTGGTCGGCTTCCGAATGTTGATGAGATTCGTGTGCAGCAGTCCTTTTCCACTGCGGTTTCATTGAAATCAATTTAATAATCTCAATTTGGTAACCAAGATTGACACTGAAATATTATAGCTTTGGGCACCTGCCCAGGGCCCCGCGATCTTCATGGGCCTTGAGCTCCTGTAAGCATTATTTCAAGGGTTGTAAAAATAAAACCTACCTTATCCAAAGTGGTTTTTAAAATCTTGACCTCGTTTTTGCTTTCTACATTCGTGTGATTAGGGAATACAAAAGTTACCTTTTCAATAAAAGGTCAAAAGAAAACTTAACATAGTATTCCGGTCGGTCGGCTTAAATGTTCGAGCTCGCTTCGCTCTGGCATTATACATCGTGCCCCATTATTTAAAGTGATGTCATAAGATAGTTTGAATACGGCCCTGTTTCTATTCATTTATCCCAAAATCTGTAGTCTAGTTATTCCTATTCAATAGCACAACAGTTGACCAGAGCTTTATGATAATAGACAACCAGACGCATAAATTATGTTTATAGAAGTAGGTAAATCATAAATTGATCACACGTTTGATCCCTAGCTTTGGACAATGCTTGTGTTCCAATTCCAAATAGGTCACAACATTTGGCAGTTGATTATTATTATTGTAACCTGTTTTGTTGTTCTGTTTTGAATTTAGAATTCGTATTATTAAATTAGGTTTATGTTCATCGACAACTTTCAACGTTCAAAATATAATGGATTGGAATTTTATCATGGATTAGGTACCTATTTATTAGAACAAGATTCATTAATGTTACTTATTCAATGGTTGATACACCAACATACAGTCTTTAGTCTATTGGTCATAGACGCGAATGCTGAGCTAGAGATCCTGAAGTCGATTCTCAGGTCGCTCTAGAAAAGTTCTTTTGGCTTTTTCCGCACTTTTGTATAGATAATGAGATAGATCATGTATGTCTGATAACCTGTAAAGCTAGCACGTTGTCTGATCTAATGCAAAGCTAACTCCTGTATCAAATTAATGCTAAAAAGAACTCCACGACCTCATCCCACCAGCCCCCTTCTATCATCGCACATCTAGACGCACGGCAAATTACCATCCTTACCTCATTGCTATACCACCAATTCGCACTAAGCGTTTCCAAACGTCTTTTATAATACGGACAGCGAAGGAGTGGAACTCTCTGCCTGCGTCTGTGTTTCCGAATACATACAACCCTATTCTCTTCAAAGTAAGAGTGAACAGGCTTCTCCTGGGTAAGCTCGCTCCATCGTCGACCTTGTCTTAGTCACTCCTGACCTAGACTGAGGTCAAGAGCAAACCCATCAAACTTGATCGAAGCCATCAAACATAAAAAAAACGATATACTAAAGTGTGATTAATATGTATATAATGTTTTTTCCCAAGTTTTAGGCGACACAAAACACAATTGAGTTTCTCTGTAAATAAAGTTTTTATTGCAATTAGTTTACGTAGGTGTATGATTTACAATTTCACATTTAGTACTAACAAAAGATCATACCTGTAAATAAAGAAACAACATTTAATGTTTATAATTGTGTCGTTTCTTAATTAATTCACAATATAGGATCAATGGTAATTTTATCCACAATGACGAGCGCTTTTTTGGTGAGGTCCACAGATTACTTTCTTTACCACAGATTAGACTTAAACGTAGAACTATAAACTGTTTTGATGTTGCGGTCTGCTCAAGGACCATTATTGCGCGGGAATTCAAATTAAAGAAAAATATATTTTTCTTTACATCTCCCCTCCAAAGAGAAAATAAAATAATGAGCTTGCTCATACATACTCTTCAAGTGCAGTCAGGGGCTGGCGTTAGCTTCGATATGTGGAAAAAATTTGACTCTGACTTCCTATGATCAGTGTTTATCCTGTAAATTGACTTTGATATTTTTTCTATAATTTTGTAGTGTCCAAGTTTTAATTCATCAAGCTTCTTCCTATTAAGTCTGTTTCCATTCTCTACAAAAACGGTATCACCAATTTTGAAGTCTATATGTCTGCGATTTTTATCATAAATTGTCTTGTTGTAAATATGTGATCTGATTGTATTTTCCAGAGCTTTTTTCCTAGCCTGGAACAAATTGTATTCTGTCTTCTTCTGCTTCAGCTCATTTGGCAAAATTGTTACATCTGTGCCATAGAGTAGGTATTTCGGAGCATACCCTGTAACAGTGTGCTCTGTTTCATTGTAATTTTTTACACAGTTGTGTGCTATGGTTGACCAAGCTATTTTTGTGTCACGTTCATTTATCCTGCACCTAATTCTATTGACTAGCGTTTGGTTTAGTCTTTCATTTATGCCATTTGAGAAAGGAGAGTTTACTGCAGTAAAAATTAATGAAATATTCTTTTCATCCAAAAAATTCTTGAATTCCTTTGAATTGATACCTGGGTATTGGTCTGAGAGTATCAATTCAATGTCATCTGTTTCTGCACAGTTTCTTATCAGTTTGATGAAATCATTAGCATTTTGAGTACTTGATGTTAAAATATATGCATACCTAGTAAAGTGGTCCGATAGCAGGTGTAAGTATCTCTTCGTTGATCTGGAACCTCCAAAACCCCCAATGGTATCAATAGAGCATATCTGAAAAGGTTTTGTAGCAGGACCCAAGTGGGACATCAATCCATATTTATTTTTTCCTCTTGATTTATTCTTTAAACATACTATACAATTTTCACAGATACTTTTTATGTTTTTTGTCATGTTTTCTGCTGTGTACACTGAGCTAATCATTCTTTGCATCTGTTTAATTCCTATGTGACCAAGATCTGTATGGACATTTTTCATAAATTCTAAGCTGAATTTCTCCGATATAATTATTTTTTCTTTCTTGTTTACTTTCTTGTAGTAAACATTGTTCCTTATTTGTAACTTATCTTTTCTGCACTGTATATATTCATTTTTAATTTGATCTTCTAAGACGTCTGCTAGTGTTATTGTGTTAACTACTTTTAACTGTTCCTCTTGGTTTTCATGGGGTTCGAGGACTGGATTCCTACTCAGGCAATCAGCTTCAGTGTTGTATTTTCCGGGAGAATATTTAATTTGGAAATCGTATTGTGATAAGTAGTATGTCAGATCACCTAATTCTTCATCCGTTCTAGACCTTATGTTCATATTCTCCAGTGGCTTGTGATCCGAAAAGACAGTAAATTTTCTACCTATCAATAGATGTTGCCAATATTTTACACATTCTTTAATTGCCAGGCATTCCAGATAAACAGCTTTCTTTCTTTTTTGTACTTCATTCAATTTCTTTGAGAAGTATGCTACTGGTTTCTCTTCGTTGCTTTCCTGTGGTTGTTTTAGGACAGCTCCCACTCCTAGTATACTGGCATCTGTGTATATGTGAATAGGTAAGTTTGGGTCAAAGATTGTTAATATTGGTTGAGAACACAATATTTGTTTCATTTCTTCAAATGATTTTTGGCATGATTTAGTCCAGTTAAAAGGTTGTCCTTTTCTCAAAAGGTTATGCAATGGTTCTAATTTTATTGCTATATTTGGCACATACTTATGGTAGAAATTTATTTTCCCCAAGAATTGCCTCACATTTTTTTGAGTTTTTGGGGTTGGAAAATCTTTTATTGATATTAAATTATCTTTCAGTGGCCTGACTGAGTTATTCTGTATTACATGACCCAAGTATTTAACTGAGTCTGCTGCAAACGTGCATTTAGAGAATTTTAGTTTTAAGCCTTCACTTTTAATTGCTTGAAATAGTTGTTTTAGGTGCCTGACATGATCCGAGAAAGATTTTGAGAATAGCAAAATATCATCGATGAAACATACCGTGAACTCTGTGAGCTTGTGCTTCCGTATAATATTACACATTATCCTCTGGAAAATGGCTGGAGAAGTTTTTAATCCGAATGGTAAGCAGGTCCATTGATAGTGACCTTCTTGTGTCACGAATGCAGTTTTGTGTCTATCTGAAACACGCAAAGGTATAGACCAAAATGCTGAATTTAAGTCAAGTGTTGAAAAATATTTGCAATCTCTTGTTTTTATTATGAGGTCCTCAATAAGAGGAAATGGCTGTGATTGAGGTATCACTATTTTATTTAAGTCTCGAAAATCTATGCACAATCTTGATCTTTTGTTTTCATCTCTTTTAAATGCTAACGTGACTGGTGCTGCGAAAGGGCTATATGATTCTTCTATTATATTTTTTTCTAATAATTTTGCTACTTGGTTCTCAATTTCTTTCTTGTCTTCCATTGTGCAACGATATGGCCTTTTACTGCAATATTTTTCTACTAGGAGATCTATGTGTGCTTCATAATCAGTTACCTTTCCTATGTCATATTTGTCCTTTGCAAACACTGTTTTATTTTTGGATATTAATTCATCAATCAAAGCTTTTTCCTGATAGTCCAGATGGTTAATACAAATATTGAAGTTTTCTTCACTGAAGTCTTCGTTGAAGTTTACTAAATTATCGGATTTTATTTCCTTAAAATCCGTATTTTCTTTATTTGTTTCCTTAGAAACAATTTCACTTCTTTGTATTGGTATTTTCTGACTAATTTCCAAGTTTTCATTTTGAACTAGATAAAATTCCTTTATGCAGTCTAGTCCCACTAAAAAATCATAATCAAAATTCTCTTTGTCTATTACAAAAACATTCATTTTTTTTTCCAAATCAAAAATGGCAACATCAAGAGTAATTATTCCATTTGCCTTTTTAACGCCATTAATCGTTTTTAAATTAGTTTTGTTGGAGAGACCAGTTTCCTCATTCTTTATCTTTAATAATTTTGAGTTTATCAATGAGACGTTAGACCCTGAGTCATAGATCCCAAATACTTCAACATTTTTATTGAGTACTAATTTTATTTTGATCAATGGCGGCACTATTAGTTTTTTTGGTTTTCACACTGTAATTCACATTCTAATTCTGAATTGTTTATAAGTTTTATTTGCTTTTTATCCTTTTCAATGTTTGTTTTTTGTTTAAACCAACAGGAATCTTCTGAATGATAGCGTATGCCTTTATTTAATCTTTCACATATACTGCATTTTTCTTTATTTGGCTTTGAATCTTCTTTTTTCTTGATATTTTTTTTCTTTGTGACCAGATGTTCTAATTTGCCGAGTTCGTTGAATAAATTGCTTGTATGTATAATTTCTTCTTTGTTAATTTTGTCTGTTATAAAATCTGGTAAGCCTGCAGCAATTATGTCAATTAGGGTACCTTCATCCATTGTTTTCCTTATCTCAAGTAAAAGTTTTTCCTTTTTCACTGCATACTCTAGTAAAGATCCTGATTGATACTTGAACGATAAAGCATACTTGCTAGATGTCCAACCCTTATTGGCATAGGTTTGCAAGAAACTTGATTTCCATTCTGACCACTCAGAGTGTAAACTAAGCTTTATCATCATGGACGAATACCAATCAGTGCATGATTTTTCTAAAAATAGTCGGAAGATTTCAATTTTTTCTTCATCTTTTAGTATGTCAAACCTTGTACATTCTTTTTCAAATACTTCCATCCACTGATATGCACTTGAGTTTCTTCCATCAAACTTTTCAATTACAAATCTCTCCGCTAACTTTTTTACACTTTGTTTTTCTTTGCTTTGTTGATCTTCAACTAATTTTTCCAAAATTTTCACTACAGGATCTTCAGAATACTTTTTACTCACAAAAGATAACTGTTCTTGGGTAGTTTCCTCCAGAAATTGGTCCTGGAAAATCATGTTGCTGTCCTCATCAACATATGTTTTTAAAATATCCTCTGTAGTTTTTATCCAAACATTTCTGGTTTGATATCTTTTTTTTAACGTATTTTTGACAGTGACGAAGCTTTTCGAGGCTAGGACATGTTTGTGAAGCGATACTGTTTGATATTCTTCAGGAATTAAGTAAACTTTGTCATCTTGCGTGGCAATTGAGGTTATGGCAATAAAGTTTGACTTTCCATCTGTTGTTGGTTTTACTTGAAATGTAAATTTTAATTTTTCCATCTTCTTACAAGAAATGTTGTTTTATAATGTTTTTTCCCAAGTTTTAGGCGACACAAAACACAATTGAGTTTCTCTGTAAATAAAGTTTTTATTGCAATTAGTTTACGTAGGTGTATGATTTACAATTTCACATTTAGTACTAACAAAAGATCATACCTGTAAATAAAGAAACAACATTTAATGTTTATAATTGTGTCGTTTCTTAATTAATTCACAATAAAGGATCAATGGTAATTTTATCCACAATGACGAGCGCTTTTTTGGTGAGGTCCACAGATTACTTTCTTTACCACAGATTAGACTTAAACGTAGAACTATAAACTGTTTTGATGTTGCGGTCTGCTCAAGGACCATTATTGCGCGGGAATTCAAATTAAAGAAAAATATATTTTTCTTTACATGTATATCAATGACCAATGTCAATATTGTCACTTCTTGAAAATAATGTATAACCTTTATGTATCGCTCGAGCGAGCGAGTTAATTGCGCGCGAGTTGACGAATAAGTCAGTTGTTCAGTGTATGAGTGTTTGTGTATGTGATTTTCATTATTTCTAAACGCACCCAGCAGAGGAATTTCCTAAGTGTTGTGCAACGTTTGTTAAAATAAAAAGAAAATAAGTTACTGATAAACTACAAAAAAATCTCTCAAGTTGAAATGAAGCGGTCTTTCTATAAAATTAGAATATCTAACGACATGTTACTAACTCAATAATCTGAACAACTTACAGAAGGCCCTTACTTTTCATAATTTAACAATTTGGGACCTTTGAAGACCTTGAATTTTAATACTTTAACGACCTTTTAAATATTCAAATCTAAGGAATGGCTTTCCTGAGGCTATGACATATTTAGTAGAATTTATAATTTTATGACTACCGACATAATACCCCAGAAATGCGTGATCCCTCTTCTGAATCAAAGCAAGCGAAGTCAGGGGTCTAAAAAACTGGTTATAATGAATTGTTTTGATGTTTCGGTACAAATTACTGTCTTTAAGTGTTTAAGCTATTTGAAAAGAATTTCCGAAGGCGTTTACGGTCATCATTTTAGGCGACAAGGGTTAAAAATGTACAGACGCAAACACATCAACCAACCTCAATATGTCAATTTTCGTTAATAGATTTTCAACCTTATCATAAAAGGAAAAAGGTTAATGTTCGATTGGTAAAATGTAACAGATTGGTATAGGTTGACCCATGCTGGCGTCTGTTTACATTTGAACATTTTTGCTGATGATAATTTTGTCATTGCAATCCAGAGAAATGCGGAATCATACCAGGTTACCGCTACCCTGGAACGCAAAGGACAATTAATAAAGTAGGTTTTAGTAAGAACGAGTCTGAAAAACCTTTCCGCTCCACTCTGAGCAGGAGATAAAAGTAATTATTCTAAAATAAAAAAAATAACCACTAACCTTCACAGTTCCATATGATAAAAGCTATCATACCTTTTTAAAATGTATTTCCCTTCATCGTAGCATTTCTCACCCCATTGTCAGAGAACGCTTTACTAATTAACTAATTAGTGAGCAACTTTGTAACATATCTCTCACATCGAGTAACAATGTAACTGTTTAATGAACATGTTTATAACATGGTGTAAGTACTGTTAAATTTAAATAATATTTTTCATTTTTGTTTTTTTTTACATTATCTTTTGAATCAAAGAGTGAGTTTGAGTGTGATCGTATGACTTTTCATTTTGCTTCTATGAAGATTATCTTCATGATTTATTGTTAGTTTTGAAATCATTTCTGAGGTAGAAGAATTAGATACCCTTTATGTTTAATCAGTAAAATTCAATGTTATTATAAAGGTAGATACGTTATACAGACATCTGCGCGGCGATACAAACACAAGCTGATCAGCTTGAGTGGACTCAGTCCGTCCTGCGTCTGGCCGCGATGCGAACGTACGTTTAAGCGGGAGTTTGGTGTATAAAAATAAACAAAAATGCCTAGTTGTGTGTTCAGAAAGTGCAATACTTATACTGGGCCGGCTGTAAAAAGCATACAACGCTCTAAGTTCATAAAGCTTCAGGAACAAAAAAATAACATAAAAAGTCATTTCTGAAGCTTTATGAACTTAGAGCGTTGTATTGATGATTTTGTTGATTATAATTCTGTAACTACATACGTCTTACAGACGCGATCAATATTTTAATCACTATACAACCTAGCACTGGCCTGCAAATTGCAAAAAAAACCAAGAAATTTTGAATTTCGCGGGCTACCCTGGAGCATTCACCTTAAGTTGAGGGATTTTGCCGAAAATTTCGAGACCAATAAAAAAAAATAAGCCAAGTTGTTTGGCAACATCTTGTAACTTAACTTAACTTATTATCATATTGGCATATGATAATAATAAATAATTTATTTCTATTAATTTATTTTAATTTATTTTTTTTATATTTATTTTTAATTCCTTTCTCTGGAGCCCTGACTGGCGTAGCTTGGACCCTGCTCCCGATACCGGTGGGCCACTATTATTTATATTTTTAAATGTTTTTTTTAAATATTTTTGTGAAAATATTTAAAAATGTATTAAATAAGTTAAAAAAATGAATAAAGGACATAATAATTTATGAGCTGTTAACTGTTTATAACATACATATAACTTTCAGACATAACAAAACTAATTTGATGTAGTCTATTTATATTCACGATCATTGCTACACAATTCCCATTTATAATCCCTCAAAATTTGATTTTGTGGAGTACTTTAAGAGCAGTTTAATATTATCATGGAGCAGAATGTTGCTTGGGGTATCGTATTGCCCAGTTACTGGGTTGTGAAGGTCCGATAGGCAGTCGCTCCATGTAAAATACAGATATTCAGCTGCATCTGGTTCGACTGGAAGCCGACCCCAATATAGTTGGGAAAAGGCTAGGCAGGTGATGATGGAGCAGAATTTTACTTAAAAATATTATCAATTAAAGTATTACTATTTTTATAGATACTTTGGGAACCTTTTTTTCGGGTACTTTGATAATAAGTCAAATAAATAACCTCCTATCAAAACTAAGATATTAAAGGTAACTGTATCGCGTTTAAGTGACATTGATTAGTACAAAATATCGTTCCCAGACAGGGTTCCCCCTGTTCATGACTAAATAATGAAGCCGTTACAAAATTATGTATGTCATAGACAGTTTGTCATGGGTCTGAGATCGAACCCGGGCCCCTTCTCTGGCGTTAGCATTTGTCTTCATTTTCTTAAGGGTAGTGATGGGTGTTATGAATGTGTCGATGGGTTTTAAAAATTTTAACACGGTTAGTATTGAAAAGTTTTCTTTGACTTTGGAAGACTGTTAAACTGTTTTAGGGTTCAGTCATTAAAAAAATTGTTTAAATTAAAAAAGAACAGTTTTTTAATACGCTAGTTAGAAACATATTTTTAAGTAAATTACTGCTTAGTTATATATATGAATCTTAGGACCTAGGATGCCAATATTTTTCTAATTTCACGATTGAACTTAGCTCAGATCGATCTATATTGTCAGCCTATTGCCGTCCACTGCTGATCGATCTATTATAAACTAAAATCAATGTCTTTCTCAATCTTTGTTATATTGAGAAAGACATTGATTTTAGTCTTTTTTTTACACTCATTGCTCATCACTGTGACCACCTTTTTTATCGTGGTAAAATCATCAAATGAGTCCTTTCATGACCACCTATATTGTATCTTAGCATCGTCCAAAGATAAACAGACTGATATAAAACAGTTAAGACATTATCTCTACCTTTGCCATAATCAACTACTTGTAAAAAAGCTTGACTTTATAATACAAAACATCGACTAAGTTTATCGATAACCATTTCATCCAAGCCCTAAGCCCTAAGCCCAAGAACATTGATATTAATTCTTGCTTCCCGTACGAAATCACTTCTCTATATAATTACGAACAGCGACGGGCAAACAAGGGTAAACATCGGGTTATTATTGAATTATGAAATCCGCGACTTTTCTCTACCCAGGGGAAATAATGTACGTTAAAAACAAAGAGGGTAACGCCAATTAGATATTTTCGATATTTAGGTATGTTGTGGAGTTGTAAAATTTGCAGGAAGAACTCATACCTAAATAATAACAATATGGAGCAATTTTGGAGACTAAGCCGCCTTTCCTAGGTCAGTCTGTCGATTGGTAGCCATCCACTACATCAGTTTCTTCCGTTCCTCGAAAACCATGTTATGCCGTTGGTTCCGGCTGTCATTTGGAGATCTTTGACAGTTATTTCAGGTAGTCCGTGAGCAGAGAGGCTGACAACCAGCCTTATCACGGGGTATCATTTTACTCTATAGTAATTGGGCTGTGGAGGTCAGATAGGCAATCTGCTGCTGCGTTCGGTAAAACTGAAAGTAAAGCCCAATATAACACCTACTTGGGGAAAAGCTGCGAAAGAAAGAAAGAAGAAAGAAAGAAAGAGACAAAGACATTTATTTTATGTTTGACTAGGTATACTATTATAGGTGTCAGTCACAGTTATTACAACTCTTTACTTCAAAAACTTGAGGCAATTCCCAATTCAATAGGTGCCGTTCGTGGAATAGCTTAGGAGCCATTCGCTCAGGTGCCATTTCAGCGGGTGCCCTTCCTGGAATACCTCTTATTAAGTTCTATCATAGAAACATCAAATCTTTTAATTTAGATCTTCAACCTTTGATATCTAATTCCTAAGTCACTTCTAATCAACAGCGTTAATTAAGTGTGAATAGCAGCGGGGTGAAGGGGGGAGCACCTGGTACCCCATGACACGGCAGAGCCTATCAACTGGCGATTAAACAACTTTGTCCTATACTGAGCTCGGGGCATAGAGCTTTGCTTGCATAGACGTGACAATAAATACACTGAAATACATGAGAGATTTAGAGGTTTTACTTTTTATACGGCATGAAACTATTATAATAGTTTGAAAATAGCAGAACCGTCTTTGTTGCTCTTCAATAGCTCTTTATTATGTCTCCATAGAACGTGGATATCGAGTAATGAAAAATTATACAGATAACGAACGCTAATGAACTATTGCTATCAACCAGGCTAAAACCAGATTCTATTGATGCTGTTGAGAAACTTCTGATGGAAAAACTACCCTAACCGAACCTAGAACCTCGAACGAGTCAAGATTTAGACCACCTGTCTTATTTAATGAGAAATAATTCAAAGATATTATATTATTATTTACTCGTTTTATTTGTACCACATTAGGGATTTCTCATGAATTGTAGGTACGTTTAAACATAAACTTGAAATATCTACTTGTGGATCATACATACATTTATACCGTCTGGAAATCGGACCCGCGACACACAGCGGAGCAGTTGATTGCTCAACACTGCGCTAACATATTGCCCTGTCTATTCATCTATCAGTCTACAACAACGTTAAGACTTCTGTCCCTGCAAGTTCCGTGGATTCAATTACAAAAGTTTGACGAGTTCAGTCAGGTGTTCGGCGATCGTCTGCGTGTAGTCATCGCGATAATCATAGTAATATCACTTTAGACTAACACCAGCTTCTGCCAGCGGCTTCGCTTGCGTTTCAGTAGAAAATTTATCCCACGGGTACATAATACCTGGATAAAAAGGAAGCTTATATGTTTTTCCTATATTTTTTTTTCTGTGAGGTGGATATGAGGAGAGGCAAGAATGGATAAAGTAAGGAATTAGGAAATACGGGGAGGTTTGAAAATTGTGCCTGCAACAGAAAAAAAATGAAAGGAAACCGTTTGTACTAACAGTTAGTATGGACAGTGACTTAAGATGCCTCACTGATTTACTAGTATAAAACCACTGTTGAGTCAATATAAGCAGGCCTAGGTCCGTGTTTGTGGGAACCGGATAGTTGTCCATTATTCTAATAACGTCAGGGTAGTAATCCCTTTGGAGTGTTTTTCTCACTCAAAAATTAAAACACATTCGTGCTTTTTGGGACAGGTATAAGTGTTCTGGTTGCATGTCCCCAGATGATATCATTCATACTGTCACAAGTCTTTGTATCTCGAAGGATACTACATACCCACAAACAGATCTCACCAGGTGAATTCACAAGCTCACGTATGTCCTCCGAAATGTCAAAGCTATTACATTTATAAAGCCACGCTAAGATTACCACGGCAAAGCATTACACGTAATTTGTGGACGTTATTACAGTATAATTGGACGCATTGGGTTCGATACTTTAATTATTTCGTTCCTTTGTATGTAATTGGATGATATGTTTGTTATTTGTTAAGCTGAGGACATTAAAATTGCCGGTGAGATGAGTAGGATCATCGTTAAGATGTTTTTCTTTAAATAAGGCTTGTCTCTCGTTTTTGACGCAATTGAGTGTCTCACAAAAGGCAGCAGTAATTAGGTATTTGTTATCTGATTAGACATCAATGCAGATCTCTTAAAACATCTCCTCACTCCAACTTCTTCTTGGTAAGTTCCCTCCAGCCTTTGTCTCTGCCACCTGTTTTTCCTGAAGAGTAGGTATGCCTAATAATAAATCCAACACTTAGCCAGTTATGTTTAAGTTTCATTATAAGCTTCTACTGATAAATCCCTTTCCCGCAGGAATGCCCCGCTTGGACAGAGCACCGCCGCCGCCGTGTCCTCACGGCAGCGATAGGCGGAGACCTCTCGCGCCCGGCATTGGTCGAGGCCATGCTGCGGGGCGAGATGGAGTGGGAGCGGTCGCCTCCATCTGCGAAGCAGTCATGCTCGCGAAGGAGGAGGCCGGCCGTGAGAGGGAGAGGACAGCGTCCTCCCTTCGCCCCAGCCGCAGTGGTAGACGCCCACGGCGTCAGACGTCGTAAGACGATCTCCGGCCACCGTAGGCGCGGGCATGCCGGCGGCGAGTAATGGGCAACTCGCCGCGCGACCATGGACCATGCCCGGGTCGACGGCGTCAGAGCGTCAGCAAGATGACGGGGCCCCCCTCTAGAGGGCCAAAGCCTGCCGGGGTCGCGGGACTTATACCATTACCGTGACCCTGGAACGTAAAGGGCTAATGAAGGACACCGTGGATTTTAGTCAGTACAAGTCTGACAGTCCCTCCCGCCCTGCCCTGGACTCATTTGATGATTTTACCACGCAAAAAAAAATAAGTGGGAAATAAAATTACACTTTTCTCGACCTGAGATACGAAGTTATGTATTGGTAAATTCTAACTTTCATCCCCTAGCCAGGAAAGCCTTTGTTTTTGTTCAACAATAAAATATAGTTTCTCAAACCAACATAAAACAAACACCTCTACTAATAACAGTCACAATTTCCCATAGACACGCGTCGACGTCCTCTCAGGTATGACAATGATTATTTTAAAATCCTCATAAAACAATATTATGGCTCGCACTCTATATTTATACACTGTGGGTTGCCAATTATAGGTCGTAACCGAGGGTTCGATTCCACTCGATAATTGCCACCGCACTAAACATACGTAGAAACATGAGTTATAGCAGCTCTCTGGTCGATTTGGTTGTTAAAAGTTAGGATTGGACACTAATTAGGAGTTTTTTTGGCTTTGGAAGTTGACAATTTGGAGTGGTTATTATAGATAATTATTTTCTTTTGGAGTTGACAATGTGGGATGGTATTAAGAATCGAAATTAGGGTTTTAGAAAGAGAAACAGCGTATTTTGTTCCTCATTCCTGTTGAATAGGGTGAATCATTCGACAAATAAAGGTGTTGTGTTTAGCAGGCGTGTGCCCGACAGTTGTTGTTAATATGTTCTACAACATTATTTTTTGTTTATGCGAAACCTGATACACCTGTCTAGTATTTTTGTGTAAAGAATCTATGTACAAATTTATAAAATTGTATCATAAAAAATCACAAAGTTATAAGCTTGTATGTTACCTGGTTGTCCGTTCAAAAACATGCTCATTTCGCGGTACATCCGCGTAAACCACGTCTCCTGTGTTAAACACTCGTGATAATAGTTTGGCAATAGGTACCTAACCGTACGGTGATTGTATTGTAATTACCTGGTAATAAAATTTAATTAAAATATTTTTGAAAAATATTATAACATGGTGTAAAAAGTATTGGAATCAAATCAGTTACTGATTCTGAAAAAACTATATTCAGGTTTCGCATATAGGTACTAAAAATAATGTCGTGTATGCAGATATACTTGGGGAGAACTTTGATAGCGCGGTACCGTGATACCGTGTTTTTAGGTAGTGGAGGGATTTACAAGTATCTCGGTATATTTTTCTTCAATATAATACATACTATATTTAAAAACTAAAATTAAAAGTAAAATATTTACAAAAATAACTAAACTAAAACTAAAATAATAATAAAAAAAAAACAATTATAGGGCGTCAAAAAACTCATCCACATCGCTGTCAATGGGGAAAGTGCCCAGAACGCTGGCAGCATTGCCACGTTGGATGGCAATGCTGATCCTTTGACCAAGAAATAGGCCAGCCCTCTGGTCACAGGAGGCGTCGACTTTATATGCGCTTGGCGATGTCTTTGAAAACTTGGTGGGCACTCGGACCCCACGGCCCTAGTGTTTCAACCCCAAACGGCTCAAATACATAGCTAGAAGTCAAGCCATTGTATTTGCGCCGTTTGAGGTTTTCAGTAGTGGATAATTTTAATAATTGCGATTCGTAGGAATTTTTAATCCACTGAAGTGTTTGGCTATTAACAACAATCGTTGGTTCTAGATGCCTGAACTTCTACAGTTTTGTGGGTGAGTTTATAAACATTTTGACTCTCACACGCGGAACAATCCAGTCAGGCTATACAAAAATTTGTTCCATGCAAGAATTGGTTCTACCAAATGCAGGAGCCAATCGTTCAATCAGTTTAAATTCTTTATTATATGACGGCATGTTGGCAAACCATGCTGTATACTAGAGAATAAAGAAAAGGCAATGGCTCAAACGAAGTCGGTAAACTTTATAAACATGCGTAACGGAACATCGTTTTTGCTCACATCTTATGACCATCATACATCTACTAGACTCAGGAAACAGACATACAGACACAGCATACAAATTAACTTTTTTCCACCATTTTTTCAACATCCTACTCCATCTCATATACATATATAGTCTATAATTTGTCTACCGTTGGTCTCGCTTCGGTCTTCGGGCAATTGAACCAAATAATTGTCAGCGCATTTTTACTGCGTTTTCTCATCATTGTATGGGGTTGGGTCTAATATCACCTTGGTATAGGAAATTGCGACTTTGTAAAACAATGGTGGCATTAACAATGGTATCTTGGAAGCATCTCTGAATGTAATATTGTTTTAGATGAGGAATTGTAGTTATTTTGTTTTGTTTGATGGTCTGATTGTCGTGTTATGTTATTTTATTTTTTGGTATGTTTGGGCTACTTACTAAGATTAACAGTTACAATAGGAACAATTTAAAATTGAATAACGTATCAGATATTAGCAACACAGCATCTAACTGTTTATTACTCGACAAGAACTGGTGCTTTTCGTAATAGTAACGTACCTATTTACTGTTTTTATTTTCTAAATAATCCGGCTCGTAGGATGTAATGTGAATTGTGGAATTCGCTAGGTGTTCTATCACGATATAAAAACAAACGATGAAACAACCAAAAATATAAAGCAACCCGTTTATTTGGATTGTTGTAAGTTTGCCACAAAGTTAATTCGCCACGAAAAAATGTAGGTATGTGTAAATTTGCCACGATTCTACTTTGTTTAGAATATTTTCAAAATAATAATTTATCTTATTGTAAATTCGCCACGATGCTTTCTTACGTACGGATAGCAGAAAAATCTAACAATAAGTGTGTTTATTGCCCGTGGTCCACCCGCTTGGTTCACCTAGGTGTACCACGGGAAATTATTTTTGCCCGTGGTTGACCATTCAGGTCAACCACGGGCAAAAATAATTTCCCATATATGTTTTTATCGTAGTATTACGAAAGAAAAATAGTGATATTAAATTGTGAAGTCCGTATGAAAATGTTGCAATCTTTTTATTTGAAGGTAGGCACTGTTTCCAGGATAATAATGGAGGACCATTACAATAAGACATACCTACATAAAGATTAGGTAAAAGTACTAGGCTGGCATGAGTTCAAGGTGGTGTTTTAATTTTTTTATATGGTAATTGTTTTAATCATTTTGAATAGTCTAGCAAAAGTACAAGACCGGTCAGGTGCAGATGTTTAAAAACATACTACCTTGAACTTACGTAAGCCTGGCACTTTTTCTGGTTAGTAACATTCTTTCAGTTTCTAAGCTTGTAGCTGGAATTTTGTGCGGACGGCGAGCTACCCATTACTCCCATGGCCCAGTTGCCCCTAATATAAACATAAGGTGCAACTGGTTCCTATGAATCTTCTTAAATGTGAAAAACAATTTGCCGTGGTACACCTAGGTGAACTAAGCGGGTGGACTACGGGCAATAAACGAATAAATGGAATTAAAAAGTTATTTATTTTTCAAAATCTTAGCGATGTTTCGCTCGATGCTTGGCTCGGTTCGTTATTTAGTTCGAGAAATTTTAAAATGACGCATGCTCGAGTTTCTATTAAAAGTTGATACTCAAGTCTCTTTTACAGTTCGAGCTCTAAAACCAATAACTTTACTTGCTATCGCTACTTTTAGCAAAAATCATGCCAAATGTGGATTTGTGGCAAATTTACAATTACTCTGACGCACCTATGACGAATTTACATATGAATTTTATGCATGTGACGAATTTACTTTCAATGTATGGTCTTTACAAAACTGTGGCGAATTAACTTTGTGGCCAACTTACAACAACCCGTTTATTTAAACTATATCAATAAAGAGTATTTTACGCGTCCCCAGCATTTTTATTACAAATTCAAACATTTTAAACTGGTCATGTAAACACCTACTGACCCTGGAACGTAAAGGGCCATAGAACGTACGAGATGGATAATTTTAACAAGTAAAAAACGTGTTTCATAATAATCGAAGACTACAGAGATAAAACAATTCGCTGACCAAATCAAATTACAACATTTCATCGATCCATATATTATAATAAAATGTCGCAAAAATGCTCATAGGTTTAAAGTTTAAATCACCATATTTTTGTATGACACTAAAAATATCAAAAAGTAACAGGCAAAGGTGTCATACAAAAGCGCCATGACATCTATGCCCGTCACTTTTACACTCACATTGACCACTAGTGCCAGTTTGGTACTTCAAAGTGCCAGATGTGTGACGCTAGGGCGGATAACAACTCACACGTGTAATGAATGCATGACTCGACACGTAGCGACACTGGCTCGGTGTTAGATACTTGTGTAGGGATGTGCTGATGTCGATAAAATTATCGATAGTTTTGTTGAGACTTTTTATGACAAAGACAATCCAAGGCGGTCGATGGTTTTGCGGTTTTCAATCAAAGGCACACTATCATTATATCAACTGTAAGTGTGCATTTCATTTGTTAATCATCGTTATTATATAATGTTTATAGAGTTTTTACCTTAAGTTCATTAATAGAATCAAAGCCTGACATCACAGGCATCACGTGATTGAAAATATAGCACGTTTATTCCTCGTATGCTCTGTCCCACTCCTGTCAGGAGACCTACTTTCTCATTTTCCATTTCTAGCGAATCTGGACATCCTTTTATCAGTTCTGACGGAATCGAGGCGTGAAACATGAATAAATTGGTATATGTTAATCATCAAGCAACCAATTTTGATCAACTTTACTGTTCATAGACCTTTTCTTCGTTCTTTTTTTTATTGTTTTGTCCAAAATCATCGACACTATCCACTCAGTTCCCACGTCACTAGATGGCACCTGTCCGACGCACGCGCACCCGTTCATTAGGTCGCTGCGCGTGATTGTCATTTGGCCACGCCCCCCGGGCCCGCTTAGACAATTATTATAATTCGTATTATTACGACTTGCGTACCACTGGATGTTTTGTTGTGTTAGCTTTTTTTGATTTGTTATGTAAGAATTTTCGGTAACCTATATACTTATGTTCCTGTTTTTTTCTGAGCCTTTTTGTATGACACTTATCATAATTTATGAGCAACCTTTAAACCATTTTTGTGACAAGAAATGCCAGTAATAGGAACTACGCTTAACTAAATTTATTTTTAGAGCACAAAGCTTGCAGAGTTACAATTTTGTTTTACTCAAAAATAGTTATCTAAATTGTTTTTAAACATCAATAACTATGATATCAATGTAGTTTCCTTTTAACGAGATTAACCTGATCTGTATCTAGAATTATAGAAAATATATTGACATAAGCCATCGAAAAAAATCTACTTAGCCATTGACACTTATGTAGAAAAACGAAACAGTTTGACAGCAATAGCCATTTGTACCTGCCCCTTTTGACAGACACACATACACATTATGTAAATGAATAACACAGAAAACTCAGTAACCGGCAACTCAGTCCAATCTAGAGCTACAAAAAACGCCAAAAACCTTTACAATATACGACAGCTTAATTAAAGATTTCACCGTGACCCATCTCCTCAATGACACACACTGACAAAAGAACAAAGACGGAACCATTAGATTGTGCAACCTCTATTTTATATTCACGCACTGCGCACTATATAATGACATACGAAAGATCTCTAATAGCAAGCAACCAAATTGCTCTGACCGCTTGCCTCTTAGTCTTGACCAACTTATCCTGCAGACAATACAAAGAATTGTAAGCCTTCTAGCTTTATTACTAAGGTTGGGGTTAACGGTATGGGTTATGATTGTATAAATTCGGTTCTTAGTAGATCACCACGCCTACCGTTGCGACAAATGGGGACAGTTTAGTTTTCTTTGCTTTCTTTTTACGTCTAGGAAAATTAAATCGTATTGTTGTCAGGTAAGGTTGGATTTTGATTGGTAAAGAGAGTGTTTTGTCATTGAGAATATTGTTTTTTTGTTACAAAATAGTAACATTTGGAGATATGGAAGTATCGTCTATGTGTAAATTGTTTTTTTACGAACAATAAGATTGGGTAATCTTTTTTTATGGTAATTTCCTTTGGATTGCGAGACGTGAGGTCAGTGTGAGCGACAGACATTTGTCTATTTGAGTCTTTTACGAAAACAATCTGTATTCCACGTATAAGTATTCTGACTCTGTCGGGGCTCCTTTAAGAGGGCCAATGCCTGCTGGGGTCTCATCAGGTAATCGTGACCCTAGAACGTAAGAGGCTATTAAAGGATCACCGTGGATTTGAGTCAGTAAAAGTCTGCCAGTCTCTCTCGTCCCACCCCGTAGGTAGGAGGACTCATTTGATGATTTTACCAATATAAAAAAAAAAGATTTAAAGAAAAACAAAAAAACCCGACCGCGTATAAACTAATTTTAAAAATTACGTGAAAGAATTAACTTAAATAAAAACTAAAAAGAAACAAGCTTAACATGTTCCGTTAAGCTTGTAAGCTGCTGTTCGCAGGAAGAAGCAGAACAGAACGACTCACAGTCGGGGCCCCTTGGGAAGATTTGATTGGTAAAATTTGAATGGGCCCCGACTGTGAGTCGTTCTGTTCTGCTTCTTCCTGCTGTTCTGTTAAGCTTGTTTCTTTCTTTTTAGTTTTTATTTAAGTTATTTTTTTCACGTATTTTTTAAAATAAGTTTATACGCGTTCGGGTTTTTTGTTTTTCTTTAAATTATTTTTTTATTTTATACTTTTTTGTTACGATTCATTGTTCACTGTTTTTTTTTGTTTGTATATCGTTTTATAGTTGAAATAAAAACTTAAATCAATAAGTAAGAAAATTAGCGAGAATGATTGTTTTGTTAAACAACTTTAAATAGTTATATATCCTAAACTATTACTTAAAATGAAAAATGATGAAAGAAACCTAAAGATGATTTTAAAATACCTATTCAACGACACCCCACTTGACATAGTTCATCGACTTTTTAATTTTTAATTTTGACAATATGGCGTCTGGTTGTCGCTGTGGTGAATTTTGATTACTGTCATGTCTTTAGTGACACTCGCAAGGAAAAGATGAATCGATTGACGTAAGAATAATCAAAATCGGCCTACGCATTTGGTCTCTAGAACGCCACATACAAACAAACATACATACATACATAGACTGATAAACACATTACCCTCCTTTGCGTGGCGCAGTCGGGTAAAAAGGATCTGGACATTTTATAATCTAAGATAAATCCTGCTTTAAAATAAACCAAGAAGGTCAGCAACTTCTAGAATATAATAACGACATTTGCCAGTGTTGCTACCTACTTATCTCATGATTCCCACAAGCCCAGCCCTACTTATACCACCGGCCCTGATACATTCGTTTTTCTACCGAATAATGTCACGACACGATTCAAATGACTTTAGATTAGACCCAACACTGGTACAGTCAGCATCAAAAGTTGTTGACCACATTCAGATTTTCAACATCGCTGTACACCTTAATAATACATTATAATACAGAGTACAACGTTTTTTTTTTTAAATCATTTGTATAGAGGCTTGCAGCACATTTGTGTGAGGTCAGCCTCGTAAGGTAACGCTAATACATTTAAAAAATAAACTAAAATACACACATCAAAAGTGTCTAGGGATCAAGCATTTTTATGCGGATTTCTTGAGATTGAGATGTGGCTTTGTAATAAATTTATGATTTTATAAATTTATATGGATCCTTTTTGGTGCATTTCATAATTTGAATCAGGAACTGTGAATCAAATTCGAGTAAAAGATGAAAATCAGCTGTCAATATTTTCCCTATAAAAACATACAACGCATTGAAGACATTATTAGTGCTACTGTGTCCCTACTACTGATTAAAACCAACGTTATTATGGAGCGGCGACGTCATTTAAGCAGGGAAGAAATGCTCAGAGCCGTGGGAATGATAGAAGCTGGTTCCCGGCAACGTACTGTGGCTTTAGCTCTGAATACAAGTCAGAGTGTTATCAGTCGACTTTGGACACGTTACCGAAGCACTGGTACCGTGGCTGAGCGCCATGGAGGACGTTATCGCTGCACCACACGGAGACAAGACCGATACATTCAAATCTTAACTCGAAGAGCTCCAACAATAACCGCCATGATGTTAGCCGTGAGGCTTCATCACTCTTCAGGGAACTTAATTAGCGACCAAACAGTCAGAAACCGCTTGCATGAAGTGAACCTTCATTCTCGAAGACCGCTACGGGTACCACCTATAGCAATGCACAATCGTAGGATTCGATATCAATGGGCTCTTGAACACAGAAATTGGGCAGAAGAACAATGGCGTTTCGTGTGCTTTTCTGATGAGTCTCGTTTCGGTATGAGACCGGATACAAGACGTATACGACACTGGAGAACCCCTGGACGCCAACAGCGATTAAAATCCTGCCAGGAAGTCCATCCTTATAGTGGTGGAAACATCATGGTATGGGCGGGTATTTGGATCGGCGGAAGAACTGAGTTGATTTGGATCAGAGGCAACCTCAACGCTCAAATTTATGCTGAGACGATTGTATCAGACGTCATCGTTCCTCTACAAGTGCAAATCGGTCCCTTATTTCAGTTAATGCATGATAATGCACGACCGCACACCGCAAGAGTTGTAAGACAGACTCTCGCCGCAGCTAACATCAATGTCCTGCCCTGGCCTGCTCAGTCGCCAGACTTGAATCCGATTGAGCATGCATGGGATATGCTAGAGAGAAGAGCTCTGCCGAATATGGAGGGTATCCAGTCGCAAGAAGACCTTTTTTTGTTGTTGCAACGAACATGGGCGGCCATTCCACAGCGTGATTTGGATGAACTCATTTTGAGTATGCCAAACCGATGTTCTTGTGTTGTTAGTGTTCGCGGTAGAAACACGGATTATTAATTGTTTAAATTACCCAATAAAATTTTAAAGAAAACTGTTATTTCAGTCTTTTTTTCGAACTTTTGTGTTAGTGGTTCAAATGTCAAAAATCCCTTTATTAGGAAAATGGCAAATTTCTTTATTAATGCAAAGGTGACTTGGTTTATCGTTACTGTGACAAACGAAAACACTTTATTTGATGAATCCTTAAAGAAAATTTTAATTAATATCAATCAGGAGAAAAGTTATTGCAAAAATATATGTTGATCCCTAGACACTTTTGATGTGTGTACTATCTATAAACTAAAAATATTTAAAACACAACCACTACCTAATTTACATAATTACCTATATAAAAAATCACCTCTCACCAAAATGCCGAAAATCTAAATGTGGTCAGCAACTTTTGGTGCTGACTGTACAAGGCTACAGTTATATTTCAACCGACTTATCCCGTACAGGCGGGAAAAGTATCTAACTAAGAAAAAGAGCTTTTCCGTTCTTTTTCCTTAGGGTTAATACAAACCGAGACACGACGTGATGCTTAAGTTATTTTTGAATATTTTATTTTCTAGTTTCATTTCATGTTGTAGGTACTGCCACGGGAACCTCATAATGTGTGTAAGATTTCATAAGAATTTGTTTAGTAGAAGTGGTTGAAAAAGCTTTCAGAAAATTTCAATCAAATAAATAAAAATAATGGAAATGTAACTAACTTTAAAAATATAATATTCGGAATAGGCTATTTGACAGTATCAATAAATTATAAATCTAATAAGTCCGTTATTTAGAGTTTTGAAAAATAACGGACACATATTTTTTCTTATGTAAAATCAATGAATATTTACCAAGATATAACACATCAAGACTCGAGAGTGGGGGCTCGTGACGTCTGAATTCAGTAAAAAATGTACTAAATTGTGACGTATTGGCAATTTTGAAAGCATCATATCTCCGTCAATTTTGGTTTGCGTAAAAAAAGAAAAAATACGGGTCAAATATTATTTGATAATCTAACTGACGGATTAATTAGAATTTTTTAGTCAAATAGCCTATTCTAATTATCTTTGGGCCTGTCCGCATTAAAATTTTTGTTTCCACAAAAATCTTTACGATTCGCGACACAGTTTGACACAATAATAATATGTCAAACTGTGTTATCATTATGCATTTTCTTGAAAAGCAGCGCCACCTTGAACTGCAACGTTAAATTGGTTAAACTGTACAAGTCCACTTAGCCTTCAGCTAGTGCAGTACCCGATAACAAATCGATACGAAATTGCTTTGACATTTGAGGCTGTATACAAAATGTCACGAATGGCAGTGCGACAGAGGCATTCTTAGAATTTTCGTTCGTTTTATTGCAATCATTGCTTGAAGGTTGTATGGTGTTTGTAGATTTTTTTGCTGGTTATAAAACTGTAGCAACATAATGTATGGCAAAATGGAAATGTGGTGCCTTGAAATATTTAAGGAAAATAGGTACCTACCTAACTCAGGAAAACTTTGTTTCATACATCATTTAAAACAGTTTCCATACTATTCATTATTCTGTAAAAAATTATGACGTTAAAAATCATGAGTGTCAGAAAACTAGTAAATTCATTTATCTCTATAATTATTACTTGATCAAGAGCAGTACCCTTTTTTTTTATCGTGGTAAAATCATCAAATGAGTCCTCCCACCCCGGGCAGGGCGGGAGGGACTGTCAGACTTGTACTGACTAAAATCCACGGTGTCCTTCAATAGCCCTTTATATTCCGGGGTCACGGTAATGAGATAAGTCCCGCGACCCCGGCAGGCTTCGGCCCTCTAGAGGGGGGCCCCGTCATCTTGCTGACGCTCTTTGAGGCGCGCGTGGAACACAACGCGCCGTCGACCCGGGCATGGTCCATGGTCGGGCAGCGAGTTGCCCTTTACTCGCCGCCCGCATGCCCGCGTAAGAGAGCAGTACCCTTAGCACGAGTTTTCACTCTTTTACTTTACAGCGTTTTTCCAGTATTTACAGCATTTCTTGTATGAAAAAATGGAACAGCGCCTCTGGTGTGCGCAGAAGGAACTATTTTTTTCCTTGAAAATTGTCAATTTGAAATTGTCAAAGTTCCAGTTTACTTTACGTCTCAAATACTGAAAACTCGTGCTAAGGGTACAGTTATATCGGGCACGCCGCAATCGCGGCGGTAAGACCCCTCTTTGAGGAGTGGCTGGATAGGAGTCACGGCGCGGCGTCCTGACCTACCGCATGACGCAGGTCCTCACCGGACACGGAAGTTTCGGGAGGTACCTGTGTCTAAGGAGAAAGGAGGAAACGCCTGGGTGTCACCACTGCGAAGATCGCCCGGAGGACACAGTAGAGCATACGGTGCAAGACTGCCCCGCCTGGGCAGAGCACCGACGTGTCCTCACGGCGGCGATAGGCGGAGACCTCTCGCGCCCGGCATTGGTTGCGGCCATGCTGCGGGGCGAGACGGAGTGGGAAGCGGTCGCCTCCTTCTGCGAAGCAGTCATGCTCGCGAAGGAGGAGGCGGGCCGCGTGAGAGAGAGGACAGTGTCCTCCCTCCGCCCCACCCGCAGTGGCGGACGCCCACGGCGACGGACGTCGCCAGACGATCTCCGGCCACCGTAGGCGCGGGCATGCGGGCGGCGAGTAAAGGGCAACTCGCTGCCCGACCATGGACCATGCCCGGGTCGACGGCGCGTTGTGTTCCACGCGCGCCTCAAAGAGCGTCAGCATAATGACGGGGCCCCCTCTCTAGAGGGCCAAAGCCTGCCGGGGTCGCGGGACTTATACCATTACCGTGACCCCGGAACATAAAGGGCTATTGAAGGACACCGTGGATTTTAGTCAGTACAAGTCTGACAGTCCCTCCCGCCCTGCCCGGGGTGGGAGGACTCATTTGATGATTTTACCACGATAAAAAAAAAAAAAAAAGGGTACAGTTATATGTATAATTATCTGATCTATCAAAGATCCCAATGCTCTTGGACAAGTATAAAAAAGAATGTAGGTCAAAGTAATCACACAAATAAATACCACAAACAAACACGTCACAACAAAATAAACGATATTAGTGCGTAATTTAGTTTCGTCTCCACTTTCTACTAATAACATACTTACCTAAGTTATTACCGAATAGAAAATAACAAGCGAAACCAATCGACCGTCACTTGTGTTACACATTCGTCTAAATTAGCTTGAGACATCTTTTTATTGAAGTACGATAACACATGCTTTGTAAGAGTCGAAATTGTAATGACATTACGACTTTTGATTGGCAGTTGAATATGATTTCAAATACCTACTAACTCAATTATCTTCAACTACCTACAAATAAAGCGAAAGAATATTTTAATTGCTATGCCACAGTATTTGACGCAAGATTTGGCACGACACGATGTCACATTTTGCCCAGTAGACAGGAAAAGGTGTTTCCCAGTGTACAAGATTTTTGACTAAACAATTATTTCTGTTCCAATCTTTTCTACACTAACAAATCAAATTTAACATAGAGTCTTGTTGCGTTTAAACTATTCGATTTCGTAGTAAAAATTTCGAGAACAAAAATTCAATAGAAATTGATGCCTTTTTCTTCAAAATAACATACCTACATCCAGACACCTTCATCTATCAGCCATGAGACGTCCACAGCTGGACATCCTCCTTCACAGATTTCCAATAGGACCGGTTGGAAGCAGCATGCATGCATCCAGCGCGAAATATTATTTAAATATGCTTTTTAAAGTATAGATACACAATTGTCTATATTCTCGAACAAAACATTCGAAGACGTATAACATTCATTCAGCCAGTATGGCGGATTGTTGCTTTCACTGAGACGATGACTGTGTCCCATCTGTGGGAACGTTAAGAATAGACTTACTACGATTACTAACATAATATACAAGTTAAGGTCAGGGTGGCTAATTCCGTCATATGGGGCGTAACCGTCTATTTGAAATATCGTCTATTGTATAGCGACTAACGCCATCTAGGGAATTTTTACTTGAATTTAAAACTAGAACTGTTTTACCACTACAAACTCTGCAACTCGACTGTTTCGAGCATAATTTTCAAGTAGACGGTTACGCCCCATATGACGGAATTAGCCACACTGACCCTACATACATATGAAATTATGTTTATTTATACAAGTAAGTTATGTCAACACTTTTACGTGTCTTTTCTATAAAACCAAGAAAGGCTGGTGTTTCGTACCTTACTCTGAGAAGAAACAGACGAGGCAAAGTTAATGTTTTATGACATGACAGTGACAAGTCCTCAGCAAATGGACCTAGATAATTTAGGTCTCAGGCACAAGATGTATGACAGACATTCGTCATTATTATCATTAGCCTGTAAATGTCTGCGGAGGCCTAGTGATGGATTACCTGGCTGGTCGAGGTATTCAAGTAACTTGTGTCTTTTAAGTACTGGTCTAAGTTACATTTTGAATGGTTTAAAAGGTGTCATGACAGGTATGATGTCATACAAAATCAAGAACGAAAGGTTGTCTTAAATAAAGTAAGAGAGAGAGGAAAATATCTGGGATGAATGATACCTAAACGCGTGGATTTTTCATAATCCTATTTCATTAGGTATTAATTATTCTATGTTGATGGATGGAGAGGAAGAGGAAGGCCAAAGAAAAATAATATGGATGGATTGTCTAGGGAATGATATGAAAGGAAAAGGAGTAAATGATACTGTGACGTCTGATAGGGGAGAATGGAAGAAGAAAACGTGTTGCGCCGACCCCAAGCAAAATGGGATAAGGGCAGGAAGAAGAAGAATTATTTTAAATTATCATCACAGTGAGGATCTAGCATGACTTTTTACTCATGTGTTTGTGCCGAAAAGTAAAAAAGTATTTCGGTGTTAATTTGATGGAAAAGAATAGTTCCTCGATCGTATTCTAGAGGCTCTTTTTCATTATCCGTACAAGAAATTTACTTACTAAATACTTCTAGTCCATCATCAGCCTATAAATGTTCCCACTGCTGGGACACAGGCCTCCTCTCTGAGAGAGGGAGTGGGCCGTAATCTACCACGCGGGCCCAGTGCGGTTTGGTAGATGTCACATGTCTTCGAATTTTTGGTTCTAGGACATGCCCGGTTTCCTCACGATGTTTTCCTTCACCGTTTTGAGAGCAGTACCTCTCAAGTCCGCTGTAAATTAAATACGGAAATCTTATGATGAGGCGTCTATTTTGTAATTTGAGTCTGTCAAAAGGCCAAAACAGATGCGAAGAAATAGAACAATAAGTTATATCGTAGAACATTCCCTCGGGATAACTTATATATTTAGAAGATGAAGAGCATAGAACATCGTAGTATATACAGAGGGAATAATTATACTATGCTAAAATTATCTTCCAAATTCAAACTCTCAAGGCAGGTTCTTACTCAGACTCAATGTTGAACAAAAGTTTCCCCCTTAACTTTACACTCTTTCATTTTTCAAGATTTGTTATTGCGTTTTCTTATGGTCTCCTTCAACAGTAACTGCTTGAGTTTATTAGCTACAATTTTTAAAAATAAGCAAGTACCTAGTATTCAACGTTGGTAAGTTATTATGAAAATTCACTGCTTCTGGTTTTATTAATTTTTATTTTATTTATCTAAGAAGTTTTCTAGTTACTTAATACACATTTCCACCTGCGCTTTGTTTCGCACATCGGAGCCAACAAAGCCCCACATTATTATATGCCAGTATTATTAAGTAATATATTCACAGAACGAGATATGCATCTCATGTTGACAATAGAATACAATAGCGCCACGGTGATACACCTTACAAATCATATTACAACATAAACATATCTACATACATGTTTATATACTACAGTATGTGTTAGAAATGTAGGCTTGTTCACGAGGTTGTAAGTTCAAAGTGTTTTCAAACCCAGGCAAGTATCAATTTGTATTTTTCAATACATATGATGTGCTTTCTATTTTTATCTTAAACATCACTGACATTGATAAAAAAATATTGAAATAATCTGGACTTCCACATGTAACAACACACGTCTTTTTTATTGTCGTTAAATCATCAATAATAAAAGTAGACGGGGAGCCAATACAACATGTCCAGGAATACCTTTACTTGGGCCAAGTAGTCTCTTTCCAGGCGAGACAAGACAAAGAAGTCGCAAGACGGACAGACAACGCCTGGAAGAGCTACTGGTCCATCTTAACATATGGTGCTCAGACTTGGTCTTTGACTAACATCCAGAAGTTCAAACTAAAGGTTTGCAAACGAGCAATAGAGCGCAGTATATTAGGTGTTAAACTAACGGATCGCGTTCGAGACACAATACTGCGCTCCAAAACAAATATAGCTGACGTGGCTCAGAAGGCTGCCCAACTCAAATGGGACTGGGCAGGACATGTCTGTCGCATGCCGGACAAACTGTGGGCCAAAGTAGCTCAAAACTGGAGTCCTGAGACAGTGAGACGGGGTCGCGGCAGGCCACGAACTGGACAGGTTCTGTCCAAATTAAGGGAGAAGTGGAAGGAGTGGAGAGAGGCCTTTGCCCCGCAGTGGGACAGAGCAGGCTATTAAAAAAAATCATCAAATTAGTCCTCCCATCCAGGGAGCGACGGGAACAATCAGACTCGTACTGACTAAAATCCACGGTGTTCTTTAATATCCCTTTAATTTCCAGGGTCACGGTTACCTGATAAGACTGTCCCGTGACCCCGGCAGGTTTTGGCCTTCTAAGGGGGGCCCAACAGATTGCTGATAGCTCCTTGAGGCGCGTGTGGAACACGACGCGCCGTCCATCCGGGCATGGTCCATGGTCAGATAGCGAGTCATCCATTACTCTCCATCTCCATGCGCGACAATACGGTTAAAGTGTTTTGTGGCGTGTGCAAATAAACAATTATAATTCTCTCTTTCTGAAAAATAAAACAATGTCAGAAGCCAGTAGGGATCCAAAGGGATGATTATATTTAAGGATGAGATAAATTTAACCAAACTGTACAACTTTTTTGTATGAGACTTCTTGTACAGACAGTAGAAAATGGTCCAAGAAAACGCAGTCCCATGCAAAATACTTATTTGAGACAAAGTTTTGGGATAGCAGAATCTCTTTTCGTGTTTAGGTTATTTTTGTTCCATGGAGAAAGTTATTAAGTCTGATGGTCGATGTCACAACCTTATACAAGATCATAATTATATTTTTGATACATGCTGTATAAATGATGAAACATTGTATGATACAATATCACTATGCAAATTTAAATGAACAAAGAAACTATGAGGTGACTTGTGCTATGTGAAAAAATACGGTTTTGTGGGGTAATATCACTGTGTCACATGTTAACTTTGATTTAGGACAACGTATCCGTAGTTAGAACATCTTATACTTACCTGCGTCTACGACATCTGTGAAATCTACTTGAACAGCTTAATCCTTTCGGTTCGAATCCGGTTTGATTTCTCTTCTTCAAACGCTAAATTTTACAACTTGCGATATATAGAAACTATAGAACGCCACCAGCGAAATTGTTCTTATTATTTGCTTTGTCTGTTTTCATAAACCTGGCCCTGTCTGTAGCCATGTAACAAACGATAAACGCAAACGCTGAGTAGGCTTTAATAGATTTTCAACTTTATATGTTTGGGTATAACGTTGAAGATCTAGTGAAGATTGCTTATCGTTTTCGATCTTTCCTGTCGCTAACGCTCAGAAATTTTAAATAGATTTTCAACTTTAGGCTCTAGGCTATAAAGTTGAAAATCAATTGGGGAGTACCGAGCGTTAACGATTATCGTTTGCGACTTGTTGTGACTTGGCTAGGGGGGCTGGTCGATCACTTACGCCGATTATGAGAACTACGCACTTATCCTCTCGTATGCTTTCTCACTGTCGTTAGATCGCATCGCGTTCAGCCTTTACAGAGATCGCATCACCATATGGTGTCGCCGGGACGGATTGCGCTTTGTCGGTATGGGCCTGAAGAAGTACATTTACAAGGAGTCGCCTAAATAGGGGCAGAAGACTAGAAGGAGATAATTTGGAATTTCTATTCCTACTCCTCCACTATTCTTTTCTTTAATTTCGTTGCAGGATCCAAGACAGGTAAATTCATTCTCCGGGACACGTCGAGCTTCATTGGCTCGGCGCTTTTCTGGTGGTTGCCACTGTTGATTCTGGCTTTCAGGAGTTGCAGTGGTTTGTAATGAATAGCGTGCTGGATTTGTCCCTTTTTTTTATTTCCGTGGTAAAATCATCAAATGAGTCCTCCTACCCCGGGCAGGGCGGGACGGACTGTCAGACTTGTACTGACTAAAATCTACGGTGTCTTTTAATAGCCCCTTACGTTCCAGAGTCTCGGTAATGGAATAAGTCCAGCGACCCCGGCAGGCTTTGGCCCTCTAGAGGGGTGGCCCTGTCATCTCGCTGACGCTCTTTGAGGCGCGTGTGGAACACAACGTGCCGTCGACCCGGGCATGGTCCATGTCGGGCGGCGAGTTGCCCATTACTCGCCGCCCGCATGCCCGCTGGTTTTGTCCCTAGAAAAAAAAAACTGCTAGCTTCTTCAAGTACCTATACAAAACCTATCTGTATAGCAAATAACTACCATTTTTATAGCCTGTACTATGACACACTGATGGGCAAAGACTTCCTTTTACTTCTTTCAAACATCTTTGTTTTGGGCAATTTCTGGCCGTATTTTGCCCTGTGAACATAATCAGATCGATCATCACCACCAATTTAATCCTGCAAAACCAAAATCATCAGCATAATTCAACTTCAAACCAAAAACTCATTTACCGAAATATTCCCTCCACCAAAATTGATAGGCGCGTTTCACACGGCCGACTCGACACCTCCGCTTTATGAATAATCGAAACGCGCGAACTTGCCCGCGGTCATGTGTACCTAGCCTATGAATAGAGGAACCGCGTAGGTGTGAGGTGTATTCCCTACGTGTTTATTTTTGATAAAACTGCGTTGTTTTTAGGGTTTTAGTCGAGACTGGAGTATTTTCAGGAGGGTGGATTTGAGGGGATTAAAATTGACATTGAAAAAGCCTGAAAACTTCAAATCTTCAGTGTCTACATTTGTGTGATAGAATTCCTTTTTTATTATGTGAAGTGTGTGCCCTTAACTCTAGTCTAGGTCAAAAGTGATGGAGACAAAGGCATCGGTGATAAGGGGAGCCTACCCAGTAGAAGCCTGTTCACTCTAACTTTAGAGATTAGGGTTGTATGCAACGGAAACACAGACGTAAGTAGAGAGTTGCAGTTGATCCCTATGCGCATTTTGACCCTAATACAATACCAAGGGTTGATTTGTTCTAAACCGATTCGTTGGTCTAGTCCAGACCAGTGCTAAGCGTGCAATGTGCCTAACACCACGGCTGCAGAAGGCTAAATAAGGAGCCTGAACTCCACTACCCACGTAGGTAAGCATAAAGTATTTTCCATTTCAATTAATATCATTTTGAAAGACGTTTGGAAATGGTTAGTGCGTATTGGTGGAATAGCAAGAAGGTCATCGTAATAATGCATCTGAGTTTCCGAACGGATACTCCTTCAAAGTTAGAGCAAACAGCCTTCTTTTAGTAGTTTCATTCCATCGACTTCATCTCTGTCAACTCAACTTAGACTGGAGATTTAAATAAAAAACATTTATTAAATATCCTGCAAAAGAAAAAAATAAGTTCTGTTTCTTTCCACGCTCATTATTATTCATACCAACTCTGGTTACATTCGGGAGTCCGAAAGACAGCGAAAGTGTTAAAAACAAGCTTTGTTTTTCCACTCAAAATGATCACCGTTCCAATTCCAGTCCTTTCCAACATACGCTTAACCAATCCCCCGAGGTTATACATAACATTAAAAACTACCCGCAAAACACTCGTCGCCATGTTACCTGACTAATAACCGTTTACGCGCATGCGCCGTGGGCGAAGCGCGCGCGCTTAAGATTGATGCGTTTATAATTATGGCGCGCTTTTGCGCTTGTTGCGCGGGAAAATATCATTTGCGCGGCTTAATGTCGAGAACGTGTGATTGCGTGCGATGAAGATGCTTCGAGCGATTTGTGAAAAAAATGATGTAGAGGAAATTGTTGTAAAGGGAGCGTTCATTTCGGGCAGAACCTTGTGTCTATTTTATTCGAATAAAGTAATTACAGGTGATTTTTTAACAAAACATTTTATACTACTTAATTTTGTAGGTAAGTACTTAAGTTTGTAACTTAAAATTGTTTTTTTTTTAAATGGTATAATATCTCATCAGAGCAGTGACGGTCCGCGGTCCTGACATGGAAGATGCCATAAGTTACTATTCAATCAATTGTATTTGAGTATTTTTCTTTCTACTTATAAAAACTCGTGAAAAAGCAATGCTTTGCCTTATTGTTGAAGAAAACTGTACACTGAAATCATTTCCAGATGTATAATCGATACAACATATCAGTTTTAGGGGCCCTTAAAACTGAAAGGATGGAACAGGGTGGTTTTTAGTCGGTAGGAGTCCGACAGTGCTCCCTCCATCTAAAGGGGGAGGAGGAGGAGTCAGAAAAAAAAAGAAAAATATCTTGCCAATTCAGGATTTCAAATACCAATCCATCTTTCGCACACTACAGAATGACGCCATAACGTCACCAATGACAAGTCACCTTTACAAATGAATTAGCGATCCGCCAGTCGCGTGTCGAATCCACTTCGCTTGGGCTGTACAGAAAACTGCACGTATAAATTGTAACAGACAGATATTTTGACTGAATTTAACTGGCTGACATAGAACAAAGGTCTTGACTCTTTTCCTCTTGTCTCTTTTCCTCTTGCCTCTTATTCTTTTGTCTTGAAATGCTTCACGCCAAAAATGAGACAACCATACCTTCTTGTCCTGTCTTCGTCTCTATTATGTGACGGGACCTCAGAACTGTAGTTTTGACAGGTTCACAGTTTTGTTAGAAACGCAAAACCAGTCCTATTTCACTTTTGCACCTTAAGAGCTACGTTTTTTTCTTTTTTTTGTATGGTAAAATCATCAAACGAGTCCTCCCACCCAGGGCTGGACTCGTACTGTCTTAAATCCACGGTGTCCTTCAATAACCCTTTACGATTCTGGGTCACGGTTACCTTATAAGTCAGTGACGGTCTCGCGACAAAGAAGTAAAACATAACATACGTTTTGCACCCATTTTACTACAAAATAAGTCCTACGGCTGATATGATAATGATGAAGCGAAAGACAAAGACAAAAAATAACCATCAACATGCAGTTGATTGTACGAACGGAATTAAAACACGTCATATGTCATTGGGACGTAACACCGTTCCGCCTAATAACGCGCATAATTTGTGTGAAGTGCGAAATAAGGTATTTTGCGAAATGTCTATTAGGTACACTAGATGTTTTGCAAGACATTTGTTTCTTTGTTGTTTTTTCGTAATACGCATTGTTTTTTCGTCATGCGTGTCGCTTGCAAGATGTTGGTTTATGTGCGTTAAGGATCATTGTATTCGGCATAGATGAGTTAAGCGGATTGGCCACGAACACCAGATATTGACTATAAAAATCAATGCCACTTTTCGTTGTAATGTTATAACTCAAGAACGGGCTCACTTATCCAAACCAAATGTTTAGGCTTTGTTCGAACTATTTAGTAGATGCTTTACGTGAAGTTTGCACAAACTCGGACGAGCGGTTCTTAAAAGCGGTGGTTCGCACGGGTATACCCGTGCGAAACTGGGACGGGCCACTAGTTATTTTTTAATTTTAATAACGATCAAATGACTGTCGGACTCCTACTGACTAAAAATCACCTCTGTTCCTTCAATTGCCGTTCCCGTTCAAGGACTGCGGTGATATCTTAAGGCAATAATACAATAACAACTTAAACTAATTAAATACTTTATTTATTTCAACTGTCGGTATGTTTGTTATCATGACAGCGACTGTCACTTGTTTCACCCCAAATCATCTCAAACAAACTTCCAGACCTTTCAATCAATCCCCAAAATCAAATACAACCGCAACATATATTAACTTTTCAACCTTTTCCCACTACACTTCACATTTTCAATAATCGTGCCGTGTATTGACAGGACACTCCAACGTTTTTGAAGCGCCTCTTTTTAAACCGGCCTTTTTTCAACTCCGGCGCACCGTTTGATCGCAGTGATTTGACAATATGCGCGCGCATGTTTGACATACGCCGCGCATATCGAAGAAATCTCCATTAACGACAGCCGTGGAAAAAATTGACCACAAAAGACTGAATCGTCAATCGCGAGGGTGCTGGCTACTAATGGGGACCTGTGATGGTTGCTGAGAGCCGTGGAGATGACTTAGTCTAAGTATTTTTAAGAGAGATTGGTCGAATTTGTACCGTTTTGTGCTTGGGTTTTTCGAGTAAATGGTCTTATTGGCATAAAATATCCTTAGTTTTCTAAGTAACCATATCTCCACCATATCACACTATCTGATAGGAAAAACGAAAAACTAGTGTAGGTACGCGCTACTCTACCCACAAATCATTATACTAAACAACCTGTGATTCTACTGTATTTGAGCCATCTCAATTACTCATCTTGTTTTTCTAGTCCCAAAAACGAGTTAACTGTTTAAAATGGCTACTTCTCGTTACTAAAACTAAACAAAATAGTCGTCATCATAAAAGTGCCGTTTCACCACCCTTTTTAATTTTCACACATTGAACCTCATTTCATCACTTTTCTGTTTTGCTTGTACTCTTTTATCATCATCATCTTCCTACAATTTCAAAGAACAGTTTTGATTCATTAGTAAGTCACAAATAAAACAATTAAAAAAATATAACATCAAAGTGTTCTCCACAGTTTTTCGTCCGCCTATCAGCCATCGTCTCTAATGAACTTCCAAATGGAAGCTGTTCGTATCAATGCCAATCAGATTCATATTTATCGAGAGCATCAAAAGGTTTTAATGGTGGTAGCTGAAGCTGTTGACCGCGGCACAACCGCGTTTGACGGCTGTATGATATAATGGTAAAAGGTGTAAAAGGTTGGCGGGGTTATTCTGTGGTTCCCATGGGAGTGGGTTGGTGTAGGTTCTGATAGGTTAGCTGTAACTTATTTAATAATTTACTGTTTTAATGGTAGTTGTGTTATAAAGAATACGCAGTTGTGTTTGTGTCCTTTAATTTCCTTTTTTTGAAGCTGGAATATTCTTCCCGTATAGAGTGATATCCGCGTAAGTAATACCCGAGCCCGATGTTGATAAAAACTTGATCTGCAAAATCAATAATTCTTGCCGGGAACTAATCCTTTGATTTGTAAAAATACACATGATTATCTGGTATAATTGCACCATGAACAAAATCTGAGAAATAATTATATCTACACGATAATTATAGCATAAAATCTACAAGCATGATGATTTTCAAGAAAGTACATTTTATAAAGGAAGAACTTTTGGAATTTAATCACCTTGAGGGTGAAATAGAAGGTAACAATTTAATGCAGAATGATGCGTAAATTTTCCCGATGGGACATCTCATCCACAATTTGCAAATACAAAACATGACTGACTTCTGTCAAACAATTTTGTAGTCACTCCCCCAAAATCAATATCAAAAGCTAAACAAAGCTAACGACAATCACACGACCATGATTTTCTCTTTCTTCAAATCTAAAGAATACATATTTCATGACCACGAGACCGCGGGGCCATCAGACGATGATGCAGGACTTTCCTGAGATATCGTCGAATATCCCCAGATTGTCCTTTTAATTATAGGTCGGTAATGATGGCGGGTTACTGTTAGTTATGATGATTTATAGAAAAGAAGAAGATTAAGGATTTGATTGTTTTGGGGTTTATACTGTACTTCAGTTAAAATAGATTTAGTTCCCATAGAGCCAAAACTTATTACAGGTACACCAAATGAACCACTAAAATTAAAATGACCTAATTCCTTAATAAATTTATGAATTTTATCCGCAATTGGCCAAGTTTTTTTAAATGATAAAATCACCAAATGTGTCCTGAGCCCAAGGCGCTCCACCTGAAGGGTATGGCAGACTTGCACCAACTAAATTTCACGGTAATTACAATAAATTAGTTATTTTTTAATTGCTTATAATCTACTTTTTGTGGAAAGAACAATTCGTTGGCGGACAAGACTTAACCTACGACCTACCGATTCAGTACACAAAACAATTTTACGACGCCTGCCGGGGTCGCGGGACTTATCTCATTACCGTGACCCCGGAACATAAAGGGCTATTGAAGGACACCGTGGATTTTAGTCAGTACAAGTCTGATAGTCCCTCCCGCCCTGCCCGGGGTGGGAGGACTCATTTGATGATTTTACCACGCTAAAAAAAATACATTTTTACGATTCGCGACGCAGGCGTTAAATGCGTAGGTATATAAAATATTGAAATCTACTTTTATTTACAACTAGGCTTATCTAGCGACATTAGCCAAGTTGCAAACAACAATAACTTGAGATTTCAATCATAAATTGTTGCACAATATTTTATTTTTATTTGCATACTTATTGACAACGACCATTTATAACTAGACGCCTCATGCACGATCTGACTAACGAAAATTATTCTGTCAAGTCGCTGAGGTACGACGTAAGCGAGGGAGACGGGGTACTGCGTTCTGATTGGCTAATACTGCGTTCTGATTGGCTAACTCAAGGTCAGTGCGACACGGGGACTCACAGGAGTGGTCGAGTCACGACGGTTATAAGATTTTTTTACCTAATGTGTTGACAGACATCGGTCGCCTGTGATTAGGAGTCTAGTTATATATGGTCGTTGCTTATTGAGATAAAATATATTAACCTGATAGTGTTCTGTAACTTTTGAATTAGGAATTTACAAACTAACAGAATTTCCTGTTTCCAGTTTTTGTCCACTCAATAAACATAAAGTCGTGTGGTTAATTTTAGTCATGGTTTTGCAAACTCAGAAATAACTTAACTATCCAATATTAACACTTGTTAAGAGTTCACAGGTCTTAATTTAAACTTTGAAATGCGCAACGAATCGTAAGTGACAGAATTTCTTCTTAGTTTCATATCTAAATTATAAATGCTACGTGTGAAGTGACTATTTCTATTTATTTCAAAGGTGAAATGCAAAAACACACGTGGTTTTAGAATATCTTTTAGTTTTGTAATGTAACCTGACGTTAACTTCGCAGTGAAATTGGAACATTGACCTTAGATTGTGATTTGAATCAAACAAACAATTATTTGAAGAAAATAAGAACTTGATGACTGTCGCCAGTGCCTAGGTAAGACCTAAAGATCATTCGGACATACTGGAAAATCAACAGATTACTTCGCAGTTATATACCTATTGAAATAGCTTCCTAGACTATTGCTAGGCATCCATTCCTCCATTATTTATAATGGAGTCGAAAGCTTAGGCCAAGTGACGATTATGTTAACAATCATTGCATGCCGCTCTGATCGATGCACCGCCAATATATCAGGCCTATTGGATATTGGCAAATTACTTAGTAGTACTACGAGGAAACAGCGATATTTATATATTTATTCCTACTAGTAAGACAATAAATGATTGTCTTACTAGTAGGACTCGGACTAGGAGGAGCTGGTGGCTAAATAATTACAGCCGCGCAGGCTGATCTTTCGGCTTAAGCCGCGCTTGCCGAAGTTGGTATATGGATGGGTGACTATGTGTCATAGCGAGTTTCCTCCGTACTTCGAAAAGCAGGTAAAACCGTTGGTTCCGGCTGTCATTTGTAGATCTATGACAGTCGTTACTATTAGTCAGAAGCTCTAAAATTCTGACAACCAGTCTTAGGTACCATGGGGTATAGTATTAATCAGTTAGTGATTTGTGGAGGTCCGATAGGCAGTCGCTCCATGTAATATGTATACTGATATTCAGCTGCATCTGGTTCGATTGGAAGGTGACCCCATATATAAAAATAATATTCCACAACTATCACACAACGCCATCTAGTCCCAAGCTAAGCAGAGCTTGTGTTATGGGTACTAGACAACTGATAAACATACTTATATATTTCTAAATACATACATATTATAGATAAATTACACCCAGACACAGAACAAATGATCGTGCTCATCACACAAACATTTGTCCTGGGTGGGAATCGAACCCACGACCTCCGGCATAGCAGTCAGGGTCACTAACCACTAGACCAATAGTATATATATAGTTGGGATAAGGCTAGGCAGATGATGTCTACTACAAGGGGGAACTAGTAGGTCTTCCTCAAAAAAAAAAATCACACATAACTAACACTCAAACACAAACAAACCATTCACACATCGCCCTATCATTCGGCACCTAAAAGGTCCCGCGGTAAGCCCGTCTCCACACTACGCATTACAAAGGCGGCTGCCCATGACTTGCACATATGTGGCTCTGACGATGATGTATGGGTCTTAGTTTGTAATGAGCGCGAGTATGTTTGGCGGTTGCGTGGGTGAGGGTGTGGACTGGCTCTTATTTGTGTGTTAGGCAGAGACACTGGTACTGTGAATGCGGTGGTGAGACCCTGGTCCATTACTAGAGTGTGCTATATCCCTAAACCTGAACAATCAAGGATTTAAATAATGGTACAGACGACGCGATTTTCTGGGTCACTGGGTCCAAGATATCTTTGATTAGGCGTACGGTAATAAAAAGAAAACTGGTTACGGAGAAGAATTTTTCACAAATGCAATTAAATAGTTGTATTAAGGAATCTTGTGGACTGTTTCTATATTTTGATGTTTTGTGAAATATAGCGAACTTTTGGATATTGAAATCATGAATGAAGAAGGATTATTGTGCTGTGCATGGTCCCTAAAAATAAGCTAAACCTATGTTTATTTCTATCATATAATTAAAAAAGAAGACGAAATGACTTCGGTGTGGTTTCTTAAATTATATGATTGAAAACCCCTTTGTCTTAAATATGAGTATGTAATAAACATGAGTCTAGGTTTTATTGTAATCGTAGATAGCCAGGCCTCAGAGATCCTGTGTCTGTACACTTGTCCCGAAACGAAGTGTCGGCCACTTTGCATTCACCTTAACAAGTCACTTCATCCCCATTCCTAAAGAATCTTCAGGGTGATCTTTTATACGCAAAGACCACACCGCATAATTCCGTTCACTTTTTAAGGGTAAAAAACGCAACGCATATCCTTAAACCCGGCTTATGGCAACTAGTCCGTACAATTTGTCATCAATCTTTCAATGGCGGAGCAAGTAATGGTATCTCTGACAAATGACGTCACTAATGACGTGGAACTGAACGTATATTAAACTTAGATTACTTGTTTAATGAAAGGCAAGGATATTTGGGTGGTCGGTGGACTAGGTCCTTTGAAATATAAAAAAAATTGAATGTGAGGCTTCAAATTAAAAATACTGATGTGTTGGTCTAGTGGTTACAGGATCTACTGCCATCTAAGTGAATTCAGGTTGGACAGTGTGTTATTGGGATTTTTCTCCAGGTATAGAACACAGAAGCAACCACGGACTCTTTTCTTTTTTTTTTATTGTGGTAAAATCATTAAAACAGAGACTAGACTCCGTACTGGGGACCCAGTACGGAGTCTAGTCTCTGTTTTAACTATAGTTTCACCTCTATTATGTACTTGCCACTGGCAACTGGCGATAAATGGGTGTTCTATCAAATTATTAATTAAGAACAACTTCAAACCATTCGAGGATTATATGCGTAACGTTTTACTCGTATTAAATAAAAAATCCGGACTATTTGGATATGTCGCAGTGAAATAAGGAAATCAGGGATTTCACGAATTTCCGGCAGATGTGGAATATTCTTATTTATTACGTCTTCTTACTAAAAGAATTTAGTGATAATTATGACAAAACACCAAACTAAATCTAGTAAAATGTCAGAAAAATCGACGGAGCACCGCTTGACGGTGCTCCTACTTCTGGGTTGTTTTAAAAAAATAACCACAAAGGGGATGGCGGGGTCTTCTAGACCCCGCCATCCCATCCCCTTCCAACCTAACCTGTCCGAGTGGGGGTGCCCCCAGTCGTTTTTACGACATATTTTATTTCTCTGTGCCCCTTTTTGTACACTCCTACTTAAATACCAGCTGAACAACTTTGCATTTGAACGAGAAGAAGACGGACTCCATTGACACTCCGAGGTTCGGTTTGGTTAGTTTCATTTAAACCCTGTAGACAGAAAAATCATCAACAGTATTCTTTATTTCATTATCTCTGACTTTATGTTTAGTATTAGATAGATAGATAGATAGATAGAATACTCTTTATTATGCACACCATACAACAGGTAATTACATTACAAATTTTAACTTAAACATAGGGTGACACAATGGGCGGTCTTATCACTAAAAGCGATCTTTTCAAGACAACCTTTGGATGGATTAGGAAGAAAGAGAGACATACTGTTGGTAGTACTGTGGTGTACAATTTTAACCAATTAAACAAGATAAAAAAATATATATAAATACATACATACACATACAAACATATATAAATATATATATATATATACATATGTAATAATCACGAAAACAAAGAAAAGAAGCATAATAGTCACATGGTTAGGGAGAGAGGTAGTGCTTCTTGAGCAGATTTTTAAAAATTGACATGTTTTGTGCGCTCCTTACTGACATGGGCAAGGTATTCCATAGTCGCACTGCTTCAACTGTAAAAGATTTGTCGTAAAAGCTCGTAGAGTGCATTGGCATCTCCAGTCTCAAGTTTTCCGAGGACCTAAGATATCTATTATGTGTGTCATGAAGGAACTTGAAACGTTCTTTAAGATAAGAGGGGGTTTTAGGATTGAACAGAATACTGTAGAGTTGAAACAAGATATGAGAATTCCGGCGAAGACGTATAGGAAGCCACTTGAGTTTCACACGAAATTCAGAAATGTGATCATATTTGCGCAGGCCAAATATAAATCTTATGCAGAAATTTTGAAGTCGCTCAAGTTTATCAAGTTGTGCCTCAGTAAGATCAAGATAACTGACATCAGCGTAGTCAAGGATGGGAAGTAAAAGGGATTGTGCAAGCGCAGCTTTAGTGGCAGTCGGAAGAAAGTTCCGCAATCTCCTCAAGCTCTTGGCAGATGCGAAAATTTTCCGACTCACTTCCTGTATCTGGGGACCCCAGGATAGATTTTGGTCAATCCAAACTCCAAGATTTTTTACCTTCTGACTTAGAGGAATAGCGGTGCCGTTGAATTGTACCTGCGGTAACTGAGACCAAATTACCTTGGGGATCATCCTTGAGCTGCCAACAACAATGACCTGAGTCTTCAATGGGTTAACCAGCAATCCATGTGCTTCACTCCACTCGCAAATCGAAGCCAGATCCTTGTTAATTATATTAATAGCGTCAGACAAATCCGAATGGACAGCTTGCTTATAAATTTGCAAATCATCTGCATAAAGGTGGTAGGAAGAAAGAAGTTTCTTGGAAATAGAATTTATAAATATTGCGAAGAGTAAGGGAGATTTTTTTGTCATATCACTACTTTTAGTAAGAAGACGTAATAAACAAGAATATTCCACATCTTCCGGGATCTCGTGATATCCCTAGGGATTTCGTGAAATCCCTGATTTCTTCATCTCCCTGCGACAGATACATACAGAAAAATGAGGCTAATAACTTACGAGTACCTTATTTTTACCTACTTACCTATCAAATTAACTAAATCGTTGTCCACATGTTTTGATTAAGAATAATGGAAAATTTTAACAATAATACAGCAACTGTCGCACCCTCAAAAACAGTCTCTTTCCGAATGACCACCGAATTTCACGTCAACAAAAATAATATTTCATAAAGATCATCCTAAGTAATACAGATCTATTTAACACCGCTACCATTTCAACAGTCACACTCAACCCCGAATAAGACCCTTCTATTCTCGCAGAGTGAATAGTGAAAAAGACATTAAACCGAATTTGAACTGCAATTTATCAAACCATCCTCTCCTTTGACCCGAAATGTTATGACAAGATGATGTATCTCCAACGATGATATTCCAAACCAAATCTTTTACTTTTTAAATATTTTTTCCTTTGACGTATGAGCTAGTGATGCGACATCCGGAACAATTGTTGAAGTGATGGGTCGGCGACGATTTGACTTGCATTGTTCGTTTTTTTTAAGGAATTATTGGCTACTGCGTGTCATCGTATCTATCGTTAAGGTAGTTTTTTAAGGGATTTTTTAATGATCTTTATAGATCGTCTCTGAATTGGAGTTGGGCAGGATATATGGCTAGGATGTGGTTAAGGCAGAAAAAGAACCGTCGAAATATTGACCAAACGGCTAGATGGATGGACGATATTCAGAAAATCCCGGGTTAAAATCTGTTGAAGACATGCACAGGCACAATAGAGGGAAGGCCTATTATTATACTTAGAAGTAGTTAAAATCATGATGATTATAGATCGGTGAAACTCGTGAAAATCATCAAATTATATCACCATCATCAAAATTTTAGCATTTTTTCAACTGAGGTAGGCTCAATTTTAAAATGGCTAGAGGTGAAATGAAGATAGACTAGAAAAACAAATAAAGGAGACTTCAAAGTCGCAACATTCTGTCTGTCATTATACTTTATATTATATCTTTTGTTATTTCTAGATGTCACTAAAATGGAATTCTAAAAGGTGTCAAGAACAAGGAAATAATAACAAAGCAACAATTTTAACAGAATGACGAAGGCACCGTTGAAACCAATATGACACGCGTTGACGATCTAATAATATTATTGTGGGTGCAAAATGTAAGCTTACAGCGGTGAATAGCTGGGTGAAAACTGAAATGAAGAAGAGTAGGTAATTTTTCTCGTATATAGTTTAATGTCGTTGGTATTTTTTCAATTATTTATAATTCTAACGTGTTCGTGACCCAAGGAGTCTAATTTCTAAGCACGAAACCCGTGGTTTCGGCCCAAGCCAGAACTAAGAATGATTGACATTACGATTCCACAGATTATTATAGCTGTTTATAGTCCTTGCCACCACTCATCAACTGCGAAAAATTCGTGGTACGACAGTTTTTTATGCAATTTGATGTAATGACAGACACTAGCACAAAACAACTTCAATCGTGTCGCGCTCTCTAAGTATTGTACGTTCGCTAATTTTATTTTGATGTTAGTTACGTTCCTACAACTGTATCCGTACCTGTGTCTTCTTTAACCGACTTACAAAGTAGACTACCTAGTCATGTGAAGCGTCGACCAACCGCCTACTATCTCAAAAGATTAGGTGGGCACTAGGACCCCAAAGTCCAAGGGATTTCACTCCAAAATAAAGTAAGACATTGAATAAGCCTGTACATAGTATGTACACACTAACATAATATAGGCAGATAATAATAATTATGTTCGATGGTCTTTACTAGTGGAAAATAACACAAATGTCTGTTTGTTAATACTGAAACATATAAAATGAGTTTACCTAAACAAGAACCAAGAAATTTATCGTTTTGACCACAATGAAACAAATTCTCAAAAACTTGCGCCAAAATCGCTTTCTCTTTTACCTTAGACAGATCTCTCAACGGCTAAATACAAAGGGAACCGCGATCGTTTGCGGCCCGGCCTTCATTGCTCGCGATGACATTCACAAAAACAATACTTCTATCAGTATATGCAAGGTTCAGACAAAAAATATTAATATTTTTTTATTTTTGAAAAGCGAGATCGGATGAGATTCGAAAAAACATTCTAAGTTTCCAAGGATTTTTACAAAATCAAGGGGTATTGTGCTTTTCTTGGATACAAAATAATTTTATTTGCTAAGTACTCGTGTTTTGATACATAAATAATTATGGACAGACTGACGAAATGACGAACGAAAGAAACAAGGACTAAAAAGTTTTTGCACTGTAATGCTGTTGTCATTATAAAGTTTCACCGTCTGCAAACCAGGTGAGAAATGTTGTGGTACCTATATTCAATTAAATATTCTCATGCATATCATTCCCTACATGGATAATGTTTGCTTACTGAAACTAAGTACTAAGTTTTTCATAGTAATACAAGACTAAAGAGGAACATTTTATCTAACATCCAAGGATGGTCTACATGAGCTCGTGAAATAAAAATCGAAATTGTAATTTCCTGGCAACGTCTGATCGAGGGACAACAATTTGCGGTCACCGACTGATTACCAATACGAAACCCCAACGAAAACACTAACAAACCACCCACGTACAAAAAACAACTCAAACACGTTTCAACAAAGTAGGAATTTGTTCGAAAACGTTGACGGATGTAAGATGTTTTAATCGAATAATCGTTTAGTCGAAATTCGTCACGTTCACCGACATCTGTCGCCTGTAATCGAATCGAAGCTCGTTCGAATCGATCGACATCGAGACGATTGCATAATTCCTTACGATGACAATACGAATGGCGAGTTGGGTACGTGATTATACATAATAATGGCCCCCAATCGGCTAAATTGCTTTCGGCAGAGCGCCGATGACATTTCGATTATAAAGATCAATAGGTTTTTTTTCAATTGACGATGCTATCCTTAGTGATAAGTATTTTTTTGGTCATTGTCTTATTGTGGGGAGAAAAAATTGATTGTAGTTTGACTGTTTGCGGAAAATTACAAGATACATACTAAACTTGTTGTTTAAGGTTGTTTAAAGGAGCATTTGTGGCCCCAGTGGTAACGGCCTCTCTGTACAAGTTGTAGGTCGTGGGTTCAAACCCAGTAAGAGGCAACGGTGAAAAAAAAAACATCGCGGGGAAACCGACTTGTCCTAAAACCAATAATACAAAGACAAGACATGATATCTATCAACCCGCACCTTACACTCAGCCTGCGTACTTAAATGACACGCGAAGCGATAACAGTCCACTCCCTCTCACTCCCTCTCACAGAATGGAGGTCTGCGTCCCAGCAGTGGGATCATTACCTATAAGCTGATGATGTCATGTTATTACTACTGAAAACACTTATTTACCTTACTTAAAAGAATTTAATCATTATAAGAATCTACCGTATGCTCTTCAAGAAAATCTTAGTCATCTTCTAGCCCTGTTTAGAAGTACTCTTTCTCAATCCAAAAGAAACATAAAATCTTCATCCAAAACCTTCAAATAAAAACATGGAAACCCAGAAGAAATATTTACTCAAAATGTTAACGAAATCACTTAAGAATTCATTAAGTAAACAAAAGCCCCATCCTGCAAGTAATAGACGCCCTCCAGTTGATTAATAAGCCGCAAATTGAATAAGCCTTCTTTGACAGCATCAATTTTCTCCTCAGTTACATTACTGGTACTGTTATACCCCTAAAAATCCACTTAGAGGAGTCTATTTGAAATTTTGATAGACCCCCGACATGACACCTCACATCTATTTGGGATGTAAATTGTCAAAGTTAAGTTCGAATGGGCTTACATGTCGTTGAATTTGTAATGAAGTGTTTGTTGATTTTATATATTTTGCAGAAAGAGTTGACAAAGGTACACTATTTTTTACTGCTCCTCTGTACTTCTTGGATTCATTGTTTCCAAGACAGTAAAATTCTGTGAATTAGTTGAACTTCATTGTCTCGGTGCATTACTGGGGGTCGTTTCTGTTGATTCTGGCTTTCAGGAGTTGCAGTGTTTTAGATTTAGTGTGGCCAGATTGTCCCAGAAATAAAGACTAGGTATACACCTATTCCTGTAGACAATCATACTTCTTAATACATAATTATAACATCTTTGAACAGTTCTTTTATAATAATGTAATTTCACTGTAACTGTTTTAAATCATACTTTGAAAGCGGTGACAGTCATTGAAATAATAAAAAAATGTGCTATGGGTTTTCCTATATTTCTTTTGCATAATATCCTATTGAGTTTCAAGGTCATAATAATTTTAAGGATACATTTTAATATTATTTAAACATCGAAACACCTTTTAATTATCTTATAATAGACACGACATCATTGACGACTTTCCTAATATGGATAGGTATTTATATCGAGGCAAACATTTCCTTTTATGTACCAGTTTTATACAACGATGAAGTTGGAGATCTTTTAGTATTTGACAGTTATTTAACCCGCTCGTTATTTTTATTTCAATCGAGCTTATGCCTGCGGCTTTACTCTCTTGGGGTTTGATAATAATTGTGCTACAGGCTCTTACTACCAAGATTAAAAGTGTTCAGTTTGTAAACTATCTGTGTTCCAAATTCCATCCACATCGTTCTAACCGTTTTTGCGTAACAACCAAACGTACAAACGGACTTGTTGAACATTCGTTTCATTAAGTGAACATGAAAGTAAATTGGTCACATACACTGAAAATATGTGTAAACTCCTCACAGTTAAGTAAGGGTTATTGTTACAGTTCCAAATAAAATAAGAAGAGCTCCTATTTTTATCAACCTAGCTCAAATCCAAAACATTGAATAAGAATTCTAGAAGGAATAACCCAATAAAACTTTTTTCTTTAAACTTTAAATCACCAACACAATATTTCCTCAAAATAAACATTTTTCTTTACAATCACCCCAAAATCTCCATGTAAACCGTCCCTAAAACAGTTTACGCGTCGCGGCCATTTTGCATCACCCCGGATTGTCTCATACGTCAAATTGTCGCGGCCAGTCGACGTTGATCGATGGCTGCACCTGCTGTGTACCAACCCTTGCTAACTTCATCGCCTGTGACTTGAGAAATGTGATTTATTAAGTTTGTGATGTATGGAGAGAAAGTGAGATCATTTTTGAGGGGTTTCGGGTGAAAAGTATTGAAATGGCGTTTTAAATATTTGTTTAAGAACTTTTTCATATTGATTTGTTCTGCCGATTGTTCATTACAGGGACTGATGGAGATTTCTGAAGGTGATAAGCTTGTAGTCCAGTTGTGGGACGATTCAATTTAGAAAGAAAAAGAAGTAAATGTGTCGTCTGACGACGATATTGGTGGAAAACCACATGGTTCGCCGACAACAAGTAGAATGGGATAACGGGAGGAACGATGCTGTCGCACTGCTCGGCATAGGACTGTTCCAAAACTTTCCAGGACCTCTTCTCCTGGGGTGCTAAGACAGGAAACCTCCACGTGCGTCCGTGGACTGGAGTTCCCTCTCGGATACGTCCGTGGGAAAGACCAGTTATTCGGGCCGGTGCACCCTGGGATGCGGGCAAAAACTCTTCCTTAGGTACTGTGTGCCTAAGGGGTCTCTTTTGCCCGTATGCAAATAGCCTGTCGGGTGGACGCTCCAACGCGTGTCCCTCTGAATAGCAGAGGGCACAGCGGCGGAGCGGGCTTGCGTACGGTGAGTAATGGGTAAGCTCGCCGTCCGACCAGGTACCAAGCCCGGGTCGGTGGCGCGTCGTGTTTCACGCTTCACCGACGGGGCCCCTTATGGGGCCAAATGCCTGCCTACCTCCTCGAACCAGCTTTAGTGTTGTACGTTCAGGTCTACTCGACGCCTCTTTTTAGTTGGCCCCAGCGGAATGTGCATCCTTCGGAAATCATTTTGTGGTACTTTTGCCATCCCGCATGCTACTAACGAACGTAGTTCGCCCAATTCCATTTTTGCCTAGCAGCCTTCTTACTAAAGCCTACCATGCCTGTTTTGGAACGCATAACTATATTATCAAAATTATTGTATTTTAAGTTCAGACAATAATTTTCTTAACTCAGTGTCAATGCAACCAAGGCCAACATTGATCCAATATTTTTAAAGAGCTTTTTAGATATTCTAATAAAAATAACATAAGGTAAAACGACTAAAATATGACAACCTTTAATTAACAATAAATATTCATATTTTTGTATGGAGACAAAATTAAAACGAAATTGAAAGATATCATAAAGATGACACATCGATTCTTTTGTCAACAATTTTATACCAACTTTACATTCATCTGAAATCCTTCGATCTAATTCAAACCCTACCACTTTAAAATAAGGTTTATTCAAGAAATTTTTGATCAGCGAACTTAAGTTTGGTTATTAAAGTTCCAGTAAGGTCGATATTGGATTGGGACCACCCAATGTTGGCTTGAATGGCCTCATTAATGATATTAAGCTGTTATCAAAGAGTTCGACAGATGGCGACAGGTGACAAATAAAAGAAGAAAGAAGGTAAGATTTTTTTTTTAAAAGGAGTGTCGCCTGCTGTTAACACGATATGGTATAAAAAAAAACTGTGATTAAGAAAAATATTGATTTTGATTAAGAAAATAGTTGCAGACACGGTTTTGGGATCCGATGTCTTGGCGATATTATTAAGGTGCTGTGTTTTAAGCTCAAGTCCACTATGAATAATGTAACTAGATATTATTATTGTCATGCACAAAATTCATGCCTTCCCCCCGTAGGGGGAGGCTGAAAATGTATTTGATTGCTTAATATTCTTGTGGTCGATTGAGAATCTCATTTCCTTCCTATCAACTACAATAGTGCCTTTGTAAAGTTTTTCTGATCTCAATGTTTCCTTCTCCATATTATATTCGCGATAAATACGAAATTCCTAAATATCAACCAACCATGTACTTACATAAACGTGCCGAGTGACACACAGAGTCCACTTTACCCTGATTTTTCATTGATTTACATTTTAAGTAACATTAGGCGTTAAAATACTCGTATGTAAATGATTGAGTAGGTTTTTGGAGTTTTTGGTATTTCAAATCTTGGCCTTATGGCGAGGGAAGCAACAGAACATTTCACTAAGGTACCGCTTAATGTTAGTGAAAACAAGTATAAGGATCAAAGTCACCATCCTCAACTAAACACATGCCTGACCATCAACCATGCTCACAGATTAAAATACAGCTCTATAATTAAACCACCACCGCCGGCTCCATATCGATAATTAAGCCGTAGTAATATCGATATCGTCAACTGCAATGACGTCGGCAAATCTCAAGGGACAATACTAAATCAACGTCACATGTCAACTGAGTCCCTTACCATCTTATATTCTTGTAAAAACCACTCTAATTTGACCTTTGAAGAAGCCATGACTCTATACTTTCTTATACAACTATGTAGCAGAGTGCAAGATCTGAGGGGTCTGGTAAACTGGTTGATGATGACTTGCAGGTCTTCTGTCGCCTACCCACTTACTCTAATGATAATATTAATGCTATCTCTGAAAGCAATCGGTACGATGTTTTAATGAAAGAGTGTCTCACTTTGATTTTAGTTCGCGAAATTATTTTAGGGATGAAGTGGTTTGTTCTGTCTTATGCTTTGTCATGTTGTTGATCTACGCCCATGTTTCTAAGGTGTAAAAACTTTTAAGTGTTTTTTTTTTATTTATAGCGGTCACGGCCTTACAAAGAGTACTTACTTGAAATTCGCAAACCAAATAGACAGTATTCTAAAAAATAATAATTAAAAAAACGTTTGGAGCACCTGAAACAAAGTAGCGATCTATCAACGACGGCAATTGAAATATGCTATTCAACCCTGTTCAAAGTCAATAAAGAATCTCGAAATGTTTTGGATTTTATTATGTTCAGGTAGTTCTTCGATCAAATCATGATCATTCTCCTCTTCCACTTCTCCTCAAATTGGATATTCTTTTATTGATTCATTTGGAACAGCAAAGCTTCTTCTTCATTATCTGTTATCTAGCCTTCATCATCCTTAATTTCAAACTCAAAACAGAAGCCTTAGAACAAGACATTCGTATTTTATCTATAGTGTAATTTTATTTTTATTTTATTTTCCGTACAACAATGTACCTACAATACGGCGTTTATTGTACGGAAACTTAAAAAGCCGCTCTAGTCTACAAACGAGAAACTATTTTTTTTATCAAATTGACGTCAAAGTGCAGGAGCAGTGGTGACCCAGTGGTATCGGCCTCGACTTACGAGTTGTAGGTCGTGGGTTCGAACCCAGTCAGGTGCATTACTTTATGTAATTTATTTCAACACCACTGCTCTCAAAACGGTGAAGTAAAACATCGTGAGGAAACCGGCATGTCCTAGAACGAAAAATTCGAAGACATGTGACATCTACCAATCCGCACTAGGCCCGCGTGGTAGATTACGGCCTGCTCCCTCTCACAGAGAGGAGGCCTGTGTCCCAGCAGTGGGAACATTTATAGGCTGATGATGATGACGTCAAAGTTCCCGGTTACTTTAACGTCACATAAACGTGAAAAGTCTTGCTAAGCATCTTTAACTCATCGAACTACCAAAATTTTCTTAAACTACTCCATCTTCAAAAAAATTTAAACACCAATTTCACAGCCACACTCCAGTCCATTCCGCGGAGTCTCCCTCGAGATACCGCATAATGCAGCACACGATTCTAACCGAACATTGTAGTATATTGAGACATAAATTTTTCATACGCCGCCGGCCACTTGTGATAACCTCCTTGACCATTTGTTCCCAGAGGATGCATAAAGGACTTCTCTTGTATAAGGAATCACATATTTCATAACGGTGTGGGAATAGGGATGGGGTTGTGTCGATAGATTTTGTGTCGAAGTTCGATTTACAAAAGACAAAGGTAAAACGCATTGCTGTCAACTACAGCCTGACTGCACTCACTTTCCTTTTTTTGACTTGAACCAAGTTTCTTTTCTACCGCTAACCATATTATCCAAGGGCAATGTGGTATGCATGTGTTTGCAGGGCTCGCACATACTAAAAACAGCATTTGCCAACATCCCGATTTTTCCAGGTAGGTAGGTACTGCGTTGCATGAGGTTCGAAAACCCTCAACGCAGCTTTTTTTTTACTTTTAACATAGGTAATATCATCTTACGAAGACATTCAATATGTAAACAATTTTGTATGCTACTCGTATCTGATACTATTCTAGTCTCAGGCATAATGTAATCTTAGAAAAAGATGTGTGAAAAAGATGGATGAGAAACGATTGCATGTAGCGGAGATGAGGATGTTGAGATGGATGTGTGGAGTGACAAGAATGGATAAAGTAAGGAATGAGTTTATAAGGGGAAGTTTGAAAGTGGCGCCTGTTACAGAAAAAATGAAAGGGAATCGTCTATCTTGGTATGGACATGTGATGAGGAGGGATGACACCCATGTGACTAAGAAAGTGATGAGTATGAACGTTGATGGATGGAGAGGACGAGGAAGGCCAAAGAAAAGATGGATGGATTGTCTAAGGAATGATATGAAAGAAAAAGGAGTAAATGATACTGTGACGTCTGATAGGGGAGAATGGAAGAAGAAAACGTGTTGCGCCGACCCCAAATAGAATGGGATAAGGGCAGGAAGAAGAAGAAGAAGAAGGCATAATGTAATCTTAGAACTTTCCTCGACATAAAAACTCCAGAGACTTAGAGAATAATGATTTTGAAGTACCTATTAGAACCTGAATTAGACGAACACTACAACATGTATAAAAAACTTGCTAACAAAATCCACTATCGACATTGCAGTCGCAATCTTCGGACCCATCCCTTATTTTCGTTCACACCCTCTAAGTTTTTTCCCCGTACCGTCACAAAGGGGTATAGGGCTACCGGACAATAATAAATATTTTGACGATATCGCATAAATATCCTTCTTTTATGAATAGCAAGCGGCCCTGTGCCATCTAAGGGCGGTAATTTCTTATTTTTTATGGTCACTCCTTTATAAATCGTAGCTGTTTGTATGGGATAGGGTTTCGCGCTGTTTTTTTGTGGACGAGAATATTCAAATTGGGAGGGGTGTAAAAGGCCTTTATGAGCGACGTTTTAATTTGTCAAAGGGTTCGTTTTTTGTCATAAATGGGTAGAACGCTCATCAATCTACCGACATCAAAACCTTGATAATGGTACCTACCTAGAGATATTATTATCTAGTAGTTTTATGGCTGCAAGTAGGTATCATTTCGATTTTATTCAAATCGATCCAAAGTTCTCTGAAATAATTCGTAATAGAATCAGCAAAAGTCTAAAATAGCGTTCTGCCGTCCATTATCTAAAAGGCCGTTAAGCCACAGTTTGTCGTTTTTCACTTTTTAATGCAGTCTTATACAACTTTTGATGCTCTATCTTTTGGTCTAAGACTCATTTTTCTATGATTAATAGTTTTAGAGATACAGAACATCGCTGAGCAGTTAAACCACATAAATTTCGTTACTTCCTTAATTAAAAAGCGGCTAAGCCACAATACTTCTCTAGAAAGACGTTAACATACTTTAACGCCAAAAATAAAAGTACTTTATCTAGTCATGCTTAACTAAAAAGCAGCTAAGAGTCTTAAACATCCTTCATCGTACCTTAACTATAAAGAAAAATTACACTAGAAAGCAGTTATCCGCCAATAGCGGCTTTTAAGTTATGTATCGAAATTAGTATTAGCTAAATATCAATCGCTAGAGAGCAGCTAAACGACGATACTAGACTAAATAGCAGTTAAACGCTTGTGATTTGCGTTTGCGTTTGACTAGCTCAGGCTATAATTTCTTCCTTTTTAACAGACTTCAAGAAGGAGGAGGTTCTCAATTTCGATGTTCACATTTCTTTTTTAAGTTTGTTCGCGCATAACTCCGTCGCTTACCAATCTATTTGAATTTTTTTTTTTGTTGGAAAAAACGAAAATCAACAAAACTCTAAAAATTTATCAAAATTGTCTACACCGATTACTCCGAGGTTTCTGGTCCGATTTGTGTGATTTTTTGATCGAGGCGGTATACCTCCCATTTGGTCCTATAAAAATTAATGAGTTTGGTTCACTAGTTTTTATTTTATGAGCATTTTTAGCTTATTGTGTACATGGGCGATGTCATTACCGGTGCTACGGATTAAGGTAAAAGTACGTATTCCCGTTAGTGTACCAGTATCCGTTAACAAGTCAGTTTTTTTATTATTGCATTTTTCTACCAATAATAAATTAAAGTTTGCGAATGGCAATACCTTCTCGGTAATATTTTGTACAATTGTAATGGCAATATTGTCTAAAAAGTTTAATGGTGTCAGAACCATGAGATGATAAAAGTTTGCTTTATGAAAATATTATGGAAGTTCAAAGTTCTGTCAGTGAACTACGACACCACCACATCGCATTGATGAGCTAGCCATACTGCGACGGATAACGATAAGGTAAGAGTGTTAATTTTCTAAAATATTTGAGTATATTATGTTGCGATATAAACAATAAATTTAGGTGAATCTAATTGAGAAATAATTTATTTTGCCGTTCACATCTATTGGTACTAACAAACCCTTCTTGACCTAGTACCCGTTAAAATCGTATTTTTTTTACCGGATATTGGTACATGATGAACCCGGTAATACACGTTGTACCGAAACCCGTTATTGTGTACTTTTTACCTTGAAATAGGTCTCATTTTCCTTTAAAACTGTGGAATACATTGCCGGATATTGGGACTTGCATTAAAAGTTGCATTTAAACCCGACATCGTCCTTATTGCCTTGTGTTAAGTTCTCTTTTCCTTCGAATTAACAGAATGAAGTTTCTATGTTCCTTGTTTGTGTTGTAATCACCTGGATTCGATTGCCTCCTTAATTATTGATGTGTAACATCTTTACTATCGCTTCTGGGAGTGCAACGACCATTTATATCTAGACGCCTCATGCACGATCTGAGTAACGAAAATTATTCTGCCAAGTCGCTGAGGTACGACGTAAGCGAGGGGGACGGGGTACTGCGTTCTGATTGGCTAACTCAAGGTCAGTGCGACGAGGGGACTCACAGGAGTGGTCGAAACTAATACGAACTTAAGACTTTTTTGCCTAATGTGTTGACAGACATCGGTCGCCTGTGATTAGGAGTCTAGATATAAATGGTCGTTGTGGGAGTGACTGATTGATTGGTGAGTGATGAGTGATTGGTCAAATTGAATAGGTTTTGGACAAAGACATGGACCTGGAAAACTTACATGACTCCATCTGGGATTACCCGACTTATTTAATTTTAATTTTGTGTAACTTCTTACTTTTAATAACGCTGCTCTATCCATTTTTCTATCATGTAAGCTTGAGCTTGAGTTAATTTAAGGTGTTTAAGACAATTAAGGCAAGATTTTTAATTATACTGCCCTGGGGGACAGATATCCATTCCACACGCCACGTTTCTTTTTCACAATTTGTAACCTTTAGGTTTTGGTTTGTTTTTAAGTAATTGAATTACTACCATGTTTTAATGTACCTACCGTCGTTAAAATATTTTAAACGTAGGTATATTTTTTATTGTATTTATATTTTCCTATTGATACGAATTCAGAAATTTTCAAGAACAGTGTTATTTTTTTTTTCAGATAGCCATGTCTGATAGGCACAAGCCATATTAAAGGCCATAGAAGCAGTCAAGCTGGCACATCACCGGACGCATGGCACAGGAGCGTGGTGGTATTATTTTTCAAAAAAGGCGATAACACGCTTCTTAAAAACTAACGCCCCATTTCACTCCTGTCTACAAGTTGTTTTCGAGAGTTATCTCGAATCGTTTCGCCCAAAAGTTCGATGACTTCCAGCCGCCGGAGCAGGCCGGGTTCCGAAAAGGCTACAGCACCATGGACCACATACATACTCTCAGGCAAATAATCCAAAAGACCGAGGAATATAATAAGCCTCTGTGCCTAGCGTATGTGGACTACGAGAAAGCCTTTGATACTGTCGAGACCTGTGCTGGAGTCCATGCAGAGATGCCTCATCGACTACCGCTACGTTGGGGTGATGAAATGTCTGTATAAGGCCGCAACTAATGACCGTCCAAGTACAAGAACACAGCACAAAACCAATCCAACTACGTCGAGGGGTAAGACAGGGAGAAGTCATCTCTCCGAAACTGTTTACAAACGCGTACGAAAGGACGTGGTATAAATATCAACGGTCAGTACATCTCAGACCTTCGATTTGCGGATGACATTGTCATCATGGCAGAATCTTTGCAGGAGCTGGAAGTAATGCTGGACAGCCTAAGCGATTCTTCAAGACGTGTGGGTCTCGGAATGAATTTAGACAAAACCAAACTCATGTTCAATGGTCATGACAATCCGAGACCTGTAATCGTAAATGGTGCTGCCCTCAAGGTTGTGCAAGAATAATTATCTAGTCCAAACTATATAACTCGGCAGGCACAACTTCGAGAAGGAAGCAATTTAACCAGAAGCATAAGCTTGGGCTGGGCGGCATTCGGGAAGCTACGTCATATCTTCGAATCATCGATCCCACAATCCCTCAAAACCAGGATTTACAACCAGTGTGTCCTACCCGTAATGGCTTACGGAGCCGAAACGTGGACACTTACCATAGGCCTGGTCCACAAATTTAAGGTTGCTGAGAGAGCAATGCTCGGAGTCTCTCTGGCGGATTGAATTCGGAACGAAGTAATTCGCAAGAGAACCAAAGTAATCGACATTGCGCGTAGAATAAGCACGTTGAAGTGGAAGTGGGCTGCCACGTCTGTAGACGGACCGATGCTAGATGGAGTAGACAAGTGCTGGAGTGGAGACCGCGAATGGGCAAACGTAGTGTAGGCCTCCCTGCGAAAAGATGGGTCGTCATTGAGGAATGTGGCTGGCAGCAGATGGATGCGGACTGCCCAGGACCGGGAGGGTTGGCACTCTTTGGGGGAGGCTTACGTTCAGCAGTGGACGGCAATGGGCTGATAATAATAAGCAGTCATAAAAGGAGCCTCAATTGCAGCTGCTGCCAAGCAGTTCGGTATCTCACGGTCGAGCGACGTTGGATAACAAATTACACGTATTCATTTACTTGAGTATTCACTTAGTTTAAACTTCGCGATGTTAACTATTATTACCTATAATAATTTTCATTAATACAAATGTCTTTTCTTTGGATTAGCCCTTCTTTATTTATTTTACACAGAAATGCAAAAACAGTATTTCTGTGAACTTTAACGTAAACCAATAGAGTTCAAATTCGCATTGAATATTACCGGATTCAGGGACAATTTAACGTTTACTAGTACAAATCTACCGGGTACTGGTACAATTAGCCCTTTATTTTATATTTTTCTTTTATTGTTAAAGAAAATTTATACTAATTAAAAAAAAGAATATTACAATAAAACTTGTTTAAATTATCTCTCTATTCATGTAATTATTTTTTTTGTAAGTCTTCTAGTTTTACCATAACGTACCTGCAAAGTCAGTGAAGTTCAAAACTTCACGGTTACTGGGCCGTTTACCTTAGGTACAACATCCATCTCGCACATGTAAGAAAATTATGTATTTGACAAGAATTTGTGTTGAATATTTAAACTAAAAAGGATCTTTTAGAATTAATTTTGGTTGATTTTGAAGACGGGTACATTTTTTAATTTTTTGAGAAAGATTTTAATTTTATCCTTTTTAGTTTTCACCTCGAGTGCTCGTAGCGGAATAACCAACTACAAATAACCAATTTTGTTTATTGTGTGAGTCAACTTATTACGAAATCACAGTGAAGAGAATAACCTAAATGTTACGCTAACTGTTAGTGAACTCGAATAGTAATCAGGCAGTTACTCGTAGGTACTTTTTTTTTCAATAACAGTTGAATGCGTGGCCAGTTAATCGCCTGTCTCGAAACGGTTAAGGAAAACATTGTAAGCAAACAGGCATATTCAGGAACTTTAAAGATATGTAACATCTGCCAATCTTCACTGGAACCGCGTGGTGGATTAAATCCCACTCCCTCTCATAGAGTAGACACTTGAGTCCTATGCTTATGTTAATGGCTGTAGAGTGACTTGAGTGGCTGTAGGGTGGCTTCCTAAGACATACACAACTAGAGAAATATGAGTAGACGCGCACCTTTGTCACTCCTTCCTGAGATTGTCTCAAATACAGATGATTATAGAACAGGATATTTCCCTTTATGTTTATTATTTATTTTTCACGTTTTTCTTTACTTCTTTTTTTTTCTATAATATAACAGTACTGTTGCAGGAGGTGCTAATTGAAGCTCAATGAGTTAATGGCATAATTTTATAAAATTACCTACACAATTTAATTAGTCGTACTGATTGATTACTTATTCTTTTTTATTAAATAAAGGTCTGATTTTCATAAATAATTTTTAACATCTCAATTTTTTACCTGTAAGTGCTTACTTAAAAGGCAGTTAATTGCGAGTGAGATGTTTTTAACTGCCTTTTAGTTAAGCAATAGGAGAACTAGTATAAAAATATGTTTTACAATACCGAGCTTATTGGCGTCTAAAGTCCCATAACTGCTTTCTAGGTTAGCAAAGTTAGTCTTCCAAGCGTTAGTTACTAGGCTATAAGTGAGTTAAAATCCTTTAACTGCTTTATAACTAAGTATATTTTGATAACTTTTACTAAAAGTACAAGACGTGGCGGCAACAATAAATTGCTTTGCTATAAAGCAGTTAAGGTGTGGTTAGCGGCCTTATAGTGCAGTATATTACGTAAAAATGAAAAAAAAATGCATAGCTAAAAGTTAGAAAATTAATTTCAATAAAATGTAATAAATATAAATGAATGAAATGTATCACATATTGTGCACAAAGACTATGCCTACATATATAAATTGCAACCTTGTTCCTAGGTAGCATACTTTTCAAGAGACATCAATTCCCACTTATTTTTGCATTTTCTCGAAAAATACTTTTTGGGCTTAACGGCTTTTTAGATAATGGACGGCAGCGTTGTATTAATTTTGGTGTACAAAAAATATATTAAATACAATAAAATAGTATGTATTTGATGGGATGGTTGGCTCAGTAACTGAACGATCGATTGCTACGCTGCAGCGTTTCGCGGGTTCGATTTCCACACGGGACAAATGTTTTTACAATCAAAGTACAAGTACGTGTTCAGGGTCTAGCTATTTCTGTATGTGACTTTATGTATTTTTATAAACGCACTAACGTTATAGGAGAAATTTCTAGTAATCATCATGATTAGCATATAAATGTTCCCACTGCTGGGACACAGGCCTCCTCTCTGTGAGTGGATTGGACCATAATCCACCATTAATGCCCAGTGCGGGTTGATAGATGTCACGTGTCTTCGAATTTTTGGTTCTTGAACACGATTCTTCCTCACGATGTTTTGTTACAGCGTTTTTTTTTTTTAAGATAGAAGTTGTTCTACTTAGAAATCTAGTACCTATATAATAAAGGCACATTCCTAAGTTACTAGCTACAGCTCAGCCCACAAGTCCAAGTGTCAGCAGTGTGACATTGCCGGAAATTGCCTGCAGTCTTTGATGTGTCGGCGAGCACGCGACACCGCAACTCTAATCGCCGTGCCGTTATACCGCGGTGATACGTTTTATATCTAGCGCTATAGTTATAAATGAGGACAGGAGAATACTGCGGAAATAACATGTCTTAGATAATTTGAGAGGCTCGTGGCTAGATAAAGCCTCCTGCAGACACACGCGATTAATCGCGCGGGGCGACATGTCGCGGTCCATTCGCAGTATTTTTAGAGTGTTAATTAGCTTGGTTCGTTGTCGCAGCGCGATTAATCGCGTGTGTCTGCAGGAGGCTTAACAGCGAAATGTTTATAATATTTTTATTATGCCTTAAAATTGTATGCCAATCCGGATTATTTCCATGGAAAATCACAACCTGATTCTAATACCCTTCAAATTCCGTAAGACTCCATACAAAGACTTCGCACTTCATTGGCAGTCTTCATTCACTACACTAATAATTAAAATCTACAACAAAAATAAAAAGATCCGTTAGCATTAAGGAATGAATAATCTAGCCGTCATTTCATTCTAATGCTTACTACGAAAGTCTTTGATACAGAACATACATAGAAAATATTCAGAAAAACTGCCCTGTAATTTTCAAATACGGAGATCAAAGATGATAAATTGATTGGAAAGCATATATCCCTTCGGACGATTGACCCTTTGATCCTAGTCGAGCTACTTAGCGGATTGGTCCTTTCATGTCATGCGCTTTTCATACGAAAATTGATGTTCTAAAAAGGTCGGATAATGAAATGGTTTTAGTTTTTTGTGTAGAATTAGCTGGTAATATGCTTAAGTAGGTTTTACTTTACTACTGTGATTTCATCCGATAGGAAGTCAAAAATTGTATAGGAATATGATACCTGGAGAAAAGATATAGTAATTATACTTTGTGATAATGCAGGTTATTAGAAAAGTATCTGCAAGTGAGGTTATCAATTGAATTTTAAAATATTGTTTGAATCATAACAATCAATTGAAATTGAAATGCATGAAAATCATTAAATAATAATTAGTAACTTAGTCGATGTCATTTGATTTGAATGTAATGTAACACATTTTAAATTTAGTTTCGTATAACTTTCTCAATGTATGCATGGAATAAAAGGCTTTTTTATTTTTATTTTATTTATTTATCTGCAAGTGAATTTTCTTCCAAATTCGTTTAGCCATTTTGGGTGAAAGAATAACAAAGTTAATCCATCCATTATACTTCCTAACAAACTTAAAATATTGATGATTATTACAATTGCTTTGGTACCTTATTAATCAGTTTTGTATTATTTAAGTAATGCGTAGTACCTAATCGTAAGTTTCACAAACTATGACGTTTGTTAGATAGTCTTGAAAACAAAAAAGTTATTTTGAAAACGTATTCCAATATCTAGAAAAATATTAAAGATTTTTTAAGTAGTATGTTCAAAATATTTTGTAGGTACCTAACTGGTAATAAATTAATTATTTAACGAGACAAAGTTACTTTACATTAAAACTTAATGAAGTTCCAAGGTTTTGTGAAACTACATTAAAATTGTGCCAGAAAAAATGTTCAAAACAATTAAAAATATGATTGGCCTTATATTAACAAAGAAACGTTTTCATAAAATACTCATAAAACTTTGTAGGCTTAAAAAAAATGTAAACGAGACTTGCCAATTATGACCCCTTTGACCAGTTGCGAAGACCTTCCTTTCACCTCTGTTTACATACTATTTCTGAACTTTCCGGTACATTTTAGTGAAATACGAAGGTCTTCCTAAATTGGTTTCTTTTGCATTTTATGTACTAAAAAGGTAGGCGTGGTCGATTTAAAAATGCGAAAGATCAAAGGTCTTGATATTTTTTTTTGTTGTTTTTTGACATCAGTCGCTTTTGTATTTTTGTGTTTTATGGCAGTAATGGAAGTGGACTTCATGTATTTATATATTTTATTGTCATGAAAGATTTGGTAGAACCAGGCCTGTCTCACTCCGCGGTGTAGGCATAAAACTGCAAGTAGTTGCGGGGCCATTATGTCGTGGCCCATTCACTACGGCTGCCACGCGCCACCCGTTACGCACGCGCTCCGTCTCCTTAATATTTTTGTTTCGTTACGTGTTACGCACAAGTTTCTTGCTTTAGGTGCTTTTGGTAAATTAATAACACAATATTATTATGAAGAAAAAAAAATATATAGTACATATTTAGTAATGATCAACAAAATTATCTCCCTGCTTGTGAAGTATGGGCTTAACTGATCATGATTAGGTAGGTTACAAGTTTGGAAATGAGGCGAGATACTAAGTGGGGGGGGGGGGGGTGTGAGCCTACTGGACGACCAAGATAAAAAGACGACACTCTCACTCACCTTAAGCTGAGTACTAAGAATTAAGATCGGTAGAAAGTAGAAAGATGTTTGCGTTGTTGTTTAAAAGTTCTAACTCAGAAAATGGCACACTACGCATTCAAGGCCAGCGGTCGTAATTCGCGCGCCACTTTTTTACCTACCTACAAAGACACGCAACGCGGGGCCTGTGACAGTATGCGATAGTAATTGGTCGGTTACTAGGTTGAGTGCAAAATAATAAGGACTGGCTATTTTGCCATAGACGATAAAAATCTTTTAAATATTATTCTTTTTTTTTGTAAGATAAATGTTCAAAAATATAACAATAATAGGTAGAAAGATAATATTATTATAAATATTATTCCTCACGTAAGGTGCCGTAGGTACTCGTACCTACTACATATTAACATTCTGTGCTAACAATCAATAATGTATGTAGTAATCGATGACGAAACCAAAAAGATATAGGCTGATGATAAAAACAAAATTCCTTGAGGAACATAGGTATTTATGGTAATAATGTAATTTAACAAATGCATAAAATACGCATAGGTACCTACCTATTTGTGCCTAAACTCGCAAGTCGCAACCCTATTGAGCTTGACCCATAGTAACCTTTTAATGTCGTTGGCGTCAGATAAACCAAAATAAACTCTCGCGCGTAATCATTCAGTACATTTTTGCTTGCGCACGGGAAGTTTAGGCTATTATAAAAGTAGTTGGGCGGTACGGCTGCCAGTTAAAATGTACTTTATTTTCTCGTCTATAGATTTTACATTTGTTTGATTTTTTTTTTGGAGTAGTCCTTCTGTACCTATAGTACTATTAAGTATTCTGTGGTAGAACTGAACTAGCTAATGGTGCACTACACAAACGACACGCATACATACCACAAGTAGGTACAGACGCCATGTGCTGGTCAACCTACCGAATCTGTCTTTGAACAATCGAACATTAACCTTCCACTATTGTGATAAGGTTGAAAATCTATTAATTTGACAGATTGAGGTAGGTTGATGTGCTGGCGTCTACTTACGTTCTGTGATTATGTTCCTTGTCAACAAAATAACTACTAACTATTCTTTCTTAATGGATGGTTAAAAAATATACATGGGGCAGGTCCCTAAAATTTTCTAGCTCTTTTCGCTCGCTTCTGGTCCTATTATAATTTATTTTGTCATTTCAGTAAAATGCGACCAAGTAACTCAGTATTCAGAATAAACTTTTGTTAAAAAAAAACGAATAAAATATACCTACAGGATGTAACAATTTTCGGCTCGCTTTTTTATGTTGTCATGACTTGACCTGGACTAAGTGACCCGGCCCTATTTAAGAGGGCATATTCTGAAAATTGGCAACGTCGCAAATATCTGTCAAATATTAACAAGTTCTAATTAATTTAGCAATGTTACTTTATGGAAACAAGAAATATTGCTCTGTAGTGCACTAAAAAAATTATAAGGATTCCCTTATCATTTTTTGACAAGTAATATCAACAAGTAATATCGTAACACCGAATATATAGTTTTAGATGTAAAAAAAGTATTTGGAAACCTTCCGAATGCCTTTTTTACACCTGAACAGGTGACAACATCAAATGCAGTGTTTTAATTGCATTCCTATATCAACTTTGTAGTGCACTACAGAGCCATATTTCTTATTTTCATACAGTAAATTTACCAAATTAATTAAAATTTGTAAATATTTGACAGCTATTTGCGACGTTGCCAACTTTCTGGTTATGCGCCCTTAACGACAGAATCAGCCTTCGAACAAACATCGATATAGCCGTGTCTCTAAATTATTGATATCTCACCGAACAACAGCGCCGTAACTAGCCTTTTATGAGCCCGGTGCGAGCATCTTAAACTGTGCCCTGGCCTGCCTAATTGTGGTCCAGCATCCTCCAGGATCTACACCCTGGCATTATTGGCATACCCCTAAATTCGGCACTGCCTAACAACCTCAGTCATGAACACGACAACAACCAACGCTTGTCACAGTCCACCGCGTCGGTAACAAAAAAGAATTTCACCAAGCCTTCCGCAAAACCGTAACAGTAACACATTTACCGATATTACGAAGGAGTCAATCATTAATTAATTACGTTTTATCGTGGCCACGACACGGCATATTGTCACGCATATACTTACCCACTGACTGATATTGATTCATCGGGGTTTTTCATTAATTTCATAATGTATTGACATATTTAATACCAGCTTATTGCTACCCAAGCACAAATATGAAGATGAGGAGTAGTGGTGGCCAGTACGAGTGTTCGGACCCAGCAAGGTGCATGGGCGTCGCAAGTCTCCAATACCTTAGGACTTGAATGACTCTGGCGGTTGAGAGTCTGTCATGCTCACTCAAAAGTCTCGCTGATGGTGGCGTGTGTGTCGGATCATTTAGTTTCCTTCAAAATGGTTGAGCTGAATGGTGCTGATATATGTGTCATGTTCGTGAACGGGCGCTGACAGTTGGGCTTGGGACTGGTCATCTCTTAGCTGCCACGGTCTATTTTAATTATTAATACTTAACTTTATTTTTGAATGGTCTTTTTTATATTTACTATGGACACTTGCCACATCGTTCTCACATAATGTCACCGTCTGATGATGAATGATGTAACAAAAGTTCTGTAATAATTTTGGCGATTGAAAAAGAGTGTCCATGGAGTTTCTTGCTCATTCTTCTCCATAGAGATCAGATCAGATCTACGCTTTGCAATGAGCAACTACGGTACTTTCATAGTTTTTATGTCTTGTGACTGGGACTGTAGCACCATAACTATTTTTGTACTAGTTTTATTTTATGTCTTTTGACAATTCAAAAGTGCCTGTAATTGGCCTATAGTTTGATTATTAATTCGAGTCGGTAAAATGACAAGTGCAAGTGTCACTGATACAAACAAAATGAAACAAACCGAACAAACCTGAACACTGGAAATGTCATTTTACTGACTGGAATTAATAATCAAACTTTAGTTGAAATAAACGATTTGATTTTATTTGACTTAGGAAACCAGGTGACTAACGCAATACAAATCCATAGTGTACACAGGCACGCGTCAATTAATACCAAAGTCGTATGGATATATTGGAGACTGGCGTCGCCTAGCGTACGAAGGGGCTTTTATTATTATTATTATCAGCCTATTGCCGTCCACTGCTAAACGTAAGTCCCCCAAAGAGCGCCAACTCTCCCGGTCCTGGGCAGCCCGCAACCATCCGCTGCCAGCCACATTCACATTCACGAAGGGGCTTACTTTGTGTAATTTATTTCATTATCAAGACTGCGGGATGGATGGCACCAAGTCCTTTATTCTATGCTATTAACCCCGTTGATAGGGCAAGAGCAGTGGGGTGGATAAAACAAACCCATATAGCACAATTAAATAAAAGTAACTTTTTGGGAATCATATTTTATTGTGGTAATATCAGACAGCGATTAGGTACTACCATCAGATGCTGATTTTCGATGGATCTTAAGGTCATGTTTATGGGGGACTTTTTAAACAGGGTACTGCGACAAAGAACAAGTTAAGAAAAAACAGAAATAAATGTGAATGTCATCTTTTTTACAGAACTAACAATAATAACAAGACCTCCCAGAAAAAACCTCTTCTTGACCTCCGAAACTTTGCAAACAAAAAAAAATGTTATCAAAAAAAATCATGTCAATTAATGAGATAAAGTCATTAAACTCAAGTAACTAACTGCAAACAATTAAAATAATATTATTATGGTACTTTAAACATTCAGTTTGAAGGTCAAAACGTTGTAAACAATTAAATAACCCAATGTCCTTATCTAACAACAAAATAATAATTAATGTCAGCGTAATTAGAAGATACCAGTGATGTGAACATTTTTAACAAAAAACTCGACACGATAACTTTTGTGATGTATTTATTTTTTCTACAACCTTTATAACTTGACATGCGGCAAAAATGGGAACTAATATGACATATTCCGAGTTTGACACTTCGTTGACGTTTGTCTATGGTAATGGCGGCGCCATGATGTGTCAAGTAAAAATGGCGGTCTGTAATGGTTTTATAAAGGAACTTGTGTTAAAATGTATGTCTCATCTTGGGAAACTCTATTGTCTAAGTTATTTGCATAATAATAACTATCTTGTACAGAGACGTGAGTTTTTTGATGAATCGCATATTTTTAGATTGAAACATTCTTTGTTTTTATGATTTTTAATAGTTTACCGCAGAATTTTCGGTACAAAATAATGCATTATCAAAAACAAAACGTGTTTCTAAGTTACATACCTACTTCAAGCTTTAAAATTAAGTGAGTAACGATTCTAATATGTATAGTCATAAAAAATGCTACAATTGTTTAGGTATTTCACACCTAAATCTATTTTTTATAGCAATTGTCTATTAAGCACAATGATACTAATGACTTATACAAATTGGTCCTGATTCATGGTCGGGCCATTAATCCAGTCTTGTCATAAAAACCACGGGATTCATATTTTAAGTGTTCGTCATATTTTGCGGAATTTAGCAGTTTTTTTTATGCGTTCCATCATTTTTATGATGCAGTTTACGATTCTTTTCGTTTGACCGATTTGAAGATGTGATGTCATTCATTGAAACACTGGTTGTGCACGGCATGGTTGGGTAGTGCCGGAGACATCGACTGCTTCGCTGCCTGAAGGTATGTCATGGGTTCTATTCCCACACGGAACAATTATTTTGTTTAATCTACAATGTTAGTTCTAGGTCTGACTGTTGTAAACGCACCCAGAATACAGGATTTATTCCTAATTTGGTTCAATGTTTAAACATAGGTCGGTAGGGGTAGGGGTCGCGGGTCTAATGAGCTACCGTGACCCGGAATATAAAAGGCTATTGAAGGACACCGTGGATTTTAGTCAGTATAAGTCTGACATTTCCCCCTGCCTTGGGTGGGAGGACTCATTTGACGATTTTAAGCCTCCTGCAGACACACGCGATTAATCGCGCTGCGACAACGAGCCAAGCTAATTTCCACTCTAAAAATACTGTGAATGGACCGCGACAGTTAATCGCGTGTGTCTGCACGAGGCTTTTACCAAGCTAAAAAAAATAGGTAGGCACTATTAAAGAAAATACGATAAGCATAATTGAAGAAGATACATAATTTAATTAAATAAATAAGCGACAATTTATTTTAAAGTACATAACATCAAATTGTTATTATGATACGTTCTCAAAATAAGGGTGCGCACTGAACCGTACCAACACGATGACAGAATCTGTCATGCTTTACGAATATTATTAAAATGTCTTTAACGTCTTCATTAACATATTAATAACAAGTTAACGTACATAATTTAACCTACACTTCGGCAAATTTGAGTCTGGGATTCTCTGAATGACTTCTAGGTTAGCAAAGGCCACTTCATTTCCAAATGGAAGAGTTTTGAGCAGGTGGAAAAACTAGTTGAACAGGGGGATATTTGGCGCAGCCTTGAGACACACAACATTATCTTTTCTATTGTGTGTCTCAAGGCTGCGCCAAATGTCCCTATTTTTAACCGACTTCAAAAAAAGGAGGAGGTTCTCAATTCGTCGGAATCTTTTTTTTTTTTTTTTTTATGTATGTTCCCCGATTTCTCGAAGACGCCTGGACCGATTTGGAATTTTTTTCTTTTGTTTGAAAGGGTATACTTTCCAATTGGTCCCATGATCATCAGGTCAGGATTTGATGATGGAATCCCAGGGAAATCGAGGGCAACCTTCAAATTTTATAGGCACATAGTACCATTTTCATATATTTTCTAAAGCTGTTCAAGTATTTGCATCTGATAATCATCATCTCAGGTGGATGAGCTGATGATGGAAGGTACAACTCCTCAACGGCTTGGAGTAGGCATCGACTGATTTAGTTTGTGTTCGCATATCTCTGGAACTACAAGTCCGATTTAAGTAATTCTTTTTTTGTTGTACTAAGTATTGTTTAACTTACGGAATACTGCAAGTTTCATCAAAATCGGTTCAGTAGTTTTTGAGATAGGGAATTTTATTAGCTTATTGTGCACTTGAGAGAGAATGATTTATTTGACAAGAATTTGAGTTGAATATTTAAACTAAAAAGAGTAAAATAAAAAACTTTAAAAAAAAAAATGTAACCGCCTTCAAAAACAACCACAAAAAAGGGTAAAATAACCTACAAAATAACTTTTCTTTCAGAAGTCGGTGGCAAAAAAACAATGAAATGAAAAAAAACAAAGGCACCGACTTCTGAAAGAAAAGTTATTTTGTAGGTTATTTTACCCTTTTTTGTGGTTGTTTTTGAAGGCGGTTACATTTTTTTATATTAAATTATTGTTGAATGCTTGCTCAAACAGTATTGTTCTTTTTGATACTTCAAAACTCTTAATAATTATCTAATAACACATGGTAGTGTAATGTCGTATAAGAAGCGTCCGCGCAAGGTGAGGGTGCGCGGCGGCGCGTGCGCTCCGCCGGGTTTGTCACGCTCCACGACAATTGGTGGAAAAAATCCACTGAGCACACCTACTAGGGATGGCAGGATCGAGTAATTATGGTTATGAAATCGTGTAGTGTAAACAAATTTATTTGCTTTAAAATATTTTTGAAGATCAGTTTTTACCCATGAATACTAATTCCTTCCATATTTATTACAAGAAGAGTCTTAAAAAGTGGTAGATACTCGTAAAATTCAAATTTGTTGCATTTTCACTGTAATCACACACCTATGCGCTACATGGCTCTATATTTTGTAAGCATATCTGCTACTGTCAAAGAGGATAAGCGTTCCATTCCCCTTTTTCTTCAGGTGAGTCATTTACTAGCAAGAAAGAGAAAGTAAACTGAAACAATGCAGACATTTAGGGAATGGTCAAATGTTCTCGAACTTGAGTGGTCACAAAGCTGTAATTTATTTTGAAAATGCCTAATTTAATATATTAAAGTTTAATAGGTTTTTAACATAATTTATGTGCTTATTATTGCTCCTTGTTCCGGGTGTCAACCCTAAACGCATGGACCTGTTACGTGGCGTGCAGTGGACGGATTCACTCGCCGTATAAGTAATCGCGATCTGTTAATAAATACCATTCTTCGCTCACTGCAACGATTGCGGACTACCTACGACGAATATTCAGGAAGCGAGTAGCGACATTTTTTTTGTGTTATAATTTCAATATTATTTATTAATTTAATCGACCGAAGATCCATGTGAAATGTGTTCTGAATATATTTTTAATATAGTTAGTATACTTAATGAGTAAATTATAAAAAATTATTTAACATTCAAACCAGCACCAATATGTTCAAATAAAGATAAAAAACAGGTAAGTATATTTTTTGTGTGACAGTTTTAATACATATTTTAATTGCTCACAAGTCATTAAACATGACTGTTTTGGATACGCATTTATTACTATCAAGAAAAAAGTTCGAATGCGAGGTGACATTGACAAATGATAACTTTTTTTCAAAGTTTTTGTCAATATTTGTAAGTAATCACAATGTTTGAATAATTAGACGGAATTACCCATAAAAAAGTTCTTGTTTTTTTTGGTACACATCAATCAAAGTCCCCAATTACACTGTCTTGCCAATATGTAATAATATGTCGATGTGGTCAGAAAGAAATCTACTTTAGTTTGTACGATATCTTAGTATTTTAAACGTGTAATATTAACCTTAATTCAAGAAAGTGGAGACAGAAAGTTTTCACATTTTTTATGATAACAGACTATTATTTACCTACCAATAATGTTTTGAATTTTTTAAAAGAGAATATTGATTGTAATCATGCTTGTTTCTCATTCCTTATTAAACACATTTACTTTTTCATTTTACATCTGTCAATTTTCCAAATTATCATAACCAATATTGCTTGTCACATAAAAAAACAATATTTTGTTGAAGAAAGTTCGTCACAACGCAAGCGCACCTACTCGTCACAAGTGCATATTGCATTATTCATGCGGTCGGCCGGACGCGTCGGTCACACCGCGGCCGTAACAACGGAACCGCTGTGCTTGCATTGAAAAAACGCCGCACCATCTTCACTCGATTGGGGTTTAACATGCAATTCATGCAATTGTTTGTTGACTTTACTTGGAATTGTTTTTCTTTTACGCTTTGTGCACTATGGGTTGATGGACTTAATTAATAATTACATTGTGGTTGCCAACTTGACTGTTAAATGTGGCTGAAATATGCGAAATGTAACAAAACTTTTTATTACTTATGTTTTATTTATTAAATTTTTGATGTTGATAAAAAAAACGTTTATATTTTATCTCACCATCGCAGAAATTATCACTCACCTATTCTTTTTTCTTTAATTTTTTTATCGTCAACTCTTGCCCTCAATCTAGCCGAAAAGCAAAGACTGATATTTTCATCCAAAAGGAACTGGAAATCACGAGGAAACTCACTTTGATCGATGGTCAACCATCCACAGACCAACCTTAGCAACCGTGGCTTGACCTTTGAGATGAACCTGCGTGGTTGTTATTATTTAGCCACGACCTACACAAAATAATTAAATTATGTGTAAAAAATTGAAATGAGACATGTTTACTTACTACACGTTTACAACAGGCTATTAGAGCCAGAACTATTTTTTTCTGATTCTATTCTATTCCAGCCTTTGATAAAATTTTACCCAACTTTAAATATATCGCTATAAAACCGACAGAATTTCTTAAATTAACTAATATTCAGCGAAATCCACCCAACGATAAAAGACGGTATGGTACAGTCAGCATCAAAAGTCGATGACCACATTCAGATTTTCAAAATTACTGTACATTTATATCACCCATAAATTGCTCAACAAGATAGGCGCCAGTATTGAATGAACATCATTAAAGTTCAAAATTAACTGAACACTACTCGTCAAAGGTCACTGAACACAGTTTTGTCAAAATTTGCTGATCGTTATAATATCCGAAAACGCCATAACATTCAGTTTTACAAAAGTCACTGAACAATATAAAATACTTGTTTTAGTTAGGTATCTAGTGTAATCACGACAATGTCTAAAAATAACTTCACTTAATAAATAACAAAAGTGACTGAACAATATAAAATACTTGTTTTAGTTATCTAGTTGAATTCACGGCAACGGTCAAAATTAACTTAACATCATAAATGACAAAAGTCACTGAACATTACTTTGTTTCGGATACGTAGCGTGTAAACTTATAACTTCTATCTAAAATAGCTGAACTGCATACTAAAAAATCTTTAGAGAGTTATAAATCCAATCGTGTCCTATCCAAACTAAATCATGTAAAAAAAATTAAATGGATGTGAATTTCGAATTTAACTTTCCAAAATAATTTTGTTTTTTTTTCATAGGATCATTGAGAAATATTAGAAGTGGGTGTTCAAGCGGCAAGCACATTTTCCCATTTTTTTTTTTTTTTTTATACATTCACTTTTCTTGATTGTCGTTCCGGTTGGATTTTTGCAACTCAATTTTAAGGCACTTCCCGATAAGCTAGCTGACTGAAATTTTACACACGCTCTGAATTTTGATGACAATACATGACTAGCTAAGAAACGTCGTAACAAATCCAATATGGCGGCCTCCCCAAGATGGCGGACTGGCTGTTTGAAATCCACCCCATGATATGGGTATCAAATGAAAGGGTTTGCTCTCAGGAATACGAAAAAATAGTCACGTGACTTAAAACCAATATGGCGGACGTCCAAGATGGTGGACTGGCTGTTTGAAATCCACCACCATGACATGGGTATCAAATGAAAGGGTTTGCTGTCAGCAATATGAAAAAATAGTCACGTGTCTTAAATCCAACATGGCGGACATCGAAGATGGTGGATTGGCTATTTGAAATGCACCCCCACGATATGGGTATTAAATGAAAGGGTTTGCTGAATGGGATACGAAAAAAAATATCACGTGACCTAATCATCCAAACCAACATGGCGGCCGTCCCAAGTTGGCGGATAAGAAGTAAATTAAGTTTGAGTAATAAAAAGACTAAAAAGTATAATTTTTAGTCCTTGCTAAAAGCGTGTTTTTCCCACGTTTTTGTTTGTTTGTCGTTCCGGTTGGATTTTTGCAACTCAATTTTGAGGCATTTCCCGATAAGCTAGCAGGCTGAAATTTTCAGGGTAGCTTCAAACCTTTGCAAGTTACACCCACGATCTATACACGTCATGTAAATATATCCCATAAATAATCCCTTAAATAATATACGCCCCCACGTTTTGAGTGGCCCCTCTCTCAGCCCCGTAGGGTTATTTTCTATTTTTAGGACATTTAAAAACGTGGGTTTTTAGATTTTTTAAATCTATTTATTTTTAAGCATATTTTCCAAAATAAACTCGCTAGCATGATTATAAAAATAAGCATATTCCGCTTAAAAAATATTCCGTCGACATCATCTAAACTTTCTGTATCACGATCGAATAGTGACCGTATTTGTATAGAGCTGTTAGACTCACTATCAAAAATCACGCAGATTCTGATTGAATTTATACCATCGACGTAATTAATCATTTTTATAGTTCGATTGAATTGTAACCTTATTCGTAAAGCAATAAGACTCATTTTCAAAAATAACGCAGATTCTGTTCAGATTCATACCGTCGACTTAGTTTATGATTGTTATAGTTAAGACTAAAAATTATACTTTTTAGTCTTTTAATATTCAAACTTAATTTACTTCTTATTCGCCAACTTGGGACGGCCGCCATGTTGGATTGGATGATTAGGTCACGTGATATTTGTTTTCGTATCCCATTCAGCAAACCCTTTCATTTAATACCCATATCGTGGGGGTGCATTTCAAATAGCCAATCCGCCATCTTCGATGTCCGCCATGTTGGATTTAAGACACGTGACTATTTTTTTCATATTCCCGACAGCAAACCCTTTCATTTGATACCCATGTCATGGTGGTGGATTTCAAACAGCCAGTCCACCATATTGGACGTCCGCCATATTGGTTTTAAGTCACTTGACTATTTTTTCGTATTCCTGAGAGCAAACCCTTTCATTTGATATCCATATCATAGGGTTGCATTTCAAATAGCCTGTCTGCCAATTTGGACGTCCGCCACATTGGATTAAAGTCACGTGACTATTTTTTTTCGTATTTTTGACAGCAAACCCTTTTATTTGATACCCATATCATGGGGGTGGATTTCAAACAGCCAGTCCGCCATCTTGGGGAGGCCGCCATATTGGATTTGTTATGACGTTTCTTAGCTAGTCATGTATTGTCATACTGCATACTAAAAAATCTTTAGAGTTATAAATCCAATCGTGTCCTATCCAAACTAGATCATGTAATACATTAAATGGATGTGAATTTCGAATTTAACTTTCCAAAATAATTTTGTTTTTTTTTTCATAAGATCATTGAGAAATATTAGAAGTGGGTGTTCAAGCGGCAAGCACATTTTCCCATTTTTTTTATACACTCACTTTTCTTGATTGTCGTTCCGGCAAGCACTTCCCGATAAGCTAGCTGACGAAATTTTGCACACGCTCTGAATTTTGATGACAATACATGACTAGCTAAGAAACGTCATAACAAATCCAATATGGCGGCCTCCCCAAGATGGCGGACTGGCTGTTTGAAATCCACCCCCATGATATGGGTATCAAATAAAAGGGTTTGCTGTCAAAAATACGAAAAAAAATAGTCACGTGACTTTAATCCAATGTGGCGGACGTCCAAATTGGCAGACAGGCTATTTGAAATGCAACCCTATGATATGGATATCAAATGAAAGGGTTTGCTCTCAGGAATACGAAAAAATAGTCAAGTGACTTAAAACCAATATGGCGGACGTCCAATATGGTGGACTGGCTGTTTGAAATCCACCACCATGACATGGGTATCAAATGAAAGGGTTTGCTGTCGGGAATATGAAAAAAATAGTCACGTGTCTTAAATCCAACATGGCGGACATCGAAGATGGCGGATTGGCTATTTGAAATGCACCCCCACGATATGGGTATTAAATGAAAGGGTTTGCTGAATGGGATACGAAAACAAATATCACGTGACCTAATCATCCAATCCAACATGGCGGCCGTCCCAAGTTGGCGAATAAGAAGTAAATTAAGTTTGAATATTAAAAGACTAAAAAGTATAATTTTTAGTCTTAACTATAACAATCATAAACTAAGTCGACGGTATGAATCTGAACAGAATCTGCGTTATTTTTGAAAATGAGTCTTATTGCTTTACGAATAAGGTTACAATTCAATCGAACTATAAAAATGATTAATTACGTCGATGGTATAAATTCAATCAGAATCTGCGTGATTTTTGATAGTGAGTCTAACAGCTCTATACAAATACGGTCACTATTCGATCGTGATACAGAAAGTTTAGATGATGTCGACGGAATATTTTTTAAGCGGAATATGCTTATTTTTATAATCATGCTAGCGAGTTTATTTTGGAAAATATGCTTAAAAATAAATAGATTTAAAAAATCTAAAAACCCACGTTTTTAAATGTCCTAAAAATAGAAAATAACCCTACGGGGCTGAGAGAGGGGCCACTCAAAACGTGGGGGCGTATATTATTTAAGGGATTATTTATGGGATATATTTACATGACGTGTATAGATCGTGGGTGTAACTTGCAAAGGTTTGAAGCTACCCTGAAAATTTCAGCCTGCTAGCTTATCGGGAAATGCCTCAAAATTGAGTTGCAAAAATCCAACCGGAACGACAAACAAACAAAAACGTGGGAAAAACACGCTTTTAGCAAGGACTAAAAATTATACTTTTTAGTCTTTTTATTACTCAAACTTAATTTACTTCTTATCCGCCAACTTGGGACGGCCGCCATGTTGGTTTGGATGATTAGGTCACGTGATATTTTTTTTCGTATCCCATTCAGCAAACCCTTTCATTTAATACCCATATCGTGGGGGTGCATTTCAAATAGCCAATCCACCATCTTCGATGTCCGCCATGTTGGATTTAAGACACGTGACTATTTTTTCATATTGCTGACAGCAAACCCTTTCATTTGATACCCATGTCATGGTGGTGGATTTCAAACAGCCAGTCCACCATCTTGGACGTCCGCCATATTGGTTTTAAGTCACGTGACTATTTTTTCGTATTCCTGAGAGCAAACCCTTTCATTTGATACCCATATCATGGGGTGGATTTCAAACAGCCAGTCCGCCATCTTGGGGAGGCCGCCATATTGGATTTGTTACGACGTTTCTTAGCTAGTCATGTATTGTCATCAAAATTCAGAGCGTGTGTAAAATTTCAGTCAGCTAGCTTATCGGGAAGTGCCTTAAAATTGAGTTGCAAAAATCCAACCGGAACGACAATCAAGAAAAGTGAATGTATAAAAAAAAAAAAAAAAATGGGAAAATGTGCTTGCCGCTTGAACACCCACTTCTAATATTTCTCAATGATCCTATGAAAAAAAAACAAAATTATTTTGGAAAGTTAAATTCGAAATTCACATCCATTTAATTTTTTTTACATGATTTAGTTTGGATAGGACACGATTGGATTTATAACTCTCTAAAGATTTTTTAGTATGCAGTTCAGCTATTTTAGATAGAAGTTATAAGTTTACACGCTACGTATCCGAAACAAAGTAATGTTCAGTGACTTTTGTCATTTATGATGTTAAGTTAATTTTGACCGTTGCCGTGAATTCAACTAGATAACTAAAACAAGTATTTTATATTGTTCAGTCACTTTTGTTATTTATTAAGTGAAGTTATTTTTAGACATTGTCGTGATTACACTAGATACCTAACTAAAACAAGTATTTTATATTGTTCAGTGACTTTTGTAAAACTGAATGTTATGGCGTTTTCGGATATTATAACGATCAGCAAATTTTGACAAAACTGTGTTCAGTGACCTTTGACGAGTAGTGTTCAGTTAATTTTGAACTTTAATGATGTTCATTCAATACTGGCGCCTATCTTGTTGAGCAATTTATGGGTGATATAAATGTACAGTAATTTTGAAAATCTGAATGTGGTCATCGACTTTTGATGCTGACTGTACACAAAAAAATATGCAAAAATTATTTTATAACTCGGTAAATTCAAGCTTGGTGATAAATAAATTAACAACTTTATTGACGCAATTAATCAATCTTCCAAAACATCGTATGGTACTAAAAATAAAGTATAAAATTGCTTATTTCATATTTTAGTGACGATTTTTAGTGACACGGTTTTCCGTTAAACGCCTTGGACAGTTCGCGGTAAGGTCGGCAAAACGGTAGATTGGACGATTTTGATGACGACGAGATATTATAAATCGTTTTTGTCAAATGTCAACTTCTGCGGTCGCCTCTGTTTGGGGGGACCTGTTTTTTGTGGACCTTATTAGATTCTTGTTTACCGTCTACTGATTTTTCAAGGATAAAGATTAACACAGGACAAATTTTAATTAAGCGTTCATCGGTGTGAAACTTGATACTATGGGCAGAATTAAAAAGCTTGGACAAGAAAATTAATCTGTGTTTTTGGTCGAATTGTTTAAATATAGATCGGTGTTTAGTTTAGGTAGTAGATTAGTGAATGTTAGATTAATTTGGTGTTTTTGCTCTTAAGATAAAAGTAGATAATAAAATTCATGTCCATGTCTATACCAACTTTTACGCCAACGTCGAAGAAAGCATAACATTGTGATGTGAAACAAAAATAGAAATTATAGAAATATAATTATTGTTATGTATTATTTTATGCAAGTTATTCGTATCTAAACATATTACCACGGATTAGACGTAGAGGTTTACCACACAGTTTGCCCTCCCTGAGAATCAAACTCGGAATCTCAAGCTAAATAGTCGGGAATGCTACCACTAGACCACCGAGGAACAAAGATAAACCAGGACACAGGAGAAATTCCTAGTGAGGGGCAAATTTTTTTTTTACTAATAGGTATTTTCGTTTTATATTCTTTGTATTGAAAATACCTGTAAAATAAAACCCTAAATTCTTTAGCAACATCTCCAGTACAGTCGAACATTTTTAGAACTTTAATCGTTCCATTCTTCTAAGCGACTTTATTGCACATCAAAGGTACAGTCAGCGGCGTGTTTATGAGAAAGTATGACATGATAGGGACAAAGTTAAGAATGTTAATTGATCCTCTCTTTGATACTAAATGTAAACAAGGGGAGTTTTTTAATTTGATGCGCCTAAGTTTGTTTGTAGGGCGAAATTAAAATCGTGTAGGGAAGTATGTGTGTTTGAGTGGCTATAGGTAAGTTAAACACTATGCACGCGCAGATTTTTGTTTATTCTTATGTTTAATTTTTTAGTTACCTACTCTAAAAAATTAAAAACACTTTAAAAAATTAGAAACGTTCCTGGTTACTTAAGTATTTGTGTCTGGTTGAAACGAATCTTCTTTGTAAAATAACATTGATTAAAAAAAATACAAAATACGTTTTTACTACTTTTCAAAACTCTAATTGACAGACTAATTACATTACAATTAATTAATGCTGTCTTCATGCCTATTGAATGCATTTACACAGGGTCAATATTAAAGAATAAGTAAATATCACAATTTTTTCTACCAAGATTGCACTGATTTCTACGAACTAAATAAACGCTTATTAATCTTATATCATTCAGAGAAATGCGCATCAATCAGTGAACACAGCCTATCGTTGTCCACTGCGGAACATAGGTCTCTCCCGGGCTCCGCCACATCTCCTTGTCTCCCGCCTTCTTTATTGTGGGACGCTCCATAGCTGAATGTCCTCAAGAAAGTGGCTAGGACAGAGTAAAATTGTGTATCATCATCAGCCTATAAATGTTCCCACTGCTGGGACACAGGCCTCCTCTCTGAGGTCCACCACGCGGGCCCAGTGCGGGTTGGTGGATGTCACATGTCTTCGAATTTTTGGTTCTAGGACATGCCGGTTTCCTCACGATGTTTGTAAAATTGTGTATGACACATGTTAAATCCAAATCCCTTAAACTCATACTTAATCTATAACACATCGTGCAACCGAACCCATATGGGTTCGGTTGCACGTTGTCGTTGTAATAATAATATTATTACAACGACAGAAATACCTCAATAATTACAATAACTCAAGCGCTCTATTGTTAAGTAGTTAAATCATATTTAAGTTTTAAGAGTACAGTCACCATCAAAAACATACGCACGACAAAAAAGACAAAACGACTTACACGTGTCTTAAACGGGTTCAATGTCCGAAAGCTAAATTAGTACACTTCCTTAAAGTAATGGTTAAGGTATTCGGTTTATTTTTAATTACGAGTACGCATCGTGAGTGCTCTGAGTGATCGCGATGATCGAAAGAACGAATTATGTGACAGTGTTTTGTTACGAGATGTAAAGGTCGGCCATTTTGTTTTGTATGACAGTTACATGACTTTTTTTTTTTGTTTTTTCGTGGTAAAATCATCAAATGAGTCCTCCCAGCCCCGGGCAGGGCGGGAGGGACTGTCAGACTTGTACTGACTAAAATCCACGGTGTCCTTCGGTAGCCCTTTTGCGTACCGGAGTCGCGGTATACGTATGTCCCGCGACCGCAGTTACATGACTTTAGAAGAAGTGTCAAACACATAGCTTGTAGATTTAGATATCACAATTCTCAAATTTTGACAATAGGTCCAATCGACCAAATCATAGGTAGGTCGTTTCGACCAACGGGTCCCGCCTGAGCGGGATCAAAGAGCCCTTTTAGCCACACGGGTCCATCTGTAAGGTTATGCCTTGCCTGCTTGTGTCAGTCTGTAGATGGGTGACCTTCGATTGCATAATTATCGAATTTTCTTTGTGGCTTGGAAACAGCACGTAAGACCGTTTGTTTCATCTGTTGTTTATAGATTTTTGACAGTCATTAAAGATAATAAGTTATCTGAATTTCTGTCAACTAGTATTGGATACTAAGGGTTATTATTATCATAATCACTAAGTTCTAACTGGGTTGCATAGCATGCATCAGCTAGACAAACGTTTCATAGAAAATACTGTTATCCACGTGCACCTGGTAGACTGGAAGCCGATGCCAACATAGTTGGGAAATTCTGTCTAAAAATAAATTCTGTATATATGACTTATTTTTAGTTGGGAAAATCTAGCATTATTTTCAGCCAAGCAATATGTTCGGGTCAAACAAATAACATGTCAAACTTTTACTTGAAATCTTTATCCACAACTTTTTTGTCTGTCTGAGCTCGATAAAATAAAAAGTTTAGTCAACATACAATAAATTTTCAACTATTCAATTCAGGTAAAGTACCCAAAGTAGGTACGTACTTCGTACATACTCGGGTATTAACCTGACACCTGTATAAACATACAAAAACTAGCATAAATTAAAATATTTTTACTACCTGTAGCCGAGTACTTGTTTCTTTATATTGTCAGCCTATTGCCGTCCACTGCTGAACGTAAGCCTCCCCCAAAGAGCGCCAACCATCCCGGTCCTGGGCAGCCCGCATCCATCCACTGCCAGCCACCTTCCTTAAATCATCGACCCATCTTGCAGCAAGGCGTCCTACACTGCGTTTGCCCATACGCGGTCTCCACTCTAGCACATGTTTGCTCCATCTGCCGTCTGTGTTTGTTTCTTTATTAGTTTAAAATAATAATTATTATGAAAAAATATTGTGATTGAAATTATACTAAGAGGTACTCCCTGATTACCGTGCCCTGGTTCAAGTTATTTGGTGAGGTGCTTCAGAAAGGTCAGGCGTAAGAAACATTTCACCAATCATTATGAGGATCATTATCTGCTTATCCTCTTCTGAACTACTTACACAGAACTTGACTGCTAATATGTACATCACAATCCTGGGCAATTTGAAAGGTACCCATATGTAAAAACAATTAAGTCCCTTTTCAAAAATAATCACTTTGAAGTAATGTAATCATAATCAACAGATATTCTCACTGCTGGGATGCAGGTCTCTGTGAATCAAGGAGTGGACAGTAACACGGGTACCATCCATCAGTATGTTAATTTATCAAGGACACAGATTCGGCACGCAACGACCAAAAACAAAAAATCATGTTATGCTGCACCGTTTTGAGGGTACCTAGTGATGAATAAAGGACACAAAATAATGCACCTGCCCGGGTTGAACCTCACGACCTGCAATTCCTTAGCCGTTATAATTACCAATGAGCTGCCACTGCTCATTTCTACAAATATAACAAAATAATAATAAAAAAAAAACAAAGCATCGTTAATAAACCAAACGAGGCCTGTTTGTTCGTGTTACTAACATATTACCCAAAACCGCTGAGCTACTTGTTATAGTGCTGAGTCTTAACGATCGGACCAATTGAAGTACGGGTGGTCTAGTCATAAAGGCGAAGTAAGTCAAGACCGAGACATACGGTAGTGTAAATATAGCTTTATGTGTATGATGTGGCGGTTAATGCAAGTTCATGATGGGTCATTTTTAGGGTGCCGTAGCCAAATGGCAAAAACGGAACCCTTATAGATTCGTCATGTCTGTCTGTCTGTCTGTCTGTCTGTCCGTGTATGTCACAGCCACTTTTTGTCGAAAGTATAAGAGCTATCCTGTTGAAACTTGGTTGAAAGATGTATTATGTGAACCGCATTAGGATTTTCACACAAAAATCAATACAAAACAAATTTTGGGGGTGCCCCCCATACTTAGAAATGAAACTCAAAAAATTTTTTTTCACCAAACCCATACGTGTGGGGTATCTATGAATAGGTCTTTAAAAATGATATTGAGGTTACTAACATCATTTTTTTCTAAACTGAACAGTTTGCGCGAGAGACACTTCCAAAGTGGTAAAAAGTGTGTCCCCCCCCCCCGTAACTTCTAAAATAAGAGAATGATAAAACTAAAAAAAATATATAATGTAGACCTCAATCAAAACTACCAACGAAAATTGGTTTGGATGAGATACAGTTAGCAGTTTTTGAGATATCGTCGGCCTAATTCGTTAACCTGCTAAGTCCATTTTTGGCAAAATTGACTTTTTGATGCAGTTCGAAAATTCAGCCTAATATCTACCGTAGCATTTAAGAAATAACAGCGATATCAGCCTAAAAAGGTGACAAATGCTATGCCCGAAAAACTGCTTTCTTATCACTAGCCAATCTCCACAACGCAAACCTGCTAAATCCTCTTGAGGCCTCAGTTTTGCACTGACAACGTTCCCAAACTCACGTGCCGTTTGGGAAAATTGATTATTTTATTTTATTGTTGTAATAATTAATTGATTGTGATACAGTAGCAGTAGTAAAACAATATTTAATAGCTGTCATTAATAATAATAAAATACTTAGGAGCACTACAAGACAGACAGACAACACATTATAATAACGTATATTAAAACTATTACTGATTGTTTATGAAGAGTTTAGCATTTTTTTATCGTGGTAAAATCATCAAATGAGTCCTCCCACCCAAGACAGGGCAGGAGGGACTGTCAGACTTGTACTGACTAAAATCCACGGTGTCCTTTAATAGCCTTTACATTCCGGGGTCACGGTATTCGTAAGTCCCGCGACCCCGGCAGGCTTTGGCCCTCTAAGAGGGGGCCAAAGCCGTCATTGTGCTGACACTCTTTGAGGCGCGCGTGGAACACAACGCGCCGTCGTCCCGGACATGGTCCATGGTCGGACAGCGAGTCGTTCATTACTCGGCGCCCGGATGCCCGCACCTACGGTGGCCGGAAATCGTCTTGCGACGTCCGATGCCGTAGGCGTCTACCACTGCGGCTGGGCTGTGAGGTAGACGCTGTCCTCTTTCCTACGCGTCCCGCCTCCTCCTTCGTTAGCATGACTGCTTCGCAAAAGGAGCCGACTGCTTCCCATTCCGTTTCGCTCCGCATTGCCTCGACCAATGCCGGGCGCGAGAGGTCGCCGCTTTCGCCGTCGTGAGGACACGGCGCGGCGGTGTCCTGCCCAAGCGGGGCAGTCCTGCACCGTATGCTCCACCGTGACCTCCGGGCGATCCTCGCAGTGGTGACACCCAGGCCTTTCTTCCTTCCCTATCCGACACAGGTACTTGCCGAAACTTCCGTGTCCGATGAGGACCTGCGTCAGGCAGTAGGTCAGGACGCCGTGACGCCTATCCAGCCACTCCTCAAGGAGGGGTCTTACCGCCGTGATTGCGGCGTACCCGGACCTCGGTTGCAACAGTCGCACCCTCCATACTGCCCTGAGATCGCGCCGGAGCTCTTCCCGCCGCGCTTCGAGAAGTCAAAGCAGCGGGGATTCGCCCCAGCGATGCGCCTCCAAGCGCCACTCATAGACACGCTGGAGAGCCGTCGCCTCCAGATCCCAGGGCAGTAATCCGGCAAGGAGGTTGGCCGATTCGCCGGCGATCGTGCGGTATCCTCGGATCCGTATAGCCATGAACCTCTGGCAGGAGGCGTTTGGCCCGCTGAGACTGGGCAGGAGTCGGCCTGAGGGTGGCTGCTGCCAGGTTCAGCTTTGGGGCCAAATGCAGGAAGTGCTCCCTGAAGTTCCACCGGCTGTCGAGGACGAGTCCCAAGTACTTCATCGTTCTCCCGACGCCGATGCGAACCCCTCCCACCGATGAAGAGTTCAGCTTAGATATTTTAACCCTGTTTCCTATTAAAGAAGACTGATTGTTAAATTTTTAATAATAAATATTTTGATTACTGATTGAATTCGTTTAACTGCACAATTAAAATAATTATCTATAGGTACACCATTATTACCATTAATTTACCATACTAAATTTAATTAAAAAAAACTGCTAAGTCCTCAACCAAATTGAAACTTCACTTCGAATAACTGCTTAATTATTGTTTTCCTCAATTTTGTAAAATGTGTTTAGGTTTTCTTAGATATTATGTTTTTAAAATATCAAGAAAAAATATATACGCCAACGGGATTTTCAAAATTTTGATTGCTAAACTAATAAAGATATTATTCAGTTTTTTCTTCGTCCTGTAAACTTTGCAAAAACGTATTTAGCAGGTTAACGAATTAGGCCGACGATATAGTACATTTTCAAAAACCGCAAATATAACTTTGCCATTCATACAAATACTATGAAAAACAAAGTTATTTTTATTGTTTGTGTATATTACTTACTAATCTCAATATAATTATATCTCTAATCTATGCTTGCTGCTACGGAACCCTTCATGGGCGAGTCCAACTCGCACTTGGCCGGTTTTTATTACTATATTCTAGTTCCAGATTCGAGGAGGATCTTCAAGTTGAACTTGGAAAATCAGCTGACAAAGTGATCATGCATCCATGACCCTCGCAGCCGAAACATGGTCCATATGCCTGGTCCACAAATTCAAGGTTGCTCAGCATGCAATGGAGAGAGCAATACTCAGAAGTCGGGGTGTCTGGTGGAAGGAAGTCATTCGCCACAGAACTGAAGTTGAGCGTTGAATCATTATGCTGATGTGGAAGTCGATTGGCCTTGTCTGCAGACGGATGGACGGTCGATGGAGCAGACAAGTGTTGGAGTAGACCGCGTATATGCTATAGGATGCCCTGCAGCACAATGAAGAAGATTGGAAACAGATGGATGGGGACTGAACAAGACCAAGATAGTTGGTGCTCTTTGGGGGAAGCTTACGTTCATAAGTGGACGATAATTGGCTGGTACGATCATGATGATCATCTTTTAACAGTTAGGTACCTTCAATAAATAATATAGGGGAACAGTGTATAAGACGGGGACGTTAATAATCGCGAGGTATAATGGGGACATACACTCTTTAGGCATACTTAACACAACACTAACGTAGAGCAAGCGCCATCAGGACGTCATTTGCAAGCAGCCAGACGCAAATGGCGTCCTGTTGGCGCTTGTGCTACGTTAGTTTTGTGTTAAGTTTGCCTTATCCCTCTCGCCCTGCCCGGGGTGGGAGGACTCATTTGAATATTTTACCACGCAAAAAAAAAAGGTGTGTGATTTCCCATCATACCTCGCGTCCCCGTCTTATACACTGTTCCCCTACATCAGAGATGTGATCTGGTTCTCGCCGAATATCTGTTTCCGAGCATCATGATCATCTTCCTACCCTTATGTCACCTTACTTAGGGGTCTACGCAACTTTTTCCAATCGTCGATACGCATTTCTCATTAGGTACCGATACATGTCAATTGGATTTGAAACTGAAAATATGAGAATTGATTCAATGTTACGACTAAGGAATATAGAGACTGACTGAAGGGACCTCACACGTTGAAAAAAGGGATAAACCTTTTGATACCAATGTACTTACACTAGTATAGTGTTGTGGTTTTCTAAACTGTGGTAAGTGTTTGGCGTTGTTACTTTTCTAACGAAAACCATTGCTTTAAATGTTATTTAAATGGGATTCGTGGTTTCTTTTCAAAAAAGTACTTACTACTCCTTCAAGCAAACCCAGAATTAAAGATCTATCTAACATATTGTACATGTAGTACAATCGTGCACCTAAGAATCTGTTGATCTCCATGATAAAAGAGAATTTTGCTGAAAAGGATGACATCTGTAAAACAAAGTTTATCAAAAAAAAAAGAAGACATGTCACAGCATTCAAGTTTACGGAACTAACGTGTAAACAAATGCATACAACAGAACACGTGTGAAGTAACAAAAATGTCTAAATTTGTCACTTGTGTAATGTCCCGAACGCAGTCACTGTGTCAACAAACATCGTTTGAGATATTTCAGTCCGTCCGTCCGTCCGTATGTCCGACGTTCGTATACATTACGACCAAAGACATGTGACGACGGACTATCAATCTTACAATAAATACCAGCCGAGACATCACAAACAATCCAAATAATAAATTAACACGAAAGCAGTAACATCTGAAATATTCGAAGCAACTTTGTTTTCATTAACTGTGACTTTAGTGGACAGACTAATTTTTTTACGAGCATTTTATACGTTTTTCACACGTTTCGACATCGCTCACATGTGTTACTGCGTATTAAACATGTTATGACATTATATGAGACGACTAGTATCATTTTTAATATGAAAACAGAGGTTTAAAATCTTTTTGGACGTTTGTCAGAAGCTGGTAGGACGTCAAACAAAAAGTTACGCTTTGACAAAAAGTTAATTAGGCAATAAAAAATATATTACGATCCTCGTGTCACAGTGAAACTAAACAATATAAAACGTCGTGTTTAGTCGTAACTTCCACGGTTTTGTGCATTATTTTGGTTTTTATTCGCAATGACGTCAAGGAAATGTCGAAAAGTCTAAAATAAACTTTTAATTAGAGTATCATCACTAAGGTGAAGACTGCTGGCCAAGATTTGGTAATTTGAGAAAGACTTTATGTGAACAAGTGTGACAACAAAAGAATTGAAAATAGATTACATAGGTACATTATTATAAAAACAGCTCAAATATTATGTTTTAAGATATTTATGGAACTTGATAGCAATATCATTAGCTGTCTTCGAAAATAAAAGAACGTATGGAGAAATAAAAGCTGCAAAGTCGGTGACCTAATACAAATATTCATTAGAAAACGTTGTTACTATGACAAACTTGGATGATAATGTTAGGATGGATTTTATTGCAAACGAGATAATATCGATAATGTCAACGATTCAATGTTATTGAATCGTTGACATTAAGGAATAAGGATAAAGTTAAAATTCAAAACAACCGTACTTGCATTCTTTAATAATGAAGCCGAATACACTGTCACTCAACTCGGAACATGACCCTCGAACAATCAACAATCAGCTCAAAAAACCATCACTTTTCAATGACAAGAACACATAACTCGCATCATTTATCATCCCGAGGCATAAACAGCATATAAATTAAACTGGCAATCCACCAAACCGATGCATTAGCATCAAGGCTTAATGAAATGAGGTGACAGTTACGTTAGTGAACGCTCGGGGCCTTCCATTAACCCATCTGGGTATATATCTTCATGATGAAGAAAATCATACGGTTAGGGTTAAGAGCTGGAGGGAATTACACATTTGTGTGGACGATGCGCTTGAATTTTTAAGGAAACTGTGGGGATTTTTATAAAAGGCAAAAGGAATAATGCTGTTGAACTTAAAGTTGATAATTATGGTGATGGAGACAAAATTAACAATGCAAATAACAATGAAATAAAAAGTTTCAAAATAGTGATGTCTAAGCATGACAGTAACAAAGAATCAGACGATGACATAGAAACAAAATACTGGAGCATGTAGGCGTACAGAAGAGAACATAATTTCCCAACAATAGTAGAAGACAATCGTAAAGTCACACCGCGTGCGACAGCTCACACTTTACAACTAGGTATCAACGCCAATAACGTTCGTCCTATTCTTGTCCGGTTATACATCTACTAATTTATAGTGCTATAAAGTTTTACTTGTCACTCACACGGGATTTATGCTCCGTCCGTCCTAAATGCGGTTTCTTCCGCTGACGAATTTGCTCATGTCAACGTCTACTATAAACAATATTTGAAGCGTGCAGCGTAGGCGACAGAGGCGCCTCCGAGCCATTTGCCGTCTTCCATCTGTGACGAAACGGCGACGAACAAAGGAGTATGTCTTCTGACGTAAAGTAAACAAAGTCTAATTTCCTGGACATGTATTTGCTGTACTATTTCTATTGCAGCGTCCCGCAAGGCAGACACTTGGTCCGCAATTTCGTTCTTATTGTTTGTAGTACTGAATTGAAAGTCGTCTGTTTCCGATCTGATAAATGGAACCCTGTCGAAGGTGTGTGATGTAAATCGTGCAGGCGGCGCCGGCGACGACGTCGGGACGCCACTGCTCATACAAACAACCGTCGAAGCGTATCGAGGAAGGATGCTTAACACTTGCACCTCTAATTATATCCACGGAACGCGTTGTAGAAACAAACACGTCTTTCTAGTCTGAAAGTTGGAATGCTTTAGGTTTTAAGTCGGCTGAAACAGATGATCTTGTTAATGACGTAATATATAACAATGAATGAGAGGAGAAAACGATTGCTCTCCCTTTAAAACACGTGTGATCCTTCATAAGCCTTTGCTTTCTACACAATACAACATCCTGTAAACTAAACAGTCATTCCCGATACACTTTTAGCCAAAAATAGATACGTGTACAATAAAGTTTAACCACGAGACGATCACAGAGCGCCTGAGAAGTGTCTCCTGGAAAAATGTTTTTAAAACGATGTAAAAGTTTCTCGGAACACGATTGAGGGCAGGTTTGTTTATGTTGAGAGAAACAGACGTATGTCATTCGGATGACGAGATGACGAACTTCCTCCGGAATGATAGCCATCGAAATAGATGTGCTGCTCATAAACTTTGGATTTGGGACAGGTGAGTTTAAATTTATGGCCAGATGTGTTTGCGAAGTTGTCATTGAAATTCTTTTCTTGCTATGCATGAGTTTCCATTATTTATTTAATATTTTTTACAGTTTTATTAAACGTGTTAATGTGTTACACGCACATACATACAATTTAGCTTTAGTATTCTTTTAAATTACAGCTTTCCATTCGGAACCAACTGTATCTCGATCAATTATGTATGTACTTTACTATTAATAGTTCAGCTTTTTTGTTATAGTTAACCAATTTACTCATCATCATCATCATCATCATCATCTCAGCCATAGGACGTCCACTGCTGAACATAGGCCTCCCCTTTAGATCTCCACATATACCGGTTGGAAGCGACCTGCATCCAGCGTCTTCCGGCGACCTTTATAAGGTCGTCTGTCCACCTCGTTGGTGGACGTCCTACGCTGCGCTTACTGGTCCGCGGTCTCCACTCTAGCACTTTTCGACCCCATCGGCCATCTGCTCTGCGAGCAATATGGCCTGCCCATTGCCACTTCAGCTTGCTAATCCGGTGGGCTATATCGGTGACTTTAGTTCGTCTACGGATCTCCTCATTTCGGATTCGATCACGTAGAGACACACCGAGCATAGCCCTCTCCATAGCTCGTTGAGCGACTTTGAGCTTTGAGATGAGGCCGATAGTGAAAGACCACGTTTCGGTGCCGTATGTCATCACTGGTAACACACATTGGTTGAAGACTTTCGTCTTGAGGCACTGAGGTATGTCGGACGAAAAGACATTGCGTAGCTTCCCGAACGCTGCCCAACCGAGTTGGATTCGGCGGTTGACCTCTTTCTCGAAGTTGGACCTACCTAATTGGACTACTTGTCCTAAATAGATATATGAGTCAACAACTTCGAGTACCGAGTTTCCAACAGAGACTGGGGTGGGCACAACATTGGCATTTGACATAATTTTCGTCTTGTCCATGTTCATTTTCAAGCCCACCCGTTGTGAAACTCGGTCGAGGCCATCGAGCATCATGCTGAGTTCCTCCATCGACTTTGCCATGACTACGATGTCGTCGGCAAACCGAAGGTGAGTGATGTATTCGCCGTTGATGTTGATGCCAAGTCCTTGCCATTCCAGGAGTTTGAAGGCGTCTTCCATTGCGGCAGTAAACAGTTTCGGGGAGATAACGTCCCCCTGTCTTATGCCTCTTCTCAATGGAATCGCCTTCGTGCTCTGCTCCTGTACTCGGACCGACATGGTGGCGTTATTATACAAACACTTCAACACCTCGATGTACCGATAGTCAATACGGCATCGCTGGAGTGACTCAAGTACCGCCCATGTTTCCACCGAATCGAAGGCTTTCTCATAGTCCACAAACGCTAAGCATAATGGCAAGTTATACTCTTCGGTCTTCTGTATAACTTGCCGCAGCGTATGGATGTGGTCTATGGTACTATAGCCTCTTCGGAAACCGGCTTGTTCGGGAGGCTGGAAGTCATCAAGTCTGTGTTCGAGACGGTTCGTGATAACCCTTGAAAACAGCTTATAAACATGACTCAGAAGCGTGATGGGTCTGTAGTTCTTCAATAGGCTGTTATCACCTTTTTTGAAGAACAACACCACCTCACCCCTGCTCCACGTTTGAGGCGTTTTGCCCTCGGACAGGACGGAATTAAAGAGTTTCTGGAGGACTTTAAGTACCGGTGTTCCACCCGCTCTCAAAAGCTCTGAAGTGATTCCGTCCTCGCCCGGCGCCTTGTTGTTCTTAAGCTGCTTCAGGGCCATCCTAATCTCGTACAGACTGATGTCCGGGATATCTTCGGTATAATGTCGGGATAGCTTGGCTCTTGGATCTCCTACCAAGCTGTCAGCGGGCTTTGCGACCGAATTGTATAACTGTCCATAGAACCTCTCGATCTCGCCTAAAACCTCTGCTTTGGTCGACGCTATGCTGCCATCCTCCCGTTTCAGCTTTGTCATCTGGCTTTGCCCAATAGACTTGTCCTTTGCGAACACTTTGGAGCCTTGGTTTCGCTGTATGGTCTCTTTAATACGATTCGTATTAATGAGACGCAGATCGTGTCGCAAGGACTTAGATATACGTCTATTCTATATTATATAACAATTTACTACAAAGTACCTATTAGTTCATAACATATCTATTTCACAGTCCTATCACTGTTACAAAACTGAAACAAAATATAGACGATTAACTACAAAAATAAACAAATCTTGAAGAACGCTTCATTTTATTTTAAACAGAATGATTTTCTGAAGGTTTATTACTGAATATTTATATAATAGTCGAGTTTTTATTTATTTTAATTCTGTTATGATATAATACGACCTTTATGCACAAGAAACTTTCTGAAAAATGTAAATATAAAAAATTGTATTTTTCTCATCATCGGCGTCGGTATAAAAATCTATTTGAGGCTGAGCTATCGTATGTTATTTCATCATTTGTGTATCTTCATCTCAGTGCACCATCTTAAAAATATGCTTCCAATTACAACACAATTATTACCATAGGCACCTAATGAAAATAAGTAAAAAGCACTTTTAAAAATTTCCTTTACGAAATCACTTAACAAATTTCATTCAAAAAAGTTCAAAATCCTAACCCTGACAATGTCACCCTCCCCCCAAAATTTAAACAAACAAATGACAGACAAACCACATCAAACGTTCAATTTGTTAGCGACGTGGAACCATTGACAAAATCCATTAATGTCGAGTCGGTATCTCGGCAATTAGTAAACAAATGAGCCGAATGACAGATCGGGCTTGTTGACGTTGTTGGCACGGTGACAAGTTTGTGTCGCGGCGATGAAACGGTTAAGGTGAATGAAGCATGAAAATGGAGCACAATAATTAATCTTTTTCGATATTTTTTTTCGATTTTATGACGTCAGTATAGCTCAGACGTAAAAGAAAAGATAACAATCGAAATTACAACAGAAAAACCATTTTTTTGTAAAATTAAAAGATTTTAATTTAGTAATGAAGTTAGTGGCGCCATTCTAATCCATTAATTTCATGGTGGTCTCGGTGATAAGTAAACAAAGGAACTTCCTGTTTAATTAAATAAAAGAGAAAAAAAAATGTTGACAGATTTGGCACTGTGACAAGCTGTGACGAACGCGGTTCGTGACGTGACGATGAACGGTTAAAAGATAAAATTATTGAAATACGATAAACTGTAGAAAAGAAATAGACTATTAAATAGCAATTAGCAATAAATCAAAGTCAATTAAACGAAATATATCCACATTATTATGAAGATTATTATTTTATAACATTGATAATTTCTGCTTTCAGAACCTTAATATGATTTTCTGACAAGGTGTTGGTCTATCACACTTTCTAGCGTTTGTTAGTAATTCATTTCAAACCGTGAAGTTTTAACTGTGACATGAAAAAAAAACTCTCCCCATATGACCACAAGATATATTTAACATCTGTTGAACACTTGTCTAAAAAAGTGTCAACGTCAAAACGACATTTCACGTTGCTAAAAGGGTCGTTTTGCATTTACACTTTTTTTTTGTCCAGCGTTCATCAGATGCTTATCTATTTGTGGTAAGGCGGTGAAAGTATACTTACCTACTTCAGTACTTACATACCTTATTTCAGCCAAAGAAAACATAAACAAAAACAGGCAAAGTAGCTAGTAAAAGCTATATAATGTATATATATTTCAAATGTGCTCATCAAGCCCTTTAATTTGATACCCATGTCGATACTGTGTGAAAATATTTTTTTTTCGGTTACGACTTTTCATCCCCTAGAGGGCGCCATATTGGATTTGGTGACACGTCACCTACCCTATAACCAGCGGATAACTGAGACGCTTCTAACGACACCTCATTTGTCAAGTAGTGATAAGTAGTTCAGAAGTTATGAGGGAACAGATGAACATACATACATACATACATACATACCGGTCAAAATCATAACCCTCCTTTTTGCTTCGCCGTAGTCGGGTAAAAAAAATCGCTTTGTAATCCCGCCAGTTTCCAACCGGAAACTAAACAAAAAAATTCATAAACCATTGGAATTAAAACAATTCTGGCAAGATAATGAAGTCAGGCGCCATTGACTATCCATTAGTTTCACGGTGGTCTCGCAATTAGTTCACCAATGAGCTGAATGTCAGATCGAGATTGTTGACAGTGTTGGCAACGTGACAAACTGCGCCGGCGGCGGTAGCAGGGTTAAGATGGATTTATAATGGGCGAAAATGTTCGAAGCAGTGTTGTGAAATTATGCATGAACTGAAAAAATATCCGTAATTAGTGCAGATGCAATCAGTAGAAGTCAAACGAAGAAGATTTTTAACCGACTTCAAAAAAAAAGTAGGTTCTCAGTTCGACCTGTATGTATGTATGTATGTTTGTCCGCGATTATCTCGCGTTTGGCTGAACCGATTTTTATGCGGTTTTCTGGAAAGTGTTCATTACATTCTGGAGAAGGTTTTAGTATATAACACTAATGGATGACCCGTGCCGTTGCCCACGTGGATCCGTTTTGCTTACTTGGATAGTAGATTCAGGAAAGTATTTGTTACATTCTGAGAAAGGTTTTAGTATATAACAATAATAGATATCTCGTGAAGTTGCTCGCATAGATCCGTTTTTGTTGCTTACTAGGATTGTAGATTTTCAAAGACGCCGATTATTTTAAAGATTTTTCTTGAATACCTATCTAAACTAAAAAGGGTAAAATAAAAAACTTTTTGAAAAAAAAGGGAACCGACTTCAAAACCAAACACAAAAAAGTGTAAAATAACTTTTCTTTCGGAAGTCGGTGGCCATAGTCAATGAAATAAAAAACAAAGCCACCGACTTCCGAAAGAAAAGTTATTTTACACTTTTTTTGTGTTTGGTTTTGAAGTCGGTTCCCTTTTTTTCAAAAAGTTTTTACATAAATACTCGTACGTACGACGTGATGACATATCCTTCCTTCCTTTAATCCTTGCCTTGAATAAAAATTATATTTTTTCTCATGTAAAATGTACTCTAGTAACTTTTGCCCGCGACTTCACCTGTGTGTTAGTCGAACATTGTCCCACGAGAAGTTAACACTGTGTTCAAAGGCCGTGTTTACCGTACAAACGTCTCAATCCTTAAACAACTGAAAATGGAGAAAGCGCAACCACTCTCTTCAACCTGCCTGCAACGTGTCATAAAATACTTTGGTCACATTTCTCGCAGAGGTACCAACAACATGGAGCGGCTAATGGTGACCGGGAAGATAGAGGGCAAAAGACCTAGAAGCCGAAGCCCAAAACGGTGGTCTGATCAAATCTCGGCAGAACTCGACATGCCTATCAGCACTGCAATCCTTCAGGCCACTGACCGCAACAGATGGAGAAGTTTGATTGACAAATTGAAACGGAGTCACGATGCTCAGCAGTGAGAGAACGATTGAGAAGAAGTTCAAAGGCAGTATATGTGTTATTCCAGGGTGTGCCTGTAATCTATAACCTTCAACCTTTCTGGCATGGTAGAGTTTTTAAAAACATATGCATTCATCCAAATTTGCGTATGTATGGTATTAGTTAGATTGTAGTACTAATTGTTTTTTGAGGAGCTCGCGGCTAAATAATTACATCCGCACAGGCTGATATTCCGGGTTAAGCCGCGGTTGCTGAGGTTGGTCTGTGGATGGGTGATCATCTGGAATAGCGAGTTTCCTCCGGGCCTTAGAAAGCACGTAAAGCCGTTAGTCCCGGCTGTCATTTGTAGATCTTTGACAGTCGTACCCAGTTACTGGGTTGTGGAGGTCCGATAGGCAGTCGCTCCATGTAAAATACTGATATCCAGCTGCATCTGGTTCGACTGGAAGCCGACCCCAATATAGTTGGGAAAAGGCTAGACAGATGATGTAGTACTATTGTTTTTTAATAATAATTTAATTTTAAAAGAACTATTCACCCAGCAACTTAACCGAAACGCATCAACATCCCCCTTAACAAAACGCGTGTGTGGTGACAGCACGAACACATGTCCCTCTCTAAAAACACGAATATAAATCCCGAACCATTCACTGCAGCTATTTTAGATTAATGACAGACAACAGAAGACAATTCATCCCATTCCACCTCGAATTAAAGCTGATTTATTTTTTTAAACCACGTTTATTCGATTGCTGAGCAACTGAATTATTTTCGTCGGAAAGGTTTGGGAATTAAGTTGTATTTTTGGATGTTTTCAGGTGACGGTAATTAGTGGCGAGCTAATCAATCACTGATCATCAATTATCAACACAGTATCAATGAAGTTTCTGAAAAATGTAATGATAAACATTTTTTGTTGAAAAAAAAATCAATTGCGAGCAGGATTTGAACTTGCGAACTGTTAAAAATCGCACAGTTCGCACCACAGGGATTTATGGTTGCAAAAAATTAAAAAAGATTGATGAATTTTAATAATTTTTTTTTTTTTTTTTTTAGGGTGGCAAAATCATCAAATGAGTCCTCCCGCCCTGGGTGGGGCGGAAGGGACTGTCAGACTCTTACTGACTAAAATCCACCCGTGTTCCTTCGGATGCCCTTTACGTTCCGGGGCCACGGTATCCTGGATTAAGAAAAAATCCGCGACCCCGGCAGGCATTTGGCCCCATAAGGGGCCCCGTCGGTGACGCGTGAAACACGACACGCCACCGACCCGGGCTTGGTCCCTGGTCGGACGGCGAGCATACCCATTACTCACCGTCCGCAAGCCCGCTCCGCTGCTGTGCCCTCTGCTAATCAGAGGGACACGCATTGGAGCTTCCACCCGACAGGCTATTTGCATACGGGCAAAGAAACCCCCTTAGGCACACAGTGCCTAAGGAAGAGTTTTTGCCCGCATCCCAGGGCGCACCGGCCCGAAAAACTGGTCTTCCCCCCGGACGTATCCGAGAGGGAACTCCAGTCCACGGACGCACGTGGAGGTTACCTGTCTTAGCACCCCAATTTTAATAAATAACGAATGTTTGCTCAATTTATGAGTACTTTAGGTTCAATGAGAAAAACTAATTTATGTGTACGTACTTCTGCCGCATGATTTTATAACTGTCCCATGGGATCATTTAGGTACTTACTTATGGCTAAAAAACCTATGTAATAAACTATTTACATGACACAATTTGCTATTCGTTTCGTAGTTTTGCATAAAAGAATAATATAAGACAATCATCATTCATCCTCACATTGTTTACATATTTTATATTATTATGAGCTACTCCATACTCAATTATTGATTTCTTCTTTTTGTGTAAAAAATATCTTTATAAGCGGTTTCTTATCTCCATGAAAAAAAGAAATAACTTTCATATAAAGAGCTTATTCACACATTAATTTAAATCCAACACATATTAAACGAAGAAACAAGATATTTAAGACTTCCCATATTAAACACACTACTAATTTGTCCCAAATTGTATCCAACCAAACTCCTACTCTGCTAAACTCGAGACAAGACTCAAATTCAATTGACAACTTCCTAATGGGAAATGTCTTGCATTTATCACATCTCCAATACGAATGTTTGTCACAAGGCACTAACCATTTCTCCCAGAACGTTCTCAACTTAATTCCTGCTCTATCACACACGAGACAAGTCTCAAATTCAATTGACATAGTGTAAGCGGGAAAGGTTCCGTTTATCACATATTCCATACTTATGTTTGTGACAACTGATTTAAGTCAATTAGTGCCTTTTTATTCGTGTTTGGCGTTAAACATCTCATTATAAATGTCGGCAAGGAATTACGAGCAATAAATAAAACTATTTAGTTGAATTAGTTAGCGTTTATTTATTTACTTTTCTTGTATGATTTATGGAGTGTTTAAGTGTTAGTTCTTGGTGAGTGGGTGTTACAACGAGTTGTAGGTCGTGGGTTTGAACCTAGCCAAGCGCATTACTTTGTGTATTTTATTTAATCACCACTGCTCTCAAAATGGTGTAGGAAAACATCGTGAGGAAACCGACATGTCATAGAACCGTCAAATTCAAAGACATGTGACATCTACCAAACCGCACTGGGCCCGCGTGGTGGATTATGGCCCACTCCCTCTTACACAGAGGAGGCTTGTTTCTCAGGAGTGGGAACAGGCTGATAGACTTTTTTGCCACCGACTTCCGAAATAAAATATATTACACCTTTTGTGGTGGTTTTTGAGTTCGGAATTTTTTTTTCAAAAAGTTTTTTTTTATTATTATCTTTATTTTTAGTTCAAATAACCCAAATTCTTGCCAAATACACAATTTTCTTATTTTTTAATCCGTATAGTTCCAGTAATAACATCGTCCCTGTAGTTTAAAATTAATAAGCACAAAGTATTTTATTGTTAAACGTTATTTTCAAGTAACAGTTGACAGACGGAGGTCATTGACTCTCTCCTTCTTAATTCAATCGCATAGTACCTGCCTATTCTTCTTTATTTTTAAACTAGGTGCTTTGTTCATCTGTTTGCTTCTGTAAGTAAAAAAACTGATATTGACGTCTGCCATATGCCACTTGAGCGTATCAGTAGACTATACTCAACCTTATCTTATACTTGTAACCTTTGTCCCAGCACTTACTACTGCACTTTGAAAAGCACCGGCGCCGGCGCAACATGGCAGAAAGTTCCGTTTGCAACATGAACCGTGTCAACTCATAATTGTTCAGCTGTTTGGGAAAATGTTCAGACAGACATACAATAATTGAAAACAGGACGAACCAGTGTATAATGTTCATAAAACAAACACAAATTCTTATACAACTTTAATTTCAAAACTGTCTCATTAATTTTGCACCGCAATGCACTTCATACCAAACATGCCATCAATTAAAACACTATTCAACTTTAACTTAATTAGAACAATACAGACACATCAGTGCAAAATAAATAACGCGCATGTCGTAACCAGCTCACTTTCTTCTGTGGGCATGACGCGTGAACGGGCTCATGTACACTTGGGTGCATTAATTGTTTCTGCCTGCCAGTGTATTGCGCAAAAACTTCCGTTTTGTGTCTTGTACTGCGGATCTTCTTATATATAAAAATCAATTGCTGTTCGTTAGTCTCGCTAAAACTCGAGAACGGCTGGACCGATTTGGCTAATTTTGGTCATGAATTACTTCTGGAAGTTCAGGGAAGGTTTAAAAGGTGAGGCGGTACGAAGTTTGCCCGGTCAGCTAGTCTAATATAAGATCGTTTGCGACTGTCAAAACATGGCCATTTTGGATTTGTACGTCATAGATTGCTCCTTTTGTTTGGTATTTTAAGTGTGATGTTGATTTTTAAGCAGCAATGGATTACATATTAAGTAGTTGTGTAGTAATGACTATTGTTAGCCATTTGTCAATACACTTGATATAATATAACGAGCGAGTATAATTATTAGTGTTACATAATTATGTTTTCCTTTGATGTGTCAGCTGATTGGCCAATGAATGCATTGTCACACGTCGACTTAAAAATGAGAGTAATTCGAAATGCCAATGAGACACGTAAGACGTTAATAATGTATAATTATTTATCCATCACCTTTCGCTACTTAAGAAGACAATTATCGCTATTACATATCAGGAGTTTTTAGCTTAATAGTGCTTTGTAGTTGCCGCTAGTGAGTTCGAGTGAGTAACAGAAACTAGTGAGCTAAAATATTTGTCTTTATCTGCTTAGCCTTATCTCGAATATGTTGGAATCGGAATCTAGTCGAATCGTATGCAGTTGAATATCATTATTACATGGAGCGACTGCATATCTGACCTCCACAGCCCAGTAACTGGGTAATATGATACCATTTTGTATCACTTGTTGTTACACTTTCAAGCTTCTGACTAACAGTAACAATTGCCAAAGATCTACAAATGGCAGCGACGAACTCGTCGTAGCGTATAGCCTAAAAATTGTTTTTTAGTGAATAGCATAGACGTACGGGTAAATGCAATTCCTATCCTTCATTCTTTTAAAGCAATTCCAAGAACTTTCAATGTTCTATAAACAAGTTAAATATTGGCGGTGTTCATGTCTTTACAATATTCTTCAAAGAGAAAAAAAGCCGCTACAAAATTTTTATTAAAAGAAAAACAACGTCATATTACACCCGTCAGCATCACTTAGAGAGATCAAAGAAATTTAGTAACTAGTAATAAATAAGAGCAGTATATAAAGACAAGAGCCGACATTTAATTCAGATTGTTTAAAATTAAACACATGCCGATTTGAAAAGATCAGATCAAAAAACTTGATTGATCATGTTGAAATTATAGACTGTGATGAAGTCAAAGAGGATGAAGGAACTGAGAACATAGAAACGAATGAAGAATTTTAAAGTTCAGATGACGCACTAGCACTTAAAGCACAAATAGGTACTATTCTTTAAACCATAAGTGTGATAGAGAAAATTTCTACTGACGATAAAATGACAATATCTAAACAAAACTAAAGCATCTAGGGAAAGACTTCTGCAAAGGTAGTAGTGACAACACTCTTAAAATAGAGCTTTAGAATTTGAAGTTGAAATAACTACAAATTTATGAATTGTAAAGTGTAGTCAACGATATTGACTCATTAAATGCAGATATGCAAGGGCATTAAGCTTTACTGTATTACTAAATTCATCTCAGACGCGATGGTGAAATATCAATTCCCACAATATATTTCAAAAACCCAACTGTATAAACCAAAAAAATCACCACACGTCGATACTACATGAACATTGACTTCAGCAGTAACCCAAACAAAAGCACAAATGACAAACGGTACCCCGAAAAAATAACCACTGACTCATACAGTCTGACTAAATTGGATACACGTCAGGACGCTTCAGAAACCATTGGTCTCGATGACCATCTAAATTTGTACGGTTGTCAGCCCACCCGGGCGTGAGAGATTGTATTTGTTTACATTAATTTTTACAGCGGCCGCGACAGAAACCAGAGCGAGCACATCGGCTAATTATAGACGCGTTTTAAGCTTACCACGTGGGGTCGTTGACTGTAAAATGTTATAGGAATCGAAGAGTTTTGAGATGATGCGATTGGCAGCAGATCACATGATTGGTAGTATCCAGAATAGGTTTTCTGTCTCTGAATTAAACTTCTTATAATGGTTTTGTCAGGAAATTCTTCAAAATTTTGAGTTGAAACTTTAAATGTCGTAAGAAGTATACAAGTAACTTCAATAAATTAATTGATATCTATAATAATCACTTTGATTCTGCTAGTAATTTTCCTAAGAAGTAGTATCATCGTCGAAAACCAATAACATTTTGTCGTAGTTCTCTGCTTTATCGTCTTATGATTGCCATAATATCAGTTTTCAAATATTTGGTTAGTATTATGCCACATATTCAGCATTCACCGTATAGTAGTCGATCCTTCTTTCCCAGTTATACGTCATTTCTCATAAAACCAATTAATTTTGTTAGTTCTATATGACTCACCCATTACCAAGCCAGATTTACAACAGCATCTTTTCAAAAAACATGCTCTCCAAAAAAGGAAACAGAATCAGAAACAACTTTCCGATACTTTATTAAATACCCTGACAACCAAACCAAAATTAATTCAACAGAGTTAATAATCTAAAGTTCTAAACCCATCTCAATTCATTTTGTATTTGCACAGCATGAAATAAAGCTGTCGAGCTAAACGGTTTGCATTGATTTATTTCACAGTAAATATACAAAGTATGAGAAGCAAGATGGTGTGCACTAACTACAGTTATGAATTATAGAACGTGTAGGGAATGAACACCGACAACTGTGAATAAGGATCTTTGTTTGCTGTTAATCAAGATCTGTAACAGTCCACTGCTGGGACTGTGGCTGTGTAAGGTGTGTAAAGCTGCTTTATACATAATTTCTGATCTTCATTTTATTTTACGTGACTATTCGCTGTTATTTATAGAACTTACTTGTTTTTTATCAATCAGCTCAGTCTATTGCAATCCACGTGTGGAAGCTTTTCCAAGCAATCATCAGCCTATAGCAGCCCAATGCTAACATTAAATTGCTAGGCCTCTTGCCTAAGCTAAGGCCTCTTCAATTACATGCCATTTGACTGCATTGGTCGAGTCTTGTAATTCAATCTAATAACAAGCTCATTAACTTAATTTTAGATGATTTTTTTTTCCTGCTGTCTAAAAATGATTTTATTCAGCAAAATGAGATTGTTTGTAAAAAATGTTATACCGACCTCATGTATTACAAGGCAAGGGCAGAAGATGATGATGAAATCATGACTAGTCATACTTTGGTGAAGAGTGATATTTTCATTCGTAGGAACACTGGACACATGGACCACGATAATGAATAAAACAACGATCAGCATTTATAACATGCTCAGAGAGAGAATGTCAGAAAAATAACACCACATACCTTAAAACGTATTTATAAAAATATGTTTTTGTTGGGCGTTGAATAATATTAATAGAATACCTGTCATCATAATTACCTTCTCACTTTTTATCGTTTGGTAATTCCAATGAGAACGGTAGTAGCCCATTTGTCTGGCTTGCTACGTGATGGTCGTTAGTTCGAACTCAGGCGTAACCGATGTGTTTTTCCAGCGAGCCATGCAGTTTGAATTTATCACTGGATTCAAACGGTGATGTTCGGAATCCCGGTTGTTTGCTGGTAAAGTTCCATTTTATGTTTGTGTTCAGAATACCTGGTGTGCAAGTATTGCTGTGGTGGTGCACAGCAATGTTTTCACTGCTTGCACAAGTCAAAAAACCGCTTTGAAATGTTGATTGCTTGCAATGGTTACAATTCTGTTGCTAACTGGGTGGCCATTTCTTTTTTAAATGTCATACATACAGACATATTTAAACTCCTTTTCGCTTGGGGTAGATCCTATAGAACGCCAGCTGTTACGATCCTTATAAATATTCTTATCCTACTCTATCTTATATTATCCTTAAACCAGTTTCTTTTTATATCATCTTCTACAAATAAGGCATCACTGCTAAGCTCCTTTCTTTTAGGCATTTCATCTGCATGAATATTCACAAAAATAAATATTTTTAATTATTCCGTCTTCGTCGTGTCACCATCCTGTATCAACAAAGTGACAATATTCCAAGTAAACTCATTTCAGGACAAGTGGACCGGCTAAGGCGTGGCGTCGTTCTACTGAATTACACGAATTCCCAATAAAGACGGGACAAGTGTCCGTAAAATGGGCGGCCGCGTGTGGTCACCGGATGCGTATGAATGGGACATTGTTAATGAATGGGACGTTATTCGCAATGATGCAGATGAAATGATGGTATCGATACAGTTTATGACTGGGGCTGATGGTTTGGGGAAAATGTCCATAAGAAGAATTTCTTAACGACTGTCAGCTGTAGCAGCCTAGACGTTGTAAGTAGGTCTGGAATATTTTTAACTCAAAAAGGAAACCAGTCTATATCCTAAACCTGAAAGTTCGTGGCTTGCAGCTGGTTAAGGTCCACACATTCTCGCAAATAGCAGACTTGTATCCTAACTGTGTTTATTTGTAGTCTGACAATGACTTCAGTTCTCGTAATCACAATCCAATCTCAATGAGTATTTCCAAATGATCACATAAAACAAAATTTGGAGATTTCAGCTATGATTTCTTCCTACGATGATTCCTTTAAAACCCACAACGTCATAAATAAACGAATTAATCTTCACACTCAAGGTCTTCATGTATATCTCGTATTAAATCTCTGGTACAAATTAGTTGATAACATCACGTAGTTCTAAAACCATTATTATGTGCAAGAACAAAAATAGGTGTCGCAAAAAAACTGCTAAGTGTTATTTGAAATTAGGTATGATCAAGCTTATAGAGTCTACAGAATCATGTGTATTTCCATAGTCAATTGGTGGTTTCTTAGGTTGAAATAAGGTTTTGTGTTCAATATTGTCATCATAGTCGGGACAATATCTCACCAACATGGACTGACCATTGATCTCTCCGTGTGTGTCAGCTCCACCAGTTATCTTCATTAACTTCCTTCCCAGAGTAGCAATTCTTCTTTGTCTTCAATAAACACATCTTTTTCTTTATCTAGCATTTATCTAGGTCCATGAGCTGTATCTCCTCTTAGATTTCGCACTTTCTCCTAAAGCTTTCAAAGATACTGGCAACTTTTCAAAAGATCTCAAAGACAAGATTCCTGCATTAGCCAAATCCAAACAAACGATCTAATCTCGTACAAATGAAATTCTTTCGAACATATCTGTATAAGGAACCCCAAAACCCGATTCGAAACTGTCTGGTCACACGTCCACCTGCTGTAATTACCTTAATTGAGTTTTTTCAATTAAAACCCGGTCACGGTGGGGATGTCTCTGTTTCTACATGCTCATACAATTTGATATGTATCTCTGTAATTGGCCGGGTTTTCTCAATACGTACCAGCATTGCTATGACGGATGTGGCAAGGAGTAGATTGTGATAGAAATTGTAGGTTGTAAAGTTGTATTGAGGTTATTATTGTTTTCTTAATTGAGGAAAAATGTTATTTTGTATTGTGTCTACTACTTTGTAACCGTTTCAATAAACAGAGTTAAACAAGTCTTTGACTCCCCAACTCCAACAATGTTTTGATTTTAAGGAGTGTTCATGAACTTTCCTATCCATAATTCTCGATAGAAAACGCTTTTCAATGGATAAATACGCCTTTTCACAGTTACTCTGCCATGTGGAGCTTATAGCTTCATCATGTTATTTTTGACAATTCAAAAGTGCTCGAGTATGAGATTTTACTACCCTGCTTTTGAATCTGCATAAAATATTATCTGTTCTAATTCAAAAAAGCTTGCCGTTATTAATCTAATTGATGGTTATAAAGTTTACTGTCTTATCTGCCATAATAAAGCTTATCATTTAATTTTGTAATGTACTAAATTAGTTTTTATGATGTCACAGTTTCTGGGTCTTTCCCCTCTTCACGGTTGGTGACTGGTATAACCGTGGAAAATCCTAATGCATAACTAACTCCTAACTGCATAGATTTAGAATAAAACTAAGTAATAGAAGTAAACAAGGAGATGAGCTGATTATTCTTCATAATTACGTGTGAAGAATAATGGAAAGAAGAATCAAAGGTGTTGTTGATTACGTAAGGATAACAGGCGGTCAAATTTATCATAGGAAATCATCGTTTCAAAGAAGTAGCAAATCAGAACCTGAATTTTATAGCTGGGTTCTCGATCAATTGCTCTCAATTTTTAGTAAATCGAACCCAAATAATAGCTTGGGCTTATTAATATAAGCCGTCGTAACATTGATCCCTTGTAACAGTAAAAAGTTAGTGGATGAAGCATGTTGCTAACAATAAAACTGGCCGATGCGGAGCTCTAACATTGCGAAGTGGTAACCACGTACTTTAGTACTGTAAGGTAGGCAGCGTAGAAAGGTAAACAACAGGGTGGACTGATGACCATAAGAAGACCGGAGGACTCCATGAACTAAATACTATAGGAGCAATCGATGTATCGACGCTTAGAAGTGGCTTGAATCTAACAGTGGGCGCGTATGACAAAAAAATATGATTTAGAAACTAGTTGGCGTACCGACCCCTAAAATTCACAACAAAACAAAATGTCTCAAAGTGCTTCATTAGAGTTTTAGCCTCAAGATCGTAATCTTGAAGTAATCTTGTATTATAATAGACATTTCACGAAACTGGGAGCTTGTTATGAAAGCCTTGCGTCGTTAATTAAGACATCTCGGCTGTTTAAGATAGTGTCACGAAATATTGTTTGGCCAATTCATTAGGCACTTTCTGGTTTTGAGTCTAGGTGTGGCTTTTGATATTTTCTAACATATTATCTGTTGTTTTTATTGGGAGAATTGTACCGTCAATGACGATTCCAGTTTTATAGAATACCGATTGCGAAGTCAACTCCTTTAGATTTTTTTTCACCTCACCCGAAGACCTAGGAGATACAAATTGGAAAGCGTCTCTTGTCTTAACGATTTTTAACAGGATTGGTTCGGTTTATAGTAGTTAATTTAACTCTTTTAAAAATATTGTCTTTTAAAACTTCGTTATCATTTGATTTTATCTTCATCTTTGTTTATAGCAAGTTGTTTTTGTTTTAAGATAATTTATATTTTAGTTTTTCTTTTAGTTATTGAAGCTTTTACAGCATTACCATCATATTACTTCATTGCAAGCAGGCAGATTAAAGAAATACATAATCTTGGCTGAGTCTTCTTGGTCGAGTGGTTTTATACCCCGTGACGTGATCAGCTAAAGTGCATAAAACTGGAATGCTCATCTAAAACAGTGATGAGCTCCTCAGAAATATAATAAATAATTTAAATAATACAAACAATTATTGAGACCAGGTGACTGTCATCAAACACTTGTTAAAGGACGGAGCATACTTAGCCACCATCAATGAATCGTAATAAAGCGGACCCCTTTATAGTCCTAAAAATATCATCATGTTACACTTTTTTCTCAACAATGCAATGAGAATACAAACGAGACATTTCAAGATACTGTCATGTCACTAATGACATAAATTAAGTCACAAACGGAAGGTGCAAGGGAATTGCCACAAAGACATCCGACATAAATACCCTGTAATATACCATCGCCAAGAGTCCCTCACACGTTTCATCGAAATTGAACAATTATTAAATTCCCTAATTAGACCTTATAAGGGTCCTAAAAAGCGCCGCTCAAAAACTAGCAACGGTCACCTAATAGACGAGTGTCGCATTGCTGTACGTACGAATTTAATCGCGGCGGTACTCTTTGTGACGTTGCGGACCCAAGATGGCCGCTGTAGATCAAAGATGCCGCCCGTGTGAGGCTCCCGCGGTGAAATGTCACCGCGCTCGATCAATTATCGGTTATCCAATGTTAATGTGTTATTGATATCGAAATAGCGAAGTTCGTATTGCCGTAGCTTATTCGACTTTTTGTATGGTTTAAGTGATAATTGGTAAGCGTAATTGAATTAGAGCCGTTGCTGTATAATTACTGGAACAATGGTGGCATTTGCGTTTTATAAAAGTTGATTACAAGTTGTCGTGAGCTAGGTTTTAATTAGATTTAACTATATATCCTTAAAGCGTGACCATTATAACCTTTTCAAAAAAATTATTGATCCCTTCAGTTTATGGGGTGATCCGTATTCAGCGTTTGATAATTACTAATCTCAAAATCTATAAAACCTATGAGCAATATTGCATCCATCAAATTCTTTTCTTAGATGTTGGAAAAAATCCACTTTTTGATCAATAAGTCAAAGTTGTCTCAAGAAAGGTCGCATTACCACATAATTTATTTTTTGTCAACACATCATTTATGTTAGGCAAATTCTTGTTTTGTTACGTTTTTAAATGCCATGATTTTATGTGAAAGCTAACAGTTTTTTTTTTATTTATTTTAAATTTTCTTCAACAGTAAGTGAGACAACAGACAGCCGAGTGAAGCTAGTGCGAGTTTCTAATGCATAAAAAAATACGTTACACAAATAATAAATCACTGAAATCTTAACCCCTAAAAACCCGCTACCGCCCATACCTCGTACCACACACAATATTTAGCCGACAGTCGTGGAAACTAGGCTCAATCAGACTACGATGGACAAAGTAATGGCCATAACAAATTGTTACAGACATACACATGGCTCTGATGTGAACAGACTAACAGAACTATTAATTTTATTAGTTGTTTTGAAACTGACGCTCTCGACGATGAAGGTAACCTCGAGAAAGGAGTTCAAGTGGTCTAGATAAAATTTTTGAGGATGTTGTTGATTTTCTTCAGGTGGGGAATTAACCTTCAGATGCGCATGTATTTATAACCATGAACCACACGCTTCGATCAAAAATAAATCGTCAAAGAATTGAATGAAAGAATGTTTTGTTACACTTTAAGGCTCGAACAGACACACGCGATTAATCGCGCTGCGACAACGAGCCAAGCTAATTTCCATTCTAAATGTACTGCGAATGGACCGCGACAAGTCGCCCCGCGCGATTAATCGTGTGTGTCTGCTCGAGGCTTTATTTGATTACGTAAAATTATGGATATTTACAGCATGATTTACTTAGAAAATACAATGTTTCCATCATTGCTACAATATAGACCAGGAAGAGGGAGTGGGCTATTATATTCCAACACACAGGCTAGTTTGTTACAATGTCTTCGAATTATTGGTCGAAATGGCATATACCCATTTTCCTCACCATCTTTTCCTTTACTGCTTTGAAAGCAGAGCTTTATATAAGGTAAAAATGACAGACTAAGTTCGAATTCACAACTTAAAACGTGCAAGTCGGACCCGATAATACTGGCCACCACTGTTTTGCTAATGACAGTAGCTGTATACCAAATATAATTAGCCAAAAAAAACCGAATCAGTTCCTCAATATCTCTTACATTACATGAAAAGAAAAATTAAAGCACCTTCAATACTACGGCATCAGTATTGTATAGCAACCATTATGTTCGTGTAATGTGATGGCAATATCTTCTGGCCATAGCAACAGTAACAAAAGTAATTCCTTATTGATGGTGGTCGAGATTGCCGCTTCGTGAGGGGACGAACTTATCTGCAGCACCTTTAATTACGCTGGGACGTTTACACGATACGATTTTTGGTGATGATACCATTTGGTATTTTGAGGCGGGAGAGGTACGTAATTGAATCGTGATTTAGGAGCATTACACTTTTTGATGTTGTTTTTGAAAACTGTGGAGGAATAAAAGTGGTTTTTAGAGATGGACAAAATCGCCTAGGCATACAAAAAGAGTTAGCTAAACAACATGGTCGTTTGGGTTTCATCCAACTTAAAAGAGGCAAAAGTAAGAGCTCTTTGGAAGATTTGGTGAGGCCTTTCCGAAGCCCTGGAACAGTATGGACTAGTTAAAAAAAACTGCGATGTGGTTTTTAGGGTTCCGTACGTCCGAATACAAAAACGGAACCCTTATAGGATCACTCGTGTGTCCGTCTGTCTGTCGCTTACAGTCAATTATCTCCGAATCTACTAGACCGATTGGGTTGAAATTTGGTACACATATCAATTCCTGTGACCCAAGCAGAGAGGTGTGACGTGAATAGATGAAATCTGTAAGTGGGAGGTAATTTTTGGGGGGGAAGGGGAAATTGAAAAAAAAAGTTTTGAAAACTGCATCGTGTGACATATCAAATGAAATGTCTTGTTGAGACAACCTTAAATGTATTTTTTTTTTGTAATTTTAAAATAAATAGTTTCCAAGTTATTCAAGAAAATAGACGAAATTTGACCATTCCCCCTCCCCTCTTATCTCCGAAACTACTGAACCTAAAATTTTGAAAAAAATACAGGAATTAGATTTCTACTTATAGATTATAGGATAACCTATAAGAAGTCTATATCTGTATATGGGAGGTAATTTTTGGGGGGGAAGGGGAAAATTAAAAAAAAAATTGAAAACTGCATCGTGTGACATATCAAATGAAAGGTCTTGTTGAGACAATCTTAAATATATTTTTTTTTGTAATTTTAAAATAAATAGGTTCCAAGTTATTCAAGAAAATAGACGAAATTTGACCATTCCCCCCCTTATCTCCGAAACTACTGAACCTAATTTATTAAAAAAAATACAGAATTTAGTTTTCTACTTATAGATTATAGGATAACCTATAAGAAGTCCATATCTGTATATGGGAGGTAATTTTTTGGGGGGGGGAAGGGGAAAATTTAAAAAAAAAATATTTGAAAAGTGCATCGTGTGACATATCAAATGAAAGGTATTGTTGAGACAAACTTAAAAGTATTTTTTTTTTGTAATTTTAAAATAAATGGTTTCCAAGTTATTAAAAAAAAATAGACGAAGCTTGACCATTCCCCCCCCCCTTATATCCGAAACTACTGAACCTAAAATTTTGAAAAAAATACAGGAATTAGATTTCTACTTATAGATTATAGGATAACCTATAAGAAGTCTATATCTGTATATGGGAGGTAATTTTTGGGGGGGAAGGGGAAAATTAAAAAAAAAAAATTGAAAACTGCATCGTGTGACATATCAAATGAAAGGTCTTGTTGAGACAATCTTAAATATATTCTTTTTGTAATTTTAAAATAAATAGGTTCCAAGTTATTCAAGAAAATAGACGAAATTTGACCATTCCCCCCCTTATCTCCGAAACTACTGAACCTAATTTATTTAAAAAAATACAGAATTTAGTTTTCTACTTATAGATTATAGGAAAACCTATAAGAAGTTCATGATATTAAAATAACATGGTAAATCACTCAATATTGTGCATACCAATTTGGGTCAGATTTAAAAAAAAACGTGATAGGTAACATCGTACGGAACCCTCTTCACGCGAGTCCAACTCGCACTTGGCCGGTTTTTTTTATATAATATCAAGTTAACGAGAAATAGACATAGCTATCTATCTGTTCCAAAAATAAATAAAATATAATCTTGTAACACTGAAAACTATAGGAGTATTCCACAGTCGTATTTCATATGTTATATCTTATACAAAAATCACCTAATCCCCACCATAACGTACCTAGTATAGTTATAGTTTCCTCTTGAGAAAATTCTACCCAATGGAAAAACCCAACAGCACTTCTGGAAATTAATTAACATGCAAAATAGTTAAGTGACATCTCAATCACTTGATACTTACAATGTTTGATGACCAAATAAGTAGGTATGTTTACGTAGAATGAGTCAGTAAATCTTATTTATAGGGGTAGCAAAAACTACAAGTTTCTTTGTTGTTTTTTGTTACGTATATGTTAATTCTATAAATAGTAGACTATAAATAAAGTCTATTCACAATTTTTTTTGTACTTTCGTTATTTAAAATTACATCACAGATTATGTTAATAAATGTCTCTTTAGATTTTTATTAAAATTGTATTTAAATTCTAAATCAGACGTACACTTGTATGTTTTAGCACTTAAACTCAGAACCTAGTTACTTAGATGAAGCTCAAATAATTATAAAGTGTATCTTATCCTACATGGCATGAAAAGACCAGAGTGACGTCACGCAGTCTGGTAGATGCCTATGTCCGTCAATGGACTAGGCTAAGTTATCTAGCCGGGGTCGCGGGACATACGTATACTGCGACTCCGGTACACAAAAGGGCTACCGAGGGACACCGTGGATTTTAGTCAGTACAAGTCTGACAGTCCCAAAAAAAAAGTTCAATCAAATATAATTATATTGTAATCTTTTACTTTCAGTAATTACAAACATGAATTGTAATTTTGTAATGTTTTTGGAGTAACACATTCATTTCCAGTTATTTTCAATAAAATAGATTGCGGCCATCAACCAGCTCTTCGTACAAGTGATTTGTTTAGTGTTGTCTGTATAGGCCCACATAAATGTGTGTTCCACTTTTGGCATTATAATCTTATGCTATAAGAATCACAATCATAGTTGACCTTACGACAAATCGGCGACCATAAAACTCCAAGTCCCTGCCACCGTTCCGATTCCGACCAATCGCAAACTCTAAATACATGCAGCTTAGAGACAGATACGAATGTACATCCATTCACAGTCCAGTTATAGATGCCGCTACAATACGTAGATCGCTGGTCACAGAGTAACAGAGCGGCAACATTTAATGACCGCGTATGTCCAGTTACTCAGGCGGTATGTATCGTTTCGTCACTAGCGTTATGTACAGGAACGGAGTTGCGTTTTTGATGCTGTTTATGCTGATGCAAGATTTTTCGTGACGTAATTTTTGGTTAATTAATTGTTTTGTTTTTCTGTCTTGGTTTGAATGCGAATGTTAAGTCAGCATTAAATAGGTACTTCATTGTTTTTGTTAACCTCAGCCACACTTTTCCCAAACCACTGTAACTACTGAAAGGCAGAATCAACAATTCACAAAGGCGACTACCAGAAAAGCGTAGTTGCAGTGAAGCTCTTCCAATTCCTGATTTTTAGTCGAATCTCGTTAAATAGACTGCTCACAGAGCATAATTAGATAAGTGCTTTAGAATTTGTTCGGGAAGTATTTCCATAAAGACCTACACTGTGTAGTATGAAAGCATTAAAGTCTTGTAGCTTTTCCTTCGACGCCAGCAACCAATAACTCAGTAAAAAAAAAAGAAAACCATATCTAAAGATAGAAAACAGATAGCCTAGTATAAAAATATCTGCACAGTGCTCATCTTCACGTTATGTATGTATTATTATGCATTTTATATAGCTTTTCTGATCAAAGTTGCTCTTTAAGCCAAATAGCTTTGGAAATACATACAGATGTTTTTGTTTTAATTATAGACACTAGGGTACAAAAAACTTCGAATAAGGTTCAATTTACAAAGCGTTTGAAATTAGCAGTTCCGACCAAAAACATATTATTATCGTGTATCGCCGTATCAACCAAACATTGTAAGTACAAAATGCTATTGCATCCAAATTAGTGCAAATTTGCCCGAAGTCCATTAAAATTTTAACGATAGAACACGCAATAAAAGAGTCTTTTTTTTATCGTGGTAAAATCATCAAAGGAGTCCTCCCACCCCGGGCAGGGCGGGAGGGACTGTCAGACTTGTACTGACTAAAATCCACGGTGTCCTTCAATAGCCCTTTATGTTCCGGGGTCACGGTGATGAGATAAGTCCCGCGACCCCGGCAGGCTTTGGCCCTCTAGAGAGGGGGCCCCGTCATTATGCTGACGCTCTTTGAGGCGTGCGTGGAACACAACGCGCCGTCGACCCGGGCATGGTCCATGGTCGGGCTGCGAGTTGCCCTTTACTCGCCGCCCGCATGCCCGCGCCTACGGTGGCCGGATATCGTCTTGCGACGTCCGTCGCCGTGGGCGTCCACCACCGCGGGTGGAATAAAAAGAGTCTTGGAAGCAATTATTTGGCTATATGTGCAAATGAAGAAGAGTTCTAGTGCAACTAGTCTAGAGGGGGGGTAGGACTCATCAGCAAGGCACTTTACAGGACAGGACACTTTTTTTTGTGCGTTAGAGCAGCGCTAGACAAAATGTGATCGTCGGCGACATAAGCTTTGAGAGGCATATAAACATTGAAAAGCTTTTTTAATACAAACTGTGCAGCTTTATTGACTGGGAATAAAATAATCGTCTGATGATGATGTCGATGATGTCACCTATGGTTTATTTTTCTTAAGATTTCCACTATGTAGAAGGCTCATTGAGAGCTTAGGGTCTTTTACGCCCCCCTCGCCTAGGTACGCCACTTGGAGTGCATCATTATCAGCCTGCTGTAGTCTATTGTATCACATACATAGGCCCCTTCAACGAACCATCTCATCCATTTGCCAGTGGAAACATTATACACTGATTATATGTAAAGTAACAGTTACATTATACTGTCCGTTCCGTATCGGAACATCTGTCCGAATGTCCGTAATAATACAGGAAACCAGAACAATGCCATTTGACCTCATATCTTGGAACAAATCTATGTCTCTGGCGGAGAATATTTTGGACGGACGTTTTAAAGGGAAACTCCGCTCGAAATTAGACTTTTGTACGTGTGGTTTAAGGGATGAGTGATAGCGATTTTTGGTAGTGGTTTAAAAAACCCCTAGCAAAACTCGTCTATTGGCCACGGATGTTATTATCAGCCTAAGGATAAGTGGATGTCGGCCAGGCTCTTCGGGCCGTCTGCATAGGTAACCCTGGAATGCAGAGGGCAAGTAAAGGAACAGGGTAGATTTTTAGTTTGTAAGAGTCTGACAAGCGCAGCGTAGAGCGTCCACCCACTAGGTGGGCAGACGATCTCGTGAAGGCCACAGGATCACACTGGATGCAGTCCGCTTACAACCGGTCCTACTGGAAGTCTAAAGGCTCCCCTTTAGACTTCCAGTAGGACCGATTGTAACAACATAGGCCTCTAGGATGATGATGATGAAGAGTCTGACCAGTACCTTCCGTTCCACAGATTTGAAACCGGTATTGCTTTACAAAGGTTATTAAAAACGTTATCAATCAGCTAGTAAATATTCAAAAAATATTTCCAACCAGTAATTAAAACAGAAAAAAAAATCAGGGAAATCGACATTTTCTTGTTATGTTTCACTATGATTAAAGCATTATGTGAGTAATTGACAGAGACTGAAATCAAATAATAATTTTTGATTACGTTCGAATGGGCTGATCAGACTAAACAAACATATTTGTAAAGTAACTACACAAAATAAATAAAACAGACAATGGCCAAAATCTAGATTGTTTATTAGGTATTAAGTAATAAATATAAAGACGTTGTATGCAGCCTTATAAAAACGGCAGTCGCGCTTTTATCTAAGTAGTTAGATCTTGAAATATTTGATTAATAGGTGCGTCTTCTCAATATTTCAAATCTTTTAGAAAGGTCCACAAACAGTGACAAATTATGCACTCAGAAACTTGTTAACATTTAAAACTAGTTTTTAAAAAGACAGATCACCATTTAAAGACAACATTGTCATCTGTTATCCTAATCCTAACTAATTAGTGGAATAAATATTGGATTTAAGAAAAATATAGAATGCACAAGATAATATAGACGACAAGATGGCTTAAATATTAAAATTCATGAATGGGAATAAAACATATCTTAATATTTTGGATTTTTTATTGACTCCACGGTAATTTACTTTAAAGTGTCTCTATAATTATCGAAATTCACTTGATTTATTATTATAACGTTATTTTTGAAGTTATCCTTATGAATGTTACTGCATTGGCAACAGTGAGCTATTATCAAATAAATCAAAATAAAAACAAAATAACGGCATGGTTGGCAGTAGATGCGACATCGATTGCGCTACGTGCGCACGTTTGATTTCCGCACGGAACAATTATTGTATGGCCCGCAGATAGTCGTTGCGGAATGGCTGTTTGTGTATGTGAGTTTAACTGTTTGCAAACGCACCTACGATACGGAAGTAATAGAGTCGAGTAAAGTTAAAATCTCTCGTCAAGGTAGATTGAAGGGAACAGGGAGAGTTTTAGTCCCATACTTGTACTGCCGAAAACTCACCCTGTTCCAGTAAGTTCTTCTTTCGTACCTCTCAGAAGAAATAGTAAATTTAACAAAGTATCTTTTTAATACTAGGTATCTTTTAAAAGTCCAAACATAATCTTGCTCAATTATTTTCGCTACCCGCTACCGCTTATGACTTCATCCCCAGCGTCCACTGCAAGGTGTTATTATGTAAATGATGAGAGCTCCGTTTCGGCTGAGTCAATACGGCAGGAAGGTAATCGACAACACGTCCGAACGTTGGTGGTACCGCCTCTTGTGTTGCCAGAAATGAATGACCTTAGTAGACACAATGATGGAAGTTCTTCCACAACAGGTTTGTTTGGACTACTGTGTTCTGGGATTTTCTCTTTGTACAAATAATAGATGCTGTTACTTTTGGGACTTACAGTTTTGAAGTTGCTAGGTTTATAAATTAGACAGAAGATTCTAAAATATATTTCGATATTTGAAATTGAAGGATTTTGTTACTTACATGATGAAGGCTCATAGTGAGCTCCATCACGCAAATGGCCTTCTGCTAAACCGGCCTATTTAAAAAATCTGGAGAAAGAGCTTTAGCTAGCAGTATTTTGACATTTGATCTGGAGATATACTAATGAGAATCTTCCAAATTTTTTTTTTACTTTTCAATTATTTATAGAAAATCATTTTTAATTGGGCCCCATCAGGAGAAAACTCATTGATAAAGATTCAAGACATACGTTGTAGACCTATAGTTAACTTTGCTACAGTTTAGTTCAACTATAAATCAAACATGTTCCTTAAAAAATCAAATAAATTGACTATCAAACAAAGACAATAAATTACGAGACATTTCGTAAAACCCACATTAATCAAACAAAGAATCATAATACACATGCAAATCTATTGAAATAATCAGCAAACAAATGAAATCATTTACCTAGCCGTATATAGGCACAGAGTGTCACTTAAGGAAATAGCATGACTACTTGATACTGGTAACATCTTGTATCTGATGACGTCAGGTCACGATGTTGGCAAAGCAATTTAATCAGAGTTGAGCTCAGTGACAGTCGCACTGAATTATGCCTTATCGTATAGCTATTGTGGATTAAATAGTGCAGAAATACCACTTTTTTTAGCGTGGTAAAATCATCAAAATGAGTCCTCCCACATATATGGTAGGGCAGGAGGGACTGTCAGGCTTGTACTGACTAAAATTCACGATGTCCTTCATTAGCCCTTTACGTTCCGGGGTCATGTTGCCCCCGAAATAAAAAAGCGCCTCCCATGTGTTATCGAAACGCTAAGAAGAAAAATAAGATACATTTAAGATACATCGTACTTCGACTACAAGACGGGCTAGACCCAAAAAACCAAGGAACCTTACTTCATCATCTGTGACTGCCTATCGAACCTCCAAAACTCAGTAACTAAGTAATAGATCACCCCATGGTAAGACTGGTTGTCAGACTTTAGAACTTCTAACAGTAACGATTGTCAAAGATCTACAAATGACAGCCGGGACCAACGCCTTCACGTGCTTTCCGAGGCACGGAGGAAATTCGCTATGTCAGATGGTCCCCCATCCACAAACCAACCTCGGCAAGTGCGATTTATTCACGAGCTTCTCCAACCAAGAAACTTACTTAAAAGTTTAAAATATTTTGAAGATCTGGTGGATGTTAACCTTCTGTCCATTCTAGTACATTTTGATATGTTTACAATGTTAATTTGTTGCACTACGTTTAGTCACTTCTAGGATACAATTAGGGAAATTAGATGCAAATCTTATGACCGTAATTTTTCTTTTATTACCTTTAATGGGTCATTGTGACGCGTATGGGAAACTAAAGTACTGATTATTAGACCATTTGACTGTTTTAACATAGTTCCGTGAAGACTCGTTCTTGAGAAAGGTCAGGTGCGTATAATATAAGCATAGTTATGACCAGATTTATAAACTTTGACGAAGAGAAAAGAGTACCTATGTAAAGGTTATAGCAGGTGGTGTACTGTGGGTCACTTGAAAAGTATCTACTATGAATTAGTGCGATTAAATTATTCTTTATCTTTTATTACGGCGAAGCGGGGTCGAGGCAGACCACGAAGGAGATGCCGGGATGAATAGTATGCCTTGGAAGGAAATAGCGCACAATCGAGACCGTTGGAAGGAATGGAGGGAGGCCTTTGCCCAGCAGTGGGATAGTACAGTCAAGTAAAATAATAAATATAATATTATTTTCTAGTCTGTAACTTGACCAAAAAAGTAAAGTATTCCATTTTACGAATTGTATTGTTATTTATGTAAACGGCTACACTGGTCTTTATAGACCTTCCTAGGGGGTCCATAAACCACAACGTTGGGGTATTTAAGTCAAGAGTTAATAGGTTACGAGCAATTGTTTAATTGTTTATAATTGTTTTTTTTTTTTTTTACTTTTGCCTTAGTTAAGTCATTTTAGTTTTATTTTATGTATATTTTGTGTTTTTTTATGTCTGTGTTTGTTTTATATTAATCTTCATTTTCTATTTTTTTTTTAAACAGTTTTAGTTTATCTTTTTGTGCCTTCTAGTCACGGTTGGGATGTAATTTCGAATTGATGTATGATGTGAATGTTCTATTAAATTGTATAAAATCTTGGTTCTTCTAACCGTACAGACAGATGTGTTGCTGGGGAGTTTGTTCCGCCACTTCTTCTTCCCAGCCAAAACACTAGGAAGTGTCGAAGGGGGGCGCTTTCGGGGACTGTCTTATGTAAAAAGTTGACCTTCAAAAAGTGCTGATAAATCAGCCTAATTTGAATAAATGACTTTTGATTTTGATTTTTTTTTGATACGTTTAGTCTAGCGTGGTTCACCGTCGAACATCATTAGGAAAGATAGTGGTACATTGCCAAAAAAAAACGCAGATAAGTTTCTAAGGACTTTACCTTATCGAAAGCCTATCAAGATTAACAACGTCAATAGAGGTGTTACTATGAATATTTTTTGCGTCATTTTTTTCTCAACAATGTACGCACGAGTACCTACTTCACAAGTTGTTTTGCATTTTTTTTTCCTCTTGTTATCTTTTAGAATATCAATGTCCGACGACAATTTCCCGGATAAAGTATCGATGATCTCATCGTGACCTAAGATCAAGGCTTCTTGTTCCCAATAATAATGCAGTATCATTAAAAATCATTGTATTTTGTTTTTATCATATGTTATTGAAGAACACTTTATGTGGAATTGTTTGGTGGTGTGTAACGAATTTGTTGATATTTTTCCTTGATTTAAAGTTCATTACGACACCAAAAATCTTCATTTTTTTGTGTCCATATTGAATAGAGCAGTGATAACGGCTTATACTTACGAGTTGTAGATCCAAACTTCGAATTACTTTGAGAAATTGATTTCATTACAACTAGTCTCAAAATCGATAAAGAAAAATGTTGTGAGGAACCGGCATGTCCTAGAACCAAAAAAATTGAAGATTCCCTTCAAAGAACAGACCTGTGTTCCAGCAGAGGGAACATTATAGAATGATGATGCTATTGAATAGAGAAGTCATAAAAACTATGTATGATTTTCAAGACAGAGATGATTGAAAGCCCCGGAAAAAGATGCTATACAATACCTGTACTTACGTGATGATCTTAGGAAAGGTAAGGTGAGTATATAGTCACAACCAGCATGTATGACCGTAGACAAATAAAAAGCAGTATGTAATGCAACATCGGTACCAGGTGTAACAGATATAATGTACATACATTACAGTTTTTTGTAAATAAAAAAAAACTCATAATAGGCGAAAATATTAAGAAACTTTTAATTGGTTTTTTAATTACCACGCTCTTGCTATAAGAAGAAAACGGTGACTTCAAATTCTTTGGTCTTTGACACATTTTTTGTTCGAACTAGTTTGTAGCACTTTTTAGTCCATTAATAACTAATTATCGACCTCATGGCGATAGACAGGTCGAGGTGGACGGATGGACAAACGCTTATAATAATTATTGCCAATCTACTGCGACGATCTTCGCTTCATCATTGCGTACGCTTTCATCTATTTGACAACGATGGATATAGTATATGCAAAGTGTAGATGATCCACAATTGTTGCCTGAAGTAAAAAAGATTCACTCTATGTTCGTTCATCACCGTCATCATCATTTTCCTCTTCAGATTCATTGCTGCGAAGTATGTCCCCTCAACCGTTTTATATTACTGGTCCTCTGCACCTCGCATACGCGGCCTTTACTTTCTCGTTAGTACCTTGTAGTACATCCTGTCCTTATCACAATTAATTTGCAGTCTTTCTTTTCCATTATTTGATTCTGGAGTACATCACATTTATCTTTTGCATAGTCAAACCACCAACATCTTTCTCTATTAATTAAACTGTGTTTTGTTTCTATGATTTGGTGACAATCCATGTCTCCATTGAAATAATCTCGCAAACGCCTGTAATGTAGGAATATTATCGCTAAATCAGTTGATAATTCCTTTTTTAGCTTGTATTGTCTCACTGCTCCTGCCTTCCTACATTGGCCACAATTGTGCGCTATTTCTTTCAAATTCTCGAGGAATTAATTCAGATTTTCATTCTATATTCCTAAATATGTTCTCATCTTCATCAAAAATCTTCCATATACTATAATGCAGGCGGCACATTTTTTGTCACAGCGCCGATAAAATCAGCGGCGAGCGATCGCCTCACAATGGCTCAGTAATTGACAAACCATGACTCGATAAAGTCAAGGCTCCAGCCACACTTGTCTGTCTCCCGACTCCCATCACGTTTACGTGCGATCGTCTCGTTATTTTATGGTTTGATTTGGATTACGAGATCAATTTATTGGTTGATGTACTAGTACTATTGTACAAATCAGTGACAATTTCACAGAGATAAAATAGTTTTTACTACTAGGATATGAAGGTGTTTTCTCTATGTAGGTAGGTAAGACTGATTTTCTTAGTGCAAGGGATAAATATTACTGATGTGTAATTGGCTAACGTAATGACGATTAGTGACAGGTAAACGGAACAGTAGATTCTAAAGAAATAAGGAAAACTACAATAACTGAAGTAGCATCTATTGTCAATATTTTCCATCGGGGTCGTTATCAAATAGTATTAAAGGATTATGTAGGTTTGAGAATGGATATAGCAGTCCTTAATAGTAAGAAAACACTGAAGAAACAATGGATGGAAAGCGAGAAAAGGATTACCTAACTGAGAACATACGTCTAATGTCGAAGAAGAAAAGGAAAAAAATAAAACACTGAAACTTGAAAATCTGTACAACGAAACGAAAAGCATCGTAATGGATAAATGCAGTTTGGGAGAAAATATTAAAATACTAAATGATTCACCCATTAGAACAACTATTAATAGCGGAGTTTAATCACATTGGTATCGAAGTACCGAGATATTATAATATCCAACACTTTTATACTGAGACGAAAAACAGACGACGCAACATTGGCACTCATACTTTAAAAACAGCTATAAATCATGAACGTCATTTTGAAATAATCTATTGTATCGATAGAATAAAAAGAAGTATAAATACGTCTGCATCTAACTGTTTTCCTACTTTTTGTTGATCAAACACTTGTTAGTTTGGATATGAAAAGCTCTTTATCCAAGAGAGTCTGGCTACAAACGTAAAATAGTTTGCTTGGCAACTGAATAATGAAAAAGTATCGTCTGGTTCGGTAAGTTTTTCGTTACAATAACTAATGAAAATGAATTAAAGCTGTATGCACAAAAATTTAAGTTGACGTTACTATGATAAAAACAAAACGTGTAGCCACTTAACACCTGATGGATAATTATAATATAGGCTCACTCATGTTTTGCAAAATTTTATCTTTATGGATAATAAGAGAAACCTATGATACTCGTAGGTGCAAGAATGTGGGAAATTGAAAAATGCTACCCTTTAGGGCATATTACCTGACTACGGCAAAGCCAAAAGCAGTATTATGTATGTTTGTTTGTTCCCTCATAACTTCTAAACTACTTATCACTACATGACAAATGAGACGACTATTACTGTTAGAAACGACTGAGTTGTCCGCTGGTTATAGTACCCTATAACCAGCGGACACGTCACCTACCGGTGACGTGTCATCAAATCCGATATGGCGCCCTCTAGGGGTTGTAAAGTCGTTACCGAAAAAAAAAATTCGCACAGTATCGACTTGGATATCAAATTAAAGGGCTTGATGAGCACATTTGAAATAAATATACATTATATAACTTTTACTAGTTACTTTGCCTGGGGTGCTAAGACAGGAAACCTCCACGTGCGCCCGTGGACTGGAGTTCCCTCTCGGATACGTCCGGGGGGAAGACCAGTTTTTCGGGTCGGTGCACCCTGGGATGCGGGCAAAAACTCTCCTTAGGCACTGTGTGCCTAAGGGGTTTCTTTGCCCGTATGCAAATAGCCTGTCGGGTGGACGCTCCAACGCGTGTCCCTCTGAACAGCAGAGGGCACAGCGGTGGAGCGGGCTTGCGGACGGTGAGTAATGGGTATGCTCGCCGTCCGACCAAGGACCAAGCCCGGGTCGGTGGCGCGTCGTGTTTCACGCGTCACCGACGGGGCCCCTTATGGGGCCAAATGCCTGCCGGGGTCGCGGATTTTTCTTAATCCAGGATACCGAGGCCCAGGAACGTAAAGGGCATCCGACGGAACACGGGTGGATTTTAGTCAGTAAGAGTCTGACAGTCCCTCCCGCCCCACCCAGGGCGGGAGGACTCATTTGATGATTTTGCCACCCTAAAAAAAAAAAAAAAAAGTTACTTTGCCTGTTTCTAACAGTGTCAACATGGGTATCAAATGAAAAAGTTTAATGAGTACCTACATTTGAAATTCACTCGCTTCTTTGCTTTTATTATTATATCAAATAACTCCAAAATAGTGTAAATAAAAAATAAGTTAAAAATAACTAAAACCCGACTACGAAAAAATCGCGCTCTGAAAAACTGAACAAATCCGTGTTACAGAATTTTTAGGTAATAGCCGTGGTCGTGTGCCACCTGCGGTTGCTTCACACAATCTTTATTGACTAGGTGGCATACGACCAAAGCTATTACGTAAAAAATTCTGTAACACAGATTGTTCTTGTTTCGGGTTTTAGTTATTTATAACTTATTTTTTATGACATGTATGCATATACGTATAGTCAATCAGTTACTGCTAGTAAAAATACGACAAGGTTTTGATATAATAGAGACGACATTTTCCCTAATTGTATTCTCAAAATTTATGCAGGGAGATACGTTTGACGTTCGCACGACTTTACCGCCTTATAGCGGCCATACACCATACTGCCTATCGTACAATCGGCATGACGCTGCCGATTTGATCAGTTAGATTTGACCGTGTGTGGGCGTGGAATCCATCAAATTGGCTTGATCATGCCGATTTGATCATGCCAATTTGATCAAATCGATTTGATCAAATCGGAATGATCAAACTTCAAATCAGCAGCAGTGATACCAGCTTAGCAACTTTATAGCTAGATCTAGCTAATATTCGGTAGCTACTTTTTAACCGACGTAAACAAAAGGAGGAGGTTCTCAATTCGAAACAGTGGAGTGGAGTGGAATGGAATGGGGGGTCGAAAATCGCCTGAACCTTTTTTAAACTTGCTATCGTTAAGCAAGTTAAAAAAACAGGTTCAAGCGATTTTCGACCTTATTGACATTCAAAATTGGTTTGTTTTTTCTCACATTCTCGTTAGCTAACATTGCTCTTTCATTAAAATCCGATGTTTGCATAAATGTCAATAAAGTCGAAAATCGCTTGAAGGTCGGAAAACATTTGCTTAACGATAAGCAAATGTTTTCCGACCTTCACTTGTATTACCAACTGATTCCCACTAGTGGGATAAATCGGTAAAAAAGTAGCTAAAAAGTTAAGCCACAAGTTTTATAAAATTGTAGCTGTCGGTCACCGAATAATAGCTAGATCTAGCTATAAAGTTGCTAAGTAAGTTGGCATCACTGCTGCTGATTTGAAGTTTGATCAAATCGATCGTCATGCCGATTGGACGATAGGCAGTATGGTGTATGGTGTATATGGACGAACTGCCAATTTGATCAAATCGATCGTCATGCCGATTGTACGATAGGCAGTATGGTGTATGGCCGCTATTACCTAGGTATTGAGATCCTGTCAAGCAGTTGTTTACGAGGCAAATACCTAGCTTATATTAAAGTATTTAATTATAAATCTGAGTCAAGTCTTAGCAGTAAGTTGAAAGTACATGTAGATTTTAAAGTTCATAAAACAATCTAATGGCGTTGCACTCTACAGACAGGTCAGCACCCACTTTAAACTAAAAGCACCAAATCACAGTGCACGAAACCTTGTCATTAAATCTGACCAGTAACCACAAATAACCAACTATTATGCCCATTATAGCCAAGACCTTCTGACTAATTTCTGAAAAGCTTGCCCAGCCTTCGACACCTAAACGATCAAAAGTCGTGCCTGCGTATCGTTGAAAACGTTTAATCGGTTGCCTTCCGTCATACATACATATACTTCCGTCATTGATTGCAGCCGACCTCAACATCAGTTATTTAGATGTCACGACCGATTCTCGATTCAAATCACGATCGATAAAGGTCATGGCTAACACATAATAGCGTTGAATACTTTTGGTAATGTCCACGGGACTCTAACAAGTATCTATGAATTGCACAGAGTAATTAATTCTCCATCGAAAGATAAGCTATGCTTGAGTGCGATAAAGTTTTTGGATGTTGATTCGTTAGGCTATGGTTGTCCGATGTAAATAAAGATGAGTATAATTTGACTGACATATCTTTTGTGATGACCACAAAGTATGACCATTAATCATACTTTTTTGTCACCTGTTCGCTAACATGACGAAATTATGTTCTTTGTGACGGCATTGTAGGGTGCTCCTTGATCATGGGAGCCTAGTCATCGCGACCCATAATTAGTTTTTAAATTGGATGCGGAGCAAAAACCAGAGAAGTCCCCGTTATTATGTTCTAACGAAATTTTTATTTGGAATTTTTCGTGATTGGATTTGACAAATTACTGCGGACCGTCGGCGTCGCGTCGATCAATTTATTTGGTCGTTAGTCATTACTGTTTTTCTTGCAATCAAACTTCTTATTCTTACCTTAGATTTTCATACATTTGACGTTTGATCTTAGACTTGCGGTTTAGCATTTTGTTTGGATGCACCGTTAATCTTTGTCATGAATCAAAATAGCGTTTTTCTCTAAACATGACTCACATACATTTTTCTAATATTAGTTATCGTTATTTGAAAATTTTATTTGATTCCGTTACGATAAGTCATTATTCAAATCATTTGGGTTTTTTTGGAAAAGTTAACCAACGCAGGTGACAGTCCTAATTCGGAGGATTACTTAGATGACAAATGTGGTGTAGCAAGATTATTAAAGTTTTAATCCGTCGTTAAAATAATTTTAGGTAACAAACATTTCACTATTGAGGATTCTGTATTGGATAGTCATTAAACACTTGACACCAAAATGACACTCCACTTTCTAATCTAACATCTAAGAGAATCTTTTCAATCATTGATTAATTTACCTGTGACTGTTAAATTAAGATCTTTATTATTCACAGTAGCTACTATGACATCATAAATAGCACCTTGCACTGTAAACTTGTCTAATCTCCCGTCTCGAGTATTACGTAGAATGATTTGCTCATTCACTTAAGTAATACAATCTTCTAGTGACAAATTATGTCTCCCGGATTCTGTTGAGATAAGATTGAGATCCATTAAGTTCAGAGATTATGCAAAGTGATTTATTGTCTTAGTCGCGTTTCTGTTGCTAAATAAAATGAATCTTGTGAAATTGGGTTTGATAATTTTGTCGAGGTTGAGAATGAGAACAAAGTTAACGGAAGCTATATCATTAAGTCTTGTCAAAAAGAATCTTTGTGACATCTACTAACCTACTGGACTCGCATGATCCACTCTCTTACAAAGTTAGGAGACTTATGCCCCGTTATGAGAATATTAAAGGCTGATTAACCTTTTTATGTCAGAAAACTACGCAAGAAGTTGTTATGATATTGACATTTTAAATGATTTGATCAGTTTTTCATTAATAAGTAAATAGCCTCATCAAAAAAGAGCATGGATACTGTAATGATCTATTTCAGACTCACAACTCTTCTCAATCACAACAACAATGCATTTATCGTTGAATCGTTCTACCTCTTATTGCCTTACCGGGTGGCCATTTATCCCCAGTTCAACAAAAGTAGTACATTCTCCTACAATAATCACCATAAAACTCAGTGAATAAACATATCCGAGCGATACCCGTCGATCACAAGTCTTGGAAGAATCATTCGCCTTGAAAATAGAGGCAGCTGAATATAAAACTTAATATGCCAAAGACACCCTTCAGATAAGCGCCATTATATTCAAAGTTCTTCGAACAAGACGTCAATGGGATTTAAATACGTCTCTCTTAGGTATCCCACGTTCTTGGGGCCCTAAAGTTTGTACAAGAAGAAATGGCGGATGAGTTTCCAGAGTAACTAGAAATTGAAGTATTAAGTTATCATCTGCTTACTAAAATAGCAATAACCAATTCTCGTAGACTTTTGTAAACAAATCCATTAAACATATTATAATAACTATAACAATACTTTATGCATTTCAGAAAATTTTCTTTTCTTTAGGTATTTTTTAAATATTCGTTCTGGGTTTTTTTCCTTATCTTTTAGAACAACAGTTTCCTGACGATGATGATGATTACCATTATAGCTGTGGATTCAAAATACCCGTTTTGTAAAGATATATTTCTTGATACTTTTTCTCACCAGCCACAACCTTTCTCCGCTAACTTCCCAGCCCGAAGTCTTCAGTCAAGAAACAATCGAGCAAGCCGACGGCGACCGCTCCACTGTACTGTCAATCGTATCATTAAGGAACCCCGATGGTGGGTCACACATCAACCAAGCACTTCATTAGCCACTCTTCAAAGTACGTGAGACACATTCCAGATGGATTTCGCAATGCTTAAGTGGATAGGAGATTGATGTATAATGGTGGGAATTAAGCTCGGTGATTTTTATTCTTATTGTGAACGATAGGACATGATGTGGTCAGATTAATGAGATATTGGTTTTGGAAATTAATGAGGGTAGGAGCCAGGTTTTGAATTAATACTAAGATCAAAAAGTTATGTAAAATATCATGATTTATGACTAAAGAGTACAGGACCTAGTATCGTCCCTTGCGAAATTCGCTCCTTTTAAATTAAATCTCGGAGTCTAATACATTAAATATTGTAGTTTTTTTAACTGAACTGTTATATACAGAAGCAATCAGTTATTTTTACGAATGACAGACTATTTCAACGTCAGGTTACAGAAATATAAAAGTTTGTCATCTGAACTCGTCAGTTCCAAATCTGTTTTATAGGAAGTTTACTCACAACACATTTAGGTTTTATGAGTTTTTTCATTGCATAATAAAACCATTTTCAAATCATTTCTAGTTTTGATGTGAAATGACGGATGTTTCTCTCTTTAGAGATTCATTTAGTAATCAGTTTAATATGTTTTTAAATCGTTTATAATAAAATGTACTTTTTTTATATTTTCGTATTTTTAAACAGTGTCTTTCATCATTATCATGATTTTCTCATTGGATGTTGGTTGTGAAATATACAAAATCCATTTCTTTTTTTTTATTTTTATCACCTTTGTCGTAAACTTTTTGTTCAATAATAAAAATAGCATTTTTTTTATTACTGCTTGATAAAATAAATAATCATCAACTACATTCTTCTATGTTCGATCTTTTATCTTGCTCAGCTTGCAATCGTCATAACAAGCAAAAAAATATGACATGACGAGCAAGATTATTGAAAATATTTGCATTACTAGCACTTCGCCCGCGACTTCGTCTGCGCGTATTTCGAATTTTGTCTCTGGGGATTTATACTCCCGGCCAACCTTTTTTTTGAAAACTATTTGGAAAATCAAAATCAATATCCAACAAAAATTTTATCAACTCCAAAAACATGAAATCCTAAAAAGAACAAACCTATGCAAAATTTGTGACTCCTAACTATCCCAAAACAACCCCTTTTTATCGTGCTAAAATCACCAAATGACGGGACGGAGGGACTGTCAGACGTGTGCTGACTAAAATCCACTTCAATAGCCCTTTACGTTCCAGGGTTACGGTTACCTTATGAGACAGTCCCGCGTCCTCGGCAAGCTTTGGCCCTCTAAGAGGGGGCCCCGTCATTTTACTGACAGCTCTTTGAGGCGCGCCTGGAACACGAAGCGCCGTCGACACGGGCAAGGGCCATGATCGGACGGCGAGTCACCATTACACGCCATCCGCATGCCCGCGCCTACCGTGGCCAGAAATCGCCTCGCGACGTCTGTTGCCGTGAGCGTCTCCCACGGCATTGTCGTGAGATGGACGCTGTCCTCTCCCTCACGCGACCCGCCTCCTCCTTCGCTAGCATGACTGCTTCGCAGAAGGAAGCGACCGCTCAGCAGCAAGGCCTCGACAAATGCTGAGGTCGCCGCCTTTCGCTTCCGTGAGAACACGACGGTGCTCTGTCCAAGCGTGTCAGTCCTGCACCGTATGCTCCAGGCGATCCGGGCGATCCTCGCAGTGGTGACACCCAGGTGTTTCATCCCTCTCAATCAGACTCAGAAACTTCGCTAAACTTACGTGTCCGGTGAAGACCTGTGTCAAGCTGAAGGTGAGGACGTCGTGACGCCTCTATAACCACTCTTCAAAGAGGGGTTATTTCGCAACATCCCGTCTTAGTGAGCATTTTCATCCTAAAAATACCCCCCATACAAAATTGAGACTCCCTAGCACTTGTAGCACCGAAGATTCAACTATCAACCTCAAAAACAACAACTCAGGGTCGTATTTCTCAACACCCTCTCTTAGTTCTAAAAACCTGTGTTCTAAAAAGAACCCCCTTGCAAAATTTGAGATCTTTAACTATCAATCCCAAGACAACCCCTAAGTGGTCGAATTTCGCAAAATCCCGTCTTAGTGAACATCTACGTCCTAAAAATAACGACCATGCAAAGTTGCAACATTTGAGACTCAAATTATCAACACCGAAAACAACCCCTTTGTTAGAGATTGAATTTCGCAATATCCCGTCTTAGGTAGCACCTACTTCTTAAATAGTACCCCCTTGCAAAATTTAAGACTCCTTACTATCAACCCTAAAAACAATCCCTCAGGGGTCGAATTTCCCACTACCCGTCTTGAGTACCACCTACGTCCTAAAAAGAACCCTCATTTAACATTTGAAACTCTTAGTACCTACTTGTAGTAACAAAGTTTCATACAAACTATCCATGTAGAAAAACAACCCCTTAGGGGTCGAATTTCACAACATCCCGTCTTAAGCATCACCTACGAACTAAAAAGAACTCTCATGTAACATTTTAAACTCTTAGTACCTGTAGTAACAAAGTTTCATGCAAACTATCAACACCAAAACCAACCCCTTAGGGGTCGAATTTCACAACATCCCGTCTCAGTGAACATCTTGGTCCTTAAAAGAATCCCCATGCAAAATTTGAGACCTCTATCTACCAACACCAAAAACAACCCCTTAGGGGTCGAATTTCCCAACATCCCGTCTTAAGTATCACCTACGTCCTAAAAAGAACTCTCATGTAACATTTGATACTCTTAGTACTTGTAGTAACAAAGTTTCATACAAACTATCCATGCCGAAAAACAACCCCTTAGGGGTCGAATTTCACAACATCCCGTCTCAGTGAACATCTTGGTCCTTAAAAGAATCCCTATGCAAAATTTGAGACTTCTATCTACCAACACCAAAAACAACCCCTTAGGGGTCGAATTTCCTAACATCCCGTCTTAAGTATCACCTACGTCCTAAAAAGAACTCTCATGTAACATTTGAAACTCTTAGTACTTGTAGTAACAAAGTTTCATGCAAACTATCAACACCAAAAACAACCCCTTAGGGGTCGAATTTCACAACATCCCGTCTCAGTGAAATTCTTTGTCCTTAAAAGAATCCCCATGCAAAATTTGAGACCTCTATCTACCAACACCAAAAACAACCCCTTTGGGGTCGAATTTCCCAACATCCCGTCTTAATTATCACTTACGTCCTAAAAAGAACTCTCATGTAACATTTGATACTCTTAGTACTTGTAGTAACAAAGTTTCATACAAACTATCAACACCAAAAACAACCCCTTAGGGGTCGAATTTTACAACATCCCGTCTCAGTGAACATCTTTGTCCTTAAAAGAATCCCCATGCAAAATTTGCGACCTCTATCTATCAACACCAAAAACAACCCCTTAGGGGTCGAATTTCGCAACATCCGGTCTAAGTGAGCATCTACCTCCTAAAAATACCCCCCCATGCAAAATTTGAGACTCCTAGCACTTATAATAAGGAAATTTCAAACAAACTAACAACACCAAAAACAACCCCTTAGGGGTCGAATTTCAAGAAACCCCTTTCGTAAGTAGGACCTACTTCCTAAAAAGAACCCGCATGCAAAATTTGAAATTCCTATTACTTGTAGTAACAAAGTTTCATACAAACTATCAACCCCAAAAACAACCCCTTAGGGGTGGAATTTCGCAAAATCCCGTCTTAGCGAGCGCCTACGTCCTAAAAAGAACCTCTATGCAAAATTTTAAACCCCTAGCCCTGGTAGTTTCTGAGATTTCGTGTCCTATGAGTGAGTGACCTTTCGCTTTTATATATATAGATTTCTTTTCAAAACAAATAAATGAGACTTGTAACTTGGTGCTATCTTTCTTTTCAGCTAGGTGTAAAGGTTGATAATTTTAACTGTCTAATACCTGAACACAGGCAGTTAATTAATGCTCAGTAGGTAGTTATGGTCATACTCAAAGTCGTTACTCATATACTAACTGCTGCGTATCCAAATTTTTATTGATACTTCATTTATCTCATAACAGTTCGTTATAAGACTTTCCTGTGACCCGAACCTAACGAATACCATAAAAATAAATATCTTCGAAAACATGACTAATAATCCTTCAATATCTTCATATTGCATATTCAAAATTGATGTAAAAAAAAGTTGTACTCTCACATCGACCTGTTTGGGCCGTCTATCAACGTATGACGTACTGAGAACCTTCTTTTGCATCGAATAAGTTCAAAACATCCATCAAATTGAACTTTAATGCTTTAGTTGTAAGAGCTAATGTTTAGTTGCTGGTATGTTTGATCGATGTTTGTGGTGTATGTCGGGATGTCAAAGCGTCGCGAACGAGCGCCGACGCAGGACAGTCTCGTGCTGAGAGTAATCTCAGTCGACCTCGCGGCTAGGGATGTGTGTGGACAGTGAAAGTATCGATATCGAGTTTAGCGTTGATCTATAACAGGGAATGCCTAATGCAGTAGTAGTGTATAATTTACGTAAAGGTTAATTTTAGGATACGATTGTTAGTGAAGTAGGAAGTTACGATACGAACAAAAATCAAAACAATTACAAACATGATAGCGAGGTAAAACGCGATGCAAAAATGTTGTATTATCTAATAGATAGAGCAGTATTAAAACGTTTACTACTAAGCTTTATTAACCTTAATTATACAGTGCAACTCTTAGACGAAAATGAAATAGTGTAATAACTCTAATTCAATATCTTTTATCGATATCGATAACCGAAGTGATGGGACAACATCATTATTGTCTCAACGGGGCGCTCGGGTCAGAGAGTCGAGACAATCTGTCAAATGGAAAGAATCACACACGAACGAACCGAGTCCCGCAACGCCGCCCTATTAATCATATTTCGACCTTTTTTTACCATTTCCGAACGTGTGTTCTCTCAGATAATAGCTACTATTCTGACGGCAAAATCACAAAGACCTTTGTCGCGTTATAATTACATTTCAAGCTGTATATTTTACACATTAAAGTCCTATTTTGATTGTACTATTCCCACGTATGGTGGGCTCCAACAAGCGGTAAGGTCTTTTAGACAATACTTGTCGTTTGATTCGGGATGTCATGTTTTCTGATAAAATCTTGACGAAAATTTCGTTTTGACGGGGTCAAATTCGACCCGGCCATGTTCTTCAATTACATTTGACATAGTAGATTCTGAAGTAATGTACGCTTGTTTGTGTATTTAGATCATCTATCTGATTAGTCTACCGATTTCGAAATGTTTTGACATGGCGAATTGTGACAGGTAATCTTGGTTGCGCAAGAGTGCGGGCTGAAATAGGCAGTTTAAAATTTGAAGGTATATTTATTTTGCCTTCAATGTCCGTGTTAATTTCAAGATTTAAAGTAAGATAAAGATTGATAAACGATTCTGTGAAGTCTAAACAGTCAAGCTTTAGTGCGTCAACACCTCATTCAACGAGCAATATGTTAAAATCACCATTGTTTAGCTCTGAGTAAGTTTTAGTTCTTGCACCATGCGTGGGAAATAAAGCAGGTGCTTTAGAATCAGAATTATCTTTGTCCTCTTTCGATAGGGCAGTATCACTATCTAAATCTACTTTGATTACTGTGGATTGTTTCCTATAAATGTCAATAAGGTTACTCACAGCTAGTTTCAAACCAGTAAACAGCAACCAGTACACATAATGCAGAAGGGTGTGGTCGTGTTTAAAATTGAAGTACAGAATATCAAAAATCTGTAGAAAGAAGGTAACTTGGAGACGAGTAATAGTATAGAAGAAAAAACCAGTGATAATATGGAAGAAAAAGGTCATGGCGGCCCCAAATGAATTGGTGTAAGGGCAGATGATGATGGTGACGATACTGAATATCAAAAATACTCATCCCATGGAAAAGTTGTTCAGTTTCATGGTTTATATCACATAAACGCTGCATATTGAGAACTTTAATTACTCCTTCGGGGATTCAAGGCGTAACTGATAAATTGACACCAACCAAGCATTAATTAATAATTAAGATAACGACATTAAATCAGAACCAGAACTCCATTAACTCATCAGTGACATTGGATTTGAAGCAATATTAATATTTCGTGACAATTCCTTAATAGGTAATGCTTCCAAAAGTCACTGTTAATCATTTGCGTCTTCGTTTTATTTACCGCCAATTATGAGAGTAAACATCCTTGTGGTTTTATCAATAAGGGTTATTATCGCGTGGTTAAATATTCTTGGTGTGTTTTGAAGTGTTAATATTGTACTTGACATAGATTTTGGTGTGGTGCTCAAGTATCGCCTGGGGCGACATGTGGGCGATTCCGTTGACATTTTGTGTGAAATCCGTATTTGAACTTGCTTCAAGCTTGATGCTTAATGTCTATTCATTTATCTTTGTTTTGTCTTAGAATATGGTAAAGGCTAATTAGTCCTGGAGGCTTGAGAAAATAGCAACAAGGGAAGTGTAAAATCTATGGTAGATTAATTTGTGGGTGAGTCATTTCGAGCTCTGTGTTGGCTTGTGAAATATTGTTAGTAATGCCTTATGAATTAAACTTAATAAGTTAAATGTTCTTCAACAGCTCTTTACTTTTGGTTTTTTACTTTAGGTTTAGCTGTTTTACTTTAGGTAGTTGGTCTCTGATAAGTGTTTCTTTTCATCAATTTTGTTCTACAAGCCATTATCTTTTTTCTTTAAGACAACACCTTTGTGCATATTTTCCAAATACTTCAGAAAGCTTTTTTTCGAAGATTGATATTGCTTAATCAAAAGTTAGACATAAGCATACAACTCCGTACATAACACACGATACATCATATCCCCATCAATCTAATTCCCATACAAAATTCAATACATACATAAAATGACAGGTTCTCGTGTGGATATGTATGACCCCAGGTCATGGAGGACCCGATAGCATCGACTTGAACCCGTCTAATTGTGACATCACGGATACAATTCATCAGTCAGTTATTGTGACCTTAGTGTCACGATGGAAATGTGGGAAGGAATAGATTGATCAGTGATGAATTTAAAGATTCATTAATTTTTGTGGTTCTTGGTATGAAAAAAATAATTACTGGCACGAATGTGATTGATTCTTTATAAATACTTAAACAAATACCAGTAAGGTGATGTGATGAAACTGATTTGATTCCAATTAACCGAAAAAAAATAACACTTGTTGGTTTAGAGGTTACAAACATTACTGTTTAGGTTCCATTCCCGGGTCTGGCAAAGGGTTATTAGGGTTTTTCTGTAAGGGTTCTGAGAGCTAGTTCTGATTTGTGCTCAGTTAATGGCGAAAGACTCGTCTCTATCACATGAGACTACAACATTTTAAGTGGCGAATAGTGGGTGCGCTTCGGGAATTACGGGCGTAATTATATAATATCGTGAATGAATAATTAGACGAAATAGCTCACGACCCATATCTAAGCCCCAAAAATATAAAAATATCTACTAAATCCCAAAGATTTTAAAAACGATTGGTTCAAAAATCTGTTAAATAAAAAGGGTCATTTATACAGGGTGCAATTGAATTCATGGGCATTATTTTAAACCAAGACACTACTCATGATACTAATTTTATTACGCAAATAAAAAATGTTATAAATGCAAGTTAGTATTATTTGATGTTTGTTTACTTTTCGTAACGCGCTGTACTGCGCTCGAGATTTTGATACTTGAAAACTTATTGGGGTTTATGATGTATTTTTTTTATTACTTTTAGTGTTTATTTGCATTAATAAGCCTTTTGCTATGTATGTAATATGACTTACTACATTTTTAGAGTTTTCCACTCTTTTGATTTGCTTAGTAGTTTCATGAGTAGTGCCTTAGTTTGAAATAATGCCCACGACTTCAATTTCACCCTGTATAAGGCCCCATGAAAATAATGAAGTGGATTCTTCTAGGCCAAGAGTCACACCCAACCAAATGACCTATGTAATCACACAAAAACAGTAGGTACACATGTCCCAGAGTACATAATCGTGAACATAGTTAAATAATGATTAGTCACGTCCAAACATAATCAAATCTATCAAGTAGGCGTCTCCTTGCGCCGGAGTCGTGAGAACACCGAAATTGATTTCTTATTAAACGCCATTTGTCATTGAATCAAGTTTTTGTTTGTATTCGTTGTATGTAATCATTGTTTTTGAGGCTTTTCCTCCTTCGGTTGTGGATGAAGATTTTCTTTTGTTTTACTTCTGTTTGTTTGAGTTTCTCAGAGGCTCTAATGGTAGCCATACACCATACTGCCTATCGTCCAATCGGCATGACGCTGCCGATTGGATCAGTTAGAATTGACCGTGTGTGGGCGTAGAATCCATCAAATTGGCATGACTGTTAAATTTGATAGGCTTGATCATGCCGATTTGATCCTTCCGATTGGATCAAATCGGCATAATCAAACTTCAAATCGGCAGCAGTGATGCCAACATAGCAACACAACAACAACATAGCTAGATCTAGCTATAAAGTTGTTATGTTGGCATCACTGCTGCCGATTTGAAGTTTGATCAAATCGATCGTCATGCCGATTGGACGATAGGCAGTATGGTGTATGATGTATATGGACGAACTGCCAATTTGATCCAATCGGCAGCGTCATGCCGATTGGACGATAGGCAGTATGGTGTATGGCTACCATAACACGTTTTTATAGCGTAAAGTAAAAGAGAACTTTGAAGTTAATGTGATGAAAAATTAGTTCCTCGGTTTTACACACACGATACACATAAATATCTGTATAATCTACAAGTAGTTGTTGCGGGTCTGAGTGCTTGTGTATGTGAATTTAAACATTTGCAAACACATTTACAATACGTGAGAAATCCTAGTGAGAAGCAAAGTTAAAAATAACTATTATTACCTGTAAATTTTAGCCTGCCAAATGTCACGTTTTCTAAAAATTTACACCTATCCTATACTTAGAATAAGTCACCTTAATTTTCCTGATATTATTATGTTGACGCGTCATATTACTTGTAAGAACACCATCGGGTTTTTATGATTACCTATAGGTATATCTGACAGTAACATCAATTTTATGTGGGGATTTTACAGATCAATAGTTTAGACTTGGTTGTTTGTGATATTGTTAAAGTGATACCTATGTATCTATCAGTTCTTTGAATAGTCATACTTATAGGAAAGATTGCTGTTTTCTGAGATACAGATATTAAATTACATTAATTATGGTCGCGGGATATACGTATACCGCGACTCCGGTACGCAAAAGGGCTACCAAAGGACACCGTGGATTTTAGTCAGTACAAGTCTGACAGTCCCTCCCGCCCTGCCCGGGGCTGGGAGGACTCATTTGATGATTTTACCACGAAAAAAAAATTACATAAATTATCTAGGTCAAACATCACAATAATATGAATTACGTATTTTGTTGTAAGTTATAAAAATGCTCCCTCCATCCTAGCTGCAGTGGTAGACGCCCACGGCGTTGGACGTCGTCGGCAGACGATCTCCGGCCACCGTAGGCGCGGGCATGAGGCCGGTGAGTAAAGGGCAACTCGCTGTCCGACCATGGACCATGCTCGGATCGACCGACGGCGAGTTGTGTTCCACGCGCGCCTCTAAGAGCGTCAGCATGATGACGGGGTGACCCCCTCTAGAGGGCCAAAGCCTGTAGGAGTCGCGGGACTTATCTCAATACCGTGACCCCGAAACATAAAGGGCTATTGAAAGACACCGTGGATTTTAGTCAGTACGAGTCTGCCAGTCCCTCCCGCCCTGCCCGGGGTGGGAGGACTCATTTGACGATTTTACAACGCTAAAAAAAAAGTTATGAAAATGCACCGTGACCCTGGATTAGTAAGGGCTATTGAAGGACGCCGTGGATTTTATTCAGTACGAGTCTGACAGTCCCTCCCGTCTCATACTGGGTGGGAAACTGGGAGGACTCATTTGATGATTTTACCACGATAAAAAAAACCGTTATAAGCAAAATTATATTTCACGAAAGTGAGACAACATTACACCTGCTAGAATGAATCATGTGACCAAATAAAGCCAACACTTTCACCAAAACACAAACGATTAATTAAAAAAATTGTAACATCACATTATGCAAATACAACGACAAATAGCTATTGCTCCATTCGAAGATAAAAAAAAAATCTCAACTTAAAACAATACAGCATTTAAAAATACAAAACCCTTTCTTATCTTAACCGACATCCACGAAATGTTGAAATGTCGCAAGCGGTAAGACAAAAGACCGTGTGAAACTAAATCTGGTTTCATAAGAAAAATACAGACCAATAATTCACTTTGGAAGACACAAAGAGACAGATTGGTCATTTCAAAAATTATCTAGCTTTAGGCAAGGTAATTGGAGTGACGAAATTCATTGCATAAGTTCGTCACATCACTATATTTTTTTAGTCTACAGTCTACTCATTACATCAACCTTTCTAATGCCTGAGCCATCATTGTTTTTGGTTAAGTGTCATCTGCTCTTATTACGTTTACTTACAATTCATTTTTGATTGCCGCTATAATTAGGGATGGAAGTAAATGTTTGTGGAACACAATGACATGAGGGTCACGAATTGGATTACATACCTTATTGAAGCAGGTGATCTTTTTCCGATGGATTTTTTCTTGTCATTGACATGGAGATTTTGATCAAGAATCTTAGAACATCGAGGAAGTAAATGAAGTTTCTTTTTGGTGATCGACTTACTGGCGACTGCGACTTCAAGTTCCATTTTGCTCCATTTTCAAACGTCCTTAAAATGGTTTTAAACATGTTTTAGATGAAAAATTAACGGCTTTAGTATATTTTAACAAATTGTGTTAGTTAAATCACTACAACCACTACATACATAATTTACCTTAAGTTCAGGCGTGTGAGCAGTGGTGGCCCAGTGGTATCGGCCCCGACTTAAGAGTTGTAGGTCGTGGGCTCGAATCCAGCCAGGCGCATTACTTTGTGTAATTTATTTCATCACCACTGCTCTCAAAACGGTGAAGGAAAACATCGTGAGGAAACCGGTATGTCCTAGCTAGAACCAAAAATTAGAAGACCGGCACTGGGCCCGCGTGGTGGATTATGGCCCACTCCCTCTCTCAGAGAGGAGGCCTGTGTCCCAGCAGTGGGAACATTTATAGGCTGATGATGATGAACAGGTGTTCTCATTGAGATTGATGTCACGATGCCTTCTAGATTCCAAAATTGCTTTATCGATGAAAATGGATTAATTTCTTTGATAGAGCAATTTACGAATTTAAACTGCTGTGAATTGATTTCAAAACTTAACTATCGAGTAAAAGTATTATCACTTACTTGAAATTGATTCGGGATTGCTGCTTAAATAATGGCGTGATTCAATGATGATTTAAAAATGAATTTGTTACCAATTTAAAGTTAACAGTCAAACCTTTAAAATGGTACCATTTTTATTATTCTTAATTAGTTATTAAGTATTCAAAATCGCACGGAATCGGAGTCAAAAGTCAATAATGTAAACCATTTGACCAAAACACGTCTTATCAGCAAAAGTAATCAGATGGCACCTCCTTGAATCAAATCAAAAGAATCACAGCTAATTTCTTAGTGGAATTCCCATAGAATTTCCTCCCGGATTCCTTCCAGATCACACGCGTGATTCCATCTATAGTTACACCCATACCCACCACAGTTTCAATGTTCGGAGCATAAGACATTGTCTGGGCTGCGGTGGCGGTTGTACAAAAGACTCCACTGTTTATTTGCCGCCCATACCCTACCTGCGGTTTATGGGAATTGGTTTGCATGTAAGTAATTTTCTAAGTCAGACCGATGACCGTTTTCTAAAGGATTTTGTATTGGATGTAAAAGTGCTGGATGTGGTACAAAATATGGTAAGTTTTGTGAAACTGCTACAGCGATGGTTGGTGATTAATACATTTCATTAACTGTCTATTGATAACGTGAGGTGTCACACATCTCTGCTGAGGTGTGTGACACCCCACGTTATGGAAATAGTGTTTTTTTTACTTCTAATAAAATTTTACGCGATGAAGTTCCCTTTGGCTACGAATATGAAGTTTCGAGTGCAATCGTGATTTTGTATTTACACACTTTTTACTGGTTACTTTTTAGGTGTTTTTAATTAAGGGTTAGGTAACTACATATTAGCCTATGTCACCATATTTCCTGGTAAAGACAGTCTCTCCCTATAATTAAATTAAATTATTTAATTTAAAATGAGTTGTGTTAGGATATTTCAAGATGGTAAAAAAATATATTATAATAACTCAACTGTTGATATTATTGTTTATTTTTAAGCCACACTAAGTAAAGCAATAAATATTGGAAGTATTATTTTCTAGACACCTTGAGGTGTTAAAACACCAAACGTGCTATAAAACTGCATACCATTTCAAATAACTTTACATCTTCAAAGTTCTCACTAGCCACAAAACCCGAACAAATTGAAATGCTCGGTCCAGCAGACCCTTCTGAGTAACTTCGTGACTTTTTAATTTGGCAGCCTGAATTTAGAAATTCGTTTTTCATGTCCATAGATGATTATTTCTTAACTTCCTTGCAGGATGGATCGTTGAGGTTAGATTAGTACGATTACTCCGTAATTCTATTATGGAGAACATTTTGTCTTGGAAGCCGTGGATTGTGGTCCTTTTCGTTGCCAATAAAAGATTGAATGAATGGGATGGGTAATGCGCGGCATATTTTCTTGAAAATTACTTTACGATCTGAAGGTTTAAATATGATTATTGGGTATAGTAAGGTTTACGGTTTTCTTTTGTTTCTCAAACCAATGCATACGCAATATTCGTAAATGATTTTCGGTAAACAATTCTTAACCAAAAATTGTCAGCAAAGTTCAAGTCACCTTTTCAATTCCCCTCGGCTTTTCCATCTGTACAATATTAATCTCGGGTGTCAACAGTAAACATTTTCAAGATACGAACTACGTTTGGTGCAAGTTTTGAGAATTTTGAAACTCGTGCTTAACAACAAGACTAGTCAGTCTATAAGACAGAGTGTTTTACTCAGTTCTATATACAATGTGTTAAAAATCAACTGCAGGAATTTCGTGTGCGTACTCGGTATCAAAAACCAAGAACATTCCAAAAAAAAAAATTTTTTTTCATGATTTTTTTTTGGTAATGTTAATGAATTTGATTGCTCTTTGAGGTCGTTCACCCGTGTGTAGCGTTCACAGCTGATTCCAACTTTCCCATCACATTTTGCAGACTTTGGACTGGCAATTTATCGAAATACTTACAAATAACTTATTTTATTGGCCATATTAATAGGCCAATAGAAAAATGCTTTAAAAAAAATAATAATATTGTAAAAATTTTTTTTTTGTAGAAACTGCTCGAAATTTTTTTTTTTTTTAGAATTTACTTGGTTTTTGATACCGAGTACGCACACGAAATTCCTGCAGTTGATTTTTTTACCACCCTTTATATTGCCTAATAGTGCTCACGACTAGGCACTAATACATAATGAGACAAGATGACGAGTTTAGACCAATTTTTCGGAGTTGAAAATTAAATCATCAAATTAATTCTCCCGCTCTGGAGCTGAAGGGTCTGTCAGACTTAACAGACTGAAAACCTATTCTTTCAGATGTCTTTCGAGTTCTAGAGTTACGACAACATCTTTACATATTCCCGCCAACAAACTCAGACCCTTGGAGAAGCAAGTGCTCATCATTGTCTATGTTTCATTTTTTTTTATTCTTTAGCGGGACTACTCCCGCTGACAGAAACTTATTAAATAAGCAGTACCTTATACTCAAATATTATTTATGTATGTTACTGTGGCGTTTACTGTGTGTACATAAATATAGTAAAGTTGACGACCTTATGACTGCATCAGTGAGCGGGGTTCGCGTAGCTGAATTTTGGGCTAAACAAAATATATAAAATAATTTGCCATCGACACGCTAAGAAGAATAGTAAAGTAATAAATCTATTTAATATTCGTTATTTCTCGTTTTTCCAGCATTTAAACTTTTATAAAGTTCAATTAAAATAAATGTGTGACACAAACTGTAAAGGAACGACTTTCTAGTAAGCCTTTAATTCTTGGAGTTTAATTTCAATTCTTCTACATTAGAAATCGCTGACTCTTATAACTTGAACATACTACTAGAGATTAGAGTAGAGGGTGCGATTATTAACTGTCGTCTAGCTCTGCGAACAGCTGATCAATCATACGTCCTTAAGATATTAACGAAAGTAAGCTCCGAAAGTATTGTACGAGTACACGAGTGTTTGTCTACACTGTTAGTTTCATATATTGTAATAGATTTTTGTGGTATTTTTGTGGTCATATCCGAAGGTTTGTCAAATTCTTTGTCAATTTTCAAGAAAAATATTAAGTTTATAATAAAATTATTGAGATTAAACTTATCATTTTACGTTAATTCACTAACGTTGCTTAATACCATAACTTGATTTAAAGCAACGTTAACCATTTAACCGGCTTTTTAAGCTTGTTTTTGAATTATATTTATCATTTTTAAATTGAACGGTGGTATTATGAAATTCGATTATTCGGATCAATAACCTTTTTCCAGACTTCATCTTCATCATCATCATCAGCCTATAATGTTCCCACTGCTGGGACACAGGTCTCCTCTCTGTGAGAGGGAGTGGGCCGTAATCTACCACGCGGGCCCAGTGCGGATTGGTAAATGTCACATGTCTTCGAATTTTTGGTTCTAGGACATGCCGGTTTCCTCACGATGTTTTCCTTCACCGTTTTGAGAGCAGTGGTGTTGAAATAAATTACACAAAGTAATGCGCCTGACGGGGTTCGAACCCACAACCTACAACTCGTAAGTCGAGGCCGATACCACTGGGCCACCACTGCTCTACTACTGAGAATTACCTATATTCTTTGTCAATTTTCAAGAAAAATATTAAGTTACTAATAAAATTATTGAGATCAAACTTATCGTTTTACGTTAATTCACTAACGTTGCTTAAAACCATAACTTGATTTAAAGCAACGTTAACCATTTAACCGGCTTTTTAAGCTTGTTTTTGAATTACATTTATGATTTTTAAATTGAACGATGGTATTATGAAATTCGATTATTAGGATCAATGACCTTTTTCTTCCAGACTTATCTAGCGGGAACTATAATGCATAGGTAATAATATTGTACTGCCAACATGCAATAAAACATTGATAATTTGATGTGCGGGAAGTGTTAATGTGTTAAGTAAGCATCAAAGCTTATATTATTGCTATTTTATTGTATCTGCCAAAATTCGAACAAGGTACAGTCAGCATCAAAAGTTGCTGACCACATTTAGATTTACAAAATCGTTGTACACCGTAATAATACATAATAAAACGGTGTACAACGATTTTGAAAATCTGAATGTGGTCAGCAACTTTTGATGCTGACTGTACGTATGCCGATAACAATCGAAAAAAAATCACGTCTCATCCCCGTGAGAACCACCCAAGTGTTCTCAAGTCCAGTGCCGAGATTACACTGTAATGATAAACAGACAATAATAAATGACAATAAATCGATGGACACTCCACTGATAAGAGCGATGGCATGATAACTGATAGTGCTATCAGTGACAAAGTTATTGCAAAATCATTGTGTGATGTGTTCCGACTGACACGACTGATGAGAGTGTATGGTAAATGGTGATATTAAGAACATGAGATGTTTGCTTTATCTTTTGTGTCTGAAGTAGGCAAAGCGTCAGCTAATCAGTGTGATAATATTTAATCTGGTTGGAAAGTTCTGATAAACTAAAACTCGTTGCAAATAAATACAGAACTTTTTTTTATATTCCAAACTCTCTTCAAATTAAATCGACGTTTTCTTTTTTATTAAAATTCTTAAACCGCATATATATATTTAAGAGCCGGCTGAAACAATACAAGCTTCGAAAAAGCATCAGCTTTTGCGTCTTTTATCTCTTTCAAAATGTTATGTTCTGAACTTATACCCAAAGACTTCGCAGAGTTGCACTGTTACAATTTTTTATCTAAACATATAAATTACTTGATAACTCTAAAATTACATAAATTTGATTGCTGAGCCATAACCCGCCTATTACTAAAACGCTGTATCTTGAAGCAGGAATTTTCACAGAAAAAATTATCTTTTCTTCCCCTACAAAAATTTGAAAAATCCTATTGAAATTTTTTTTTTTGAAACTAAACAAGATTATATTTTATCAGTAAATACATAATGATCTAAACTATAAATAAAAACTAACTAGTAACATGTACAAAAAGTAAACAGAAAAGAAAAACAATTGAAATTGTCATAAATACCAATGGTAAATCCATCGGGCACGTTTTCATTATGTTTGTCCAAGATATTATAGCCAAGTAATAATTTCGCCAACAAACACACAAATACATCAACACAAATGTGTGTCTGGCTGTCACACTAAGTGTATATCTAATTAGTTGGATATAAGGGCTCGTGTCACGTGCCACTCAAGTGGACATTGATTGCGGTCCAAAAGACCGGGGAGGGACGCAAAGTGGGGTAAGTCATGTTAACCGTGTTTTTGTTGAGGTGATGTAAGAAATTGTTCTTAAAATTAAATGATGTCGTACAAAGTTGAAAGTTAGAAATTTAAAAACACAAGGTGTAATTTGTGTTTTTATTATTTTTTGTCATAGCCCTGTGTGATTCGAGTTTTCTGTACATTTTCTTTCACCGTTTGAAAATAAATTACTTATGAAAATTAACTAACGAAAAAAATAAAATGACTATTAATTGGTTCAAGAAATACCTACACAGATTTGTATTTCTACAAAACAGTGCTCCTCAATGACTGATAATTATTAGATTAGCAGCCGTGGTTTAATTCATTCTCCTCCCCGCTAGTAGCAATCTGAAAGTATTTGTAGACAGGACGTTGTGAAGGAGCCTATTTCCAATAGTGGACTAGTATAATTTTTACTATTCTTCTGCTTTTATCCTAATTCACTTATTGTCGGAACAGCATGTCTTGTGCTTTCATACTTATCTGTAACTCGTCATCTCAGATGTCTCAGTCACCTCCTTATTAGCCAGATCGTCCTTCACCACATTTCTCCCGCCTTCCTCTACTATCTTCTTATACTATGGACTAGTCTGCAAATTTACACAAAAACCTACAATATCATAGTTACCTCACTTTCCGTCTTAGAGACAAAGTCACAAGACGACCTGAGCTTTCGCCCTTGCTCTTTGCCATCGCATTCCCCAAACATTCTTCCACGATTAACTTTAGATAATATAAGTGCCACTTATCCACCATTAATTAATAAGAAATGGAGTATTGTCACTGTCGGTTTCGTTAATTTTGATGCCTTTTAATTGGGTTTTTTATTGCTTTAAATTAAAGGTCTCGCTGTAGCACCTTACACGTATGGCTTGCAACTACTGTTATGAGTACTAACAACCAAATATTATTGTTGTAAATTATAGCTATCTAGAATAATAGTATTTTGTTATGGGTACCTACCTTGCCACCTGCCTTCAATTTATTTTTATTTATTAATATTAACTATGGGTTTGTTCTTGATCTCAATCTAGATTGAGACCCAGAATCAAAAATGAGACCGTAGATGATGAGAGCTCACCAAGAAAGTCTTGGAACTCCGGCACGTCAACAAAACACAGTGAAAGCTGCTTTGCACCGGATTTTGACAGGAAGGTGTTCGTGAACCGGGCGATAATATTATTAATGTTACTGTGTAAGAAAACGACATAACTATCACATCAAATGCGCCAATTATTTCCACCCAACCGCAATCTAATTCAAACACGGCACATAAAAACATCCCCTATCAGCCGCTAATGACACCTCCACAATTGACAGACCCTTAAGTAAAACAAAGGACGTCGCGGCAGCAATGCCAATGATTGGCACTGCCCATTATCGGCTACAACACGCGTATAGTTCGCCCTGCCCGCATAAGCCCGGATTACAGGCGATTGACCGGGAGAACGAGCGTTGTGTGACCAATTTTGCCCAGACTGGTGGGGTAATTGCGATATAGGAATATAAAGCTGGATTCGTGTTGCTACGGTACAACTTGATTAACTTTTATTGAAGAATATTTATCCGGAAAATAATTCGGCAATTGCTTGAATTTACAGTTAAGGTCAAAGTGGTGCCGACAATCGAACTCCGGATATCTGGATATGAACTCAAAGTGGAATGGACGTCCATATACACATACAGTCAGTCCGCCATTTGCCCATGTACGTTTGTCCGAACCTAGGTTCCCAGTAAACCTCACACACTGGGACTTCCTCAAAATACCTGGCTTGTCCTAATGGGATCCCAATACCACTTCTGTTGATCCCGATTAAATTGACGAATTAAAGAAGAACAATATATTTTACGCTGAAAAGATTTTGTATGAAACTGTCTGTGATATTACATAACTTTTGCCTGTAATAACAATGAAAACAGCAGAAATGAACCAATATCATTTTTCAATACCTAAGAATTTCAATACTATTTTTTGTACTTGAATTTTTTGTAAATTCCATTATTTTGTATTACACTATCATTTAATTGTTCCTATATCCATTTCTTTAATTTAACATACACATAAACTCTGATTGGTGAAGTAGCTGAGCAATTTGCTGCCATGTTGTATGTCGTGAGTTCAAATACCCCTTGAAGAAATATTTGCATGGTCTAATAGTTGTCTTGTTTTTTGCGTATTTCTTTCAATTTATTGTTAGCTCGGCAATACAGCAAACACTAATAAATATATCTGTGATTTGCTCTTGAAATTCTTCGTAAATATTAATTCTAATAATAGGCACGCACTCTTGAATGGAATTTCCTCTGCTCAAAGCGGAGACTATATCAGTCATTATAGAGTACCGAGAAATCTTATCTCACAATGACCATTTCATTTATTTTCGGAGACACAGAGTCATACCACCTGCACTTGAGATGGCTGAAGCTTTTAGAGAAGCATCAATAGATTCTGATTGTGCCACTTCATATCATAAAACAACTGAAAATGAACCTTTAACTGAAACAACAAAGTCCAATGTTGAGAAAGCGGATAATGTTGCTGACAAATCTCTCAAAGTTAATGAAATGGAACGAGTAATGAGTAAAATTGTACTTAATGATGCTCGTCTTGTGGTTGAATTTGGTCTGACAGGTGATGATATTGGTAAAATAGAATCAGGTACAAGCGAAACTAAACTCAAAGAATCAGTTTATATAGTTGAATATCGTAGAGATAGAGATAAAAGTTTCTTGGCGCCACGCTTTGTCATGCCGATACGATCTATATCCGGTGCAGTTTCGGGATGAAAATATTTTTACTTATCTTAAGTGGTTGTATCTGCTTATTAATTACCTTTAGAGGGAACATCTCGAGCTGTCAAATCAAACACTTTGTCGGTACTGTTCGATCTCTTAACTAATAGACGATGATTCTTTGAAATAGTGACGTAGTCAATACTTTAATGTTATGTCAAAATGTGAGTGAGCATTCGTAATGGAAAACCTATTAATTTATTGGTTAAGTCATCTATATTTGTAGCACACACGTTTCGTATTTGACATTAAAGAGCTAGTTTTCTGATTCGTTGATTGTTATCTTTGTTAATTTAGTAGTATCTACCTCAGTCATTACTTCATTAGTAACTAATATTTCATCTGGAGTGTGTTGTGGGTATTTGAAGATTTAAACAATACGTTTATGTTTCCATCAGTGGAGTTTTTATTTATTTTTAAACTATATTAAAGCTTTAGAGCAGCTATACTCAAACAGCCCTGGGGCTCCGTTAAGCCTTTCTGGGGGCTCCGCGAGAATACAGCTACCAAAACAAAATATCGCAATAGACTGGATGCCGAACCTGATATAAGAATTCAACTCTCTTCGATCAAACCTAATATAAATAAAATAAGAAACAGTTTCACACAACTTATTAGATTTTTATTTATTTATTACCTATACATTTTCATTGTAATGTGATTCCCTTTTATGGAGGTTCCTTTTTGGGGTTCCGTCAAAAACTTTGCTTTTCAAAAGGGCTCCGCCACCAAAAAAGTTTGAGAACCACTGCAGTTTAGAGCATCTCGATAATTCCTTCTACATTATTTGTCAATACAAGCAGATTGTCGGTGTAGGCAAAATAGACCCATGTTATCTTGTTGCACTTGGCAGATTTCTCTTTATACGTTTACCTGCATCGATCAATACTGTCCTGCTTCTTCATGAAAGCACCCTCTCTTTCAGTAACTGTGCATTCTTTACGGCCGGCACCTGTACGTACAATGCCTTTGTTTCTTTCATATCCTCAAAATATTCAAATTCTAACCTCAAAATCACACTGTGATAAGAATCAGTCCAATTAAGCGATATCACCTAATCAGATGCTAGTCACCTACCGTTAACGTCTTCACTCCTACTTCCTGCCACACTTAAAGATAATACATAGAAATTGTGTATTAAAGTCACCTCATAAATATGTATATGTTTCGGTCTGTGGTCACCGCGACACTTGCGCAACTGTACTGCGTTGTTGATGGGTGGGGACAAGGAAGACGTAGAGATGGGTTTAGGACTAACATAGTTTATATTTTTTGGGTAAATTGTGAATGCGTTTATCATTATCATCAATCATTTGCGCCTGAGCCGTTCATTATAGTATGCAGGGTAGAAGTAAATTCGATTGGAAAAATTATATAGGTTATTAAATAATCAACATTTTTGTAAAACAAAAATAACCTTTACTATGAAACCAATCCCGTAAGATAAACAGGTGTTTCATACAAAATGAAATACTTGTGTTTTTTTAAGGTAATTTCTTTTGTATTGTGGGTGCGTTTGCAAACATAGAAACTCACATACACAAACACTCAGATCCAGAACAACTTTTGAAGATTAAAAATGTTCCTTGCGGGGAACAAACCCGCAACAAGCTGCGAAACAGTCGATAGCTCAGGCTAACTTGACTATCAATCCAAATTACAGACATCCATTTTAAAAATTACTAGTACCTAAAAACACCAATTCAGGAAGAAATTCTACCAATATCGAGCTGTAGAGATTGTCCTTCACCCAATCCATTTTTTTGACGAGTCCACTCCTTTCCATGTCCATCACATTGGCGTACCAAGGTAATAGAAAAAGTGATAGGTGGTATACCGCGGATCCTATCACCGTTTGTTTGACGGCGAGAATAAAGCAATGTCTCTTATGCACTGGTTTTTATGCACTTTACGATGGGGTTTTTGAAGCGTTTTGGGTTATTGTTTTTCTGTTTTGGAGAAGGCAAGGTAGACTGGAAAATTGTGTGGTAGAACTAGTACTTAATAATTAAATTATAACACCAACAAACTTAATTAAAAACTAAACAAGTTTGTTTTTGTAAATTTTCGAAAATTCAATATAATAAAATCAACTGTCCCCAATAAAGGGGACAGGTGAACTTTAATATTTTTTTTCCTGATGTCCCAATTGATGCAGTTGGTTATTAGCAATAATTTTGACGCCTGCGTCTGTCAGACAGATCTGACGGACTTAAATGACCGCTTTAAGCAATAGGGGAAAAGTGTATAAGACGGGGACGTTAATAATCGCGAGGTATAATGGGGACATACACTCTTTAGGCATACTTAGCACAACACTAACGTAGAGCAAGCGCCATCAGGACATCATTTGCAAGCGGCCAGACGCAAATGGCGTCCTGTTGGCGCTTGTGCTACGTTAGTTTTGTGTTAAGTTTGCCTTAGGTGTGTGATTTCCCATCATACCTCGTGTCCCCGTCTTATACACTGTTCCCCTATTCCTCTTGATTCACTTCGCACATTTCAAGCAACGTCATTAGCTATTCATTCACGAAGCGAATCATTTGGAATATTGCTAAGTGGCCGTGTTAGACCCATTGTCGGGTAAATCCGTACGTGTATGGTTAGTTATGCAGTAATCTTTTATTAGTCATTCGACTTTGTTGTTGTAGACAAATTAAATGAATATACACTGAAATTATCAGTATCAGCTGATCTTCCCACGAAAGTCACAACTATTGTCAACTTAGGGAAACGAATTGTTCTTCAGGACATTCCCCTAATAATTATAAACTAGACACCTACTAAAAACATTATTATTTTATTTAACAAAATCACTCACTGTGACAATGTAAGTACGTCAGCTAGTTAGTTTAATTAATGTCAACTTTAATTATTGTTTTTTTTTTACTAAGTTATTAAAAATAAAATTATTTTGTCGTGACATGGCAGTTTTCACGATTTTTGAGGTCAATCAACTCATTAAGTTGATTATGAGCATTTTATATTAAATTCTGTTTCAAAAATTTCAAAATTTGCATTAGGATGACGATAATAATTCTTGTAGTAAGTTCAGTCACTTATATCTGGTTTTCCCTATGTTTTTTTTCTGCGCTGGGTGGCGTAAGGCCGTAATCAACAAGGCAGGGCCAGCTTCGGTTGATTGTCGTCATGTCCATGAAATTTCGTATTTGGAATATGCTGATTTCGTCACAATCAAACTCTAAGCATTTATTTCAAGTATGCCAGTTACAGGCAATTCAAAAAATAAATAATTATAAATGTTCTTTTACAAAGGGCTACTGAAGGACACCGTGGATTTTAGTCAGTACAAGTCTGACAGTCCCTCCCGCCTTGCCCTGGGTGGGGACTCATTTGATGATTTCACCACGATAAAAAAATAAAAGTAGCCCACTCCAAAGCTTAAATAATTGTAGAGAAGTATGGGCAAGAAACTACATGTACACTCTTTTGTCGATCCGATTTTATAAAGTATTTTTTTACACCATTTGAGCTACCGTGCCATCAATTTCATTTACCATATTAAAAAAAAACCCGTCCTAAATTATTTACCTACTAAGCATAAGAACCAAAGAGATACCACTTCCGTTGCTACCATAAACACGAAACCCCAATCTTTTGCCATAAATTAATGACAAAATATGAAGAACTCGCGATAACCATCCGTGAATAGGGTCATGCATTTTCGCAACGAGGAAGGACGGGCTCGGTCCATAACACCGGTGGCGCGGAAGGAAACTAGGGAAGTTACCTAACATCGGTCACGCCACACCGTTTTGGGCTTCGTTTACGGCTTCGAGTGATACGACTTGCGAAAGACGCGCGTTCAAAATCGGCGCGAGTAATGCGTTCTGGACGCGCGCTTTTTATCCATCTGCGGAAGGTTCCGCTATTTAATAATCTGTGTATGTTTGTTTCTTTGTGACGCTCCTAGCAGCAAACGTGTACGTTGATTTTGATGACTCTTATCGATAAATAATCGATCTGTCTTAATCTTATGTAGGTATGTCACTTAAGTCATACCTAACAGTATTGAAAATTTTCCACAATTGGGAAGATTTTTTTCCGGCCAGCCGCTGATTTGAGCCGGTCCAAATTTTTCAGGTGTCCCTACTGTTAAAATCAGTGTTCAATGTTAATTAACATATTTTATTTTTACGCAATTGGTTTAAATTTCCTCAACACCGTGGGTCGTTCCACAAGTCACATCATGACTACCTATGCATAAGTTACACGCTAAAAAGGACACATGTATTGCTACAGTGACTGTGGGGTAAATCAATGAAAGAAGTTGTTTTGCTATAAAAAAACTGCAGCAATTGACGCAAGTGGCCGTTCCATACAGTGGACATAAGAAGGAAACAACTTGTAAAGCATACCACACGCGGGTCATGTGACGTCGAAGCTCGCGTGTCGCATCACCTGAGGTCGTGAACGACGCGTTAGGATTAAATGTACGATACACGTATTTTGTTACTTTTATGAAGTGTGTTGCGGCCTTCGTTCACTTTGTTTAATGTTCCAAAGAGATATTTAAAAAAATTTGATCATCATTGAAGTGTCTCTTCTTAAACGTAGGTAATGCACATAGGTAAAAGTTTACTTTACGATGTCTCTTTTAGAAGGTCGGAATATTATCAAATGAGTCCTCACTCTCTTGTAGGGACTGTCAGACTTGAATGACTAAAAGCCAAACTGTTCCTTCAGTTCATAAGAAAACGCGACTTTTACTTTTAGTTCCGTGACCACGTCACAATATCCTTATGTCTAAGTATTCCTTTTTTAATTAGGTGATTACCCATGTAACTCAAAATGGATTTCTCTTTTCTTAATTCATCTTTCTTCTATAAATATTAGTCTCCTATTAAATGTTACAGATTACATCCAATAAACAGTTTTATGACATCGATAATAATGGCGGCATATCACTCAATCACAACCTAACTGATTCTTAACCAGTTTTGATAATAACTTCATCAGCAACATTATTAATTTATTTTCCCTTTGCCGAATTTAAATGCCGACAACATTCTGTTATAATTATCCATAAAATTAACATGTTTGATTATGATTGATTATTTGCTTGGAACATAATTTAGATTATGTTACAGTTTTTGAACACGTCAACTAAGTACCATACCGAAAAATTTCATTAAAATGACAATGTGCTACGAATTTGCAGTTAACGAATGCAATCTTTAAGCTTTATCATCAACTTTTCTTAGTGATATCCCATATAGCCTATAGGCGAATTAAACTAAAAAACGTTCAAAACGTATCATTCGCCTGCCTTTATTCCGAATAATTAGGAGTCAGCACAGTAAACATTCTTCCTGCATACCCACTGACTGCGGACTGTTTCGATGACTACATTCATTTATGGCAGACACAAATTTTGACTAACTGTCAGTTCACACCGAGACGCGACGCGAAGCGACGACGTGACGCAACCATACTTCAAATGTGTATATTTTCTTGTCGTAAATAAGGTTAGATTTTGAGTCGCTATTAAAATGGAGCGCGGCGCGGCGCTGCGCCGCGCCGGGTTGTGACAGGTGTATCTTTTCGTGTAGGAAATAGAGTTCGATTTTGAATAGCTCTATTGAAATGTGCGCGCAGCGTCACGTTTCGGTCTGAGCCGATCCTAAGACATACCACCTTTTTTTAACTTGACTAGATAAAACTTAAGAAGTATAGAGGTTCTCGAACTACCACTTGTCATGTAACATAATCTAAATATGTATTTACTAGAACCTGAACTTTTAGAACAAGGCTTGCATAATTAGGCTGCACCGGTTAGTGATTTATTAGTAGAAAAACACGAAATTTTGTTTCCTTTTGGTGATTTGTCGAATAAATAGTAGCATCTCAGGGTAACGAGTGTAACGAACTCAAATATTTATTAAACATATACCGGTATTTTACATGGACCGATTGCCTCCACAATCCAGTAACTGGCTAATACAATAACCTCTTAATAAGACTGATTGTCAGATTTTCAAACTTTTGATTAACAGTAACGACTGTCAAAGATCTACAAATCCGGATACAATGAATTTACACGGTTTCCTATTTCACATAGGACACATTTTCTTTTTTTCATTACTAATATTTTTTCGTTTTACTCTGACAAGAAACTTTTCAAAGACCGCCAAAGCTTCTATAATAAATTGAAAACCTAACCAGTGAGCCCTTAAAACTGCCGGTACCAGTTTGTTACATCGTAAAACAAGCGACTAAATTATAATCAGTGGTACTAGATACCGTCGTAAAACTGACGACAGTCGCTAACTATTACTTGCAAGTGTAAAAAATTGCCAAGTGCCTGTTGTAAAGCTTGGTACACATCAACTTAAAAATCTTGGCATACATTACTACTATCAGCTCATGGCTAAATAAATTATGCCGCGCTTGCCGAGGTTGGTCTGTAGATGGGTGACCATCTGTCATAGCGAGTTTACTCCGTGCCTCGGAATGCACGTACAGCCTTAGGTCCTGGCTGTCATTTTTAGATCTTCGACTGTCGATACTATTAGTCAGAAGCTCTAAAACTCTGACAACCAGTCTTATCATAGGATATCGTATTACCCTGTTACTGGGTTGTGGAGGTCCGATAGGCAGTCGCTCCATGTAAAATACTGATATTCAGCTGCATCTAGTTTGACTAGAAGCCGACCCCAATATATTTGGGAAAAGTCTAGGGAGATGATGATTACTTCTGTCATCTGAAGCGTAACTGGATTAGTTTTTTTTTGTTCTCTGATTTCGATATTTCGGTACTGTTACAAGTGCCTTAATGGCCGTGAACATGGTAATATTTTGCACGATTAACGTTTTGTCGCACTGTCAATTTTAAAACTCAAACATTATTCCTACCCTCGTAAGTTGAGCTTTTGTAACAGTTGAGCGCTTCAACACCTTTTGCTCTTCCAAAGACAAGTACTATTCTCTATAATTATATTATTAACTACTTTGTTAAAACAGAGGCTCAGTCATTATTTCAGAAATACTGTAATTTCTCCTTCTCATTTTCTAGAAACAATCGAACTTGACATCATTACTGTTCGGTGTGGGTTTTTCTCTTTTTGTGCTAATTCTCCTTCGAAGTAAAGAAACAATAATGAAAGTTATGATTGTCCTTTTTCAATTAACTATTTCTTCCCCTAATTTTTTTTGCAGCATTTTCTGTACAAATTTCTTAAAGAATCTTTTATCTTTACACCAGTGTGTTCACCTCTTACAAAGCACATCGTAAATGTGTAATGTTTCCTTACATTGTAGTATGTTCACTTCGCCGCCTTTAATACTAGATCAATAATGAGAGGCTTATGACCATGTAGCTTAGAGAGCGAAACGACTTGGTCCTTAAATATCTCATCATCATCTTCATCATTATTGACAACTTTGTTCCTCCCACCTGGTTAATAAGTATACGTCTTCTTTCTTTTACAATTATTGTTTAAGAACTTTAACGCCAGTTAATATAGAAAGAGTGTATCTTGTCTCATTTTATTTGGGGTCGGCACAACTAGTTATCTTCCATTCTCTGCTGTCAGACGTCAAAGCATCTTTTCTTTGGCTTTCCTCTTCCTCTCCATCCATATCCATTACTCTCTTAGTGGCATGAGTGTTGAAGAATGTATCAAATACTATACTCAATTTTTGCTCGGGCAAATAATTTGCCGATGCGGTCAAAAAGTGCTAGAGTGGAGACCGCGGACTAGCAAGCGCAGCGTAGGACGTCCACCAACGAGATGGACAGACGATCTTATAAAGGTCGCCGGAAGACGCTGGATGCAGGTCGCTTCCAACCGGTATATGTGGAGATCTAAAGGGGAGGCCTATGTTCAGCAGTGGACGTCCTATGGCTGAGATGATGATGATGAAATAATTTGTTCAGTCATATTGCTGGGATATCAAATTGATTTTACTTATGGAAACTGGATTGAGGCAAGGTTTTGGTCAGGGGTTTGATTCTCATTTGGAACAAAGATTTTTAAAAAAAAAAAAACGTTGCCCCACACTAATTTTAATTTTAATAATTGGAATTCCTCCTACGTCGTGGGAGCGTTTACAAACATAGAAACACACATGCACAAACACCCAGACCCGGAACAATTAATTGTAAGTCATACAAATAGGTATTTATCCGTGCGGGGATCGAACCCGCGACACGCTGCGCAGCAGTCGATCGCTCAGCCACTCCGCATAATAATGTAAATCCCTATAATGTTGCCACTGCTAAGAAACAGCTCTAGGTCTCCACTCCGTTTTGTTCATACCCAATTGTGTGAATTATTCCTTTATTGTTTCCAGAAGTTTAATTTCTTCACAACCTTTAACTTTATCGTTTTGTCAAAAAGTTGTGTCAATCATCTTGATAATATATTTTTAAAAACAGTATTCTTCATCATCTTTGTATCGCTGGTACGACAGCATCTATTCTTTGCGACTGTATACTTCTCCACTTCGAAACCGCCATCACTGACAATGCAAAGGACAGTGACTCTTTCCTTTTCCCACTTTTTTTTATAATTACAAAGAAATTAGAAATGCACTTGTGTTGCCCAGTAAGCAGGGTCCAATTAAAAACATTAACATATAGTGACCGGCGACAAGGTTCTCACAACGCAACGGTCGGCTGCGCCTGCGCCGAGACATTTCACTTGTGCGTTTTTACTTCTTATCGGTAGAGGTGGGTTGCACCGAGTACTTAATGCTAATTAAAAGGTAGATAATGTTGTGGTGAAATGGTTAGGCCTGTTGTGGAGTGTAATGTTATGTCAGATAAGTGAAGTATTGTTAAAGTGAAAGAGATGGATTGTCGACGATATTCTGTTTCTGTTTATGGCAGTTTTTTTACTTGAGTACGATATTGTTAATTTTAGCATTTTAATAGTGACCAAACTTATTGATACGAAAGAAAATCCTATATTTCTCGATTTCATTTATTGATTAAAAGTGTTTCTTTTGATTAAGGTAGCCCATTAGAAAACTCCCAAAATAAAGCAAAAAAACAACTCTTCTTCTTCTTCTCCACAAATCCCCATTTAACCTCAACTTAACCTACGGTTAAACCACCCATCGTTCTTACATTTTAATTAAATAAAATCAGGTGAGCTGAACTAATGAATTCAGTTGTCGGCGACACACTAATCAAAAAGTAATTGTGTGACCGTTTTAATGCTAATGTAATCGCTGGATCGTCTTTCCTGTCGTGGGTCATTTTTAACGCTGGTTAAGTTTTTCTTTGTCACATTGTGTGGTGGGAACGACCTTTCTGGACTCACGAGTGGTCATATTTGCGTCGTAAATTGTTTACTGTGGTAAATTCCTTATGAGTTTGTGTGAAATGTCCTGCTAATTTTGTTTATCTTTTTCTTAAGTATTTGAGAGATTTTAAGCATCGTCAATGACTATGTCGGTTTTACCAAGGAATTTCTTAGTAGAATTCATGGTGTCTGAAATTGTGCCCGATTATTGGCGATAGGCTTGCCCCTAATACATGAGACACCCCTAATAAATGTGCACAATTATGTGCAAACCTGCTTTACCGTTTAGGGATAAGAAGCGTGGTGTTATATTAATAATAATTCATGGATTCAGGCATGTCTTAGAACGAAAAATTGGAAGACATGTGACATACCAATCCACACTGGGACCGCTTTGTGGAGTATAGTCCACTCCTTCTCACAGGGAGGAGGCCCGTGTCTCAACAGTGAGAGGGACATTAGAAGCTTAATTATGCAACGCTATGTCTTTAAAATCTTCCAATATTATGAATACGTTTGTTCTGTGTCTGGGTGTAATTTATCTATAATATGTATGTATTTAGAAATATATAAGTATGTTTATCAGTTGTCTAGTACCCATAACACAAGCTCTGCTTAGCTTGGGACTAGATGGCGTTGTGTGACAGTTGTGGAATATTATTATTATTATTATACGTGTTGCCAAAACACTGTTTACAAAAAGGTAAAACTTTTACCTTATTTCTGACGAAACAATTTCCAAACTGTAACAACACACACTCATCGATGACTGTCCCATTTCTCAAAACTTGTACCTCATAATTTGCATGTGTCATAACAATTTATAACCTTATCACCAATCTTAAGACTACCTTGAACCGTCACAGACCCATCACAACTTCACTAGCCGTCATTCTTATAGAATAGAATAGAATAGAATAATATTTATTTGCATAAAAACATGGTATAAGAGATGATACAAAAATAAAATACAGTGCATACATGTTCTTGCTTAACATTATAAGCGTGCAAATTTTCTGTGCATACAATTTAGTCAATTATTCTTTTTTTTTCAAGAAACACTACTGACTGGTACTGACCTGACGTAATTTGTCTTTCAGTTGTAAGCTTAAGGCGCGGACTGACTACGATTTTAATCGCTTATGACCGTGTAAACTATTGTCACCACTATGGAGCGTCAATAAGATTGAAAATTGAAAAATGGTATTTGTGTTGAAATGTGACGTAAGCTGCGAATGGGCATTTATTTTACTGCTTTTCTTTAGATTATTTAAAATATAGACATAAAATTAAATAATGGTTTGGTTAAAGTTTTAAAACAATGGAAAACCTACTAAATTCTTAAAAAAAAACTGTTGTTATCGCTGGAAATACAGAGATCTTCGACGTCAAAGTTTATTTTTGTGCTACAACTTCCCAATTTTTTATTGGGAATATCAAACTATTTATTTGTTATTCTGTTCGGTTTAAATTCTTCTTTATACCCTTCTCTGTTCACTGTATTTTTCGCGTTACTTATTTTTATTACATTACGTCATACTCGACGTTCTAAGAAACCAATTTTTGGGAATATTGAGATAACACCGCACCTTAATATTATATGCTTAGAAATAAGGTTCACAGGTCAGCTCCCGTGTGAAAGGTCTTGAACATATTATAATGCTCACGTTACGTGGTAATCACTAAACGATAACCATTAATTTTGTTTCTATTTTGCTGTGAGCAATTTGTTTAACATAGATGGGCTATTCTTCATCTGGTAATCGTTTGGGACTTTGTGTTAATCTATTATTTTGATAGGAAGCTGTTTTGCTATGTTACGTGGGATTGTTTGTCATCTGTTTCGTAAGAGAAGTTATTTTGATTTAAATGAAGCAGTAGTTCGGTGTATCTATCTTAATCAACTTTTGTTTTAATTTGATATACGTCTACGAAAGTTAAAGACAAAAACAGGCCTGTTTGTCTAGTGGTTAGTGACCCTGACTACTATGCCGGAGGTCGTGGGTTCTATTCCCACCCAGGACAAATGTTTGTGTGAAAATTAAAGACAGGCCATGTTGGTCTAGTGGTAAATGACCCTGACTGCTATGCCGGAGGTCGTGGGTTCGATTTCCACCCAGGACAAATGTTTGTGCGATGAGCACGATCATTTTTTCTATGTCTGGGTGTAATTTTATATATAATATTTATGTATTTATAAATATATAAGTAATATGTTTATCAGTTGTCTAGTACCCATAATACAAGCTCTGCTTAGCTTGGGACTAAATGGCGTTGTGTGATAGTTGTGGAATATTATAATTATTATATATTAAAGAATTAAAAGGAATATAATAAATGGTCTACAAGTAGTTGTTTCGGGTCTGGGTGTTTGTGTATGTGAGTTTCTATGTTTGTAACCGTACCCACGACACAGGAGAAATCCTAGTGTGCGGCAACGTTTTATTTAGAAAAGAACTGCTTCATTATAGAGTCCGAGATATTCATCAAAACTTTTCCGTCTAGCCAAAAACCAACCTAGTTTATTCTGGGTCTTATAAATATTTAATATTCATTTTGGTTTGCCTATAACCTCTAACCAAAACTTCTGAGTAACGACAACATTTTTTCGTCTCAAGATTGATATCCATTTTTATATACCATAGAAAATTAACCAAACAAAGCTTGTATCAAAGAAAATACCTTAAGGCACTATTATTTTCGTGGCAATAAATCGTTCTATTACTTATATTTGGCGGTGCCATGATAAATACAGTCCGCGTATTATTTACGGCTTGTTTGATCAGATAACTGTGATGTCCACTCTGCCTCAACAAGGCCGTAAGACAAACAGCGGTAACTGAAGAAATGTATTTTTTGAGAAAATAGAGAAAATATTTTGACTTAGGTACTTGGAAGAGAGGCGTGATGAGATGACCTGGATGAATACGACGAGGGTTTGAGGAGGCATAAGAGCTCCTGGAAGGTTTTTGGGAAAGCCTTTGCTCGGCAATGGGACAGCATAGGCTAATAAATAATAAAAACGGTGATACTAGTTATTGTTCGCGACTTCGCTAATGTATTTTTTTTTCGGAAAATGTCCCGTCATATTCACACCTAACTTCGACGAAATTCTTTCTGCTGTTAAGATATTATGTAGGTTTGACAAAAAACTCTCATTCAAATCTATAACATTAAATAGAATTACTTGGAGTAATTATGAGACATGCTCGATTATCTAGTTTTCCGATTAAAATATCTCATGTAGGTAAGAGTCTGATGTGTCAAGTTGTTGGATACAAAAACTACTGATTTTTCAATGTTTTTGAGATATTGCTCTTTAGCATACGAGACTATCACGGCTCTGGGGCCTAAATTGGTCCAGTAAATCATAGGAAAAGACTGATATGAAGACTTTTGATATATGTGGCTTTTTGTTAATCTTGAGACGTTGTAATTATACGTGTTTTTGTGGACAATTTTCTTCGGTATTTTTGTAGCTATATTGCCTGTGCTTGATTAGCTAAGTTATATCTATGCTTTTCATTTGAACTGCATAGGAGTTAAAGACGTAAAGACGAGTTTAAGTCAAAAACAAAGTTCATAAACAAATCTATAATTTTATAGATTTGTTTAGGAACTTCGTTTTTGACTTAAGATAATTCTTAAAAACACATTTTTTTGACATAAATAGAGAAAGAAAAATACATAATGAAAACGTGTCTTATGTCTATTTCATATTTAAAAACATTACACATAATTATTGAGATGCTACAATGGAAGATTTTCAATTCAACTTTTTCAACACTGTGAAGAATAATAATTGAAATCAAAGTAGTCCAACCATTTATTTAGCCATTTATTTAAGTGTCGCTTAATATTAGTGGAAACGGGCGTAACATTTCTCAAACATCTCTCAATCTCGTTAAGTTTTGTCATTAAAAAAAATATATTGCATTGTACAATATTACCAAGAAAAAGTCCAAACAACCACACCACTAACATAATCACTATATTGGTGTCTCGATCTCCAAAAGGACATCCCTGCCACCCTCCGTAAGACAATAGTCGTAATGAACCCGTCAATATTGCTTAGCTCGACGCGATTAATGGCAGTTGACGTATCCTATACCTATACGATACCTTTTGAGCTCTAGAAGCATGTATGGCTTTTATTTTGTTTAAGAGTGGAAAGAAAATATACCTCATAGTTAAGTACCAGGTGCCGTTATTTTACTGAATATATTTTTTTATAAAATAAAATATTTTGTTTTTTTTTTTTGTAAAAAAAACCGAACGGATTTGGAAGAAATGTAGCATTTGGATAGTTTACATTTACAACCTGAATTAATTCATGTAGTATGATACTCTTTATCCTATAGTGTATTCACGGAGACGAGTTAGTATAGCGTCTTCTCTATCGCACATTACCATACAAATGACAAAGACAAAAAAAAAATTTTTAGGGTCAGTGGGCGTTAACAATACTTCAGAAATGTAAATGTGCGTTCACACTGCGCTTCTTAAAAGTTCGCTTAGTTTATTCCTGCGGCTTCGTCTGTCGTATAAATTGAGAGATATTATTTGATAGATTTTTTTATGGTTACTTCCTTTTTTTTATGTATATCTGATGGATATGAAGGAAAGAAATAAAATCGAGAGTTAATGATTAAATTTTCTTTATTATATTATAATATCTACTTATACAAGTATCATCATTATCATCACTCTCCGTACTATCACTACTGTCGTCGTTTCCTACATTTATTATGAATCTTTCAGTCATTGCTTCCACATTTCTGTCCATGGCATCCATTTTGGGCTCAACTATGTATTTCTATGACATGCTAATAATTATAATAATTAGTCTTTTGCCTTTTCCTGTAACGAGAATATAAAACGTGTTATAAAACACGTGTTTCAACAATGAGAATATAACAATAACTTAATGATAATAATAACAATGGATGTGGCGCACCTGGGCCAGTTTACTATACAAAAATTGGGAAAAAGTATTTTATTATGATAATGCTCATTTATGACAAAAGAACAATGTTCGATATCCGCCATTATCGCACTATTTCAGTTCACAATGAAAAGTCCTTTTCACAAGCCGGCAAGTCGTCAAGAAAGCAATCAATCATAAAATCCAATACACCAGCCGGTTCACAAGTTGAGCATACAGTCACAAGTAAGAGCACGTCTGCACAGTACGGGAAGTATGAGTAGACTAAAAAGTACTCGTACTGTGTACACCGCCTTAGCGTTTATCACTGACCAATCGCAGTTAAAAAATTGTGTGAGTGAGATAGCGCTCTACTAACTCGTCTCCGTGAATACACTATAGTGACAGTAATTACCAAACAGCACACAGGCGGAGTCACAGGCATAAGCTAGTATTCGACCATTTAATGAAACAATAAAATGGTCAAAATATGATTTTATAAGTACGACTTCTAAACGTATCTGATAGAGTATAAATTTCAAAAGCTAAAGCAATAACTTAGAAGAATGAACTTAATTATTTCACCTACATAGACAGGCAAGGATTTCTTTCTAGCAGTACAAAATTGACCTTTAGCCACAACAGCCAGCATTTCAGTTGCCATTTACCTCACCACAATAGCCACATAAAACATAATAGCCACATAATCTCTTCCATTCTTTCAAGACGAAACGAACATTTAAAATCAGATAACATAACTTCAAACGGTGACGAACAATGACTAAATGACCCGTGAACCGAAAATATCTGTCAAAACATCATCCACTGAGTACTTGACGACTCAAAGGGATCTCATTTTGTTAGGGAGCGGCAATGGAACAATACACTTAATTTTCGTACAGCTTTGATTGATAGCCAATCCCATTCCTTCGTTGACGTGACAAACGTTGATGCTTTGAATAAAGTTCGGGACACGACAATAGGTTATATTAATATCAACTAAATGGGTGCTGAGATAGATTTGGTTTTGTAAAGCAAGATTAATTTGAGTTGGTCAATATTTTGTAAACTGAGATTCAAGAATGATGAGGTGTAATGAGTCAATTTACTAACAAATATACACGGGAGAATTGACTCAAAACGTTCATCATTTTAATATAGAATGCCTTAAGGAATTCCTGACATTGCAACAGGTTATTGTCATAATTTATTTTGAAAGTATTTTGAGTAGTCACCAAATTAAAGTATCTAACGTTCTCTCTTATACTCTCACAGATATTTACTGCCAACAAAAATAGCCCCAATAAAGTCCTTAGCAACAAACACAATCAATTAAACAATACCTGCAGAAAATCTCGAAAATACCTTCCTTCATAGCACAAAAGCCGTTAGTGGAGGCAGCTACCGTACCCTTAGAGGTCACAAATAACAGTACAGCTCGTAAACTAGTTGCCGCATTAACCATAACGAATAAAGGCACTAAAAGCACGTCTCAGGTCCCTGAGGGCCGTTTCGGCTGTCAATGCGAAAATTTAAGTTCGCCACACCCATGCACTCTGAAGGGTCGACCTTTACGCCCTTTGTCTCAATCGTTGTTGCTTTTACATTCCGAGAGTCCATTCCAATTGCACTCTGTACGGGATTAAATAAAAGTGTTCAGTAGTTGGCGCGGAATTTTATTGCTGCGAGTTTTGAGAGTATATTTTTTTGGTAACATTACTGTTGCTTGGTTGCTTTTCTTCGTATTGTTTTTAGATACCTCCTTTCTCTGTCATCTATTAAAATAGTGTATGTGTTCATTAGAGCATATTCATATATCATTAGAACGCATAGAGTATTCAGAGATGTCGAATCTAGTATCTAATTCGCAGTCTAAGACTTAAAGACAAAAACAATAAAAAACCTTGCGCATTCAAAAGTCAATCAGCATTGAAGATTCATTAATCTCTTCTCATTTGCGACTGTCTCAAATTGCACAACATCTTTTAAAACGTCTATACTTTGACATTGCTTCTGATAGCCTCAGGGCTATATCACATGTGTTTATACTTTATTTCTATTTGATATCCATTCATTTGCTGTCCTATTCAATTGAACAACAGACCTTAATTCCGACCACAGTATGTGTATGTCTGTTCTAATGTTGTTGTTCAAAGAATGTGTTACCGACTTTGTGTGGCCATCTATCTTGCTATAACGACAATGTCTTGATGTATTTTATCACATTTAGCCCCGGTAGAAATATTTACTATCGTCGACCAGTTTAGTATGATCTTCCCCATCTCTTTCGTTTCCTTTTTCGGTGGAATGATTGGGAGGTTTTGTAAGTTGATCTATGGGTCTGGTGTCATTGGTTTTTGGTTCCGTGACCGTGGTGTTAACGGTCTTATTTGTCATCTGTCAATTTGCCTTCTATTTTTGTTGGGGAATATGAAAGCTTTCGTTTAACTACGCGTGTCGTCGGTGGTGTTTTGTCATCATTATTTTTGGCCTACTCATAATGATTATTGACAGGATTGTGGACGCGATGGATGGCTTGCTTTTTAGTTTGATGTTTAATTTTAGCCCTTATTTATGATGTTGTGTCTCTAACAATAAATTGAGTTGGACTTTGATGTGCCTGAGGTTTGTCTTCGGGTATTATGAAATTAATTATATTTGTGCGTTAACTCTGTATTTTCAGTCTTAAAAACTAAACCGGCCTTATTCTCAATTACCTTTCTTCTTGAGTGTTTCTTCAACCGAAACAAAAGAGTTCCCATTGAAAACGAGTAATCAACAGAATTAAAGTCGAATCTGTATCGGGAGGCGAGCCCAATCTTGCGGGGTTTACGCCCAATTAATAATCGTGGCTCTGGGGTGTTCAAAGTTTGATGCGTCTGTTTGATAACAATAATCCTGTGCGATATTGTATGAAAATATTGCGGTAAATTCCACGTTTATTTTTTCTTTGCACAATTTATTATAAGTACTGCATTATATTTCAGTTCCGCATTCATTCTGTCAAATTGTTATAAACTATTTTGATTTTAAAGGATAAAAAGATGAAGGGATATTTTCAAGCCAATATTGTTTCACATATTTTTAGGTTCATCTCAAAATTCATTAGTTACCTTTACAAAAATCATCGTTACAATGTAGTTATAATTGCTAGATGCTTAACTTTTACAAAATAGTGATGTTTTTTTTTGTAATAGTCTTATTATTCGGTTTTATAACATTTTTTTTAATATTAAGACAATCATCAACCCACACTTGGTCGTGTGGTTAAATTCAACTCAGTTCCATTCACAGAAAGGAGACCTGGTACCTACCATGACGTCTTAGAGCGTGAATAGTTCCACAGTGGGAAAGAGACTGAGCTATACAAGTTGTCTAGCGCCATCTCGTTCCTCCCTCCAAAACATAACCTTTTTTAACTACATACATCCAATCCCTATGCTGAGTAAAAGCTTCTGATATAGTTCCTAGAGCTCTTGTTTCACACCACCTCGAATAAGACGAAAACTTTTAGAACCTCTGTTGTAATGGCTGCCTAAGATTTAGATCCGCGGCGCAGGCGCATCATGTTTAATTAACTAACCCCCTTCAAGGTGCAGTCCCTAAATATAGTGACCGAAAAATAACAGCCCTCGTGTGCCTCCGATTTTGTGCCTTTTTTCTTTGCGTTAAATGCGTGTAATACGTTTTTTTTTTTTCGTATTTTTGTGGATTGAGACCGATTAGGTTTTTATTGTGTGATATCGTCGGCCTAATTCGTTAACCTGCTAAGTCCATTTTTGGCAAAATTGACTTTTTGATGCAGTTCGAAAATTCAGCCTAATATCTACCGTAGCATTTAAGAAATAACAGCGATATCAGCCTAAAAAGGTGACAAATGCTATGCCCGAAAAACTGCTTTCTTATCACTAGCCAATCTCCATAACGCAAACCTGCTAAATCCTCTTGAGGCCTCAGTTTTGCACTGACAACGTTCCCAAACTCACGTGCCGTTTGGGAAAATTGATTATTTTATTTTATTGTCGTAATAATTAATTGATTGTGATACAGTAGCAGTAGTAAAACAATATTTAATAGCTGTCATTAATAATAATAAAATACTTAGGAGTACTACAAGACAGACAACACATTATAATAACGTATATTAAAACTATTACTGATTGTTTATGAAGAGTTTAGCATTTTTTTATCGTGGTAAAATCATCAAATGAGTCCTCCCACCCAAGGCAGGGCAGGAGGGACTGTCAGACTTGTACTGACTAAAATCCACCGTGTCCTTTAATAGCCTTTACATTCCGGGGTCACGGTATTCGTAAGTCCCGCGACCCCGACAGGCTTTGGCCCTCTAAGGGGGGGCCAAAGCCGTCATTGTGCTGACACTCTTTGAGACGCGCGTGGAACACAACGCGCCGTCGTCCCGGACATGGTCCATGGTCGGACAGCGAGTCGTTCATTACTCGGCGCCCGGATGCCCGCACCTACGGTGGCCGGAAATCGTCTTGCGACGTCCGACGCCGTAGGCGTCTACCACTGCAGCTGGGCTGTGAGGTAGACGCTGTCCTCTCTCCTACGCGTCCCGCCTCCTCCTTCGCTAGCATGACTGCTTCGCAAAAGGAGCCGACTGCTTCCCATTCCGTTTCGCTCCGCATTGCCTCGACCAATGCCGGGCGCGAGAGGTCGCCGCTTTCGCCGTCGTGAGGACACGGCGCGGCGGTGTTCTGCCCAAGCGGGGCAGTCCTGCACCGTATGCTCCACCGTGTCCTCCGGGCGATCCTCGCAGTGGTGACACCCAGGCCTTTCTTCCTTCCCTATCCGACACAGGTACCTGCCGAAACTTCCGTGTCCGATGAGGACCTGCGTCAGGCAGTAGGTCAGGACGCCGTGACGCCTATCCAGCCATTCCTCAAGGAGGGGTCTTACCGCCGCGATTGCGGCGTACCCGGACCTCGGTTGCAACAGTCGCACCCTCCATACTGCCCTGAGATCGCGCCGGAGCTCTTCCCGCCGCGCTTCGAGAAGTCAAAGCAGCGGGGATTCGCCCCAGCGATGCGCCTCCAAGCGCCACTCATAGACGCGCTGGAGAGCCGACGCCTCCAGATCCCAGGGCAGTAATCCGGCAAGGAGGTTGGCCGATTCGCCGGCGATCGTGCGGTATCCTCGGATCATCCGTATAGCCATGAACCTCTGGCAGGAGGCGTTTGGCCCGCTGAGACTGGGCAGGAGTCGGCCTGAGAGTGGCTGCTGCCAGGTTCAGCTTTGGGGCCAAATGCAGGAAGTGCTCCCTGAAGTTCCACCGGCTGTCGAGGACGAGTCCCAAGTACTTCATCGTTCTCCCGACGCCGATGCGAACCCCTCCCACCGATGAAGAGTTCAGTTTAGATATTTTAACCCTGTCTCCTATTACAGAAGACTGATTGTTAAATTTTTAATAATAAATATTTTGATTACTGATTGAATTCGTTTAACTGCACAATTAAAATAATTATCTATAGGTAAGTACACCATTATTACCATTAATTTACCATACTAAATTTAATTTAAAAAAACTGCTAAGTCCTCAACCAAATTGAAACTTCACTTCGAATAACTGCTTAATTATTGTTTTCCTCAATTTTGTAAAATGTGTTAAGGTTTTCTTAGATTTTATGTTTTTAAAATATCAAGAAAAAATATATACGCCAACGGGATTTTCAAAATTTTGATTGCTAAACTAATAAAGATATTATTCAGTTTTTTCTTCGTCCTGTAAACTTTGCAAAAACGTATTTAGCAGGTTAACGAATTAGGCCGACGATATATTTGGTTGCTTTTCATTAAAATTATTCGTAATAGGTTTCAATATTCTTGTGAAAAACGTAAACTGTGTAAACAAGATTCGGTTAAACAAGCAGTGGATCTGTTAAAAAAAAGAGTTTTTCGAGAGATTTTCTTATGTTACATGGGTGTGAGACCTGGAGCTTCTGTGTAAGAATCCCGAACCGAACCCCCCACAACCTACTTTAATTGAAGTTTTTATCTCAACTTACCGTACTGACATCTTCACACAGAAACATTAATTTATAAGATAACAATCGAGACAAAATAATTACTACAACAATATTACGCCACCTTTCATAGAAGTTTAGTTAACTTAAAAAATATATTCATCACCAACCGCGATGACTTGTTTTATTTTAATTCCTCTTTTTTTTTCTCAAAAAACTATTAATAACACGACGAATAACAAGTTTGATTAAAGTTCAATTTTTGTCCCGCGTTTCGGTTCTATAATGGGGCGGCTTGGTACCAATAGCTGGTACTTCGTAGTGCCCTTAATCCCTATAATTAGAGTCATCCCACATAGCGTGATTGATGGCTGGATTCTGTAGATACATGGCGGACGAATGGGATTCTGATCACTTTTTATACTGTACTGAATTTGGGGGACGAGACATAGGTGTGTTTAGCTGTGATGTGAGAAACTATATTTTTGTTTTATTAAATTCTGTGTATAGTTTTGACATTAAAATCTTAATAGGTGCGTCCACACATAGCGCGCAGCCTCGCGAAGCATTTGCTGCGCGAGGAAACTGACAAGCGAGGCTGCTCACTCTGTGTGGACGCGTCTATTGTTTTTCGACCGAGCCACGAAACAATGTACGCAAGCAAAACAAAAGCCGACACTGAATGGCTCGGACGCTCGGTCGCTCGACCGTGGCAGCGCTGTCACTTGCCTCACCCGGGACACGGCCACACCAACCGAGCTGCTTCGCGCGGAAAATGCCTCGCGAGGCTGCGCGCTCTGTGGGGACACACCTTTTTTTTTTTTTTTTTTTTTAGCGTGGTAAAATCATCAAATGAGTTCTCCCACCCCGGGCAGGGCGGGAGGGACTGTCAGACTTGTACTGACTAAAATCCACGGTGTCCTTCAATAGCCTTTTATGTTCCGGAGTCACGGTAATGAGATAAGTCCCGCGACCCCGGCAGGCTTTGGCCCTCTTGGGCGGGGCCCCGTCATCGTGCTGACGCTCTTTGAGGCGCGCGTGGAACACAACGCGCCGTCGACCCGGGCATGGTCCATGTCCGGGCGGCGAGTTGCCCTTTACTCGCCGCCCGCATGCCCGCGCCTACGGTGGCCGGAGATCGTCTTGCGACGTCCGACGCCGTGGGCGTCTACCATTGCGGGTGGGGACACACCTAATGAAAAATGAGAATATTACAATTTTGAGGTTGCATTTAGTAGCAAAGTAAAAATTAATTTACTTCTATTAATGACAAGATATTAAGAAGCATGAATATTTTACTTGAGTGATCGTAATCATGAAGTTAGATGTTCTTAATCTTATATGTAGACTTCATTTAGCTACAATACAATTAAATTGACAAAAACAAACTTGAAAAATGTGTTTGACGTCAAATCATTTTATTGTGACGTTACTGATATGCAAAGAATTATTTTTATGAAAAACTTAAACCTAGATACATTTTTAGAACAAGGCATTTTCTATGAAGTAATAATTATGTAGTTCTAAATAATTATATTTTACCCAGAAGGAAAAAGCCATTAATTGCCACTCTTTCTCATACAAGCTTCCTAATACCAATTTCAGTAGAGTACCTACACTAATAGCTACCCTTAACGCCTCCCTCAGTTGCAAGCACACCCCCTTAATAAAAATACTATATTAGAAACGCCTATTTTGCTTACTTTTATTAAAACCATGTAATTTTATAAAATGGCTACCAATTTATCTACGAAATCGTGAACTATAATGCTTTTGTAACCGAATCGTGCGCAGGGCTCGATTTTTTACAGCCCAACCCCTAACTGATTGTATTTTTTTAAACTCGTTCAAAGTTAATAATGTTTAATGTATTTAGAGTTCTGTCCGATATTTCGCTCGTGGCATTTTTTTTCTATAATAGTCTAATGATTCGCCTTGAGGCCTGTAACCACAGAATAGCAGAAAGAGATTTTTTTATTGAGGACTAATAGGGTCCATCGTCTTATAATTTCTTCCACTTACTTATAGCTTTTTTATGACGGAAAAAATCCTACAATAAATGTGGCATTCCTCAACATCACTTTAAAAATCTCTCTTGTTAAAAATAAAAATCTAAGTCTACGTCTGGCGGAATTGAAAAGTATTTTTTAGCGTGACATCTTAATTTTCCGTACTAAAGTTGTAGTGACGACCCGAGAAATTAGTGATGGGCGCACGATTTTAACAGAATGTGGCGTACACGCAGCGGATAGAAAGTGTCCTCAATGCATGGTTTTAAGCAAAAAAAAAAACTAATCATCTCGCGGTCGTTTCGTCCCAGACGATCCACATTTTTTATTTAATAACCCAAAAAACATATCCAATCATCGAATTTGGCGGATCATCATAAAAATGACGATATGAAATATCACAGTGAAATATTTGGAATATCGACTAAATTGCGTCTCTCCGTGATGGTGGAACAAAAAATCTTTGAAGTCGATTTAGTTCTTTATGTAAAAAAATAAAGGGCGTAATTACGGTCACAATGCGGTGGTTAGCCAGGCGGCACAATTAGATTTTGACGGGTCCATGATAAATGGTTGTCTTGGGTGCTGTTAACCCATAAAAACTGAGGAGACGCGCCGAGGTCACTTTGAAAATCATTTTTAGTGAAATGTAAGATTCATTTTTATTTCTGCGCTTGTTTTTCTTGTACTAATATTATTACTGCAAAAGAAAAGGAACATTATACTCGTAGCATGTCTATACGTGTGTCTGTTACATTTTCAGGCCAAAATAGCTGAACGCAAACATGAAACACATAATAATTCATGACCTAGTTTATGATTGTGGGATACCTTTTATCCCTTTATTAGGTTTCCACGGGATAATTTTTGACCCAAAACAGCCCAAAAGCTAGTCTAAATTAATGTAACGAAATCGCTGAAATGTGAATTTGACGGGTTATCATCGTGACGGCCATGCACATCATACGATTTTGCATTTGTTTTGTTTATTTTGTTATTTGATTATAACCCCAAAGTCAGGTACTGTAATAACTAGGTATACAGTTTGAATCTGAACAAAACCTAGGAATTTTACATACAAGCAAGTAAACCGAATGACTTTGATGAAACTGAATTAGCATTTTAATTGTATGTAATTAAGACCAATTTTCAGTGAGCCATTAACTTGAAGTGTCCTCATCGTTCGCAATTATTTTTTTACAATTTGTACATACTATTGTAACTTTATTATCGTGATTTATTTGCATATTGTAAGGTCAAGTTTTAGTTTAGAAATATGTTCTACTTTATGTAGATTTATAAAAAGCTGACGTATAATAAATGTCAAAAAAATTATGGACTTTGAAAATATCATCAAAACCTAAAAATAAATTGTGATAATGTTTGGAGGTTGCTCCACACATTTTCTGTTCCACAGGATAATTCTCTAACAATTCGTCCCAAAACTTATTATTAAAACGATCGTTTTCCTAACCGCGAATTATCAAATTTCTACCATCTTGCCCTAGCATTATCACATAAGTCCAAATGTCTCGGGGTACCATTTAAAACAACCAGTTTTATATGATCCCCATAAACCACGAAACCCTGAAGATTTTGCCCAGTCTTGTACAGTGGCGCGAGGTCTTTGTACCTGGTCACTTTAAACTGAGGCGATTAAGAGAAAATTGCAAAAGATTACAGAGCGATCTGTAATCCAGGAATCTGCTGTAATTATAAGTATTCCTTTAACTTTTCGAACATTAATTAGACCATCAGTGATTTAAGTCGGCCATTTTGTACAATATCTAACATTAAGGTAGTTTTAGACAATCTATCAAACTTATTTTTAGCGTTTACTGGTTTTTTTTTTTTTGTAAAGATATTGTATTTAAGTCTGTCCGTTTGCTTGTTTGTTTTGCCTTTATTTTGCTGTGTATTAATGTTCTTTTAGCCCAGTTAGACCTTCTATATTAAATATTCCACGAGAATGTATGTGCCTGTGTGTAATGGACCTACCCTTCGTTTTTCATTCTGTCTTTCTTTCTTAATGGGAAAACAGTTGTGATGCTCGTAAAAGTTAGCTATTAGCGATCGGATTTAAGTACATATTCTACATTGTAACGTGTATCATTTATTGGTTACCCGCTAAAGAGTATTCTGTTTTTACTAATTTTATTACACTAAAAACCATATTTCTTAAGGTTATTGTGAAATAATAGAATTTTCTGTTTATAGACAGTCCGCAAAAAAAAAAACTTAAAGTAAATAAAGTACATTGCTATAAATTTTAAAAAGAGAAAAATACTCAATAAACAAATCTAAAAACATTACTCATACGATGTTCCAGTAAACTGAAATAAATATGCAACAGGTTTTTATATGCCTGTACTTGTTCCTAAGGTTGCTACCCACTGAAGTGTAACGTCGTAGATTAGTGCAAGAACGTGACGTCACACTCGAGTGTACTCGCAAAAACGTTCATTTCTTTGCATTTTATAATGAGGACGGTGATAAAATTACCTGGGACAGGAAATAAAGGGACTTTATTGAAACAAGTGCTTTATTTTATGCGCATAACATTACTTATTATATTTTATCAAAAATTCATTACGAATGAGACAAAATTATGAATTCAAGTAAGTATTACAATTTTGAATCAACAAGAATTACAATTAAAATTCTCGTTTCCTAAAAAATCCCACTGCTTAATTGATAATTTTAAAAGAAAAAAATATATATAAACAGCAAAAACTTGCAAGCAAAATAACAAAATAGGAAATACTATATCACGCTTGACATTTAAGTTAATGCAGTGTATTTCAAATGCACTTTATGCAATTACGCTGTTTTTCATCATAATTATATCGAATCAGTATTTTCAACGCAATTCAAATTCGTAATGATAGGTGAGCTCATGTCTTAATTTTGTTTTCATGTATGTATTACACGTGTTTAAAGGTTAAGTAGGTATTATTATGAATCTGTGTGCACAATAATGTAAAAAAAATGTTCAAAAAAGTTACAAGGCGTCAAAAAATTAATTAACATCGCTGTCAACGAGGAAATTGATCGACTCACTATTCATACAAAGGCGACTAACTGCTTGTCAATATTCTCACATACTAGGGGTATTCGTATCCCATTGATAACATAATCATTTAGTTAGTTTTTGTAATTACTTCGGGGAATTTTCCACAAGAATGCTTTTCTTCGTGACATGAAATCTCTTTTCATCCAATATTTTCTAACTAGAAGTTAATTTTTTTTCGACTGTCGACAACCGTTTACAACATAAAAACAGTAATTCTATCGCCACTAATACTAAATATGAAACACTCATTACAAGAAAAACCTTCATTGTTTTAATTCTAAACAAGCTTTTCGCGGAAACACGGCACCAGTAACTAAAACACCCTTTAAACATTTTTTCTTCACTTTTTCCTTTATTTATTTCTTCATCCATAAGTGCTTACTTAACCACTCTTTCAAACTATCACGTAATAGTAAATCATATATTAAGAAATCCTACAGGAAGGTGTCGTTATTTTTTACTTGGCAAGACATTTAATTACGTAGCGTATGAATTATTCAGTTGTTCACACTGTGGAACGGTCACACACACTGATGGAAGCGGTCAACTCCGTCCACTGTAAGATTTCGAATTATGATGACCACTTTTATTATACCTTGCTTAACAACCAAGATTGATAGAAAGATTACGAGTTGAAAAGTTTTCCGTCGTCTCTGTGGAATAAATTTTGAGAGATTTGTACTGTTTTTTTTTCTGTAATTATGGGCTGTATATGTCCACTGTGCGTGGCTTTTGTGATATAACTGTTGGTTGGTGGATAAGCGATCGTGGCTTGATTATTATCAGTTGCAAAGCAACGGTGCTTGCTGCTACCTACTTACTTATCCAACGTAACAGCTCTCGCACTTCATAATGACAACATAGGTTACATTTTTAGAAGAGTAATGATGGAATTTCTTTGCCATACTTTTTATTTTTTGCTAATGTCATCACGCAGGTCAATCTAAAAAAGATTTCAGACATCTTTGCGTATAAGGAATCGATGCAAATGGATACACGTATTTTTGACAAAAGCAAACAAAATTGAAATGAATTGTTTGAATTTGAAGATGAATTAAAGTGTTAATTGAATGAATAATGAGAAATATCACTGCATTTTAACGAATGCAATGTATAGGTAGTTTTTCTTAGAAAGGTTACGTGTCTAGTAGACACTCGCATTTGAACTGAGTGAAGAATTATGATGTTAGGCTAGGTGAGAGGATCCGGAAAACCGTTCACGGACTTATAAAGTAGTAATTCTGCTTATCCACACACAGAACAAGCATGAGTTTATGAATGTATACAATTAAAGTATTCTTTCAAAGAAAAAAGACAAGGAAAATGTCACTACAGTATAGTAGGAAAATAATTCATCAACTAACCCACAACCAAAAAAATCGTACTACACCAATAAACCATTACTTCACAGAAACCGATTCAATCTAAGAACAAACCGACAATCATCGAAATAATCACATTAAACTATGTTAGAAACTGATGAATCACCTTCATAATAAATGTATGCAAAAAATATTTCTGCGAACGTAACCTCTAAGGCCTGATGTCCCCAGGCGTCCATCGGACTGGAATAAGATCGGCGATGGTCACATTTTGAGCAAAATTTTTGACATTCCGTCACCGCCCTCGGATGAGATTTTGGCGGGGGTTACATGGCGCTATTCTTTTCTTACGAACTAAACCACTGATTATAAAATCTTGTTGAAACTTTGGGTAAGTATTATTAAACCATACTTTTTTTTTTAGCGTGGTAAAATCATCAAATGAGTCCTCCCACCCAGGGCAGGGCGAGAGGGACTGTCAGACTCGTACTGACTAAAATCCACAGTATTAAACCATACTAGAATAAAAATTGGAGAGAACACATTATTGGTGAGATTCTTCAAAAAAGTCACTTACATACTGCTTCAATGAACACAGGTATTTTCTGCCTAAGGTTTTCATTTGGTTGAACGCGCTAAGCTCAGGAATGAGTGGTTCGAGTGGTTCGAATTCAAAAAATCTATTTTTAGATAGTCCATTTATCGGAGTAGGCTATAAGTTATACAGTTACACTACGACTATTACGAGTATGAGCAGCCATGACAACGAGAATAATCGCGGGGCAAAACAGCTAGGGAAGTTATAGGTGTTGCTGCGGAAAAAATGCAATCCAAAGAATTTGAGGAAAAGTAATTATCTTAAAGATAATTTTTGAAGAAAGAAAAATTCTGTTGTAAGTGGGATTCGAACCCGCGTCTTCTGGATAAGTACTCCAGACGCCTTACCAACTAGGCCATTGCAACCCACACCTGCAAAAATCATCTAAGATGCGCATCGCATGCGTTAATGCGTTTAAAAATAATTAATAAGTAATTATCTTGATTTTTTTTTTGTGTATCCGTTTTCATGGAAGGATACAATAATATAGAATAATACCAACCAAGCAATTTTGATCCAGATAGCTTTCAGTTTGCCAAATAATTTTCTGACTTAATTTTAATAACTAACCTATTTTAAGTGGCCACGTCAATTAAGCTAATACATTTAAGTTAAAGTCCATTGTATACTGATGTCTTGTCAAACGAGGCGATCAAAATGTCGGTGATAAATTATTTCAAAGGCTAGACATTCTCTGGGTCACCTGTATAGTTACTGTCCGAGTTGATAGGCGGCGTTACTAGACCGATCTTAATGCATTCAACGTTTAAGACCAACTAACTGTTAACAGCGGCTTTGCCCGCGTTTCAGTAGGGAACTTAATTCCGTGATATAAAGTACTTTTTGTGTGGTGTAACAAACATAATTTATCTATCCATCCATCTTAAATAACATAATTATACTTTTGCATTATCCTAGCTGGATTAGATTTTATATAGCAGTCCTAAAGGTTGTCTCGAAAAGTAGCTTTTAGCGATAAGACCGCCCATTATGTCACCCCTATTTATAAGATAACTAGTGGCCCGTCCCTGCTTCGCACGGTTATATTAAGAACCGCTCGCCCGATTTTGTACAAACTTCACTTAAAGCATCTAGGTACTACATAGTTCGAACAAAGCCTAAACATTTGATTTGGATAGGTGAGCCCGTTCTTGAGTTATAACATTACAACGAAAAGTGGCATTGATTTTTATATATTAGAAGATTATATGTAGGTATTTATAAATATCTGTAATGTGTGAAGTACTCTGTAAAAATTGAATAGGATAGAATACTTTCTATCCTATTCAATTTTTTGGCGACCGCGACATTTTCTCACGTACACAAAGATACCTTAAGGCGCTCCCTCACCGCGAGCATTCACCTGTAATGTAACGTTACAGACTTACAGATTCAAACATTTCATCAGTGACGGAAGACAATGCAAAAACGAGCATCACAATGCGCACTTTTATGTTACATTACACGCGAATGCTCCCGGTGAGGGAGCGCCTTTAAAACATGTAAATATTTCAAGAAACAATAGTGTTTCTTGAATTATTTAAATTTTTACGGTTTCTTTGCACTTTTTGATTTATATATTCTAGACATTAGACCATTAATAACGTATTTAATTTATGTTATAGAAATCATTACATTCACTACACATATATATTTTATTGCTTGTTTGACATTTTAAATGTTATTTTATTAATTAAAAGTATGTGTCAACACAAAAGTACTCCTTTCTACTCAGTTGGTTGAATAAATTAATTATATGTTAGGTAATTAATAAGTCTATGCACTTCATTTTTAGGGTTCCGTAGCCAAATGGCAAAAACGGAACCCTTATAGATTCGTCATGTCTGTCTGTCTGTGAGCCGCATTAGGATTTTCACACAAAAATAAAAACAAAACAAATTTTGGGGGTGCCCCCCATACTTAGAATTGAAACTCAAAAAAACTCAGTTTGCGCGAGAGTCACTTCCAAAGTGGTAAAATGTGTGATAAAACTAAAAAAATATATAATGTAGACCTCAACAAAATCTTTCAACGAAAATTGGTTTGGATGAGATATAGTTAGCAGTTTTTGAGATATAGTACATTTTCAAAAACCGCAAATATAACTTTGCCATTCATACAAACACTACGAAAAACAAAGTTATTTTTATTGTTTGTGTATATTACTTACTAATCTCAATATAATTATATCCTTAATCTATGCTTGCTATTTCATGGGCGAGTCCAACTCGCACTTGGCCGGTTTTTTACTATTTCCTTGCCAATTTACTGCTTCTGATTTGCTCTTGATAATCTTATCGCCTCAACTCCGTTTTTTTTTACAAAATACGTTGGACCTTACTCTTATTTCGCTGTCTTCTGCAGCATCTTTCTTTTTATATGTACCAATAGACTATCTAATATTTTTGTTCCTTATAATTTACTGACATCCTTAATGCTTTATGTAAGCCTGGTACTTTTAGTCTCCGATCCCTACAAGCGATGGTGGTGGATGTGCATAATAACTCGCTTTAAGCGCTAAAAGCGTTGCCACTGCTACGCTTGACAAAATACTCTTCTATAACACAATTTTTCCGTAGTTCTCAACGTTACTAAAGTCTTTTCATTCCGTCTTACGTCTTTTCATTCTTTCTTCTTCTTTTTCTCTGATCAGTTAATTTCTCTGATCAGACGGCACAATTGGCATCGTGGCTGATCGATTGGACTGCTGCGCTGTCACGGGTTCGTTTCTCGCACGGAGCAAATATTATTACGATCAACGAGTAGTTGTTTCGGGTCTGGGCGTTTGTGTATGTGAGATTATGTGTTCGTAAACGCAGCCACGATACAGAAGAATCCCTGGGGCAAGGTCCTTAAAAAAAACTATCAAAATATTCACGTTATCCGCTTTTTCCAATGTCCTTGTACCCCATGTAAGCCTGGCACCCTAAGTCGGTAGTCCCCACAGGCCGCGGTGTCGGATCTGCATAATAACACGCATCAAGCGCCCTAAAGCGAGATAACTCCACTTTTGTGTCAAAATATTCTTTACCACACTTTATAAACCGTATTTCTCTACATTACCAGAATGTCTTCATTAATTCTTCTTTTCCATGACTAAAACTATCAAAATTTTCACTTTATCGCTTTTTCCAACGTCCTTGTGCTCCATGTAAGCCTGGTACCGTAAGTCGGCGGTCCCCACAGGCGACGGTGTCGGATCTGCATAATAACACGCTTCAAGCGCCCTAAAGCGAGACAACTCCGCTTTTTTGACAAAATACTTTCCTTTGTTTTATTGAGATTGTTACTGCGTGTCTACCATTTTGTTTTTGAGAAAGGAATGTGTTTTGATCGTATGAATTTTGACGAATTTTGAGAATGAGTCATTGGTTGTCTAGCTTCTTTTGTTTTTGTTTGAATTTTATCATTTTTCTCACGACGCCAACGTTTGTTGATTGCTTCTCTTGTTGTTGCTCAAATCAGATAAAAATATTAATCATTTGTTAGTACATACCTACACAAGTAAAAAAAAAAAAACTAAAAAGAAACATAAATTACAAATAATTTGAGCAAACCCATCATCAAATTTTCTAAAATTATAATATTCCATAGAATAATATTTTCTCAACTAAGTTGGCTAATAAACTATAAAACACACACAAAATAATTATACACCACACCCACAGTTAGATACACATTACAATCCCAATCAACAAAAATATGATTCAACAAATCTTTTTAATTGCAATTTACGCACTACCAACATAATAGATGATACAGCCAACAGAATAAAAGAAATATCGCTCAATGCGGGCTTGGTGCACGTAAAGATAGTCCGTTACACATATCAGTGTAATCATCAACACAGCACATTATCTACGACAGCTTTAGCAACCTCGGTGAAGCAACATGCAACCAGCTAACCGTGACTACTGACACTTACTAACTCACCAACATACATTTACCTTGCACAAAACAACTACAAACACAAAAATAGAACTAAACAACAACAGAATAAAGATGACACAATTTCGAAATAGATTCTAGAACACGTATTTGAAAGTTTGCCGGAACATCCAGCCTTACCACAGAGTAATTACAAGAGAACAAAAGCCAATCACAAAAATGGAAGCACTACATATTCATAGTTCGAATATGATGTATGCTGTGGCATACAAGGTACGAACGTTACGGTATATGAATTTGTCGCTTCAGGTAATTGACAGAACGGAGTCGTCCAATGGAATATGCGCAATGCGGAGTTGTTGCAAGAGACAATAGTCTTTGTACATAATATACTACATAGTGTACTTGGTGGTTAGATGGGTAATTTTACGGTAAGTGCCTCTGACAATAGCCTCCTACAAGTAAACAAAAGGCGCATCTGACTACACATTGTTCTTTATTTAAATAATTTATAAGACAAAAGAGTAGCGTTCTAAATTCGAAATGATTCGAGTGAAGCTGATGGATTACGTGACGGCTAGAAGAAAGTAATGGCTTTGGTCTCTATTGAATAGAATTGGCATAATTGACTAGGGATAGTTTCTTACGATTCCTGATATGACCGGTCTACTTACCAAGTGTAACTATTTGAAGAAGTAGTTAGTAAGATTTTTTTGAGTCAGTCAGTAAATTCTTTAAAAAAGTGAAAAAAATATCTTATTTTGTTTCAGATTAATATAAAATAAATGCTGTCAAGTTATTTGCTATTTACCAGCTACTACTACTACACACATCAAAAGTGTCTAGGGATCAAGCATTTTTATGCGGATTTCTTGAGATTGAGATGTGGCTTTGTAATAAATTTATGATTTTATAAATTTGTATGGATCCTTTTTGGTGCATTTCATAATTTGAATCAGGAACTGTGAATCAAATTCGAGTAAAAGATGAAAATCAGCTGTCAATATTTTCCCTATAAAAACATACAACGCATTGAAGACATTATTAGTGCTACTGTTTCCCTACTACTGATTAAAACCAACGTTATTATGGAGCGGCGACGTCATTTCAGCAGGGAAGAAATGCTCAGAGCCGTGGGAATGATAGAAGCTGGTTCCCGGCAACGTACTGTGGCTTTAGCTCTGAATACAAGTCAGAGTGTTATCAGTCGACTTTGGACACGTTACCGAAGCACTGGTACCGTGGCTGAGCGCCATGGAGGACGGTATCGCTGCACCACACGGAGACAAGACCGATACATTCAAATCTTAACTCGAAGAGCTCCAACAATAACCGCCATGATGTTAGCCGTGAGGCTTCATCACTCTTCAGGGAACTTAATTAGCGACCAAACAGTCAGAAACCGCTTGCATGAAGTGAACCTTCATTCCCGAAGACCGCTACGGGTACCACCTATAGCAATGCACAATCGTAGGATTCGATATCAATGGGCTCTTGAACACAGAAATTGGGCAGAAGAACAATGGCGTTTCGTGTGCTTTTCTGATGAGTCTCGTTTCGGTATGAGACCGGATACAAGACGTATACGACACTGGAGAACCCCTGGACGCCAACAGCGATTAAAATCCTGCCAGGAAGTCCATCCTTATAGTGGTGGAACCATCATGGTATGGGCGGGTATTTGGATCGGCGGAAGAACTGAGTTGATTTGGATCAGAGGCAACCTCAACGCTCAAATTTATGCTGAGACCATTGTATCAGACGTCATCGTTCCTCTACAAGTGCAAATCGGTCCCTTATTTCAGTTAATGCATGATAATGCACGACCGCACACCGCAAGAGTTGTAAGACAGACTCTCGCCGCAGCTAACATCAATGTCCTGCCCTGGCCTGCTCAGTCGCCAGACTTGAATCCGATTGAGCATGCATGGGATATGCTACAGAGAAGAGCTCTGCCGAATATGGAGGGTATCCAGTCGCAAGAAGACCTTTTTTTGTTGTTGCAACGAACATGGGCGGCCATTCCACAGCGTGATTTGGATGAACTCATTTTGAGTATGCCAAACCGATGTTCTTGTGTTGTTAGTGTTCGCGGTAGAAACACGGATTATTAATTGTTTAAGTTACCCAATAAAATTTTAAAGAAAACTGTTATTTCAGTCTTTTTTTCGAACTTTTGTGTTAGTGGTTCAAATGTCAAAAATCCCTTTATTAGGAAAATGGCAAATTTCTTTATTAATGCAAAGGTGACTTGGTTTATCGTTACTGTGACAAACGAAAACACTTTATTTGATGAATCCTTAAAGAAAATTTTAATTAATATCAATCAGGAGAAAAGTTATTGCAAAAATATATGTTGATCCCTAGACACTTTTGATGTGTGTAAATTTAAATTCATAGGTATCTAACGTTTGCAAAAGTGCTAAATCAATTAAAATATAAATAAGAGCTTAGTTATAATAAATCAAACAATATAGATACAATTACATTTCTGTGATAACATCTAAAAACATTCAATGATACGGACTGAAATTCCAAGCATTTACAATCGAAATATCATAATGCCACTTGCAGCCAATGATATTTATAATAACCACCATGATAACTGATCATTTAACATCACAATAGTGCATTAAAATATCAGCTATTTAACATTCCATCATATTCTAATGGTTGAGACAAAATCCGGAATGAACTAAATTCCTAACTTTATTTAATGTCAAAAGGCAATGTTGAAGAAATTATTGAATACTACTTCTTCTCGCAGCTCCCCTCACCCCTTCAATTTTTTGCTAAAGAACTGTGACTATGTTTATATACCTATGATTATGTCCAGAGAATATCTCTGTACCATATTTAATCCACATTGGTTCAGCGATTTAGGAGTAAAAGCGTGACAATAAAACTCACTTTCGCATTTAATTAGGATTTCATTTCCTGTCTATAGATATTTAATCTATCTGCATAGATATGCCAAACATAGGAGTACTTCTCCAAGGTCCACTTACGCTATGAACATCGGAAATGTTATTAAAACTTCGTTTTTGCGTAACTTGTGCATTTATTATATAAAAAAACATGAATGATATTTACGTGCATAACCATCACGAACATTAAGTTAAATAAAATATAAACCAACTATAAAATCGACTTGTTTGTCAAGCAAAGAAACTTTCTACAAATTAGTTTCAATAAACACGAAAACTTAATTGACGCATGACATGTATGTAGATTGCACAACACGATTTCTAATTATTAAAATTTATTAGAAAAACATGTTTTGATGGCACGATAGCCTAAAATGGCCAATCTTCTTTACTCATTTTCTATACACGTGTTGTCAAAGGCAATTATTTCTATTTCGATACTTAATTGAGGCACCTATGTAGTATAACTATAATGAGCCTTAAATGTGCCCACTGCTGGGACCCAGGTCTCTTCTCTTTGAGAGGGAGTGGGCTGTAATCAAATTCACCGGTCCATAAAATATTTGTTTCATGCGAAGATCAAACCCGCGCCACGTAGCGCAGCAAACAATTGCAACCACTGCGCAAACCATTCGTTCAAGTTACATTTGAGAGTCACATTTTTGAGCTGCAAAGTAAAATCCATAGCACTTCTTATATTTTTAAAAATAATGTGGGTCGAACTTTCTTGGTGTTGACTTTCTTATTCGGACCTCCAGCCTTGCCCTGCCTTGAGTATTCCATATTAACAAAACATAAAAATAAAAACCGCAATATCCAAAAATAAAACTTTTAAAATGTCACGATCGTTGTGGATACTATAAAGAAAATCATAAAAAGTAATAGCTTCATCACGTAAAAGCAAGCTTAGTATTTTTCCTACTATTCAATGGATCGTCAATTTTTTATTTAGCCATTATTCTTTATAACCAATTTATTAAGGAAAACTGCACGAAAAAAGTAGAAAAAACATGAGTTGGTACTTTCTAAAAAATATGTTCTAACTGAACATTTAAAACTAAAATAGTAATGGTTTTTAAAATACAGTAATGATGCCTACTAATAAAATCTTTATCCACGCACAATTTTATCGATAGTAAAAATCGTTAGGTAAGGAATCAATGCTACTTAATTGCAAGCATTTCGATTCGGTTCATCGTTATAGGGACATATCGAATAGATAAAAGAATATATCGGTGGGCATATAAATATTTTATAGGAAAATAATATTTTTTCCGAAGGAGACGGCGTTTTCATCGAGGTCAATGGATTGAATAACAGTTAAATTTAAATACTTGATGTCTATCACAATATAGTCATAATAGACAAATACTTAATGTCTATCTCTATGGTCTTAATAGATAAAGATCTTGTCACGTTATGATCGTAAAAATATAGGTAGTAGTGTTTGGAATAAAATGTCATTGTTGTTATTAATATTTGCGAAATCGTAGTGAAAATTACGGCTTTGTCAAAGAAAAACTATTTGATTTTATCTACTTGATTTAAATAGAAATACATTACAATTCTAAAGTTAATAATGCAGCTCTTTCTTCCTATGGCATTTAATTTGATTTGGTTAATCTAGTCAAAAGAATGCTTCGTAAATTCATCTCTATGTTACTCGTACACTTAATTTCTTTGAAATAAATAAAGCTATTATCTTTAAATTGGCTAAGAGAGTGATGAGTATGAATGTTTATGGAAAGAGAGGAAGAGGAAGGCCAAAGAAAAGATGGATGGATTGTCTAAGGAATGATATGAAAGAAAAAGGAGTAAATGATATTGTGACGTCTGATAGGGGAGAATGGAAGAAGAAAACGTGTTGCGCCGACCCCAAGTAGAATGGGATAAGGGCAGAAAGAAGAGATCTTTAAATTGGCAAAGTGATATATTTTGCTAGTGGATATAAAAAGATCTAAAATTATGTTCCAAGAAAACAAAATTGAACATATCATAAAATTGTAATTGTTCAGATCGGTTCACTGCGATATAATTAATTGATAAATGATTATTTACTGTAGATAGGTACGGAGATTAAACAAAAAAGTAATATGATAGTAAATTTGCAACTATTCAGGTAAATGCACCATTATTCTGACAGATACTAATGCTTCTGTGTGAAACAAAAAGCATAATAAACAATCTTAATGCTACCAAAGCTAAAACTCCCACATTAAGATAAAATCAATCTAACAACGAAGATTGAAAGACAAAAACTTCATCCATGCACATCACCTCAACACTTAAAGATCAAAAGTTAAAAGCAACACTATAAAAATTGTAAACGAACCAACTTATCTGATGACGGAACCAGTTGTGGGCAATTTAAATTAATGGATTTGTCATCGCAATTAATTTTATAGGAATTAATATGCGAGCGGCGAACGTAAAGAGTTATTTTTTATGTATATAAATTGACATATAATGGAGTCTGGACGATCTATGGAGCGGTGACGGCAAATTGATTGACAAATTGCGTGACGAATTCAAAATAGGTGGATTTCTTTTGAGTGTATCTGTTGTAAAAGTCGCTGTTTGGTGTTGGGCCGGTGAGTAGGATGGTAGCAGAGCGGGAGCGTGTATCAAGGGACCTTCTTTACAAAAAAGTAGGACAGAAAGCACTTTGAAGTACGAATTGAGTATTTTACAGCTACTAAATTTGAAATGAATTGATGAGTAGAAGAAGGTTTCAAAAGAGTTCATGATAAGAAAAAAAGGAACAAAATTTGGATCAGCAACTTCTTCTTTAGACGAAACTACGTCGTGTAGAATTTCTATATCATTAGTTCAACTGCAATATTGAAACTACCGGTATGATTAAAAAATACGGATACCTATAAAATTCCGATACAAAATAATGGTATCAACACTGATATTACTTAAGGTGATGTCATGATCAGATTTGTCATAAAAATCTTAGCCAATAAGTACAGCGATGAAAAAATTGCGATCAAATATGCGATAACAAGATCGAAGTGTGACTCCATCGCTTGAATTAACACTTGACCTCCGATCTATATCTTGTTCTTTTAAGTTAAAAATATCTACTGCACTTAGACTTGATAGTAAAGGAAGCGTGGTTTACTAAGTTTCGTTTTGATCAAAAGAAAAAACAACTCTAACAGCTTCTTAAATATTCATAGCTATATCTGTTTCGCATTTATGTGGTTCTTCAGTGCATTTATCCGAGCAATGTCTTTCTTTATTATTTCTTGGAATTGTTTCTTTGTCTTTATTATCTAGTTCAAAGTGATAGCCAACATTGATTTAGTTTTCATCGTCTCCCGTTTTCTCGCCGACTTCAAAGCCCCGTCCAATAGTTGTAAAAGTCTTAGTTAACGGTTTGAAGTTCTCACGACAGATCGATCCCGATTACGAGCTACGTTCATTATTAGTCAATCTGACTTATTGAAAACGAATGCCGCCTTTGATCGGCATTATGTCAATTTCTCTATATCGAAGCCAATCGTCTAATGTCTTCCGAACTTTATTGTTTTTTTGGTAATTAGCGGCGTTTCATCCGATGTTTTTAATTGTACACATCTCTTGAAGTACTACGAGGTTATTATTAAAAACTTTTATGGTGACGCTTTGAATTTAAATTGGTGGAGGATGAAAAGGTGTATTGTCTATTTGAATGGAATCAATGTTTTGCTGTTACAACGTTCTTGGATGAAATATTAGTTAAAGTTTGTAATAGAATTAATAGCGAGAACAACAATTTAAAAAACCACCCAGGAATACAAATTAAATAAATCAATTAAAACCAAATAAATTAAAAATTACTTCAACAAACACGTATCAATCGCCACACCTAAACAACTCACATCAGTTGCGACATTGACATTCTCCACACACGCTACCAAAAATCTATCTTTTAATTTATTTAATTTACGCCTCTAATTACACACAATCATCATTGCACGTGATTTCTCGTGACGCCTCTGACTTACAAGGTAGCCTTTTGTACCACCGTCAATGCCTGTCAGACGTATGTTTTGCCCGGTAACCTTTCCAGACACCAGTTTTAAAAGACCCCCAATCAGACTACACAACCTCCTTAAAGTTCGGTAATTCAGAGGGACGATATAGTCCTAGATAAAATGGCTGCTCGATACCATTATCGGAGACTAGTAATCAGGCATAATCACAGAACAAGGAATGATTTTTCGTCGTGACTGATTTTTTGTCAAATTATTTTGTTTGGTGTTTTTTTTTCTTGATTCTTTTTACCGATGGATTTTTGATTCAATGTCAAAGATCGTCGCTCGTTCGATTGACAACAAATTATATGTGATTATGTGTAGTCAGTATAAATAGTAGGTAGGTAAGTATTGTCCGTGTTTACATCCTGTTCAAGTATCTACGTAGATAGATTTGAATAGATGACAGAAAATTTTGATGGAGTAAACACATGAACAATGGAATTCGTCATTCATTTTTATAGGGCTTTTTGCCTGCCATAAAACTGTACTGGACCGTCTGTTTTGCGCGTGAAACTGCACAAATGTTTATTTTAGGAAAATCTCCTCTTTTTTTATCGCGGTAAAATCATCAATTGATTTTACCGCGATAAAAAAGAGGAGATCCCCTGGAGACCCCCCAGGGCAGGGCGGGAGGGACTGTCAGACTCGTAATGACTAAAATCCACGGTGTCCTTCAATAGCCCTTTACTTTCCGGGGTCACAGTAATTCATAAGTCCCGCGACCCCGGTAGGCTTTGGCCCTCTAAAAGGGGCCCCCGTCATTATGCTGACACCCTTTGAGGCGCGCCCTCCTCTGGGACACAATATTCTAAATTAAATTAAACTTATGAATCTGTAGTGCCAGTGAGTTGGTCATGTCTGTTGCAGAACCAACGATAGGTGACCTAAAGAAGGTAGCTGGCAGTGGCTGGATGGAAATGGGCTATTAATATTAGGCATATTAAAATATTTAATCGCCTATGACGTGCCCACTTCTGTGATAGAGACCTCTTATCAATACGGGTACTAACCCGTATTGATAAGAGGTCTCTATCACAGAAGTGGGCACGTCATAGTAGCTACTAAGCTACTATTCCACCAATATATACTACCAACCCACACTGGGCCCGCGTGGTGGATTGTGGCCCACTCCCTCTCACAGAGAGGAGGCCTGTGTCCCAGCAGTGGGAACATTATAGGCTGATGATGATGATGATTCCACCAATTATTATCTTCCATAATGATGGACTCAGCAAAAGAATAGAACTTACTACCTACGTCTGCGGTCCCGAAGGCAAACAATCCGAATCTCTTCAAAGTCAGATTGAACAAGCTTCTTCCGTGTAAGCTCATACCATCGTACACGTTGTCTGTCATCTCGACAAGGATTAGGTTCAACAGCAAACCCATTCCTAAAAATGAAAAAATGATGATGAACCATTATGTATTCAAATTTTTGTTTATTAAATAGTACCTGCAAGTATTCTCGCCCACACATTCGGCCCAGTTTACCACTACTAGTTCGACTTCGTGTAAACTGGGCCGCGGACCAGGGGCGAGTTTCCCCCTAAGCCAAGTATTCGCACTACAACATGATAATATTAAGACAATATTTTTTAGCATTCATGGAAAAAAATAATTCTACGTAAACTCCAATATATTTGGTCAATAAGATTTGAACTCCACCACCACAACATACAAAGTTACTACATAGCAACAACCACACAACTCCCAACAAAATTATATACCTAACAAGCGATACCCCCACTATTGAAGCGCAAGCGCAGGTCGTTAGGCTTCAAGCAGCATAAATAATAACATACGATTTAGCAGGAGGAGTACCACCACTATCTAATGATCAATGCGAGAACAATCGCCATTGTGCACGGCTGCCGGCGGCGCGGCTTGTCACTGGGTGTGTGCAGTTCGGTGCCGGGTCGTGCATGTGATGTAATGCACGATTATGTTGGGAATACGACATTATTATGTGTGGGTAGCAACTGATGGTTGTGAATAAGTTGGGTTGGCCTTTTGAGCTTGTGGTCGCCATTTTTTGAAAACACTACAACTAACAACAACCTGAAAATTGTAACTGTTAAGTAAAACTGATATTGATGAAAAATTTACGAAGGAATTTAGGGAAATCAAAATAAGTGACCTCTGGTATTGAAATGTCTGAATTAAAGAAGTTGAATTGGATTTATTTTTACTGTTAATTTCAAACCTTTTTAGTTCAGTTTTAGTGATCGCTATTATCAAAGAAAACTCCAAAAAAATCTTTTATTAAGTTATTTTTATTAGCTTTTGCACTGTTTCGCGTTATCTATGTCCTATTTAATCCAAAGACGAGAATGCTTATAACACCAAATCCCACCCTTAAACTACCATTTAATTATAATAAACATTTAAAATTCTTAACGACAATACTGGACAATTATGACAAATCTTACATAACGAAAAGTAGCTGCTTTAAATTAATTTTCTTCAAAGCAATTTCTTGTATTTATAATTATGTCAATCGTAACAGTCCTGTTTAACAATGTTTGCAATTTATGAAATCATAAATTCCACATTATTTTCATTTTTTTTAAATAAATGTTGTGTCGCCTCTCATAACTTGCGACAAATAAAACGAATTTTCTTTTTTCAAAACTCTAACTCGAAGAGACATTCTTATCACTCTTAACTTCTTACCAGAGAAGTATTTGAGGTATAAATCTGCGGATATCTGCAGGCGCGGACGGGTGGTGAAAGTTCAGGCGCGTATCGACGCAGAGCCTCCAGGCTACGGCCTACGCGAGGGGCGATGCTGAGGAACGATAGAAATGCGATAAACTGGGAAGGGAAAAATGTATTGTAATTTCATGTTGTTGGTATTTTTAGTAGAATGTGTAGTATCATCTCCATTTACATTTCATTTCATGCACTAGTCACTGCAGCTTCTCGCTTTTGTCCTATGTTTCCGTAAGCGGAGTGTTACTTTATTACTTATACTCTTAAATTCATTCATAATCAGATAATCTATGATTTAAACATTTTTTTTTTCAAAAGGCTTTCTTATTTATGAAAGTGAGCGCTAAGGAGAGTTTCTTTTTATTATTTTTAATGTGGAACTAGTGAAAATTAATGTTGCGTTTTGAAGTTTTATTTTTGCCCATGGCAAATACCATCAAGTCACACGGCTTGTAATTGATATCAAAATACAGTTCAAATAAGTAGGCAATATATAATTTCGTATAATCAAATTATAATGAACATTATTCGACACGATAAACCTAACGTCGATGATAGACTACGATGACCACCATTTAATGTAGATTAAAAATTAAATTATTGATGACTTGTCATAATTTATTTTTTTCATAGAAATCAAAGTTGAATAGTTTTTAAAGCGATTTATCTGAAATTGTGAAATGACAAAATAATGCAACTTCGATCACAAATGTATACGAATTTTGAAAGATTTTAATGATAAAAAATTGTATGGTGTGCAATGTGCATAATAAAGAGTATTCTATCTTTTTGATGTAACTTTTTTCCTATCCTTAAAAATATAATAATCGTATGTCTTGAAGGGCAGTTTTGACACGTTTATCATTCAACTATTACTTACTTTACTTTTAGTTTATAAAAGATGTCTGACATTTAACATACATTCATGTACTCACGCATTCCGGGATAGGGGCAATAACTACAAAACTCAAAGACGTGTTATTAAGAAGTTAAAACAAAGACAGGTCTTTTAAAACACCGCAAATAAACCGTTTCGCAATCGTCCCACCTGATAACCCACCTAGAGCTGCATCACCCACAAGTGCGGTGGACAAGCGATAGGCCATTAACGATTTATAGCCAACAGATTGCTATCATTACTCGGCTTGGATTATGTTGTTTGAATACGTTATTAGGACCTTACACGTTGGTGGCTTGAGTTTTATTGCCGGTCTTTTTCTAGGACTGCGACATGTAATTGGGGAGGCTAATGTGAGATAGAAATTGCTGTTTTGCTATTCCTGTTTAGTGTGTGAGTCATCGATGTAATGTTGTTGGGTCAGTTCTAGCATAATTATATTATTTTAAGGCATATAACATGCATGCCATAATTCTTCGAACGTTTGGTTGTTAGATATAACAGTTTCTTCACTATGTATTCTTTGACAGTTTTCCTGATACATATTATCTTTAGTTTTTTAAACAACGTAATGCGTATACTTATACGTATATATGTACTTATATTTGAATCAAATATAGCAGCTTATAATTTAGGACCCATAAATATTAGAGTCATTTTTACCCGTGGTGCAAGGCAACTGGGCTTCTCCCAGTTGTAATGTCCCTTTGTGCCTATTGGCCTTGCTTTGTTCTGTCTCTTGCTTGCATGGACGGAAGTGGAAACATTTATTTTTCCTACTCCTCCACTATTCTTTTCTGATTATAATTTCGTGCAGGATCCAAGATAGGTACTCGTAAATTCATTCTCCGGGACACGTCGAGCTTCATTGTCTCGGCGCTTTTCTGGTGGTTGCCACTGTTGATTCTGGCTCTCAGGAGTTGCAGTGGTTTGGGAATAGTGTGGAGGGTTTGTCCCAAAAAAAATGTACTTATAATTCTATAAAAAGTACAGGCATGAATTTTGATGAAGGGAAAGGAGTATGTAGGGATTGTATCAGGTGGCGCTTTGCTTTGTACTTTGTGCCTATCCCCATGGGAAAAGGGCGTTAGTTTTGAATATGTGTATGTAAAAATAGAGGTGTCGACAAAAATAATTTAAATCGAGCTCTGAAAAAGATATCAGCGTCGGCTTTATCATTTAAGCAAATCTAAATATCGTCCTTTCAAAACCCTGCTTCAATATCAAACAATTAACGTTTCCATTTCACTCTAAGCAACCACAAAGAACATGATACGACGCCAAAACACGCCACAAAAGCCCCCTCAAATCGATTGGCGTCATCAAGAATTAGTCCAAGTTCTTTCACCCGTACTCCCAAACTCCATATCACTTCCGTAGACTTTCCTCTTTTAATTGCGATCCAATGAAGCGCCTCTAATTCCCTCCCCTGGCTACCCTGTCTCCCCTGACTTCCTTATGATGTCCCTAAGCATTGGCTGTATGGGGAATTTTCCTCTTTTTTTGGGGAAAAACATCGTTCCTGGAGAAATTAAATCATTGGAAAATAAATGAAGGTAACTTAATGTATAAAATATAAGTGTACCTATAATAAATGTATAAAATCAAGCAATTAAAGAACCAGCGTCAAAAAAAATATTCGAAATCGTCTCAAAGTGGGTATACCATTTTTTGGCCAAAGAATAATGAGCCCAGTACCGAAAGGTCGCGGGACTGTTTTAACAGGTAACCGTGAACCTGGAACGTAAAGGGCTAGTGAAGGAACACCGTGGAATTTAGTCGGCATGAGTCTGACAGTCCCTTCCGCTCCATCCAGGATGCGAGGACCCATTTTATGATTTTACCTTGCAAAAAAAAGGCACTAGACATCTATTTTATTTTATACCTATTCTAGCTATACACCGTGTTCCGGACGATATACATAAACTTCGACCAGATGTTCAAACCACGGAAGTAAGCATTTTTCATTATGGACACATTAATAAATTCTTATTTTTTATTTTTTGTTAATTTTCATACAAACTAAATACCTAGACGTAAATAACCCGATATGCATGCCTCTTTATCCGAATTGGCAACGTCGTATTTTCATTCATAACATTTGGCGGGCTGAAACAAATGAAATGCAAATAGTATTTGATAGATTTCAAATTAAGATACTTTCTCACTGCATAGCTCAATTAAATTTCATTAAATGAAATTACAAATATCTTTGTAACGAAGCCTTTTTAAGTACTACTTCCTTTGTTGGATTTGATTTGTAAAAGCCATAGAAGTATTTGCTAAAGTTTATGGATAACGTGAAGAACACGGTGTATATTTTTTTGATAATATTTATTTTTAATTTTTAATAAAGATTTTGAAAGATGTGGGGAGGTTTCAAAAATTTAACTGGCAACCCTAACGTCCCCTGAACAAGAATTTCGTCTCTTTAGTTAACTGTTGGCTATCGATTAGAAGTTGTAGGTCAAATTGTTAGTTTACTTGTTTTGTTTTGATCGGATGTTGTTTTCGTTTGTCTTTTCTTTATTTTTATTGTGGGCCGGTGTGAAAATTGTTTATGTTGTTTGTTAATCTTTTTTTGTGTGCTGTTGTATTTTATTGACATTTGTCATGTCTGTGTCTGTGGCTTGTGAGTTGTTAATTAGTTTTAATTAGTTATTTTATCTTTCTTTTTTTTATTTTGAAGTTGGATTAAGCTAAAAGATTGTTACATTTTTTAAATGAATCAGGTATGAATAAATAATATATGAAGAAGTGTAAAATACTCACAATTATAACCTACTAATCAATGATACAGCAGAAGTTTCAAATTGGAAAACAGTTTATTTATTTCATCTTTTTACGCAAAATAAATTCGGTTTAAAGAGTTTATTCTCATAAAAGAACACAAACAGTTCACTTAAACTATGAGATACACAATAAAATCATGCAGTAATAAAATAACATGTTGACTCCGTGAGTCGGTGATAGGGAAATAAAATCTTAAAATTAGGCTAGGACACAAGGTTTTTGTTTTACATTTGATTTAAATCTGTTATTTATTCTAGTTCTGTAGGCAATCTTTTTGAACGTATTGTCTAAGCATTCTCTTGAAACAGTTAAAATTTTTAGTATTAATAAATATAAAATTTTTAGTCATAATAATATAAATTAGGCTTTGTTAGATGCGATATATGTATACTCTGGTTCATTGTTTTACAGATTACTGTACAACAGAAACTAAATCACAATACCACTAAACCACTCAAACTTCACTCAAAGAATGTCTTCAAGCAAAGCAATAAAGCGGAGTGTCCTGAGAAATCCCGGATGCCCGGAGCATGCCCGGAATGCATTCCTGTCACATCGTTGTCTCTCCCCTGCCCTACCCTGGACTGAAGGTATACCTACGTATAAGTAGCTGTCTGTAATTGTGCCTTAAGTTCGTTAAGAACTTGTGTGGAGAGACGAATGTTTTGGTGTCACATGTGTGAAATACGGGGTTTAGACATTTTGCGTCGTGTGAGTGGAATAGGCTTCACTAAGAGAATTTTATTATTGTTAATATAAGACTATCCTGAATAAAGTGACCTCTCCGGTGACAGTCAAAAGGTAAACATATAAGCTATCTGCACTCTTTCTCCAATACGAACTTTAACTGTACCTTTTCGTACTTCTTCTTCAATTAATTCTTATTTCCTCGTAATTTTCGTAAAAAGGGGTACAAAGTTTTTACATCAAGTATTAATTTAGATAACAGCTTTTGCCTGCGGCTTCATTCGTTACTTTAGAATTTGACAATCAATTCAGGGCATACATGTGATGTGGCAGCATTTATTATTATCATATACGAAAGTTATTATTTGATTTTCTCGAGTAGGTACCTTACCTACATGAAAAATTTGAATTACCTACTTTTGTAATGTTAGAGTTATATTAGAAAATAGGTCTATAGACAATATAGGTACCTGAAATATTTTACGATGTAATATAAGATACCCTAAGCATGTATAATTACAGACTATTTCCGTATAAACAGTGTTATTCCATTACAACTGTGTCTGTCATTTCTACATAAACATCGTCAGATAACCAGGTTTTATTATAGGAGCGAACAATAAAAGAAACAGTTATAATTTTAAAATTGTTCTATTTCAATATCTGGGTTACGTAAACATAACCGGTTGTTTTGATCATTTGATATAATTTTATGTTGTTGATATTATTCTGTGTTATTTTAATATTATTTTTATTTGATATGATTTTACGTTTTCGTTTAAAACTAGTTTAATAGCACATTCAGACAGATGAACTAATCGCATCGTTAAACATAATTTTTTCGATGACAAATCTCAAATCCTTCTTTATATCCTCAAAAAAAAAGCTAATAGGATATCTGAGAATAATCAACGAATATCCTTGAATATAATCATATAATATATTTTAAAGAAGATAGGGTAATGTAAGTTTCGAATACAGTATTGCCTTGAAACATAGATCAGTTTTTGTAATGTCGGCGTTTTCCATAAGTTTGCCGTATATTATTACTTCTCAGAATTTGATACTTACACGAGACACTACCAAATGGTGTAATAATGTAGCGTGAGATTTGTTTTCCAAAATTAGGTTCGATTCCTGGCCAGTATTATTGATTTTCCAAAAAACTTTTTTTTTTTTAAATTACCGACTTCAAAACAAATACAAAAAAGTTTAAAATAACTTTTCTTTCGGAAGTCGGTGGCAATAGTCAATGACACAACAAAACAAAGCCACCGACTTCCGAAAGAAAAGTTATTTTAAACTTTTTTGTATTTGTTTTGATATCGGTAATTTTTTTAAAAAAAGTTTTTATTTTACCCTTTTCATTAGTTTATTTATTACATATTCAACCCAAATTCTTGTAAAATACAAAATTTTCTTACATATGCACTAATCTTGTAATCCGTCACAACATAAAAAAATCCATATCTCTAAAACTACTGAACCGATTTTGATGAAACTTGCAGTGTACCCTAAGTTGAACAATACCTAGTACAACAAAAAAGAATTACTTAAATCGAACTTATAGTTCCGAAGATATGCGTGCACAAACATAAAAACATATATACATACATACATACACTTATGAAATTTGGCACATTTGTTCAGACCCTGATATAGACTAACATATATGAAAACTGGGCAGTTCTGATAATATTACATACATACGGGTCGAATTGATAACCTCCTTTTTTTTGAAGTCGGTAAAAATCAATTGATGAAGATTTAGTTTTCGTCAGAATCGGCCTAGAGACTCCTTTGACTGTTTTTTTCATATTCCTCATAGTTTCGGATAATTCACACTGTAGGTATATAATTGCTGTTTCTTGCATTTAAATGACAAATTATTTATTTCTATTTTCTCAAGTAATATTTCTCAGGTACAGTAGGTACTAAATAATTAATACCTACCTTCCACATCCACAAAAACATTCACAACAAAAAGCTCCTAAACGATGGTCTCTCCACCCAAATCCCTGAAGGATCTTCAGCAAATTAACCTGTCGGAGGTACTTCCGGACAATTTGGCACAAATGGCGATACGTCCAAGAAAACACGAGGAAAAGCTTGCGCGTTTGATGTCGTCCGTGTACTCAGGTGTCAAGTACTTAGGTCGGGTTAGGTCGTTGAAATAGCGGGAAATACGGGGTAGGATTTTATTTTTATTATAGGTACCTACATTTTTGTGGTGGAAAATCTTTAAAGGACTCGCTTTGGGTGGAGTGGACTGTCAAACTCTTACTGACTAAAAGTTCCCTGTTCCTTCGGTTGCCTTTAGCGTTCCAGAGCCATAAGACGGTCCCAGGATGCCGACGCCCGCAGACGCGTGGCCCGGTCAGCTTGATGACAGCTTTTTCAGTCAACTCAGGGCCATTTTTGATCGGAAATCGCCGCGCGATGTCTGACGCTCTGGGCGTCTCCCATGGCGGCTGGAGCGAAAGAAAGAGGATGCTTTGTCCCTTATGCTTTCCGCTTCCTCCTTTATGAGGGGGTCACTGCTCCACATTGCACCTCAATCCGTAACAAGGCCAGGAACAACTAACAAGCCATAAAAACATTTATTCCACAATTTCTTTCCAACTATTCATAAATCGCCAGCACCTATGCCCCAACCTTTTTCTGCAAAGAAACACGAACATGTCCTTCACTAAGTGATGGGGCGACAAGCCAGGGCCGGATTACAATGACGAATTACTAAATAAATTGACTTCATCTTTCATTCCTACGTGAAGAATGCAACTGTTTCGTCACGTCCTCAAATCACTTCCCTGTTTTCCTCAGGTGTTATACAGAACAATTTATAAGATCTATTTTCATCTTTCTCGGAAAATTGCGGTTACGTGTCGAATTAGTTTCGGGAGAATTAAAATTCGCCATGTTATTGTGTGGGTGTGTACTTGTCAAAATATTTATGTCTGCTTTTGGAACTGGATTGTTTTCATTGAATTTACGGTGAAGAGAAATCGAATCATGATTTATTTTTGTTTGCATTTGCTTTGCCAAATTTATTTTATGATTTTGATTAACAATATCATTTTGGTTAGGTTAGGTTAGGTTAATTACTGAGCATCTATATGAGATATTTAAAAAAAATATTCCGTATTTTATTATTTTCAAAAATAACTACTGGTTTTCGAGCTTCACGCTGGTATGTCAGCGGCAGTTGGCATGATTATTTCCGACATCTTCAAAAATTATCATCATGTTGAAGATGTTAGAAAAAATCAGATATCGCCATCCGTTGGAAGCTAAAAGCCTCCTGCAGGCACACGCGATTAATCGCGCGGGGCGACATGTCGCGGTCCATTCGCAGTATTTTAGAGTGGAAATTAGCTTGGCTCGTTGTCGCAGCGCGATTAATCGCGTGTGTCTGCAGGAGGCTAAACTGTATAAAAATCGTTTCTGTAATACCTATTCCAGTTTATCGCATTCAGACATACATCTTCTCTTCTTCTTCTCTATTATATAAAAATCAATTGCTGTTCGTTAGTCTCGCTAAAACTCGAGAACGGCTGGACCGATTTGGCTGATTTTGGTTTTGAATTATTTTGGGAAGTCCAGGGAAGGTTTAAAAGGTGAGGCGGTACGAAGTTTGCCCGGTCAGCTAGTTTATTATAAATCTCTTTTGTTGGTATTCTATCAAGCTACTAGTCACAATATTTGCGGGTCATATCCAACATTTACTTATATTTTAAAATAAGGTTCATCTATAAAATATAAGTGTTTATCGAAAAATAATAAAAAAACCACTAGAAAATAATTATCTACCTACTAAAATATAATCAGTCCACCCAAGTCCGTCCCCACTTGAAGGACATATGGCATGACATCGAGAATTCGCCGTACGCCCCAGAAAGGTAATTACAACTGCTTGATAGACAGTCCGACCCTTTCGCGTACACTCTGTCTACTTCGCAAGACACTTACTTGTGCATCGAATTTCTTTATAAATTGTGGGAAAATAGTGTACTTAATGGTTCGTATTAATGTCGTTGATTCTGTTAAGTTTTTATGTGTAATTGAGCGTGATGTGCGAGCGGTGGTGGTTTAAAGGTAACAACCCTGACTTATAAGTTTATAGGTCGTGGGTTCGAACCCGGTCAGGTGTTATTTATAACTAGCCCATATTGTTCCAGCTATGGGCAAAGGCTTTCCTAGAGCTCTTCCCTCGCAATAGCTCTCACTATGCTAAGGGCGTTGCTTTATGATATTTATTTAATAACTACTCTAAACAAAATATCAAAGACATTAAATAGTAGATTACGCAACAAGGGAGTAAAGCATTGCCTTACGTCACGGGCGTATTGAATCCCGAAGCGACACTTAGGATTCTGGGAGTGAACCTCCGTAGCGCAGCGAGGATAGTGTAGTGAGGGATTCAAGTTATCCCAAAACAAGGCAGCTTTACTCCCGAGGAGCGTACTCTGCTTTTCACACCTACGCGAGGAAATAAATTCGATCTTTGAAATTTGATGTGGTACGACAATCTTCGAACGTGAAGTTGGCACCACTGCAAGCGATCAGCTGTTGCGATCACCGGCCGCCATTACTGCTACAACTCCTTGGTAAAAGTTTTCATAGGTACTGTTTTATTTGAGGTTCCAAATTCAAATCACATTATTACCACGGGAATAATGAAACTCAGTACAATATTATTGCCCAGCTCGAACGGGGGGCAGCAATGACCTGCTTTATTCCTTGTTTGCATGACACATAATTTGACATTTACGAGCAAGTGGTATGAAAAAATAATTATCCCACACTAGGAATGTCTCCTGTATTTCCTTCCTTAGTTTCGTTTACAACCAATTAAACTGATATGCACAAATACCCAGACCCCGAACAACTACTTGTAATCGAACCCGCTACACACAATGCACACATGCAGCAGTGAATCGCTAACCCACTGCGCTACCGTAATGCACATATTTCAACTACTCTCGTAGTTGATTACTTCTTATTTTCTTTCTAAGATAGGATGCCCCTACCTGTCTCCCACTGTTAGGAATTTTGTAGGCTAATTGAAAGCGTTTTATTGGCGAATTAATACAACATAATATGTACGTAGCAATTGAAATCCAAAAGAAACTTACCTGTAAGTCTTAAAAGGCTTCTAATCTTATCAAATCAATTTGATTGTATCATGATCGACAATTTCCGCTCCAGAGAGTGAACATACTGACATGTGACAGCCATTTAAAGATATTAAAGCATTTTCTTTTAAAACTAAAAAAGAAAAATCTTAAGAAAGGACATGAACACTGATTTTATGCTTCATTAAAAAAATCATACCTGTAGTTTTTAAATGGTTAGACAGAAAGATGTAACAGAAACCATTTTTTTTTTATATATTTAAATCTCAAGTAACGAGGGGTTAATTGTGTCTGTTGCCTTTGTCTAACCTATGAATCAAACTTTGTTTTGGCTGTTATAATCATCAAATGAGTCCTGCCGCCCATGGGGGTAACGACACCTATTAGACTCTACTGACTATAAATGCACCTTGTTCTTTCAATTGCCCTATATGTTCCAGGGTCACGGTTATCTTTGTAAATCAAACCATAGACCTAAAGCTAAACAGTAGCATTTGCAACTACTAAATCAATGATGGAAGTATAAAATAAGTCATATAAAAACGCTATAAAAACTACTAGCTAAACTAACAAAAAGCAAGCTATCAATCCTCTGAACAAAATTTGCATTAAAAGTAATTGTTAGATCGAATAGGTTAAAACCATCGAAATAATTCGAATAGCAGATAAATATCTTAATGTAAAAATTCTATTACATAGGCACATTATGTCTATTGTCGATGCAAATTTCGAAACTGCTTCAGAAGTCATCGAAAAGACAAGAATATTATTATAATCCATCAACTTGTGAACTGCGGCCAACAATTAGTTATTAGAAGCTTTGAATAAAATATTAAAAGCTACTTTATGCATAGAAACTATTGTTGTTACACAGTCAGATAATAAACACATTTAGGTTACGTTGTGCTGTGACGTAAGTGGAGCCGTGATTTTGCGTTTTTTGACAAGTATAATAGGAACTTGTAACTTTTATAAAAACAGTTTTCTCTCTTTCTTTTATTATGCTCGAATAAACAAAGACACTGAATGACACTAAAGGATACTGAACAAGTAAGTAGCCTTATCACTTTTAAACATTTCGAAATTCTTAGAAAAAAAATTGACATAAACTTTTTCCTAGCTTAGGTATACCTGTTCCACCCATTGCAGAATCTAGACCTCTTTATTATACTATCTTTCTCTGGTAAATGCGCGTCTCATAATTATATGTTATTACAGCGATCGCACGTCGTCTGAACATCTGGTAAGTATTTATTTCACCAGCTTTCCTTCCACCATGACAACTTAGAAAGCCGTTACCTGAAATTTGAAATCGTGAACTTTTTCTAATGTCACTTTTAATAATAGACTTCTTTTATGGTAGTAAGACTAAATTCCAAGGTAGTCCTTCAGTACGCCCTTTATGTTCAGGGTCACGATTACCTTTTTAGACAGTTCCACGACTTTCAGTGATAGGCTTTACATCCAACTTACCAATGTTTTACTTCCAAGCGTTTCGATAAACCTACCTTGTAACGTAACCTAACAATGCCGCTAGAACAAACGCGTCGTGACGATTACAACCGATACAAGTACTTAATGGCTCACCAGCTTTTAAATAACAACATGGCCACGCCTCCAGCCATTAATGTATTTGTAATCGCCGCGATCTTTCTCAGGGATCATATTGTATACTACAGGAGTCCTTTCAAGGCCTTTACACAATGGTTGTGCATGGTATTCAGATTCTTTAGCTCATCTAGTTGAAGAATGTCTGTTAAATAGGTGAGTTGCGTTTGGATCGTGGTTGCCTGCAGGTTTAGACAAACCCTCGTAAAGTAGGTAAAGGTTGTTTGGCTGAAAAGTTGGCAGGTGTGTGCGAGTGTGATGTGCAATTCAACCAAATGCAGTCTTTCGCAGTCTTCAGCTTGCTCTAGGTCTCTTCACTCTACTACCATACTCGTATTTTGCACAACACGCTGATTTTGAATCCACGATAAATGACAAATCTGAAGGGTTTGAAAAAAATAACATGGACAGCTTATGAGCAAGTGTCATTGCCGGTACAGCGGGACTCTCTTGAGAGAAGAAGAGCACTGCAGCCTGGAATGCAAAGGGCATGTGAAGGAAGAATTAGGCAATTAGGCTTGCCGTAGGTGTATTTAGGGTACACCACTGCCTAATGCTTCGGGTTTATATTTAAATAATTATACACCGTGTTCCGGACGATATACATAAACTTCGACCAGATGTTCAAACCACGGAAGTAAGCATTTTTCATTATGGACACATTAATAAATTCTTATTTTTTATTTTTTGTTAATTTTCATACAAACTAAATACCTAGACGTAAATAACCCGATATGCATGCCTCTTTATCCGAATTGGCAACGTCGTATTTTCACATATAATACCACAAGAGCTTCAAAATTATCGGGTATTTTCCGATAGGTTCGTTGCAAACAAATGAAGGAGTCAAGTTTTTCAGGTTAAAAAATCACGAGCGCGAAGCGCGAGTGATTTTTCCTGAAAAACTTGACGACTTTATTTGTTTGCAGGGAACCTTGAGGGAAATGCCAGATAATTTTGAAGCTCGTGTGGTATTCAGGGGATTATTTTTCCGACCCATCTCCAATTTTCACAATTGAATTCAACCTGTCAGTTTGACGTGACTACCAGAGAAAATTTTCAAAAAATTATCAGTATAATACCATGTAGGTTGTACCACGTGACGTCGAATGGTGCAATTCTATTGGTCGATATTTGGGTCGGAAAAATAATCATTCATAACATTTGGCGGGCTGAAACAAATGAAATGCAAATAGTATTTGATAGATTTCAAATTAAGATACTTTCTCACTGCATAGCTCAATTAAATTTCATTAAATGAAATTACAAATATCTTTGTAACGAAGCCTTTTTAAGTACTACTTCCTTTGTTGGATTTGATTTGTAAAAGCCATAGAAGTATTTGCTAAAGTTTATGGATAACGTGAAGAACACGGTGTATATTAATCTAACAAAAAAATAACTTTACATTTGTACACATAGGTCGATTCAGTAGCCGAAAAATCAATTCTATAAATCATTGACTTCTACAAACAATACTTTTCTGAAATTTTAATTAAATCTTGACACCTACGGCGCTAACTTTACCCCGTACTTCCACCATATAATTCATCCTATTTCCAACATATTAATTACCTTCGGCGATCCACTAAAAAGGCCTCGTATGCACTTGAAGGCAAGTGAAATGCTAGAACAGTTCGCCCGCGGCCCGCGCCCACATGCAGATGGGCTTATACGTCTCCTGTCTTGCTATGAACTGGGGGATTAGGCTGGCTGTATACGTAGCATAGCATGAGGGTAGGCGCGGTTTTTAAACTTGCAAATGAGACACGGAGCTGTTACTACAATGAATACTTGGTCTAATTCTAAAGGCTTGTCATGTCCACCAACTGGTACTGTGTGCGTCTTGTATTACGGCCATGCTCTCTCATCAAGAGTCTTGTGAATCAGCAGTGAGAACATTATATGCTGATTCTATAATGCTTTATTAAATAACAGAGAATCTACCTTAACGCAAGTCAACTCTTTACTCCTGGCAGCATGCTTTGGAAATGATGGGCCTTTGAAATCCCTAGTATTTGTTTATCACCCCACACTCGTCGCACGGCTACCGCTAGGAATTACACTAGAAATATTTCTCTTGTATCATGGGTCCGCTTACAAACAGTCACACAGAAAAACAGCCAGATCTGGAACATCTTCCTGTAGCCCTTAAAAATATTTGATTCGTACCTATCGCTCTGCCACTGTGCCATCTGTGTCGTGAGTGATTTTTATGATAGGAGTTTTCTCAACCAAACATCACCAAAACTGCTCCTCTGCAACTAGCCTTAAAGCCGCGAGCTGAGACCCTTACGCGGATGCGGCGCAACCTAATAATTTCTTAATGTCATGCGCTCTGAAGGGAATTATTGTTTTGTATTACAATAATGGTGTGCTTAGATTCTTAAGTACAGATTAAAAGCGGCCATTCCCACTGACGTAGTGGCTTTCCATTCAGTGTAGTAATGTTCCGTTAGTCCTGAAAAGGTAGGCGATGTATTACATGCGGTTAAAGGTATGTTTCGAGGCAGATACAATGGAACTGACGGATTTGTTATATATACAGGGTTATTTGAAAAACACCAACAACCTCTTAAGAAGTCATTCCACTCATTATAATGAACAACTTTTACTATGGGACCAAACCCGAAATCGTGAAAAAAAGTCAGGTGTCATTTTGACTAGTTCTGCGAACTTATTAAAGTAGGTACGGAACAGCTGATTTTTTTTTCGTGATTTCAGGTTTGCTCCCATAGTAAAAGTTGTTCATTATAATGAGTGAAATGACCTCTTAAGAGGTTGTTGGTGTTTTTTAAATAACCCTGCATAACAAAAAAAACAGTAACAATGCTTGATTTATACTTGCGTGTTTGAAAGAAAGAAAGAGTAATTTATTGTCTTATAATTATAGGTACAAATATATAGGTGTTTGTTAAATTAATCAAGTAAATCATATTATTGTTTAATTATAATTGTATACGTTATGTATCGATTACATTGCAGATTTTTTTTTAAACTTTCCCCCTCACTGTTATTTTTTCCTGTATTGTGAGTTCGTTTATAAACAGTGAAACTTATTATTACACATACCTACACCCAGACCTAAAACAACTACTTGTAGTTCATAAAAATATAAATAGTTCGTGCGGGGATCAAACCCACGATACGCTCCGCAGCAGTCGAGCTGAGTAACCTCAGCCCCTGAGCCAACCAGGCCATAAAAACCTTTTTCTAAGTTATTACCAAAATAAGGACCTCCAAGCGATACTTCTGATCGAAAGTTATTAATATTGCATCAGTTTTATATTTATTAAATTTAACTTTTGATTCAGTATAAGGACCTTTATTAAGTTAAAGTGACAATTTCGTCAGTAAATTCTCAATGTCATTTGTGGTCTTAACAGCTCTAAACAAATCGTGTTTATTTCTCCTTAACCTTTCTAAGCAAGCCATAAAATTAGGTCGTTTTTATAATGTCAAGCTAAACGTTGCGTCACGACGTTTAATTATTGATAGCACGGGAGGCAATGGCAAATTGGTCTTATTATCATTTTGAAGGGAAGATTATTTTGTACCGAACTAGAGACGTGATAGAGCACTAAGACTTTGTCACGTAGGGAAACCGTTTTGTCCTTAAGTTTATAGGTCGTAACTAGGTAGTAGTCGTGAATTGGAGATTGTATTTTTGTTGTAAAGTCAACACGACTTTACTGGCTGGACTAATAAAATTGTTGTCTCATGGTTACCAAGTTACCAAGAAGAACTAAATTATGTTTGTATAATTTTCACTTTGACTGATTCGTTAATTAGATTCAAAGTCCAATCTTTCCTATTTGTAGAGGATGTAGCTATAGCCCGGGAGCCAATGACAGATCTACTTGACCAAGATACTCTCAAGCGATTTAGTGCAATGTATCAGAATTGATTAACATATCAATTAAGCCCTGGTTTTCTCACGATGTTCTCCTTCACTTATATCAAGTGATGCCCAAGATACACTTAAAAAGTGCATTCAAAAAGATACTTTACTTTCTCGGTTTCAAACTCACAACCTTGTACTTACATGATAAGCGAGGTGTTAACCTCTGGGCTCGACTCAGAGAAAAAGATTTAATGATTACATTTTTATCCAACTTTACTGACGTTAATCAATGCCCTACATCACATTAAAATGCCCATTTCTTAAAAAAGAAGAGGCAGACAGGAGTTAAGCATTGGTATTAATAGTAATAAAAATTAAAAAAATGTGTTTGTAATTTGACAAATGATACCAAAAGCCGATTTACCCAAAAATGTGTTACAATCAAACATATCAACCAATCACACTTTTTTTTTTTTTGGGGTGGCAAAATCATCAAATGTCTAAAATCCACCCGTGTACCTTCGGATGCCCTTTACGTTCCGGGGCCACGGTATCCTGGATTAAGAAAAATCCGCGACCCCGGCAGGCATTTGGCCCCATAAGGGGCCCCGTCGGTGACGCGTGAAACACGACGTGCCACCGACCCGGGCTTGGTCCTTGGTCGGACGGCGAGCATACCCATTATTCACCGTCCGCAAGCCCGCTCCGCAGCTGTGCCCTCTGCTGTTCAGAGGGACACGCGTTGGAGCGTCCACCCGACAGGCTATTCGCATACGGGCAAAGAAACCCCTTAGGCACACAGTGCCTAAGGAAGAGTTTTTGCCCGCATCCCAGGGTGCACCGGCCCGAAAAACTGGTCTTCCCCACGGACATATCCGAGAGGGAACTCCAGTCCACGGGCGCACGTGGAGGTTTCCTGTCTTAGCACCCCAACCAATCACACTTGTAACACACATTAAAGTCCAACTCACGGAAACACGAAACCGGAAAAACATGAAGCTGTCAACACATGTAGGCTACGCTACGCCATTTTGTCACATCGGCGTGACGATCGCGTGCGCATGGCACATGTGCACGCGCAGCAAACAGCGCACGATTCGATTTCGCACGTCCATCTGACACGAGAGATAGCAATTAAGATTTTTTTCTTACTGTTAGATAATATTTTTCCGGTCTACGGGTGTTCCAAGAATAGATTGAATTAGCAGAATCATTGATTGTATACGTTGTGTCACGGAATCAGAAGTTATGTTGTATCGATTAAGGATAATTTAATAATTTTATCGTGTACAAAACCAATTCCTTCTTAATGATTTCCTTGTAATGTTTCAGATGCTGTATTCTGACCCCTAAAAAAACTATCATCTAAATGCCACTTGAAAATTATTAAAATAGTATATATAAATAATCGAGAGAGTATAACACATAAATATGAGAAAAGAACAAATTAAAATATTATTTGCTTTCAAAACAGAGTAATACTAAGAAGAAAGGTTTTAAGCAAAGGATTTGCTCTTTGGGGATTGTCATATAAAAATTTACATATAAAAAATGCTGAGTCTATCAGCATATTTTGAGTAAATAACTTCTGATACTAATTAGTCCCATCTACACTAATATTAGGGTGCGTGAGCGGGCGAACCCCTGGCAAAAGCTAGTTCGTTATATTATATTTTAAAGTGCCTATAATTTGACATCAAATACAAAACATTAATCATACATCCACTTCTATTAGACTAGGTATATGTAACGCCTACTTATACCAAACCTAGCAAACTCAAGCGTAGCACATTATTTAGCCAAATTGCGCTACGTTATGATATTTAACAATATCTAAATGCTGGCATTGTCTTCAGAATTAGACACGGCTGTGATGCCAAAGCCCTTAGCTTAGCCTTAGCTATGAGAGCTGCGTAGGAGTTGCATAGATTAATAGTTTTACCACATTTTGTGCCTAGGGGTCGAATGTCGGAAATAGTGAGGATAGGAATAACGGTTTGAGAAATAAGGTAAAGGTTTATGTGAGATTTTCTCTTTGTTTAAATTGAAGATTGATTACGTTTCATAATTTATCATTAGCCCATTTTTTCATGAAACTGTTGACGTAAAAGTTCAACTTTCCTTTATAACGCAAACTTTTTCAAATTAAAAAAAATTTAGATAGCCTATTATTTATTTTTTTAATTGAAACAATCTCACAGCACTGTTACCAAAATCACAACTAGAAAAAATGAAGCTCGACGTATCCCGGAAAATAAATTTAACTGTCTTTGATCCTGCAAAAAAAGTAAGCAGAAAGAATGGCGGCTAAAAAAATATTAAACTTAAACTCAATGTGAGTCAAATATTTAATCGATGAATTAAAAAAAACATTTCACAAATATTGTTTTTTAAATTTTATTTTGTGGTTTTACATTTTCATTATACCTAATCATTATTTTATTTGAAGTTTGTAGAAAAAGAGTCCTTTCGATTTCATCAGCAATATCATAAAATTTTGATCAGCGTTTATAAATTCGTCTCACTGAATAATTCTAAAACAAAATGACACAATACAAAGTACAGTCTACATAATAATCTATGGCCATCAGCTTAGTCATAGGCAAGGAAACGACGCCCAAGGCGGGTCAAAATGGTCTCCAAGAGAGATCACTTTGTGCTGATAGTCTAGGCGTAATTAACTGTAACTATTCGTGGTAATATGTGAATATTATGCAGGAGAAATTGCTTGCTGCTTGTTACTGAAGATCTGATTTGAGAAGTCACAATGGGAAAAAAAAATTGTAAATAGCTCTATAATTTTGCAGATGTAGTATTAAAAATCGTATCTTCCTATCTAACTAATATCAATAATATATGGCACAAAGATGAATCATAATCTGAAATACTACATTATATATGCTACCTTTTATCCCGGTATGTACTACATTTCCGTGGGATAATTTTCGGATACCACGCAGGCGAAGAAGCTTGCAAAAGTCAGTGTAAAAGTGGACTTAGTCAGTGAAAAGTTAACAGTATATTGAGTAGTTTTCTTTTAATTCGTCTATTGTATCCCACTGCTATGCAAAACCCTCCTTTATACTATTTTATTTAACTTTGCCTATGAAACAAAAACAATATTAATTGCCAGATAAAATTTTGCACTCTTGACCAAAGTTTTATTGAAAGTTTTAACCACTTGTTAGTACGACTACGCATTATAGCTATTGGGTGTGACCATCTGATTAAGTAAAAAAGTGAGGCATCAACTTTGCGACAAACAACGAATTAAACTTTCTCATTTTCTTTTTGGTGACAAACTAAATAATATCTAATTTATTCTAAATCCTAATAATGTTGACTGGAAAGAAAGCTTAAGGAATAAATTAGTACTAAATAATAAAATTATGATATCATATTCAATAACCAGCGAAAGTTATATTCGAGTAGGCGATATATAAAAATAAAAAAGGAAAAAAAATGACAGTGTCAAGCATTCAATGTAGTTTTGTCACAAAACTAGTTTCCATACAAATCTTATAATAATACGCTAGATTAGCAACATAATACACATATTAATCATAAACATTTTAATATTAATATTTCTTTAATATGTCAATTCTTTCTTGATAAACGTGTTTTCACACCTTACTACACAAACTGTAGAATATGAGTGAATGTAACAAAAGTATGTCAAATGTCATGTTATTTTAGAAAAGACAATCAATTTATTGTTAGATACAATCTTTTGTGAAGTGGTCGTAATATTATGTCATACAATAAAAAATGTGTGACACTAAATTATGGTCGTCCACTTTTATACACTTTCTGATACCTGCTTAAGATAAGTCAAAGGATTTGGTATCTGATTTCATGATCAGTCCTTCTACTTTCTTAAGTATGTATGCCAAACTTTTTTTTAAGCTATTGCATGGCTTTTATCGCGGGCTCTGAGCGCGACGCGGCGCGGCGACCGAATCAAAAAATTTCCAAAAACCCAACGAAAATAGCTGACACCACGCATCGTCTAACATCGTTTTAGTTCGGGAGACTTCGGCCATCATAAAAACAATTTACTTTTTCTCACTGATTCTAAACGGCCAGCTACAAAAGGAGTTTTCACAATGAAACCTACTTAAAAAATTCTCCTACAACAAAGAAGTTCTTTATTACAGTAGTGCACCACAAAATTTTTAAATAAATTAAATTCTCGTTAAATATACGCGGTAGGCGATTTTATTCTTTTAAAATAAAAATAATTTGTTATGCAATAGATTCACCGCGGCAGTCTCGGAGAGCCACATGTATTTTTTTTTGTTTAAAGCCTCCTGCAGACACACGCGATTAGTCGCGCGGGGCGACATGTCGCGGTCCATTCGCAGTATTTTTAGAGTGGAAATTAGCTTGGCTCGTTGTCGCAGCGCGATTAAACGCGTGTGTCTGCAGGAGGCTTAAAGATTGTTGACCCACACTAGGAATTTCTTCTTGTATCGTGGGTGCGTTTACAAACATAGAAACTCACATACACAAACACCCAGACCCGGAACAACTACTTGCAGATCATACATCATGCACGTGTTTATCTATCTAATAATTTAGCAGGCAGATTGTGCAAGCATCTCCTTATTATAATAATACATCTACGGTGACTACTTGCTGCGAAATGGCAGACCTTCAGCGCACCCCACCATCAAAATTGGAAAGCCAAGGCCAGTCTCAATCTGAACCTGATATAAATGCGGCAATCGACATAAGTGAATATGTAACAAATCGATGCAAACGAGCAAGAACTGAGAATTCTCTAGAATTTGAGCCTGCTTTAAATAAACAGGAACTAACTGACCTGCTCTGTGTATGGAGAAATGATCAGAACACTCGTGTGACTAAGATGCTGGAGTCACAAACGACTCTGATACAAAAATTGATGGAAGACGTCATTGAAATTAAAGCGCAAAATGCCGATATCCAAAAGTCAAATACACAGATTCGTAAGACATATGCCGAGATCGAAAGGTCAATGAAGCACTTCAATGAAAAATTTGAAGAAATGAAAAAAGAAGTGGAAGACGTAAAAAAAGAGAGGAAAGAACAGAGAAGCTACATAGAAATACTTGAAAATAAAATAAGAGATCTGCAGTATAAGACACGCTCATCATGTGTCGAAATAAGAAATATTCCTCAACTAGAAAACGAAACTACAGGCAATTTATCAAATACCATCTGCAATATCAGCCAGCTTGTTGGAACACCTATATCTCAATCCGAAATCCGTGATGTGTATCGTCAGCCCGGAAAACCCAGCCAAACATCACGTCCTGTCGTAGCAGAGTTTACAACGGTACATACCAAGCAAAACCTATTGATGGCTATCCGATCATACAACAAAAGTAAAACTTCAAAAGAAGACAAACTCAATACGGAATTGATTGGTATCCCAGGCAAACGCCAGGCCATCTATGTCGAAGAACGACTGTCCGCCAGTTCTAAAAAGCTGTTCTACTTGGCACGACAATTTGCAAAGGAAAATCAATATAGTTTCTGCTGGACCAACAACGGAAATATCTTTCTCCGAAAGCAAGTAGGTGACAAGCAGATTCTGATCAACTCAGAAAAATGTATCCAAGACCTCAAGGAATCAATATCTAAACTAAATATCTGACTACAAAAATGCATGATTTCTACGCCACTTAAACAAGATTTTTCTTTAATTTCTTCAAAATTAGTTAACTACTTAATTACTAACACTTTTGTCTATCTTTTACAAAAAAACAACACACAACAAAACACTGTCTGCAATAACATATCACACACTCTTAGAATTGCTCACACATACACATGCTACATTGCTTACACATACACAGGCTCTAATCCCATTATTTTATTATTTAAAACCCACCGAGACATTCGTACCCCCACCTTTCTTACCGGTATTGCACTATTTTTATTGTGGTTATTCATCCTGTTTTAATGGCTAACTTAATTAACGTCAACAATGATCTTGATCAAATAACCCAGGGAAAATCCTTTGTCTGTAGTCCAGAAGAATGCCTTAAATATATAGATATATCCGGAAATAACATTAATCTATTGCATATAAACATCCGTAGTATAAACAAAAATTTTCCACACCTGCAAGTACTGTTAAATCGGTTAAATGTGGATATCGATATTATTGTCTTAACCGAGTGTTGGCTCAGTAAAATCAACAACATACCAGTTTTGGACGGTTTTGAGTCACATTTCACAAATACAAACTGTAACCAAAATGATGGTATAATTATTTATACAAAATCAAGCTTGCAAGCTACAGTATCAGAGCCAGACTTTGAGGGCGGAAACTGTTTAGTGTGTCACCTAGACAAAAAAATATCGGTAGTAGCGATCTATCGCTCGCCCTCATTAAACTCGAGGGAGAATTTTGACAATTTCTCAACTAGTCTGATAAATGTTTACGACAATATTAAATGTATGTGCCCTAATATCGCACTTGTTGGCGACCTAAACATAGATATAAAACAAAATAATATGACTGACAGAACCTTGGACTATCTCACGCTAAATGCATCTCATGGTCTCATGCCAACACACTTATTCCCTACTCGAGATGAGAACTGTTTGGATCATATATTTTTGAAATCTTGTCTAACTACTACTACACTAGTTTTGGAAGCACACGTGACGGACCACAAACCACTACTGTTAAGTGTGAAAAATGCAAATCCCTCCCACAAATTATATACAACTACCACCCAAAACCACAAAGCAATTGTGGAGGAGTTAGAAATTGTGGATTTTACGGTAATATATGAGGTTGAGAACATAAATGAGGCAATGGATAAATTCATCAGTATTATTAAAGAAGTAATATCAAATCATTCAACACAAGTTAAAATCCCTAGAAAAAATAGAATCATCAAACCCTGGATAACCCCTGGTCTTTTAAAATGTATAAAGCATAGAGATAAAATGCACAACAAATCTAAAAAATCACCAGATAATATTATTCTAAGAACTACATATTCTCGATACCGCAATTTTTGCAACAACTTACTCAAGAAACTAAAAAGGTCTTATGAAACCGGCCAGCTTGAAAAAGCAAAAAATAATCCCAAAGTCTTATGGAAAACAATCAAGTACATAACCAATACCCATAAATCTAAACTTAGTCCAGTGGAGCTACTTACAATACGGGACGACCCAAAATCGGCGATTAATGAGGTAGGCCAATTTTTTGCCAACATTGGCAAAAACATGGCTTCAAAAATAACTAATGACACTGCATCAACACCGGCCTGTGGCCATTCTTTACCCCCACCCCCACCTACGGACACTCGAAACTCACCTGTGAGCTCTCTTACCATCCTGGAAGTAGACGAAGCTGATGTGGAGTCCCTAATCCTACAACTACGTTCTGACTGTGCAGTCGGCTGGGACGGCATATCATCGCAAATATTGAAAAGCTGTCGACATGTACTGGTTCCACCAATTACGTACCTTTTTAATCGTTGTCTACAGGAGGGTGTCTTTCCGGATGCCTTTAAAAAAGCTGTGGTCCATCCAATATACAAGGGAGGGAACAGAGACTGTGTTAATAACTACAGACCGATATCAGTCCTACCTGCACTGTCTAAAATTCTCGAAAAAATCCTTAATAACTCTCTACGAAAATTTCTCGATAAACACCGACTCATTGCTGATAACCAATACGGATTTCGGACAAGTCTATCTACAGATGATGCAGTACTGGATTTCACGCAACAGGTTGCCTCGAATCTAGATAAAAAATCGAAATGTCTTGGTATATTTCTGGATCTTTCGAAGGCTTTTGACACGGTCTCTGTTCCCAAACTTATCATGAAGCTGGAAAGTATTGGTGTGCGTGGATTGCCACTAGAAATATTTAAGGACTACCTAAAAAATCGTAGGCAATGTATTAAAATTGATACTCACCTAAGTGATGAGTTTCTCGTGTCCTATGGTGTTCCCCAGGGAGGGATTCTTTCTCCGACTCTATTTCAAATCTACGTAAATGATCTCTGCAGACTGAGTCTCCCAAATAGTAGAATTTATGCTTACGCAGATGACACTGCAATCCTTGTAGACGGAAAAACTTGGGACTTTGTGAAAACAAATGCAGAGCTGGCGATGGGCAAAGTTATGATGTGGTTAAACTCGAACCGCCTTACATTAAACCTACAAAAAACTACTTATATTCCCTTTGCTATACGACGTAACGCTAGACCATCTCCCTCTTTTAGTATAACTCCTCATTCCTGCACAAACTCATCCGACCCTTGTACTTGTCCTCCGCTTGCTAGATCCGAATGCATTAAATACCTCGGAGTTCACATTGACGATGGACTGAGATGGGACCAACAAATAGACGCCGTCACCACCAGAACCTTACGTCTAATACATATATTTAAGTCTCTTAGAGTATCCGCCGACTTAACAACTCTTAAGATGGTGTACCTTGCACTATGCCAATCAGTGATTGGTTATTGCATAGTTACGTGGGGCGGTGCGGCTAAGACTAGATTTCTGAGGGTGGAAAGAGCACAGCGAGCTATACTTAAAGTCATGACGAAAAAGCCATACCGTTACCCAACAACTGAACTGTTCTCTGACTGTAAAGTACTTACAGTTCGTCAGCTTTATGTGCTTAAATCCACCCTCAGAAAGCACGCAATCCTTCCTCCACCTGTTACAAATAAGCGTACATACGTCCCTCCAAACATACAACACAAGACCTCGTTCGCCAAACATCAATATTATATTCTAAGTACTCATATCTATAAAAATATTAACAACCATCTCAATATCATAAACCTAAACTCACATGCACTAAAATCTAAAGTAACAGAGTGGCTGCTCCTCAAGGATTACTCTTACACAGAGTCTTTACTCACCTATTTAGTATGATATACTCGCACACACACACACACACACACGCACACACAGACACACACACACACGCACACACACACACACACCACCATACAGACATACACTCATACCTAAACATTCACTACTTGCACCTACAAACACGCAACATACATTTCTACTCTTGTACACCATACAGTAGAATGACACAGTCCACTTGCGATATACTCGTAAATTTAGTAGATTATTGACCGTATACTACCTCTTATAATACAGGTATACCCTAGCTTAAGAGGTAGAGTATTATTCTTGTACAGAATTTGTAAGATAATCTAAAGAAATTGTATATCAAACTCTGTATGTTTTTGGATTAATAAAAGTTTTTATTATTATTATATTATTATTATTATACAAATATTTGTTCCGTGCGGGAATCGAACCCGCGACACGCTGCGCAGCTGTTGATCGCTCAGCCACTGCGCCACCCGTGGTTTGATTCAGTTTTTAGTATTAGGTACTCAAAGTGTGATACTATAAAATGCAACAAGGTAAAATAATAATCTATAGAAACCAAAAAAACCATATAAGCATTCGAAAAAGAAACAGTACCCTTAGCACGAGTCTTCACTCTTTTACTTTACAGCGTCTTTCCAGTATTTACAGCGTTTCTTGTATGAAAAAATGGAACAGCGCCTCTGGTGTGCGAAGAAGGAACTAATTTTTTCCTTGAAAATTGACAATTTGAAATTGTCAAAGTTCCAGTTTACTTTACGTCTCAAACTCGTGCTAAGGGTACAGTACCCTGAGCACGAGTTTTCAGTATTTGAGACGTAAAGTAAACTGGAACTTTGACAATTTCAAATTGTCAATTTTCAAGGAAAAAATTAGTTCCTTCTTCGCACACCAGAGGCGCTGTTCCATTTTTTCATACAAGAAACGCTGTAAATACTGGAAAGACGCTGTAAAGTAAAAGAGTGAAGACTCGTGCTAAGGGTACAGTTTGGATGTTTTCACTATGTCAACAGTGCCACAAATATAATAGAATTTCTTGGTTGCAAAGTGAAAAAATATTGTTATCGAAGCGTTTCCAATCTTTCTATCGTCTTTAATTAGGATTATCATAGGCTTTTTTGGCTTAATACATTTTTTGCAGCTCTTAAAATTTCAACGAAGTCCTAGCTACAGATTTCGACCAAACCTATTGTACCAAGCCTACTACAGGTTTCGTCGAAATGTGGTATCTGCAGATAGTTAGACTCGTAAAGAGGAAAAACATCTTTTTTTTGGGACAAACCCACTCTTCCCAAACCACTGCAACTCCTGAAAGCCAGAATCAACAGTGGCGCCGAGCCAATGAAGCTCGACGTGTCCCGGAGAATGAATTTACCTGTCTTGGATCCTGCAACGAAATTAATCAGAAAAGAATAGTGGAGGAGTAGGAAAAATATGTTTCCACTTCCCTCCATGCAAGCAGGAGACAGAACAAAACAAGGCCAAAAGGCACAATGGGACATTACAACTGGGAGAAGCCCAGTTGCCTTGCACCACGGGTAAAAATGACTACTAATATTAAGAAAAACATCTTGTCAACAACACATAAATAACCCTTAAACAAAACAATAAGTTGAATAAATAGATAAGCTCACCCCTTAACACGTCCACATTCACGTCTTAACACAATTACAATTCGGCCACGACAAGTAATAAAATAGCCGAAAGAAAAGGCCGTTCGGCACTCGAGGCAAAAGGGCTATTCGGTATTCTTCTCACCGACGACCCTCAGAAGCCACGAGCCACGGAGGGAAAAGAGCAAACACTTTAGCCGAAGGACCCAAAATAGAGAGCGTATTGAGTCGCGAAATAAAATAAGGGTGTGTGTGGAAATTCTTGGACTAAGGATTTGTATAGAGCTGTTCGTAAATATTTTTGTTTTATATTTTACTTAAACTTCTACTAAAACTTTCCAGGAAAACCATTCTATCTAATGGTGAAAATAGCATGAAAATCGGTGCAATAGTCTTTGACACGGTGGATGATTTTTTTTAAATTATGTAGTGATCTATTAAATATGGCTAAATAGAAGCAAAGTTGAAATGTTAAACATTTAATAAATTACCTAGCAATATTAGAATGTAGCTCAGTACTGAGCTTCTACTTTATTTAAGACGCGGACTGACTACGATTTTAATCGCTTATGACCGCGTAAACTATTGTCACCACTATGGAGCGTCCATAAGATTGAAAATTGAAAAAATGACATTTGTGTTGAAATGTGACGTAAGCTGCGAATGGGCATTTATTTTACTGCTTTTCTTTAGATTATTTAAAATATAGACATAAAATAAATAATGGTTCGGTTAAAGTTTTAAAAAAATGGAAAACCTACTAAATTCTTAAAAAAAAAACTGTTGTTATCGCTGGAAATACAGAGATCTTCGACGTCAAAGTTTATTTTTGTGCTACAAGTTTCCAATTTTTATTGGGAATATCAAACTCTTATTTATTATTCTGTTCGGTTTAAATTCTTCTTTATACCCTTCTCTGTTCACTGTATTTTTCGCGTTGCTTATTTTTATTACATTACGTCATACTCGACGTTCTAAGAAACCAATTTTTGGGAGTAATGAGATAAGACCGCGCCTTAAGTCATCTGATCTTTTAACCAAACAGTCCCTTTTTAACTTTGACACTGCTTGTTTCCAATTCTCATTAAGTTTTTTTATTCACTACCTACTATTATTACATCATTTTCAGTTTTTATGGAACTTCTCCCGAGGATTAATATTCGAAGTCATAAGAAACATGAATGTTTACATCAAGAAAATATATCGATGCCTTCCGGCCCAAAGGGGGTAAGCGACATTTTTTGCGAAATAGACTTATATATATGGTTAGAATTGGCTTTTTTTTCTGCGTCTAATGGTCTAAGTTTCATGGCTCTAGGACAAACTTTTTGTCGCTTAGGCGTTAAAGGAATTGAGGTTCTAACACTAAGTTTTTCGTCATAAACGACAGTTATTTTTGTTATATTTAGTATTATGGTGGTTGGATAAAAATAATATTTCAAAACTGTGAGATAAGCAATTTTGGCTTTGAATATTTTTTCTTTACTTGAACGTTAAGTAGTTTGGGCTGGAATATTGGTTTACTAAACTTTTGGTTAGGATATTAGGGCAGTTTTTTTGGATAAAATATATGTCATTTATTACATTTAGGCCTCATTTCCGTGACTTTATTTGGCGCTTATTTTTATTTTCCCTAGTCACCAAATCAATCATCGAAGGCGCTTAGGATAAATCATCCAAACGAATGTCGCCATAGATTGTCGCTTACCCTTTTTTTCCCTCCCGAAAAAAATATATCTGGTATGGTGGTTAGACAAGAAGATAAATCAAAGGTTTGGTGGTTAGCTTACACAAGAATGACAAACAGCATCAGTTATCACTCTCTTTCGTTCGAACAAAATGTCGTTAGCGTTGCACACCGATCATACAGTCTGTATACGACCACGGCGTAAGTACCACCGTGCTCGTGGATCATTTTGGCCCAAAGTTTTATAAGGAAAATAAAACGGGAAGTTTATTTAATGGACTTTATGTTCATCTATGACTGTGTATTATTCTACTTAGTTATTTTAGACGATACTGAAAAGTTAAATAAGTAGGACCTACAGATTTGTTTTTCAGTACTTTTGTTTGTTTGTTGGCTAGTATATACGGCTGAGAAACATGATCAAGGGTTCGAATCCAAGGTTGGGCCAGCAAGGAGTTAATTGGGTTTTTGTGATGAATTCTCTGCAACAGCCAAGAGTTAATCCTGTGCCTGATCTGACCCTTCTTTATCATGGTTAAATCATCCAAGGAGTCCTCCCAGGGCGGTACCTACGGGAAGGACTGTCAGACTTGTACTGACTAAAATCAACAGTGATCCTTCAATAGCCCTTTACGCTCCAGGGTCACGACTTCTCGATTAGACAGTCCAGCGACCCCGGCAGGCTTTGGCCCTCTAAGGGGGGCCTTATTCGCGGGACTAACGAATACCGAGACTCCGAAACGTAAGCAGCTGTTCAAGGACACCGTGGATTTTAGTCAGTACAAGTCTGCACCCGCACTGGGCCCGCATGGTGGATTATGGCCCACTCCCTCTCTCAGAGAGGAGGCCTGTGTACCAGCAGTGGGAACATTCATAGGCTGATGATGATGATGATGAAGTCTGACAGTCCCTCCTGCCCTGCTCTGGGTGGGAGAACTCATTTTATGAATTTACCTTCAAATTGCCGGCAGGTCTTTGAGGCGCGCGTGGAACACAAAGGTTTACGCGCCTACGGTGACCGATCGGAAATCACCTCGCGACTTCCGATGCCAAAGGCATCCCGCAGCGGTTAGGTTGTGAGGTGGAAGCTGTTCTCTCCCTCACGGTACCCGATACCTTCTTTGTTAACATGACAGCTTCGTAGAAGGAGGTGACCGCTTCCCATTCTGTTTCGCCCCGCAGCATGGCCTCGACCATTGCCTGGCGTCAGAGGTATGTCGCCTCTGTGAGGATATAGCGGTGCTATGCCCAAGCGGATCAGTCCTGCACCGAATGCTCCTCCGTGTCCTCCGTGCGGTCCCCGCAGTGGTGACATCCAGGTGTTTCTTCTTCCCAATCAGACACAGGAACCTCCCGAAACCTCCATGTCCGTTGAGGACCTATGTCAGGCAGAAGGTGAGGACGCCGTGACGCCTCTCCAGCAACTCCTCGCATGCCAGAGGGTCATAGCTATCAGAATGATCCGAGGATACCGCACGATCGCCTTCGAATCGGCCAACCTTCTTGCCGGATCGCTGCACTGGGATCTTGAGGCGACAGCCCTCCTGCGCGTCTATCAGAGGCGCGCGGAGGCGCATCGCCGGGGAAATCCCCGCTGCCTCGAAAAGTCCAGAGTGAGAGTCCAGAGAATCAGAGCTCCGGCGCGATCTCAGGGCAGTATGGAGGGAACGACTGTCGAAACCGAGGTTCGGGCACGCCGCAACCGCGGCGGTATGACCACTCTTTGAGGAGTGGCTGGATAGGCCCCACGGCGTCCTCACCTACCGCTTGACGCAGGTCCTCACCGGACTCGGATGTTTCGGGAGGTACCTGTGTCTGATGAGGAAGGAGGAAACGCCTGGGTGTCACCACTGCGAGGATCGCCGGGAGGACACGGTGGAGCATACGACCTCTCGCACCCGGCATTGGTCGCGGCCATGCTGCGGGGCGAGACGGAGTGGGAAGCGGTCGACTCCTTCTGCGAAGCAGTCATTCTCGCGAAGAAGGAGGCGGGACGTGGGAGAGAGACGACAGCGTCCACTCCTCACCCACGCCACAGTGGTAGACGCCCACGGCAACGGACGTCGCGGGACGATCTCCGGCCACCGTAGGCGCGGGCATGCGGGAGTCGAGTAATGGGCGACACACTGCCCGACCATGGACCATGTCCGGGTCGACGGCACGTTGTGTTCTACGCGCGCCTGAAAGAGTGTCAGCATAATGACGGGTCCCCCCTTTAGAGGGCCAAAGCCTGCCGGGGGTCGCGGGACACACTTATACTGAGACCGGTACATAAAAGCTACTGAAGGACACCGTGGATTTTAGTCAGTACGAGTCTGACAGTCCCTCCCGCTCTGCCCTGGGTGGGAGGACTCATTAGATGATTTTACCACGTAAAAAAAGCCACTACTCAAAGAGGGGTCTTACGTTTTGTCATACCTAAGAGGTAGTCCATGAGTATGAATTGCAGCATGGATGTATAACTATCAAGACTAACTTACTGTTCATAACTATTGTTTTGTGTTATTCTTTAAAATGAAGACAAAGAAAAAGAGAGATTGAGCATAATATCTTTTTTTTATATCCGCATCTTAGTAAATGTCAGTTTAAAAACTTAAAAAGGTCTAATTTACGTATTTAAGTGTGGATGTATAATTTTATAAGAATTAAATACAATGTGCTTTCGCGTTGTTTATAAAAGTGCTAATTATATTTATTATTGATATGGAACTTATTACAATTTCCTTGATCATCTCTCATTAACTAATAGCCGGTTATATCATATTGGCTGGACTTGATGAACAGAAAAGTCACAGGTATGCTCTTTTTCTTCAATAGAAATAAAACGAATGGTGCACTTAAATCATTTAGGTTGGAACTCAACCATTGAGATGTTTTCATTTAATACGTTTTTTCCTGTTAGTGAATTCGGGACTATTTGAGGGTAAGCGACACTAAATTGTGTTAGGAGTGTGATTTATTTTAATTAACAATGCCATTTCGTAGAGACCTAATCAAAAGCTAAACGGGTAAATTTTGAAACTTTAGGGACGTACAGAAATTTTTATATGATTTTTTTTCACTTTTTTTGAACTTTAAACTACTCTCCTGTAAAGTTTGTAAAGTGGCGGTTACCCCCTTTGGGCCGGAAGGCATCGATATATTTTGCGTAGAAATGTATTTTTTTTTTCAGTGGTTTTAACATCTCCATAAAAGTACAGTGAAGTGGACAATAAGCCTGACCGCAGGTGGCGTTTGGATCTCGCGAACTTTTCAAATATTTGCCCGGACTTTCCCATGGATTTGTTCCTTTTCCCCTTTTGTCCGAACTAACGTTAACATTTATCTAGCGAAGCGGATCAAGTATGCTTTGACACAGAACCACGAATATCTTTTGACGAAATATTTGTACGGGACCCGAATGTTTGAACTTTTTATTTAAGGGTCATAGGTAAGCGTGTTTTGATTAAATTATATTTGCAAATCTGCCTTGAATTGTTTTTTGTTTTGCTTGTTTTTTTTTTGTGCAAAGTCTTTGAATATTTTTCTTTTCTTTTCGCTTAGAAAAGGCGAATTAATTTGTAGTAAATCTTCAGAATTATTTTGGGTATGTTAAAGTTATTTAGATTAACGTTTTCTAGACTGTATTTATGTTGAACTATATTAAAGGTAAAATCCAGTTAATACGTATACGTTTTCACATCCAAAACATACTAAAGTCAAAGAATTATTTTTGTAAATAAAAAAAAACGAAATCATTAAGAACAAACAATATCTACGGTATCAGCCATAATTATTATGATATCATAACTCGACAATTACCTCACACGATCACGCGTGGTCCTCTAACCAGCACGCATTACATAATAATCGATTAAAAACTAAACTCCGATCGATTCCCGCTCACCAATGACCATCACTAATCGCATAATATTTGACATTTGGCAACACTGCGATTATTATACAGTAACACTTTATAACAAAAATCATGATGCACCTGACCTTAAGAAAAATTTTAGTTCCTACAATCGGTTTTTTTTTTTCTTGCAAATCAATTGAACAATTGTATCCCATTATGGCAAATTGATTTCCTTAATACTTGCGTTGAATGTAACGTCGCAAATTGGACAAAAAGCTAACCTGTGCAATTAGCACTAAGATAAAGCACTTTTAACGACCGTGGGAGACTGTTTTTTTTTTTTAATTTGTGGCCCATGAAGGTAATATACAGCGTGTACTGTAAATAGTTATAGTATGTTTACTAATTTTATTGGCTGTATACGTTGGTGTTTTTTTTTTATTGGATACGGTGATGGATTTATGTGTTATTGTTACGGAATCGCCTTAAAAGTGAATAACTGGGGCTTCTTATGACTGTAAGTTGTATCAAAAGTAGTAATTTAAGAGCGCATATTCTGAAAGTTGGCAACGTCGCAAATAGTTGTCAAATATTAACAAGTTTTAATTAATTAGCAATGTTACTGTATGGAAATAAGAAATATGGCTCTGTAGTGCACTAAAACATTGATATAAGAATGCAATTAAAACACTGAATTTGATTTTGTATCCGTTTCAGGTCTAAAAAAGCATTTGGAAGGTAAATTCTTTTTTTATATCTAAAACGATATATTCGGTGTTACGATATTAATCATTGCATTCTATAATCAATGTTTTAGTGCACTACAGAGCCATATTTCTTATTTCCATACAGTAAATTTACCAAATTAATTTAAACTTGTAAATGGAGAGGAAGAGGAAGGCCAAAGAAAAGATGGATGGATTGTCTAAGGAATGATATGAAAGAAAAAGGAGTAAATGATACTGTGACGTCTGATAGGGGAGAATGTAAGAAGAAAACGTGTTGCGCCGACCCCAAGTAGAATGGGATAAGGGCAGGAAGAAGAAGAAGAATTTAAACTTGTAAATATTTGACAACTATTTGCGACGTTGCTAACTTTCTGGTTATGCGCCCTTAAGGAATGATTTTTGGATCGAGACTACACTTTGGTGCACTGGCTGAGCGATTGAATGTAGTGGCGCGAGTTCGAATCCGCATGGCACAATTTGTATTGCTTAGGTTGGTATGCTACTGAGAAATTCTTGACGAAAATCTTAAGTATCACTTTTGCCCGATCTGTGAATCAAAATCCAGTACCCCTGATTCCGTAGTCGCTCTTACAACCACTAGGCCATCGATAAAGCATATTTATCACCAAAAATTACATTCACACTGCAAAGGCCATGGCTACACAGTCCATTTCCCACCAAACCGGCTCATATGACTTAAGCCTAACAGCGAACAATCTATAACATCAAGTGATAATCGTTCGTCTAGTCAGCGTTCGTGTCAAAAGCCAAGAAATTAATGTTTGCAATCACCGTTAGAGGCCAAAGTAAGGCCGAAAGCCGAAATTCTCACGGCCGCACCCAATTTACGCTTGCACTATGAATTTGTCATTTTATTATGTCGATTGCAAGCGGAGGACGCTGTATAAGGATCAGTTCACACCGAGTCGCGATGCCGCGCGACGTGACCGTGTCGCAACTATACTGGAATTAATGTAAAATGTGTATCTTGTCGTGTAGTGAATTACTTTGATCCGCTATTAAAATGTGCGCGCGACGCCACGCCGCGCTGCATCGCGTCATCAGTGAAAAAATCGTTTAGGCGCGATTGGTCCAATTCGCGATTGGTCCAATGTTCAAAAAAAGGTCCAATTCGCAGTTAGTCCAATTCGCGATTGGTCCAATTCGCGATTGGTCCAATTCGCAGTTGGTCCAATTCGTCGTATGTATCTTTTCGTATAGGTAGTGAATAAAGTTAGATTTTGACTCGCTCCATTAAAATGTGCGCACAGCGTCGCGCCTAGGTGTGAATTGACCCTAAGGTGAAGGTAGGGATGCGACAGGTTTTGAAAGTTGGTTTTGGCATAGAATCGAGTAATGGACGAATAATTTACACTAATTACTTGTTGGCAATACTAGTCTTGAGATGTCAATTTGGTTTGCAAATTCCAAGATAGCTCATGGTTGCATTTGCCTAAAGCATAAAATGTCTTCAATAGAATCTGAGATATAATTTAATAGGGTCACGCGACTGTCTTAAAAGGTATCACGGGCCTGGAAAGCAAAGGGCATGTGTAGGAACAAGGTGTGTTTTAGTCAGTAAGATACCTTACAGTCTACCGGGTACCCGGACTTAACCCGGACTACGATTTAAACCCCGCCCGGACGCTCCCCGGACGTCTTCCCAACTAGGATAAATCCGAGGAAACCAAAACAAAGGATGGCAGGTTTAGCCTAAAAATATTTTTAACCATAAAACTCAACAGTAGAATAGATACAAGAACATTACCGATCATTTTGACGCCTACAATAACTTCAATATTATAATTATATGCCAATAAATATTCATCGAACAAATCGATAAGTGATTGTACGTCACTATTTCTGCAACTGATAACTGCGACAAAGATAAATTGTTCGCGACACTAGCACGATTAACCTATTACTAAAAACCAACATATTTTGATACGCGGTGGAATTTGTAATAACGTTTAAATGTATTGAATTTGACAGGTGGATGACATTTCTCTTTGAAAGCAGCGCCACCTTGTGAGGTCAAGTTGTGTTGGTCAAGTAATACCTACAAGAACAGATGATAGAATAATCAAATAATGAATTTTCCCACTGTTGTATAAGCACTAGCACGACGTAAAGTAAACGGGAACTTTGACGTTAATTTGGTGGAAAAAATTAGTAATGAACGCAGTAAATACTTCAAGTATGCTGTAAATCTTGCCGAGGTCGCGGGACTGTCTCATCAGGCAATCGTTACCCTGGAGCGTAAAGGGCTATTGCAGGATCACCGTGGATTTTAATCAGTAGGAGTCTGACAGTCCCGTTCGGGACGGGAGGACTCATTTGATGATTTAACCACAATAAAAAAAAAACATCGCTTAATATCAGGTGAAATAATAGTCAAGCGCGAACATATCGTTAAATAAAAAAAAAATACTGGTGACAAGATTTCATCCAAACCCAAAAGAAGTGATGACATCATCATCATCATTACGTTGACCACATCGACGTCACATGTCACAACTATGCAGATGCAAATGACCACATATTCTTTTACAATCACTGGAAACATGAGAACACTCATTCACTAGAGACGCTGGTGTCACGAAGTGGTACGAACCTCAAACCCGTCACCCTGACGTCATTCTTGGGAAAAACGATTGTAGACGGAACTACACGAGTACTGACGTAAATACACGAAGTCCTAGTTATATAATATTAACTTATGCTAGCGGCTTAGCTTTGAGGAGGTCGTTAATTGTCCTAGGAGATTGCGGGGATAAAAAGTATCCTATGACTTAACTGTATAATGTAGTTCTTTCGTAATTTTATGACTGGCCAAAATTTACTTACAGCTCTCAGGAAACCGTGATCTTGTAAATGAGGATTACCATGGATTTTAGTCAGTAAAAGTCTGACAGTCCCTCCCACCCCGCCCTTAGCACGAGGATTAAAAAAAAAGTATAACGATTTTTGAAATATATCGTACATCTACATTGTTTGAGAAAAAAATTGTCGAATAGTAGGTATAGAAATAACGTTGTCTATTCTTCGTAGAATAGACATAGAAAAGGTAATATTATTATTATTTATTTTATATCAGACAATGTTAGTCCATATTCACATAGGTAATTACAATCTAAAAAAAATATATAAATTCAAAACAAATAAATAGAAAATTTCGCAATTAAAAACATTAAAAATTATGAAATGAATGAGATGTCAACTAATACATGTCAATTAAATAACAAAACAATTAAAAAAAAACCGAACACAACAAATTATAATTTTCTAACCGGCATCGGAGCAGCAACATGCCTGCCACAGCAATGCCGGACAAAGGGACAGTCTAGCCTGTTGGCGATCATTGCCAGGATGCATGAGATTAATGCGCATGAGAGCTTACATCAGTACGCATTTGATCGCCACCCGCTTCGCACCGCTAATAAAAAGAAAAAGCGTTCATCTTCGTTAACCCCGGGAATTCGCGTTTCGGTCGCCAGCCAGCTCCAGGCCAGACGGAAGGATCAGCGCCGAGAAGACCAAAGGTTAGTGCCATACCGTATAGCTTTTCCGGGAACCAACAGGCGAACCAACCCTCATCTCATAAAAAATTATTAAAATCAATTTTCACCTAATAACGCTTCACCATATTTAATGGTAGTATCTATAAAATTAGAATACTATGCTCTTTCGTGTAACGATACTTATCTGTCCAATTTATAACTCTTAATAGACTTGTTCGGAAAACTACAAAAGGAATCTGTCAAAATTTGCAGCCATTTAAATAATAAAATAGATATTTATTGCATGCAGAAATCTAGAAAGATTGGAGTTTAATTACAAATTGTTCAATGTTTTATAGTTGATTCTTATTTAAATAATGATAGATTGTGATAGAAACTCGTGGCTAAAGGTACAAGTTGGAAGCTGACGACATGAAGCTGCAGCAAACGACGTGTCGCAGTGACACTAATGGTTTCTACGTATTTCTATGAAATTCCCTCCGTAGTTAACGACATGTCGTCTGCTACTGCTGCGTGCAGTCGGCTACCAACTTGTACCATAAGTAATAAAAGACGCACGAGACAATCTTCCAGGTTAAGCCGCGCTTGTCTAGCTCGATCAATGGGTGGGTGAACATCATTACAAGCCGAATTTCCTCTTTGCCTCGGAAAGCACGTTAAGTCGTTTGTCCTGGCTGTCATTAGTAGATCATTGACGTCCGTTATAGACTCGAAAGTCTGACAACCAGTCTTACCAATGGTACCGCATACGGCACGTTCATCATCAACATCAGCCTATAATGTTCCCACTGCTGGGATACATTCCTTCTCTCTGTGAGTGGGAGTGGACCATAATCCAACACGCGGACGAGCGAGTGCGGGTTGGTAGATGTCACATGTCTTCGAATTTTTGGTTCTAGGACTTTCACGATATTTTTTTCAACGTTTTGTGAGCACTGGTGATAAAATTATTGGCTGGCTTTGACCCACGCCTACAACTCTGCAACTCAGCCGATACCATTGAGCCACCACTGCTTTTACCAGACTTACTTAAACTAACATACTAATACAGCCAGGTCCAGAACAACTAATTGTAAATCTCATACATATTTGTTTCTTACAGGAATCCAATCTGCGACATGTAGCGCAGCTGCCCGTGTCGATAGCTCATTCCCTGCGTGCCAGCCATTCCTTTCATCACCAGTCTAAATTAGACAATCACATTATCTCTGAAACCTAGCAATAAATTAAATATCATTTATGAACACGCTCGGACGTTTCGTGGGCGGAGTGCTAAAATTTTATGAGCACAAAATTCAACCTGATGCAATGTTAGCATGGGAGATTGTCGCTGAACTGATCCCACGATTTGGATTGTCAGTTACAACATTTGTTATTTAATGTGTTTAATATTAATTGCTCTGGTAATCGTGCTTGAGATTTAAATTAGTGTTGCACTGGTATCAATAAAATTAAAGCTAATAAATAGCGTCGAATAATTCTTCCTCAACGCTGTCAATAATGTGTTCAAGAGACTGACGGCGTTTCCACGTTATGCAGCAATGCTTAGCCTCTGGTTCTGGCAAAGGTAAAAGCCAACCCTTGGATAATGGAAAATTTCAACGATTCTTTCTAAACCTTAACGAGGCTGTGAGCACTCGAACCCCAAGACCCTAGAATTTCTACCCCAAACGGCTCCAAAGTATAATTTCTACTGAGACTGAAGACGCAATCAAGTGTTTTGCACTTAACTGGTTGGTGACAAAATGGCAGAGCTTCAGCGTCCGAATTCATTGCTACTTCAAGTAGCAGTGAATTTATTTGGACTCGATCTTGTATATCTGCCTTGTTGGTCTAGTGATCGCAAGTGCTAAGAAAAAGGTCCTAGAGTCGATTTGATTCGAGTGTGTTTTATGTTTTTCTCTCAGAAATTTCTCAGCCACGCAGTTTAGATTTGTACCCATGTATGTTGATGGCAATTAGTTTCCCCCCTATTACTATTCGGTGAACTGTAAGACTTTGGGGATTAGGTACAGTCAAAGCTAAAAGATTCATTATTTTTTACCATTTTTTGAAGCAGTCGGGTAAAAACCACACGTGGTTGCAATTACAATTAAAAATAAATGTCAGCACGACTACTCGTATCTCCAATATGTCAAAGAATGTTTAATAAATTAATTAAAACTAATTACATATTACGAAAATTGAACTTTTTTAATAAATCAATTGCGCTTTTTACAACTACCTCGTTCGATACCCACAATCACACCTGCTTACAATATTTAAAAATCCCCTACAAAATGTCAACAATTTAAATGTCATCAAAACAGTTATTTGCATAAAATTAAATGTCAACCGCAATCAGGCCAGTCAATAATAATTAATTAATTTAAATGCTTAATAGATAACGTGTCAATTTCCGTAACGATCTTCAAATATCACTTAGTTTGATTTTGCTAATTATTATTGGAAGTTCTATTAATAATTAGTGTTATTAATTAGTAAAAACGGATACAGAAATATTAGGAAGACTACTGTATAAAGAGGATCCGTTACAATACTGGTTAATGGCGGGAAGCAAATAGTCGATTGACAAATGAGGCAAGAGGCTTATCGGCAACGATGCTCTGGTCGATCTGGAGCATATGCTCCACAGCCAGCAAAAAATCGACGCCGAATTGCCAGCCTGTCGGTTTTTTATTGGTTATATTTCGGTGACTGTAAGATGGAACTGCACAGCTTGATTCCGCCTGACCCTTTCCATCATCAGACTACAAGACCCACGGCAAAGCCCCCCCCCATCGTTAATGGTGGACATCCCTCCGTTACGTACAAATTGTTTTGTCAGCAGTTTTATTGTGCAAAAACATTATAAGTTCCTCTACTGGGCAAATCTATAAAAATCTATAAAAATAAGGTGTTCCACAGCCTTGACCGCGGTTTACTTGAATGGTGTGTTGATATCAAAAGTACTGGGCCTCCTGTCAGCTACGGTCTTTACGTCTTTACCATCACTAGTCTTATTAAACTTGTATGAAGAGTATAAAAGATTTGCCAATTAACTAATTGGTTCATTCAAAACGGTAGATATACCTACCTGATATTCAAGATTCTGACAAACTCACGTGTAGATTTAGGCCTATGAAAAGCTGAACCCTAAAAAAACAATTATCCGTTATTAAATAACCAGTTTACTAGAAAGCATGCTTCCTTTACCGTATTTTGATACGAAACCGTTAAATCCTTTATATAATAATTTAAATCACTATAATCTTTTTATTACGCTAATAACACTTCTGGCATCTTCGTCTTTTTTCGGCAATCGTGTCCTTGCTTCACCTAATTACGGGTTGTAAAGCAAAAAATACTTCCTAGGATGTACAGTCTTGATATTTTTGGGCAACAATGGGTCTGAGTGTGTCATGCTTTACCCACATTAGTCGTAATGGCGTGACCATCATAGCTATTTGGCGGGACCTGTCATAGTTCAAGGTTCTAAAGAGACGTTTACAATAGATTCGAAATCGTCGCAACTGTTTGAGATTGGTATCGTTTTAGTGACAATTTTGGATAATTATTGCTGTGCTTTTAGTTTATTTATCGAGACTGCAATAGCCGTTTATGCCGTGATATAGTCGGAATGATCCAATTTAAATATTTGCATAAGCTCCGCGCCATTGGCTTTAAAGTATGTCACTTATTAACATTGCTTGATATTTTGTACAAATAAACCTATTTTATCTTCTGAATTAATTTGTAACTCTGACACAGTTTAAAAACCTACAAGGCATACCCTTTCACTTCATCCGCGCCATGTCATCAGCACGCAAATTGCCTGACATAACTTAGCGCGTTCATTTACCATGTAATGTTAAACACAGCGATCAGTAAGGCAAGTGTGTGCGCACATTTATTTGCCTTCGCCGCAATTTTAATAGTGTCCTGAGGCATTTTGACCACAGATTGAGACAATTACAACTGATTGCAGACCGGTCGCACAGATTGTGTGACTGTGTTTTTTTAGACTGTGTCTTTCATGTGATATATGGCATAAATTGTATTCGCGTGTGAGAATATCTGTGGAATGTATGGGTTAATGATGAAATTGTGGAACATTTTGGTGGTGTTCTGCCACATTTGCTTGAGGCTAGACGACATTTTCACGGTGCTTTAGATTATTATTATGATGATGGCCATAATAGTGTTGAACTTTACGCTAAATTGCTACAAACATTAGGTGGGAAATTCCGTGAAGTCACTTTTTAGTTGACAAAAAATAGATGTCATAAAGTCTTGTACGTAATATGTAAATCCCAAAGATATCGTCGAACAGAAAAACCCAATAAGATGCTTGAGAAAATACCGCAGATCTTTGAATCGATATTCCAATTTCTTAATTTAAATTACAAATCAAGAAACAGTAAAATTCCAAAAATAGATCACAAAAGCTCCGTTCAAAATAAGGGTCAAGGCCGAACTGTGTTAGTCACTCGCCCGCCAGTCCACGCCAGTGAATGAACGAGTAGTGCGTGGGTGTTTGTGTACCTAATTAATTCTATACGCTAATGAACGATAGTACTCATTGTCAATGTGCATCGATAGCTTATTTGGGTACGCTGAGTCAGGCTACGTGGGTTTTAGACGACAATTTCGCAAGTGGATGAGGTTACTTAGAGCTTTTGCGCTAGTATTTATTCAACTGCGTGAACGGTTTAGGCATCGGGCTGATGAGCTGAAAAGGCACCTAGTAATTTAGCCAGTTTGTACTTACTATTAAGTAGACTCATTACTATCACAAGTATGTTTGGCTTTATTTTAGAGACTGGGCAGTAAATAACTACAGTAACCGCTATTGTTAATCACCGTAATCAAATCAAGATGGGTATCTATATGAATATAAACTATTTAAGATAAGGAAGTTCAATAGGTAACATTAGGATGGTAGACAAGACAACCCTACAAATATCGATAATACCTAAGCGTAGTTTGAAATGTAGGATTACAATAAATAACTTTATTATGCTTTAGAACGACAGTTATTGTAACTACACAATATTATATTCAATATTACCCAATATAATATTGAATAAGGACCATAACGACTTCCTTTGACTGCGAAAGCCCACAAGCCGATTTAAATGACAACAATTTAATTTAATTAAAGCTAAATTGACACTATCTGCTGTGCTTCACACCATATTAGCACTAGTGTGAGTCAGTGTCGTAGGCACTAGAAGCTAGTGTTGTAAGATAGTGCTAACCGACACTTGACTCGCCTGTGTCAACACACCCACGTGGTTTGACATCCGATTCTATCTGTTTTGATCACCCAGAGATTAAGATTATTTACTCTTCCATAGATAACTTTTAAATCAAGATGAACATAAATATACATAGAAATACGGATTAGATAGCTATTTGTGCTTTTGAAAATTCATTGAAAAATATATGAGCCCCAGCATGACTTTTTACGTTTCTGTGACGTAAAGTAAATTGATACTTTGTTTTTTAATTTGATAGAAAAAAAGAAATAGTTCCTGGTTCGTACGCTAAACGCATTTCGATACAATAAACGCAGTAAGTAATCACAAGTACAGAAATCTGACGATAAGGTATTTCTATTTTTATAGGTATATTTTTGTTATTTGAAATTTCTATTATATGGAAATAAGTAGGTAATTAAAAAAAAAACTATAAAACTATACAACATCTTTTTTATACCTTGAGTAGTGTCATTGCGATCTCCAAATATCAAAAAGAAACTCCAAGTAGTCAACCAGTGTTCGCACCATGCAAAAATTGACCGTAAAACTTCACAACAGTGTCCAATATTTACCACACCTTACTTAGCCTATGGGGACACTTAGGCAACATTAACTTAAATCATATAATAAGCTCTGTTTATTAATAATGAGCGTACTTAGACGCATGTCAATTGGTACTTGAACGTAATGATCATGTTATTTTGTTTATATTTGTACTTATATTATGATTTCCTATTTTTTTTTACCTGTTTTCAAGCTCATTATTTATTTTACTTGTTTATTATCAGCAAAATAATAGATTTAACGCTCAGCTTCCAACAATTTTATGTTTCTCTTTTAGAATATTAATGCCAGTCAGTTGTTTTAAGACAGCAAATGGGATTGAAAATTCCCAATGAGGACTAAATGTGCCCGAAATTTTACAATCAAATAATATTGTGCCCGAAATTTTACAATCAAATAATATTTTTGTGGTAGGTTTTTATAGATATATGCAGTAGTCATAAAACCTTTGCGTTAAGTCACCCGCGATCAATATTTTTGTAAAATGGCACAACGGACTTCTATGAATTTTCCCATGTAGCCACGGGGCGAAAAATCGATCTAGCTAGGTTTTCAAGTTGGTAAAATTCGTTTTATCTATTTTTCCCGAATAAAACTCGGACATCAAACTGGTAGAGCAAATCGTATTAATGGATGCAGGCCTAAAACCTCAACAAAATCCTGAACTATCAGACACTTCATTACAATGATAAAACGTTCACCATACTGCGATCTCAAGCTTTACACTTTACTAGCTTCTAGGTCGATGACTCATATTGCCACTTTACCTTCCACCAGACATATTGTATTAAGACATTACTGTTTAATTACTATTGATTACTTCTCTTTGATTAAGTTATTGTTGAAAATTGAATTACGTATTGTATTTTTTGGTACCTTGAGCTGTTTGCTTCATTGTCATAAGGGTTATGCCCCCTTTCTTTGCTTGATGGAAGATCATTGGAAGCTGTATGCAGGATTTGGTAATACTTTGAAGTTGTCTCCTTGAAAGTGATGAGCAGTTGTGATGTCTGTATAAGTTGAAGGAAAAGTGGTGGAATGCTTTTATTTCTCTATATTTTGACGCTTACTTTAGTTAAATACCTACTTACTATTTAGACTCAGTTGGTGGCCGCTACATTAAAACTTAAGGGCAATTGTTGTATGAAGGTTACCCGTCTTTATTTGATCATCCAGGATCGTACAGTCATGCAGTCCACAATCGACTCTACTTTCCTACTTTTACTCTATCTACTTCTCTTCGTCCAAGTTTATTCTACCTAAATTGTCAGATTTCACTTAAACTTGTGATTTCAAAAATATTATATCGTAACTGGCTTCTAAGATACAGGTACATAAACCTAGTTTAGAAGTCAGGGTTTTTCTTTCTGGATTACAAGCTTAAGACATATTTTTAGATTAAATCATGTAAATGTGTTTTAGAGAAATAAAAGATTATTATTATTATTATTTCGTCTCCGTTTTCTTTATTTATCCTTTTTTTATTATCTTATCCTGTCCTATCCTTTTGTATCTCCAATAAATTTCCGTCTTTATTTATACCTAGGTACTATTACAATAGGCTATTTTACTCTAAAAAAAATAGTCCGAAAGATAGATTATCAAAAAATATTTTACCCGTAGGTATTTTTTGTTCAGTTACGTAAACAAAAATTGACGAAGATACGACGCTTCTAAAAATCACAAAACGTCACTCGGTCGGTATAATTTTACAGGCGTTATGACGTCACAAGCCCCACTCCCGTATTTCGAAGCGTATAATCTTTGTTAATACTCATTAAGTGCGTCCCCACAGAGAGCGCAGCCTCGCGAGGCCTTTTCCGCACGAAGCAGCTCGGATGATGTGGACGTGTCTCGGGCGAGGCAAGTGAAAGCGCTGCCGCGGTTGAGCGACCGAGCGCCGGAGCCATCCAGTGTCGGCTTTTGTTTTGCTCGCGTATATTGTCTCGTGCCTCGGTCGAAAAACAATAGACGCGTCCACACAGAGTGAGCAGCCTCGCTTGTCAGTTTCCTCGCGCAGCAAACTGACGGCCTAAACAGATTTTCAATTTATTTATGCAGTTAACTATCCTATTACCTAAGTTAATCTTCAATCGTTATGTAACTTCCATCAAACCTACTCAAAAACCTTCCAAGAAATCATATTATTGTGCAAATATTATTATAATTTTAATGCTAAATGGCTTTCAAAGTAATGACAGGTGGGACTATATTGCTCGTAATAATTTATATTGACAATTTCACAATAAAGTCAAATCAGTGAATATGTACAGTTTATTATAAGCTCAGTTGTCCAGTCACATGGCTAAACATCAAGCTATGCAAAACCAGTATAATCTGACCACTTATTGTTAGAAAAGATAATGTAAATCGAGGCCAAGAGAAACTGGTTTTTAATGGCTTGAAGTGTAACTGTTTGTACATAATAACTTGTAGATTCTCCTTAAATGCTGGTCTTATAGTAAATAGTGGCTTTAGAATGGGTGAGTCATTTGTATGGATTTATACAATTCTATGATAAAATCCTTGTTCTGTTTGAACTATACAAATATCAACTTTAAAAGAGTGGTAATTGAGCTGATTTTAAAATGTCCAAAATTTTGCTACATTACGAGAGTCATTTTGGAGATACAGCCGATATTTTTTTTGTGTTCGATAGATTTTGTATGAAAGAAAATTTTCTGGAAATTCAATGGGTATAGCGAAGATTTGACACGTGTGAAGCCAGGGTGGGCTGCTAGTTTATTATAAATGCGAAAGTCTGGATGGATGGACATTTGTTTTTTTGCTAGGTACTGAATCTTCACAAACAGAGGCCTGATCATGAGTTTTCAGTACCCTTAGCACCAGAGCCGCGCCGCCCCTATGTGCGAAGTGTGCGGCGCACACAGGCGCCAGGACAATAGGGGCGCCAGATGAAATACCAGTGCCAGTTGTAGAAATTATTTTTGTCACATAACAACATAAAATTAATACTTGAGTATCGATAAGTAAGTAGATACAAGTCGCCCAAGGCGATACCTTTCTAGATCTACACTATTTGAATTGACTCACTGTTTATATTTTGGGTTTTAGTTTACATGAATTACGAGCACTGCTTTAAAAAACAAAAAAAAGAACCGCCCCGCGCCGCAGTCGCTATAATAGACTATTTTATTATTAGTATATTAATCAAAATATTTTATTACAAAGCCGTTGCCGTGAATTAGTTTATAAACGGAACCCGATGCGACCCGACGGCGACGGGGACTCCCCGCAACAATTATGAACATTTATCTAAAATGGGTACTAGCTAGTTGAGCCGCAGGTTACTGGCGGGAAAATGATAAATTGATAAAACTGATGAAAATATTTCAGCAAAAAATTTGAATTTATGAACGAAATTCGAAAGACGACGACATAAAAGGCGCTTCATAGGATTCGCACACAGGCGCTGCAAGGGGTCGGCGCGGCCCTGCTTAGCACGAGTTTTCACTCTTTTACTTTACAGCGTCTTTTCAGTATTCACAGCGTTTCTTGTATAAAAAATGGAACAGCGCCTCTGGTGTGCGAAGAAGGAACTAATGTTTTCCTTGAAAATTGTCAATTTGAAATAGTAAAAGTTCCATTCCATTTCCAGTATACTTTACGTCTCAATACTGAAAACTCGTGCTAAGGGTACGGTTATTCTGCTGTAAACTGGAACTTTGACATTGTCAATTGACAAATTTCAAGGAAAAAAATAGTTCCTTCTTCGCACACTAGAGGCGCTGTTCCATTTTTCCATACAAGAAACGCTGTAAATACTGGGAAGACGCTGTAAAGTAAACTAGTGAAAACTCGTGATAAGGGCTATGCTGACCCGGAAATTCTACACAAAAATACAGTGAACAAATCCTTAACGCTTTGTTAATTGTTTAAACATTTAACAAACAAAAGTACCTTCATAAAAATATCCATATAATTTTAATAAACTAATATTTTCCCTTCACTACCGTATCCATAAAACTAAATCACATAACCAATTGAAAATTAAGGAAAAATGCAAGCGGAAGACATCAAAGTTATAATAACAGCTGCATTATTAACGTATGTGGTTGGAAGTCGTGACAACGATGTAGACCTTCGGTTTGTGGTGATAAAGTTTTATATTGAGTGACTAATGACTGTTGTTGTTTAACATGATTTGTGTCTTGTTTGTTTAGGCTTTGTGGTTGTTTGTTGGTGTTTATGAGTTAGTAATATAGGTATTCTTATCATATTTAAGCAGATAAGTCACGTCGCATGACGATCTCTGACCACCGTAGGCGCGGGCATGCGAGCGGCGAGTAATGGGCGACTCGCTGTCCGACCTTGGATCATGCCCGACCCGGGCATGCATAACGGCGCGTTGTGGTCCACGCGCGCTTCAAAGAGTGTCAGTACAATGACGGAGGGCTCCGTCTTGTACTCCGTCATTGGACGGGAGGACTGCGACGCCAGCAGGCTTTGGCCTTCTAAGGGGGGCCCCTTAGAGGGCCAAAGCCTGCTGGGGTCGCGGGACTAACGAATTACCGTGACCTTGGTACATAAAAGGCTGTTGAAGGACACCGTGTATTTTAGTCAGTAGCTACAAGTCTAACAGTCCCTCTCGGGCTGCCCCGGGTGGGAGGACTCATTTGATGATTATACCACGCTAAAAAAAGCAGATAGTCTACTGTAACACAGATTTTTTTGGGACCAGCTCCAGAACACTGCATATCCTGAAATCATAAAACAATGGCAACAACCCATAAATATCGAGGCAATGAAACTCGACAAAATGAATTTAATTAACTTGAATTTCACAACAAAATTAATCAAAAAACTGTTGTAGGATTTCAAAAACGTCGATCATTTCAAAAACGTCCATGGTTGAGCAATATTTCTGAAGACTAGCTATAGATTTGGCCGGCATTAACATCGAGACGACTTCGAAGCAACAGTGCCTCCTTCCCTCTTCCACTTTTCAAAAACAAGAAGCACCTCACCCGCTTCCATCTGATCATTTATACTGGCTTTTCTGAGATACTTACTTTATAAAATAAGTTACTTTAAATATAATATACCACAATCATTACTACCTAACGAAAAAAAAACTCTTAAAAACTATTACCAAACAGCTGACCTAAGGTACAATCACGCGAAACAGTTATTACCTATCATCCTATTAACTCACTGTTGTACAGAACTGTACCCTGAGCACGAGTTTTCACTCTTTTACTTTACAGCGTTACTTCAGTATTTACAGCGTTTCTTGTATGAAAAACTGGAACAGCGCCTCTGATGTGCGAAGAAGGAACTAATTTTTTCCTTGAAAATTGTCAATTTGAAGTTGTCAAAGTTCCAGTTTACTTTACGTCTCAAATACTGAAAATTCGTGCTCAGGGTACTGTACCAATCATTTGACCTTTAGCTGCACCTAGAGAGAGTCAAGGCAAGAGACGAACGTATTAATTTTGTCGCGAATTGCGCAATAAAGCTATGTTTTAAATTATATTATTACTTGTTTTCTGTTGCTCAATGTAGCATTTTATGTAGCGCTCACGCATTGAGTCGCAACTGTTATAAAATACTAGCACCCGGCCTCGGCTTCGCTTAGATAGTAGTTGGAAAATAAAATAAAATTTCATGTGCGTAAAAGTATAACAAAAAATGGATTAATTGTTTTTAGAATCCGTTTCAAAGAAACATACAAAGACTCAAATATATTCTGTCTAATTTAGAAAGAAAGTACAGACACCAGCAGCGCGTCAGCACGTCAAGTTACCCCAATCTATCTTTCTTTAATAGAATTTCAACTTTCTTATATTCAAAGAAGGTTTATGTTCTATTGGGATTTGATCAGTAGGAATAGATTGATGTGCTGTACAATTATCCTTTTTGCACCAAAATTATACCTAACCGATTAAAAATAACACTGTGTGGCTCAGTTCAGCAAAATAAGACAATAAATTAATGCCCGGCACGTGTTTTCAACTTGAGTGGTTTTTTTTAACCTAAATTATCCCACTGCTGGGCAAAGGTCTGCCCTATTAACCTTCCACTTGTCCCCTTGTGCAGCTTTCTCCGGTCAACCTCTCATAAACGCGTCTAAGTCGACAAGACCTGGATTAGTCAGACAAAATTCTCATCACAGCTTTCAAGCACAATTATCGTATCAATCCATCATAAATTAAATTTTAACTAATCAAATCGGCGCCAATCAAAACAGCGATCCAAATGCAATCCTTAAACAAAAAACTTTACTCGATGTCCACGAATCAATCAATAAATCAATAAAAAGTGGTACATCCTTCAGAACGACCATTGACTTTTGAACTCGAATGAACATAATGTTTTTATTTAAAAAAAAACCGTTAGTTTTAAATAATTGTAAGCTACCGGTATTTGTTCATAGAAATTATGAAAATGATGACATTTTTATTATTAGTAGAGTCGTGATGACACTGTCAAAGAATGTGCGATTGTGGGTCGTAGATTCGATTTCCGTGTGGTGATATTTCGTGTCACAGCTGGTTATTGAGGCAATGATTATATCATGCAGTTTTGTTGTGACAAAAGAATGCTTTACCTTTCGCTAGACCAAATGATTGCAGAAGTTTTTTTTTGTGTGTATTATCAAATTCTATACTGTCTGCCATTTGTACATCTTTGACTGGTACTTTGAAGCTCGAAAACCAATCAGTCTAAAAAAACTTCATATTACCAGCAACGGGTGACTTCCCGTCCGGTCATGGACCATGTCCGGGTCAACGGCGATCTGATGGGGCCCCCCTTAGAGGGCCAAAGCTTGCCGGGATCGCGGAACTGACTATACCAGATAACCATGATCTTAGAACGAAAACAACTGGATACCTCTTGGGAAGACTACTTCTCAGAGTTTCTGGCTTCTGATTACCCAATACTATCAATCAGCAACTATCAATGGTTCAATTCTTGATCATTTTTTTCATGTGAGAATGTGGCCTACCTCTGCATGAGAAGCGAGGTGCCAAACCTATGAGACACACGACTGATATACCAATGACAACTAGGATAAAATTGTTTAAGAAATTTTTGTTTTTTGTTTATTGAAAGTTTCAGAAAAGCGTGCATGACGTCACAATATCACGCCAGTGCAGGATTCTTCATACCGTAGAAGCATAGAAATAACCAGTGCAGTGATTGCAGAGCAGTGGTGGCTCAGTGGTATCGGCCTCGACTTACGAGTAGTAGGTCGTGGGTTCGAACCCCGTCAGGCGCATTACTTTGTGTAATTTATTTCAACACCACTGCTCTCAAAACGGTGAAGGAAAACATCGTGAGGAAACCGGCATGTCCTAGAACCAAAAATTCGAAGACATGTGACATCTACCAATCCGCACTGGGCCCGCGTGGTAGTTTACGGCCCACTCCCTCTCACAGAGAGGAGGCCTGTGTCCCAGCAGTGGGAACATTTATAGGCTGATGATGATGATGATGATAGAAATAACCTGCATTTTCTAACCAATTTTATAAATACCAATACCCATCTTCAAAATATCATTGAGCACTAAACTTAGCGCTAGATGAACAAGGATGTCATATCTCTTGGTCATCAATATGAATATTAATATAATCAAGTGACACGATTTGCCGCCAACCACATTCATTCAAATATGACCACAATACAGGATGATAGTGCAAAAGGTTTACCTACTCCATTAAAAACTACCAAAAAATCTACGAAATTAACATTCAATCGCACTCCAGGGGCCTTAACATTGCCCCGAGAAGTCGAGGCGCGGCGGGAAGAGCTCCGGCGCGATCTCAGGGCAGTATGGAGGGGACGACTGTCGCAACCGAGGTCCGGGCACCCCGCCATCGCGGCGGTAAGACCCCTCTATGAGGAGTGGCTGGAAAGGCGTCACGGCGTCCTGACCTACCGCATGACGCAGGTCCTCACCGGACACGGAAGTTTCGGGAGGTTCCTGTGTCTGATAGGGAGGGAAGAAACGCCTGGGTGTCACCACTGCGAAGATCGCCCGGAGGACACGGTGGAGCATACGGTGCAGGACTGCCCCGCTTGGGCAGAGCACCGCCGTGTCCTCACGGCAGCGATAGGCGGAGACCTCTCGCGCCCGGCATTGGTCGAGGCCATGCTGCGGGGCGAGATGGAGTGGGAAGCGGTCGCCTCCTTCTGAGAGAGAGGACAGCGTCCTCCCTCCGCCCCAGCTGTAGTGGTAGACGTGCGTCGAGTGCGAGGCGCTCGAAAGAGTGTCAGCATGATGACGGGGACCCCCCTCTAGAGGGCCAAAGCCTGCCGGGGTCGCGGGACTTAGCTCATTACCGTGACTCCGGAACATAAAGGGCTATTGAAGGACACCATGGATTTTAGTCAGTACGAGTCTGACAGTCCCTCTCGCCCTGCCCTGGGTGGGAGGACTCATTTGATGATATAACCACGGGAAAAAAAAGGGGGCCTTAACATAAGATTTGGTACATATTTTATTTACAGCGTACTTGAAGTGTTTACTGCGTTTTTTTTGTATAGTGTTTAGGGAAGAAACTACACTTACTGATATATCTTCGCAGAAGTATTCAGAACCATGACAATCGCGTAGTGGATGATTGGAGTCCTCTCTGTCAAGTTTTACCTGCAGTGCCACACTTGACTTAGTACTCTGTTGAAAAAAATTACCATTTTCCACACGATAGTAATAATAATTGGTGGCCCGCAGAAAGTGTATTTGGCTCAACAGCAGTAAGTGGAAAAAGAAAATGACAGAACTATTAGGTGATTAAAATCTGAAAAAACAAAAATACACAGTATTCTATTAGAACACTACTTATGAGTGATTTCATCATGCCATTCATCTTCAAGCCGTTATGATGCCAGCACCAATGTTTTGGTAAAAACTTACAGGGTGTTAGGGACATCGACGCACAAACGAATACCATGGGTCCAGGAATGATTCTGGACTCCCCCCCGTGTTGGAAGTTTTCGTCAGTTTTTTCCATTTTATTTTTTATTTTTATAAGTTTGTTTTTTTTTTATAGTGAGCCGCGCTTAAAGTACCTACTACAGGTACTGTGGTACTGGGCACAGAATTTAGGTATACGATGACCTTTCATTATTTACAGTGCTACTTTTAGTGAAAGTAGTGAATTAATTACTTTTTTATTAAAAATCTCATTGGGTTAGGTATGAATAACGATTATGAACAGGCTAAAGTAAAAAAAACTCCAATTTTTTTTTTTTTTTAATTAGGAAAAATCCGACGAAAGATTCCAAAACGTGGGGGGGGGGTCCAGAATCATGTCCTGGACCCAATGGTATCCGTTTGTGCGTCGATGTCCCTAACACCCTGTATACAGCTCTTGTCATCGCACACATTATCAGGTTATTTTAATATGAACCTTCTATGAAATAATCTATTTCGTGACGAAACGAAACTTATCGTAAACATACATATTTATTGATGATCCGACAATCATATTAATGGATAAATGTGGTCAATAAATTAATGTTTTAGGTTGTAAACATTACTTGAGAGTCCTTGCTTTTATGAGGATGCTAATTGATCTAGAATGTAAATACGGTAGCTTAAGTGAATTTAAGTGAGGTTGTCTCTTCTTTCTGACTGGCTTCAGCTTCGTTTCGCACCGCAAGCGGTTCGAAACGCGGTTTGAATTTCTTTTTTAAACGGGTAAGACATTTCGCGTAGAAAATATAAATGCAGTTTTTTTACACATTCCTAACACTAATTTAATAAAGGATCGATAAATTAATAAAGGATAATATAGTTAACAATCAATTTTATTACCTTGGTAGTGAACCTGTGGTCCGAATCGACCCATTCAAAAATATACCCCTACCTTGGGCCATTTCCACCACTCTTGGTGTACAAGTTAGGAAAATCATAAAGAAGTAGGAGACATTTAAAATTCTTCGTTTAATACTTCCATTGGGTTTAAGTTCGCACATATTACCATCCTCATATAAGATTTTCTTTATAAATATGGACATTACCATCTGCATATAACATTTTCTTTATCGAGAACAAATTACCATCTCACGTAATTTGCTACTTATTTTACGACACAATCACATTAACCTTTAACCTTTTAACTTAATCGCAAAGAAAATCTTAACTCATATAAATCAAGAAACCCACGACATGTCTTTATACGTTGGGTGACAAAAGTTTTACATAATTTACTGCTTATATGTCGGTTATTTGACCTCTGCTCGCCTCTGTTACTTTAAAAGGCCACTTATGCTAATTTGAAAGACGCAAAATAGTTACTATGATTGAAAATATATTTATTTAAGTTGTAATGTGTGGAGATAATATCTGCTTTATGCTCATTGATTATTTCAGTTCCTGTTCCTATATAACGTAGACAGCCCAACATGAATTCTATTTGAAGCCTGAATTACAATGTGCAGGCATAATTTCTTCAACACCATTACAGCATTCGTCAAATATGTCATCATCATAACCGCTTGAATCCGTACGATTTTTTTTCTTCATTGCTTATGCTTTCTCCATCTTATTATCAATTCACGATCTTCTTTTCTACATTTACATCAATACTCACATGAAATAGTAGATAATGGTGAATAGGGACGCAGAGGTGAATCGGGACAAAACTTTGAAAGCGATTTTAACGATTATGATCATGTGTTGCCAACTCTCAAAATTTTGTAGTATAATACAATAAATAAAATTGAGTAATTGTTGGTAACCTATCTTATTAATTCAAAATTAAAATCCATGTTAAAGTTTCATCTTGATTCACCCCTGCGTCCCTATTCACCCCGTTTGACGGTACCTACTGCTAAGTGCAAAGATTCATGCTCAACGCAATAACGGTTAAAATTAAAAGTAGAAAACTATTTAACTGCAGTTACGAATAGCTCATAAGAATTTCCAGCCTCATTGAATATGTAAGTAGGTACATTTTCTATAAAACAAGGTTCAAGTTCGATGGGGACCTGATAAATTAAAGGTTGATGTGCTAAGGCCTGTACTATCTTTTGCATAACAATAACAAATTCTATTCCTTGCTTATCAATTAAAAATCTAGATTTTAAATCAAAGCTGACCTCGCAAAAACCTAGCTGCACTATTGTTTTATCGACGACCTAAACTTGAGAAATTCATTTTAGTACTATTTCATAACATTTAATAGTCTATGGTACATGCACCATTAGCGTGTGTTGCCAAACTCTATGATTCATGATGCTACGCTCATTGTCTCTGGTTAGTTTGTTTATTTTGTTAGATTTTTTGGGGTTCCGTTTTCAAATTAACTATTTTGATTCATGACTGGGTAGTCAATATTTTGTTTGTATGATTTTCAACATACAAAGTAGCTCACCAGTTCACCACAGTCTGCCCTTTAGATCTTATACCCATCATCAGCCCAATTCGTCCACTGCTGAACATAGGCCTCTTCAAACGTACGCTACTGATCCCGTCTTGAGCTTTCCTCATCCAGTCCCTCTCGACTGCCTTCGTCACTCCACCTAGCCGGTGAACGTCCTTCAATACGTTTTCCTCGTCATGGTCTCCACTCAAGGACACGTCTACCTCAAGGGCAAAACTTATACCCACACGCCATTCCAAATTACGTTTCTTTTCATTGATTAGCTATATTATTTATGGACACACGAAGCTACAAATACATCACTGAAAAAAATGCAGACTAACTAAGATACATTTTCCCTTAGTTGGCATCAAAATGTTTAGAATAATTATTTATTTTGTTACTTTATACAACATAGCTTAGTTGCCAGAACAAATTCATTTTATTTAAGTCGACAAATTTGCACATGAACAGTATATTCAACTAGCTTTGTTATATCATACATGCTTTGTTAGATTTTACTTCTCCACTTTTATAAATCAAATAATAATTTGAGTTCATGGTAACAAGCAACTTGTTAGCATTATATAAATTTATATCGTAGTTTTTAACAACGAACATGGTTGACCAGATACCCTGCTTAATTAAATCAAACAAGAGAAGTGGTCGCATCTAATAACGCTTTGTTATGTCAACAAAACGCGGCGGCCGGCCGCCGCCGAACTTGTCAATTTTGTCATTGTCATCGTAAACGCGTACCTACACCTACCTACCGTGAGTTGTTTGCTGTTGTGGGATAATTTTTGAAAAATTAATAAGTATTTGCTTAACTAGTGAATGCTATAAACATGGACGAAGTGGCAGAATTATTAAAGACATGGGAACTGCTCGATCTCATCCCAAAATTTGCAGGTAAGATAAATCATACAGCCTATACCTACTACTTCACGGTATACCTACTAAAGCTATTCACCTATTATAAGTGCCTCTCTCATAAAAATTGAATTGGAAAATGGATTGTCAATAAATATTTTTTTTTAATTTCAGCACCTAAAGAAGATAAAAATCTTGCAGCATTTTTGTCAATTCCCCATCTTTTGAATGTTAAACAGAAGAGAAAACAAAAATCTTGTGTCTAGCTGCAACTGGAAACCATGTAAAGCAGAAACGCGGGATGCTTTCATCAAACATTTAAGATCTGACGCTGAAATCGGTCAGTCTATTGAACTTTGGCTAAAAACGTTGGAGAATAAAGGGGCAACATCACAGCCTTACGCAATTATTGTTGGTGAGTCATTAAACGAAATCAAAACATTAGGTACTGTTACTAATTATGGCAAACATTAGAATTTGATGTAAACAAAATATTGCCCAATTCCTTAATTCTTTTTCACATCCTATACCGTGCTATATAACTCTTAGATGCGCCTTATAATAAGTGTTTTGTATTATGTAAGTGATTAATAAAGTTATAATAAAATATGGTTGTTTGATTGCTATACTATTTGTACCTATTTACTAAGTCTAAGCCGTTGTACTAAGCCGTTGTCATATGAGCTACCTTTATTCGTCAATCCAAGTCGGTGTCTTTTGCACATCCACAAAGTACCTACCTAACTTATTGTAATTTTTATTAACTACAATAAGTTACTTTGTGGATGTGCAACATACTTGCATTGACGAATACAGGTAGTATGACAACGGCTCATGTAAATGACGAAAATGAGGTTAGTTGAATTAATTAGTTCATCACCGTTACTTCATGCAAGATCTTAGTTGAAACAACATAAGATTGACGAATACAGGTAGTTTATATGACAACGGCTCATGTCTACGACGAATATGAGGTTAGTTGAATTAATTAGTTTGTCACGGTTACTTCATGCAAGATCTTAGTTGAAACAGCTTATGAACTTCATTGATATTATAATGTTGCACAGACGTATCGTGCAAGATCTTAGTTGAATCTACAAGTTAAGTGTATTGATGTGACAATGTCTCATCCTTAAACTGGCCAACATTTGAGCTAAATTAAATAACTACCCGTAATTATAGCAATTCATTACTTAGTAGACGGAACTATGATAATTTAACAAAGTTCTCATAGCTGCAGAAGGCAAGATCTTGTTAGGCTCGTATGGAGTCATGATGCGTGATCACATTAAACAAGATGTTTATTAAAGCAAACAAATTTTTTTTTCAGTGCAGCATTGTAGTCCTTTGTGATTCATATTTAATAAATAATAAGCATTTGTAAGTACCATTTCTACTGAGGTAGGTAACCAAACGTTCTCGTTTCTTATACTTGCATTTTCTACGACATTATCAATTTCATCTGCAAATAACGCTGTCCTATCTTACGAGTATATCCTTCCTACTAATATTATAAACGTGAAAGTTTGTGATGATGTATGGATGTTTGTTACTCTTTCACGCAAAAACTACTGAACGTATTTGGATGAAATTTTGTACACAGATAGTTTATAGTTTGGATTATACCTTAGGATAGTTATTATCCCGATTGTATGTTCCTGTGGGATTATTTTAGATTTATAGCCACTGGTACCAGTTATAATAATAATGTATACTCTGTGGCCACTGGCAAAAGCTAGTATCACATAAATTCAGCATTAAAATTCACTCTAAAGTTTCTTTCATTCACTCCATAATGTAGCAATATATTTTTTTTAAACGTTGCCCCACACAAGGAATTTCTCTTGTGTAGTGGGTGCGTTTACAAACACATAAACTCACATAGACAAACGCCCAGACCCGAAGCAACTACTTATAGATCATACAAATATTTGCTCCGTGCGAGAATCGAACCCGCGACACGCAGAGCAGCAGTTCAATCGCTCAGCCACTGCGCCAACGGTGTCGTCAATTTCATCTTCAACGTACGGAACCCAAACCATAACCTAAAAAACTCGCTTCACATTATTTTTTTCGTAATACTGGCTACTGTTTGCCGTAAGTTTTAATGCAGACGTGTTGATTGAAGAAAAATAGTTCAGTGCAACGTTCTGTGAATTTGTTCTTTTAAAATAATGAAGTTAAGTTCGTTATGGGAAATTGTGGCTTTCGAAATGTAATTAGTGGAAGGTTTTAACAATGAGCGTTGTTTTGCAGGAAAATTGGTGATTTTGGAGGTGTTTGGTGATTCCAGTTCAGTTTGCTAGAAGGGTCTTCCTAAACAGTCCTAATAGTAGGAGTAATAGAAGACTCTCGAGCAGTAAATTTTGGATTTGAAAAAGAAATCATTAAAGTGTACGTAATAAATCCAACATGTAGCATGAAAACAACCCAAATTTTTGCTAACCAGGTTCATTTTATTCATGCAACTTCCTCCCTCAATCATCCAACTTCGACGCTCCCCCCTTAAAGGGTCAAAGCCTACCGGGGTCGCGGGACTGCCTTAACAGGTAACTGTGGCCCTGGAACTTAAAGAGCTATTGAAGGAGACCTTGAATATTAGTCAGTACAAGTCTGACAGTCCCTCCTGTGTCGCCGTGAGTGGGAGAATTTGATGATTTCACCACGTAAAAAAAACAAAATGTACCTGGTTTTTTTTGTTTTAAAAAAAGTCTCTGCCTAAGTAGTTTCACGACTGAGCTTGTATTCAAATTAAAAAACAATAGTCTCTCTAACTTGTCATAGAATAATCGTGTGTGTAAGAAGGGGGCGAGGGCCGCAGCATGGCCCGTGAAGCCGTTGAAGCCGTGTAGGGACCATTGGAGGGCAGAACCCCCTTCCCCTCATAAAAAATCTTTAGATACGCCTATAATTATAGTTGAACTTTGAATATAGCTAATTTTCCCTTGCGTCATTTCCTCTTTGCTCGGGACAGAGGATGACACCAAACAAAAAGGCGCATCTCCAGCTGCCCCACTTAAACCTTGTCAAAGAACCTACACACAATTTAATGCTGATTAGTTCCATGTTTTACTTTCACAGTTGATGAACCCACACTCTCGCATCACAAACGGACAGATTTCATCACGAATACGATCAATATCTGATAGCAATCAAAGTTTTAAACAATATCAATAACAATGGTTACCTTCAAACAAAAGATGAACTGGATTGCGCACGATTAGCGCAATGATCTATTGCTGGGACAGATGATGTGATGTTTAAGAAGGCACGAATCTTGATTTGAACGCAACCTTGAAACGAAGCGAAGATTTTGTAAAAAACTAGACTACCGAGCATATTCTTTTCTGGATTCCATTTCCAAGTCGGACAAGGTCGCGGGCATGCGGACGGCGAGTAATGGGCAACTCGCTGTCCGATCATGGAACATGCCCGGATCGACGGCGCATTGTGTTCCACGCGCGCCTTATAGAGCTGTCAGCAATTTGATGGGGCCCCCTTTAGAGATCCAAAGCCTGCCAGAGTCGCGGGACTTACGAGCTACCGTGACCCCGGAACGTAAAAGGCTATTGAAGGACACCGGGGATTTTAGTCAGTACAAGTCTGACAGTCCCTCCTGCCCTGCCCTGGGTGGGAAGGACTCATTTAATGATTTTACCACGCTTAAAAAAAAGTCGGAAAGTGTTAGGTATTTGGTTTCCCATCAACTCTAGATACATACGAGTATCAGCACTGCAACTAGGATTACTAAATTAATATATTTTATGAGAGGTTACCGCGGTTGCTTGCAGGCGGAATACAATGACATTTAGGCTTTAATATCTTACCTTACAAACAAAATTGTATTTGTCAGCAAATAAACATTTGATTTGATTTGATTTGATTTGAACTTCACAGCGAAGAGTAATTCAAGGAATAGAATGAGTTGTACGTGTCGAATATTCCCTTAAGGGTCCCGACATCTATCGACGCGGAATCGGCTTAAGCCGGTCAAGAAAACCTTTATGTCAACGTAATAAGGGTGTTACTAATGCCATTCGCATCGGATCGCATCGTCCGATCCGAGCCGCGTCGATAAATGTGGGGGGACCCTTATGCTCCAGCCAGAGTGAGGAGCTGTCCCAAAAAGGTAACTATAATTACAATTCATGTGAAATTTCGTATTCAAGATAATCCAGTCGAAGTCATTAAATTTGCTCATGGGTCAAACCACACCGAATTGACTCTTTGGGTTTTAATTGGTCAAAAGATAAATAGTACACAAGAAAAGTCCAAGTCCAGCTACTAATGATGATGCACACGCTAGTTTAACTACGGCTAGTTAAAATTAAATTAACTTTTGTCTAATGTCAAGCTCCGGCGGCATTACTTAACAATGTCATAGAATGTCACTCACTGATACAGAGGTCGCCATTTCATCTAATTTATGGAACGTAATAGTCAAAGGCAACGAACTGTAATCGACATTATGCCTAACACAGTTTTTATTGTGCCTTTTTTGTTACAAAATTGTGATTTCATTCAACTAATGTGATCACGAGCGATGTCAAAGTGAGTAAAGTATTACGCACATTGAATCGATTTGTGATCACGGTAGACGCGAAAATCACGGAAGGCCTAATTTTTGGTAGGTAAGTAATTTAACACAATAGTTAATATTTTGAGGCAAAAGATTTAAGTTTTAAACAATACAACTTGCTAAAATTCGATTTGAAGTCTTTTAAAGAGGTATCCATTCAATGTTTAATTAAAATTTCCAAACATTCATTTTACAGCTACAATTCTTATCACAAAAGTCAAAAAAAAAAAACAACACGAAAGTGACACGAGATTTCTATACCTGTATTAGAAGATTACATTGTTTTAAGTTACCTGTTTTCTAAGTACTGCTGTTTGCTTTGCTCATGGCTAAGTAATTACAGCCGCATAGGCCAATCTTCTGGGATAAGCAGCGCTTGATCTGTGGATGGGTGACCATCTGTCATGGCGAGCTTCCTCTGTGCCTCGAAAAGCACGTTAAGCCGTTGATCCCGGCTGTCATTTGTAGATCTTTGACAGTCGTTAATCACAGTCAGAAGCTCGAAAATCTGACCAACAGTCTTACCATGGGGTAACAAGTTACCCACTTACTGGGTTGTGGACGTCCGATAGGCAGTCGCTCCATGTAAAATACTGGTATCCAGCTGCGTCTGGTTGGACTGGAAGCCGACCCCAATATAGTTGGGAACAGGCTAGACAGATGATGATGTTAGAACAACTAAAAAATAAATAAATAAACGTTATCCATTTATATCTTGAATTATCACGGTAATCGTGATTTTTTCATACCTACGCGTTACGCATCGCACGACCGCGACTCTCTAGTGTGTGTGGTACCTAACTGGAATCGAATGGCTCGCAATCAGTTGACAGGCGTGAAGGTTGCACCGCTGCACGCTCGTGACGTCATCAACCTGTGATTACCCGCAATTGTCATCTGTGGTTTAGGGCTGGTAGCGTGGTTAAATCTTTGTTGTGGTTTTTTCTTTGTTCGATAAGACCAAAGGAATGGCTGGAGAAGAGATGTCAGCAAATTGACACCCAGGCAAGCGTTTGGCTCCCATATGGCTTAAACGCCTGCCTGGGACGCGGCACCGTCTTTATATGACATCTTGGCCATGGAAGACAAAGGTTACCGAATGAACAAGGTGGATTTTAAGTCAGACAGCGTTTGACAGAGAAAAGACCAAAAACCATCCTAAGTGGAGCGAAAGGAGTCATAAGATGATTTTATAAGCCAAGAAAAGTTATTTTAATTACCTACGCTGCTGGCACAATTTTAATATTTGACTTTTTTTAGCTTCCTACTTCCTACTTCGTCACACAACCTCTGCTCTGTCCACACAGCGGAAGAAACTCTGGTTGCATTTTGTAGACGAATAGGTTAGGAGAAAAGAAGAGATTATTTATGTTAAGAGAATTCTAAAGCACATAGGTAAAACCTGTGTACATTTTTGAAATCACTACCTCCATGTAAATTGTCAGTTTACAATTTGAAGCCACACAAAATTCTGTCATTAATACAATGAGCAAAATTCCTTGATTGATTGATCCGGAATAAATCCTTAAAAACCTAATGGCGTGACTTTAATGAAATTAGTATCAATATAAAGTTAACGGTTAAACCTTTAAGCAATTGTCAAACAGAAAGGCGAAGCGAATGCAATCCGAATCCTGTCATACAGAAAAGCGAAAGCGGTCCGATAGTCTCTGTGACAGACTTCAAACTATTCCATACATTAAGCCTCCTGCAGACACACGCGATTAATCGCGCTGCGACAACGAGTCAAGCTAGTTTCCACTCTAATAATAGGTACCTTTTTATCAAAAAAATCAAACCGACGAAAGATCGAACTGAAAAGCAAAAAAAATATTTTGAGGCGGCGCCAAGCAAACAAACAAACATTCTACCTAAATTAATTATTTGAAGCGAAGAATAATTTTATTGTGGCTAGGTTGATTGTTTCTTTGGCGCCGCCTCAAAATTTATTTTTTGCTTTTCAGTTCGATTTTTCGTCGGTTTGATTTTTTTGTTAAAAAGGTATTATATTTAGCTTTTCAGTTGTATACCATGATTACACATGGAAAAACCCGTCTTCACTTTTGTGCAAACTTGCAACAACTTGCAACTAAACATTCCACTCTCCGACTGTCAACGACTATTAAATCCCAACTATGTTTAAAGTTCTTATCATGATGAATTAAATGAGCCCAAATACGATATAGTTGCTGATAACTGTTGAGGATCTCTTGCTATTGCCTTCTGTCACCATCTTCAGACCCTCGATGACAATTATACCACAGCTAGGTCGAAAGTTTTCATCAAGACTAGTGAAATGAGCACAAACACGATATAGGTGCTGTTAACAGCTGTTGAGGACCTCTTGCCCCTGCTTTCCGTCACCATCCTCAGACCCTCGATGGCAATGATACCTCAGCTGGGTCTAAAGTTCTCATCAAGCTGAGTTAAATGAGCCCAAATACGATATAGCTGTTGTTAACTGTTGAGGATCTCTTGGGACTGACTTCACAACATAACAGGGATCTGGAGTTGATCTGTTGATGGTCACGTCATCATGTTATCTTCTCCACATCTCTGCTATATAGTTATGTCCTCAGAACTACATAATGTTAACTTTATTTCAACAGAATCGGTTCACAAATGAAAATTCTGTAGAAATATTGACAGTTAATTCCTTTTTTTCTACCCTTGGAGTCCGATTTTAGTTTTGATATTAAAATGGGACCAACTTTGAGATACACTCTTTAAAACAAAAAAAAGATATTTTTGAAATCGGACCACGTTAGGAAAAGTTATGCGTGGTCATACATAGAAAACAAAAATAAAAAAATATACATGTCGAATTGAGAACCTCCTCCTTTTTTTCGTCGGTTAAAAATACTGCGAATGGACCGCGACATGTCGCCCCGCGCGATTAATCGCGTGTGTCTGGAGGCTTTACAAACAAAAACGCTTCGCGTCCCGTTCGCTTCGCCTGTCTGTTTGACAATAGCATTAAAATGGTACCATTTTCATTATTATTAAGTACTTAAGATTGCGCAGAATCGGAGGAGTAAGTGATTCCTAATACTTCTGCTCGCGAATGTAGTTGGAAGAGACAAAGATTCGCTCAAAGCAGAAATATTACAATGAAAAATTAATGTCTTCTATGAATTGTGAATCAAGTACTTATTGTAATTTTGTCAAAATATTTGCAAGTCAACAATGCAATCGAATAATCCAGACGGGCAAAAAATCTGTCAAAATAATTTTGAGGTCAATTTTGAATAGTCTATCAAAATGTCTTTCTTCTGTGAAAGTTATCAAACACTATTAAGAATTGTAATGAATGAGTGAATGAATAAATGAATGAAGAATAAAAAACATATTTGTACCGGCAATTATAGTACCCCATTCATAAAAATTACTTTCACTGCATCTGCAAATTAGCCAAAACAGTTTTTAATTCAAAATAATTGTTTTCGCGTGAGATGATTTATTAGTTTGACTAATTGTCAAATTAAATTCAATAAAATAATAGTCTCGATATTATCTGTCTTTTGCATATTCAATAAAGAATTTTGCATTTATATGTCGTGTTTATTTTTAATATCAACGATACCGCAAGAATTAATGAGATGTTTGAATTTTAGGTGACTAATTAGAAGAATTGCATTACCATAGATTAAATTAAAAGATTCGGAAAGGTTATTTAATCGAAGCGGACTTACTTCATTCGTAAAATAAGCTGGATATGGAAATGTTGAATTACCTATTTTCCAGTTTTGAGTGAACATGCTTGTTCTGGGTAAGCTTACTTCATCTTAGACTAAGTCTGTCACCTCTGAGGATTAGAGTTAAAATCAAACGCACCTCAAATTATTTAAAAAAAACATAGTTTTGGATACACTAAAAAAGAAATGAATGAATGCACCTTCTGAAAGGATCTATCAGCGGCGGAATGTGGACATTTGGTAGAAGTCATCATGCATGGTGAAATCCGTGAAATCTGTTTAGGTACCTACCTGTAACAAAAATAAACCTATCAAACTAGACCCAGCATTTAAGTTTCGACCATAAGTAAATATAAATTTTCAACTATCACACAACGCCATCTAGTCCCAAGCTAAGCAGAGCTTGTGTTATGGGTACTAGACAACTGATAAACATACTTATAGATTTCTAAATACATAAATATTATAGATAAATTACATGTGTATGTGACACAGAACAAATGCTCGTGCTCATTACACAAACATTTGTCCTGGGTGGAAATCGAACCCACGACCTCCGGCATAGCAATCAGGGTCACTAACCACTAGACCAACAGGCCTGTCAAAATTATACAAGAAATGAAAAAAACTGCCTGATAACTTCCCCTCGCCCTTCTATTTTCTGTCAGAGAAAATATAAAGTTTTTGGTTTTGATTTTAGGGGCAGTAGTGCTAAAATAAATAACACTGCAAAATGCCTTGCAACTCTTTTCGATACCATTGTTCAGCCGCTGTTCTCAAAGCACAAAATTATATTTCCTTATAACAGCATATTCAATCTTTAACTAAAACGATTAACTATTCACCCGTAATACTGTCAACCCTAAACCGCTGATCACCGCGGCCTTGCCAAGAGTCACGAGTTGACAAAACACCGTCGTTTGTGGATTTGTTTAATTTAAGAGGAAAACCGTCCGCCGTGAGCGGAGAGCTAATCAGGTGACGAATAGTTACATTGAAGGGGAATAAGGCATGAGATGTAGCAGAAAACAGGTTGAATACTTTTGAAAAGAAAGTGAAAAACAAGAACACCAAGTGCTGTTGCAAAACAAAAAATCCCACATGATCGGGTTAAATATTTTTAACCAAGGCACTCAATAAGCGAGAACATTGAAGCAGGACGATTTAATTATCGGCAGAGTTATTAAATAACCGTCATTTAGATGACAAAATTATAATTTTGTGACTTTTTTGCCATCGTCACCATTTTCAGTAACGTATTTTAGAAATGATCTTCAATTTTCAATTTTCATTTTAGTTTAACTTGAGCTAGCATTAATCAATAAACTTAAGGTTTCTAGTATGCAAGATTTTGAAGGTTGTCTATCAGTGTGTAGTTTGCAGTAAAGCACCAAATCAGTTATTAAAAAAAAACTAGAGCTCTTATTAACAAGTTCCCAAAAATACAAAGAGTGCTTGTGTAAAAAAATAAATTAGGTATAATAATAATTCTTAATTAAATCAAATACACAGTCCTCTCACTTGCACCACATTGTATTGTGAAGAGGTTCCTGTCTAGGAGCCCTAACCACCCCGGTAGCCTGAACCCCGCACCCACACCGGTGGAACACTATTCTTTTTATATTTTTAAATGGTTTTTAATTATTGTTTTTTGTATTTAATAATGTTTAAAAATTTAAATAGTATGTAATAAAATAATAATAATAATTCTTAATTAAATCAAATACACAGTCCTCTCACTTGCACCACACCGAAACCCTATCTCATCCGTAAATTCGTATTGATACGCGCATTTTCTATGCAAATGTAAATACTTTGATTGGGATGGCCTTTAATATGTACACGATGTAACGCAAGATTGTTTCAAGCTTTTTTTATTTATTTATAATGTCGTAAATGTCGTAAAGTGACTAATTCACATCGAGGACAGACGTCAGGTGTGGAGATGGATTTTATTTATTTATGTGCGACTCTGTGAAGAGGCCGTGTTATTACGATTAACCCGTGCAATGATTGAGCAATCCTGTCATTATAAGACTGTTTTTATTTTATTTTTGTCTTTCAAGCCTGTGAAATGCTAGCTTCGGTCTAGATTTGTATCGTACTGGCAAAGGGAACAGGATTTCTATTCTTTCTTCCTTTTAGGGCGCGTTCCATTATCGTCGATGCGAGTTCCAGTTCCTTCCATCTTAGGCCTCACCTTTCCGGGGCGCGGGACTGTCTTATCAGGTAACCGTGACCCCGGAATGTAAAGGGCTATTGAAGGATCACCGTGGATTTAAGTCAGTGCAATTCTGACAGTCCCCCCGTCCTGCCCTGGGAGGACTCATTTGATAATTTTACCACGTAAAAAGGCCTCATCTTTGCCTCTAGACTAGATTTAAGCCAAGGCCCATCCATAAATTAATTTAAAAAAGCACGAAGTAGAAATAACCCGATAACAAAATTAATTCTGTTGAATTAATGAAAGTGTCGATGTGAATTCGAACAAACTGTAATCAAATGATTATACTATTATTATGATTTATTTATTTATTATTAATAATTTGTCAGATTATAAAACTAGTATTTGCCAAGATTTCTTCGCTGTCTTGTGACATAACGATATTTATCTAATTAAAATCGACTTATGCAAATAAAATCGTGTGACAAGAATTAAAAATAGTGGGAAAACCAACCGATGTTTATAAATCTGACGTCATTGAGTATTAATAACTTAAATTATGTATTGCACAGTTATTTTTAAGGTATATGAACATTAAATAATTCTCGGTACAAATAAATAATATGTAAACTAATATAGAGTGACTGTCTGCCGCGGGTTCGGTTCCCGTACTATCAATTTAATATTTTCTTACTATACTAACTAAGTACATAGTTGTTTCGGATTACACACACGATACAGGAGACATTTCTAGTGTGGGAAGGGGTTTTTTTAAGAAAATGAAATAAAAAGGATAAAAGCGAAACAGCTTATACCAAAGAATGCATCAAATCTCTAAAACCTAAATGGAAACTTTATCACAAGACAACGTGCGTGCGCGCGCAAAAATCGCGAACCGTTACGTCACGTCTTTTTCCCGCAAATTGGGGATTCACACGCTTGCACGGTGTCATTGCAATTAATATAATTTGACATTCGTCTCGCTAGCGAATCTATTAATTTTTTGTTCCATACAATGGATAGTTGTAATCGTAATTGCAAAATTGATATTCGCTGTTGACAGTCACGAATCAAAATAAAATATTTATTAATATGTTGTCAATTTTTAAGCTAACGTCATTCTTTATTCATTTTTGATGATTTTTACTGCATGATAATAAGCATAAGCGTTCAAGTATTACGTAAGCACTATGGGGGGGTGCGGGGGTCTTTGCTTTGCTTATTTTGGATGACATGGGGGGTAGAGGAGTCTAGAATGATGATTACGTTATCGGTAGTTATTTACTTTTTTACACGAATGACAACCCTCACATTGTCTTTGCTTGAAAACGAAACGCATTTTCGGGGATTCCCGCGAAAATGTTTACGTAAGCATGGGGGACGGTAAGAGCTTTGCTTACTTTTGCTGACAAGGGGGACGGGGGGAGTCAAATAATTGTAATAAATCTGCTTACGTAATACTTGAACGGCCCTTAATCAGTCTGTAACATTCTATATTCCCATTACCTATAATTATGTTCCCACTGCTGGGAGACAGGCCTCCTCTCATGAGAAGAAAAGGGCCGTAATCCACCACGCGTGCCCAGTGCTGGTTGGTTAATAGTATTGGTTCTAGAACATGATTCTTCACGATGTTTCCTTCATCGTTTTGAGAGCAGTGATGATGACATAAAGTATCTCATACAATGAAATGCGTCTGAACTGGGGCCTTACCACGAGCTCTTAACGCGATCCTGTTTAGGCAGTAGGAAAGAGACAGAGCTATACAAGTCGTCTAGCGCCATCTCGAAATTCGAATGGAATGGAAACAAAATCGGAATCGAATCAGTTTCGGGAGTAAGCCTCCTGTGCCCATACCATATCGATACCCATACGATATCGACTCGGCTCGCTCTAAAGTTGTATGAACTCTCAACCAATGAGAGCGCCAAACGCGGTCGATACGTATGATCGAGTATCGTAATGATAACTCATGGTATGGGTACAGGAAGGAGAAGCGGAAGGAGTGGGCCAGAGCTCACTTACAAAAAAAAATGCACCTGCTAGGTTGGTACCCACGACCCACGTCCTAAGTTAAAGATAATATTACCACTGGGCCACCACTGCTCAACCAAAATTTTGAGTCATTAGAGCCTCCGTGACTCATTTACATTCCGTTATTATGTATCCGTATTTCACTATGTCAATTATAGGATTATTTAACTAATTATAACTGTTGAAACTAAAGGAAGAAATAAATCACAATTTATCTAATTAGTTGTTTAGGCAACCGATTAACAGTGTTGTGATACCTAGTGTTTTAATTATTATTGGAATCTAGTTTTAATTTAAAAATTTAAATGTATTATTTATAACGTTGACATATTCTTGTCTGAACACTTAAGATTATTATTTGATTTTTCTACGTCTTGTACGTAGAAAAATCTTACAGTTTTATTAAGACCACCTTGGCCAGACATTTGGTTTATCATGCAGATACTTCTTCTTATTTTGATTCATTAACAGAGCAGCAGCTGGCTAAATACGATTATCCGGACCTTATCCTGCCCTTAGTGCCACAAAATGTGCAGATAAAGTGACATCTGCGTTGCCAGTTTGCTTCCGGCGCCGTAGCAGTGAAGACGAAGGATTGGCCTTACAAATTTTGGAGTAGATACCCATAATACCAGCTATACAAAGACGAATAACTGCTATGACTGTGGCTGTCTCGACTCCATAAAGTTAGTTTATCTCTTTGATCATAACAACATGCCCAATCTTCAGGCTCTTCAAAAAAGGTGTGAAGAAGTTTCTGCAGGGTCGGCAACGATACCTCTAATGTTGCAGGCGTCTATAGACTACTAGTGGCCCGTCCCAGCTTCGCAGGGTATAATAAGAACCGCTCGTCCGATTTTGTGCAAACTTCACATAAAGCATCTACTAAATAGTTCGAACAAAGCCTAAACATTTGGTTTGGATAGGTGAGCCCGTTCTTGAGTTATAACATTACAACGAAAAGTGGCAATGATTTTTATATATTAGGTAGTGATCTATTCCACCAGGTGAGTCGTATGCTTATTTGTCACAAACATGGTATAAAAATATGCTTTTTCGCGACACGCCTTTGCTAGACCCGTGACAAAACTATAATTGTCCCATTCATTCACATGGAGTCAACGCCATTTTTTGCGTGTAAAACATTTTATGCCTAATATCTACTAATTGTTGGCAAGACAAGTTTTACAACAATTGCTTACAAAGCCGTGGCGGAGACAATTTGAAAGTACCATCACATGACTTATCGTGTGTCATGGAATATTTCTAGTTTTTACCTGCGAACAGGTTTTGGTAGAACTTTCATTGATGTGCCAAAAAAGACACATTACCATATGACTTTTTTTCAAAGGAGATACTCGTGGGGTGCTAAGACAGGAAACCTCCACGTGCGCCCGTGGACTGGAGTTCCCTCTCGGATACGTCCGGGGGGAAGACCAGTTTTTCGGGACGGTGCACCCTGGGATGCGGGCAAAAACACTTCCTTAGGCACTGTGTGCCTAAGGGGTCTCTTTGCCCGTATGCGAATAGCCTGTCGGGTGGACGCTCCAACGCGTGTCCCTCTGAATAGCAGAGGGCACAGCGGCGGAGCGGGCTTGCGGACGGTGAGTAATGGGTATGCCCGCCGTCCGACCAAGGACCAAGCCCGGGTCGGTGGCGCGTCGTGTTTCACGCGTCACCGACGGGGCCCCTTATGGGGCCAAATGCCTGCTGGGGTCGCGGATTTTTCTTAATCCAGGATACCGTGGCCCCGGAACGTAAAGGGCATCGGAAGGAACACGGGTGGATAAGAGTCTGACAGTCCCTTCCGCCCCACCCAGGGCGGGAGGACTCATTTGATGATTTTGCCACTCCAAAAAAAAAAAAAAAAGGAGATACTCGTATGTAAGTACCTGTCTGATCCTTGGCTATATATTTGAACGAAAAAAACAAAAAACATTAAGATGATGATTAATCAGATGAGTCCTCCCGCCCTGTAACCAATATCTACCTAGAGCCTGGGACTGAGGCTCTTACTAATTAAAACTTTATTTTTTAATACATCTTGAAATGAGAAATGAGAGTCAAAAGCCATTATAATTTTTTGCTGTTCATCGTGTTTCAATTAATCAATAAAGTCAAAGGGCGATGCTTATAAACATGTGAACAATATTATGCAAATAAAGAAAATACATTCTCAAAGTGATATTCATCATATATATTTTTTAAGCGCCAAAACACAAGTTCACATCAACAAGCCAAAATTTCGAATCTAGTGGCCTAGTCATAGGCCAAGAACTTCTCAAAATCAATCTTCATTACTAAAAACAGTTTTAAGAGCCAAGAATTAATACGAACACGTTTTTCGATAACTTATTTAAAACATGAGTTATTTCGATAGCATGTTGAGAAAAAACTTAACCAGTTTACAATTTCGGACGACACATACACATTAGAGATGAATACAGAATTCCCATTTTGCTTTGTTGACAGTTTTATGGGCATTTTGACAACAGCGATTCAAGCTGCAGTCGTTTTATTTTGTATAAACACTTTTTCAAAAAAAATGTAACCGCCTTCAAAAACAACCATAAAAAACGGTAAAAAAACCTACAAAATAACTCTTCTTTCGGAAGTCGGTGTCTTTGTTTTCTTTATTTCATTGTCTTTTTTTGCCACCGACTTCCGAAAGAAGAGTTATTTTGTAGGTTTTTTTACCGTTTTTTATGGTTGTTTTTGAAGGCGGTTACATTTTTTTTTGAAAAAGTTTTTATTTTACTCTTTTTAGTTTAAATATTCAACCCGAATTCTTGTCAAATACAACATGTGCACTAGAATTTTGTAATCCATAACACCGGTAATAACATCGCTCATGTACACAAACCGCACTGGGCCCGCGTGGTGGATTATGGCCCACTCCCTCTCTCAGAGAGGAGGCCTGTGTCCCAGCAGTGGGAACATTTATAGGCTGATGATGATGATGATGATGTACACAAAAAGCTAATAAAAATCCCTATCTCAAAAACTACTGAACCGATTTTGATGAAACTTGCAATATTCCCTAAGTTAAATGATACCTAGTACAACAAAAAAAGAATTACTTAAATCGGACTTGCAGTTCCAGAGATATGCGAACTCAAACTAAATCAGTCGATGCCTACTCCTTACTATTAAGGAGTTCTACCTTCCATCATCAGCTCAGCTACATGAAATTATGATTACCATACGCAAGTACTTAAATTACTTCCCAAAATTTGCGAAAAACGGTGTGTCGGCCTATAAAATTCGAGGGTTGCCCTCGATTTCTCCAGGATCCAATCATCAGATCCCAACTTGGTGACTATGGGACCACCTCAGAAGTACCTCCTTTCGAACAAAAAAAGAATTTTAAAAATCGGTCCACAATTGGCGGAGTAATCGCGTAACAAATATACAAAAAAAAAAAACATACCGTCGAATTGATAACCTCCTCCTTTTTGAAGTCGGTTAAAAAGGGTTTTAAGATATTTTTGTAAAATAAATTTAGTGCTGGAGGAAGAATAGACTAAAATATGGTTAGGAAGGAGGTCACTGATCTAATAGAAATCAAGAGTATGAAAAAAGAAGACGTGCTTCGCCTCCATTAAAATGAATTGGGATAAGGACAATGGAATGACCATGAAGTTAATTGAGGGAACTAGATGAATATAGAAGAGAACTTAGTCCACCAGTGGATCAGTTTAGGATAACTCAAGAAAATAGTATCAACTTTGACAGTATTCGAGATTTTACTGAAATATTTAAACAATCGCAATGCATTCCGACGATTTATGTCCACTATCTTAGGCAATCATAATTTTAATGGTAAAATATTTGGATATTACAGTAACAGAATTATTTGAAATTAAATCTGGTTTATCGGAATAGCGGACCAGAGATGACTTCAACATTGGACTTCTGCTATCCATATTTGTTGACAAATCTAAGCATCGGCTACTGTGGGAACTGGGTCGGGACAGGCTTTATTTTGTTGTGACACGGTGGCGCAGGCGCCGGTCGACGACAAACGTGTTTGGTGCGAGTGTTGAGAGAGATTTATTTTTCCGCAAAATAGGGTTTTTCTCACAAAAAATTAACATTAATTCAACCATTTAATGTTAATTTCTTTCTAATTTTTTGTTCTACTAATCCGCATAAAATTAATCTTGAAAACATTTTGTGCTCTCCTCTCAATTGCTTTTTACGATAATTGAAGCACAAAACATTTTGTTAACAAAATACTAGATTGATCTTAGAGAAAAAGAGATAAGATAGTTAGGTAGGTACCTACTTAATATTATAAAGCTAAAGTGTTTGTTTGATTAAACTCGTTTATCTCAGGAACTACTGGTTCGAATTGAAAATGTATTTTTCTGTTATATACCTAGTCGATTTATCGAGGAAGGCTACCACCATCATCTTCCTTCAACTCGTTTTTTTCTTCCATTCCAAACAGACGTCACAGTATCATTTACTCCTTTTTCTTCAATATCATTTCTTAGACAATCCATCTATCTTTTCTTTGGCCTTCCATCAACACCGAGGATGCCTATAGGCTATATAGCATCACGCTACGACCAATAGCAGCCGAGCAGCGGGGGTAAAACCACGGGGATCAACTAGTAGATAAATAAATCAGTCCTTCAGTCACTCACTAGTTTGGTTATCTTAAAGGTGATTTTTGCGGAAAAAAAAATTCAGTTGCAAGTGGGATTCGAACCCGCGTCTTCTGGATAAGTACTCCAGACGCCTTACCAACTAGGCCATTGCAACCCACACCAGCAAGCTGAAATTCTCTATTCCTCGTTTGAACGCTTTACGGTAGCTTGTTTCTCAAATCGCTACCGCTCATACCTTGAGCTTACAATCGAGACGTTTGACATTAAATAGTTCATTAGAAAGAAGCACCAATACGAATTCGTTACGTGACTCTATCTCACTTGGGTTGTTAAAAGACTCGCTGTTAGTGGTGTGGAGACAATTGATAAGGTGACTTGAAATTGTGGCCAGTGTTGGACTGATGGGTTCCCAGCGACAGTGACTATGTAGTAATTGGTAATTTGAAACGTGGGTTTTCCTAGAGGCACTATAGTTATCGTCATGAGGAGCTCGTGGCTAAATAATAACAGCAGCACAGGCCGATCTTCCGAGTTAAGCCGCCCTTGTCGAGGTTGGTCTGTGGATTGGTGACCATTTGTCATAGCGAGTTTCGTCCGTGCCTCGGAAATCACGTAAAGCCGTTGGTCCCGGCTGCCATTTGTAGATCTTGGACAGTCGTTACTATTAGTTAGAAGCTCTAAACGTCTGACAACCAGTTTAACTATGGGGTAACGTATTACCCAGTTACTGAGTTGTGGAAGTCCGATAGGCAGCCGCTCCATGTAAAATACTGATATTCAGCTGCATCTGGTTTGACTGGAAGCCGACCTCAATATAGTTGCCTAGCCTTTTAGACAGGTGATGAGACTACCTATAGTTTTCTTCATCTTAGTTTGGTGTTCAAGTTTGGAGAAGCATCTCCTGCTTGTCTAAAACGGCCACTTTGCAATATTCCTTATGATTAATTTCGTGAATTAATAAAAGAAGAATAGCCAATGACGTTGCTGGAAATACAAGAAGTGTATCATTAGGAATATTGCTTAAAGTTAAAGTTTTTGCTTTCTTTCTTGGTTGAATTATTCTTACATAGCAGAGGAGCATAGGGTTTGTATATTTTCATAGCATTGCGTGTGCTTCTCCTACAAAAGTATAAAAAATAACACAAATCAGTTTATCTGCTTTTTAATTCTGAAGATAATGATGAAGGAATTATAATACGCTAATCAACAGTAACAAATAAAGAAAAATTTAAAATGCTTTCCATTTACAAGATATCGAAAAGAAAATGTAAACTACTATTGATAAGATCGCAGACGTTGACTGTCTGAACAGGTTTAACAGGTATAACCGTGACCCTGGCACCTGAAAGGCTTTTAAAAAAAAACCGTCAAACCCTGGGAGTCATTTGATAATTTTATCAAGTAAAAAAAACGAAAAATCTACTATTGACTGAAAAGCAATGAGAGCGAATGCCACAGATATAGGCCCTCTGATTTGAAAGTTCCTAATTATTATTCTGTCGTCTTCTTATACCTATTTGTATTTATAAGAATCCTACGCACCAAAGACAAGCCACAGTCTATGAGGCACTCTGCATGCGGTAATACAAAATGAAATTAATACTGTCATTCAATGTCGAAACACCAGATCAAGATGGCAACCAAAAAAACCGCCGTGAGATGTCATGAATGTAATTGTTTTTTCTATTTAAGATGTCGTGGGTGTCTCTTTTTATTTGTTGATAGACACTGTTCCATCTGAAAACACCGTGTCGATCTCACCTGTAGTTGTAAGTATAGAGAATGTTACACGGTGTTTTATTGTGTTCACTGTGTTCGATGGTGGGAATTGACGAATTTAATAGTATCTCCCCTGCTGGTTCTTCCATGTACGATTGATAGATGATACGAAAGTCGGTTTATCGTCCCGCTTTGGATGACTAGGTTTTTTTAACATGGGACCTTAAGTGAGAATTGTCTTCTTATATAGATTGGATTTTTATCTTTTGTGATTTGTCGGGATTTGATTGGTACATTGTGGAAGGAAGTTGTCGGGTTATTAAAGCATTTTTTTTTTCTTGGAACAGCTGTTGTATTTTTAGTATTAGGTCTCTGGTTTTGATCTCTCAAAGAAAAAGTCATTGAAATCATTTCTTTTTCCTAAAGTATAATGTTATTTTACCAGCGATAATAAAGGTAGAGAAGCCAAAAGGAATTAAGGTAATGAATGAGTCTTCCACCCTGGATAGAGCGAAAGGGACTGTCAGGGTTGAATAACTTAAAGATGGTCCCGCCCGTCAGTTTGCTTGAGGCGTGCGTGGAACACGACGCGTCGTCAACTCAGGCTTGGTCCTTGATCGGACTGTGAGCTACCCGTTACTCACCATTCGCAACCCTGCGCCTTCGGCATATCCACTATAAAGCGTAGGGGAACAGTGTATAAGACGGGGACACGAGGTATGATGGGAAATCACACACATAAGGCAAACTTAACACAAAACTAACGTAGCACAAGCGCCAACAGGACGCCATTTGCGTCTGGCCGCTTGCAAATGACGTCCTGATGGCGCTTGCTCTACGTTAGTGTTGTGTTAAGTATGCCTAAAGAGTGTATGTCCCCATTATACCTCGCGATTATTAACGTCCCCGTCTTATACACTGTTCCCCTAACTAAGTCAATCTCGTAAGACGTCGCAAAGATATCACATCCTTCACCTCTGATTTCTTCAATAATATTTTACTTCTATGATTATAATGTTTATATCATTTTCCAATTCTTATTAAGTTAAGAAAAACTTCTTGTTAGTTATTTATAACAACAATAACAAGACTATAATCGAACATAATCAAAAGAGTTAACAAACCAGATTCTATCAACCAAAAAACTTTACAAATTAAAATAAAAACACTTCAAATTAACGCTCACCGACGAGAATTCTACCCTATCTCCATTTACTGAAGTTCTTTTTAGTTTGAAAGGAGGCTTCTATTGAAATTATAATACAATTTGAAAGCCATTTGTCAAGCATTGGGTCAAAGGGTGCGATGGTGTGATTCGTCTAGTGGTAATCAACGCACAGACAGACGGAGTCATCAATTATTGTAAGTATATGACACGGTATGTACGTGGGTAGGTACATTTTGTATGAAAAAATATGCTTATCTCATTAGCATACGAAGGTGTGACTGTTGAATACTCAGGCCTAAATTAAAATATAAGAATTAATTATGTAATTATCAAAAAATAAATACATATTACGCATCTCAACGACGATTACTTACGTTCAAAGAATCTACTCACTAATACCTGAAATTAATATTGTATCTGAATCCAAATCCGTGGTTTTTGATTCGTATTGGGAAAATCGGTCGTTGAATGATTACAAACCAAGATCTAGATCAAGATTGCGACCGTCATACATTATAATAACCGATGTAAGTCGTTCAGCCGAAGCTAAGGAGTTCGTGCTACACAAAACACCTACAGTTCCTGTAATCAAGCCGAAAGCTTTAACAGTATACCTAATATTACGAAGTCCCAGCGTGAGAAACATAGGTAGTGAGTCAGGCGACAGCATCCAGTCTTTACTAGAACATCTGTTGATGTTGACCCACAATCCATTCCATGCCCTTACAAAAGATAGACAAGGCCAGACGGCCCGATGGACAAGACAGATTCCCCAGAAATCCTGACGTGAACAAGTACTAGACATCCCACAGATTAATGCCAATCGTGCTTAAATAACAGCAGCATTATCTACATCTAAAACCAAAAGTACAAACCACAATTTATAAACAAGCACGAATTACGAATCACCCAGCAATTAGTAAGGAACAAATCGGTATTGCTATCAAATGTTTAGAGATATTTATCAACGAGTTAGAGTTGCACATGACATGTAATAATGCATTCGCTATGCTAATAGCAATACTGTGTATAATGCTGTGATACGTGCGAATGTCCTCGTTTGGAGTAAAGGACGTACGCTGAGATGGGACGTGTGTCCATTGTTGTACGTTATTCACTTTTAAAAAAAAACATCATTATCAAACACTAGCTGTCCCCGCAGTTCGTACCGTAATGTTATGTAGCCTTTCTCGATGAATATAGGCTACCCAACACAAAAAGAGTTTTTCAATTCGAACCAGTAGTTTCTGAAATAAGCGCGTTCAACGAAAAAAAAACAAACAAACTCTTCAGCTTTTATAATATTCACCTATAGATTGGCTGATGTACGGAACAAATAAGTTAGTATTTGTATACTGTCAGACTCTTACTGAATAAAAGCCACCCTGTTCCTGCACATTCCCTTTGCATTTCGGGGCCGCGATGCCCTTAAAAGACAGTCACGCAACACCGCCAGCCATTTGAGCCGGCGCTTGATCAGACGACAATGTTAAATCCTAACCATTTTACAGAGAAATCTGTAAACCGATGCTATTCACTTGGCAAGAAATAAAGATAAATTGATTTAGCCTTTATTGACTTTAGCCTTTCAGAAATCGTCCCTCAACAAAGCTTAACAATGGGAACAATCCCCCGATTAGTCACAACACAATCAGCCATTTACGCAAAAGTAACACTCGAGGAGTTCACGACTCCTGCGCAATTATACAACGATCGGGACGCGCATACGTCATCAATTCATGACTAAATCACGAAGTACTGACTAACTGAGTTCCCATGTAAATAAATAGGGACCGGATTATACAGGGTGATTTGTTATTCGATGCGGTCCTTGAAATAGGTGATACTAGACCTTATTTGCAACAATTTTAACCCCGACAATATGGGGTCTAAACTAACTGGTTTTAGAGATATCGAACTTTAAAGATTATTCGAAAAATTTCCACCTCTCCCTCATTAAGTGCTTATTGTTAGAAAGTAACGATAGTCACCAGTTAGAATTTATGCTTTTCTGATAGAATATGAACGACTGAATCTAGTGAATACAAGTTTGTTATAAAAATAATCATATCTTGGGAAATTAAGTGTCATAAAGTTTCTGTTTTGAAGTTTTCTGAAAACTACCCTTGTCTTTCAAAGCATATTTTTCAAAATAAATGTATAACACTTGGTGTACAAATTACAGGAAAAACTTTCTTGTCTCATAACCTTTCTAAAATGGTGCCACAGTACCCACTTTTAGTTAGTGTCTTACTAGAAAATTAGGGTTGTTACTGACAAAGTAGTAAATCAACGAAAATCGGTTATAATGTTTTTTCGACTTAACATTTTTTTTTCTGTGGTTTTTGTCCAAACTGCTATCTGATATTAGCTTTTTGAGTCAATGCGCTTAAGTTTGGTCGATCGCCTTAAGCAAAATCGGTCTTTATCTGGAGTATTTTTACCTGTCCTACAAGTAGGGTGACCCAACTTTTATGCACGCCAGTTTAGTTTAATTTTGCGAAACCAGAGCTTATAAACATTCGGTCATTGTACATTTGTTTCAAGTAGCTGTTTTAAATGGAAGAAAATTGATGGTTTGACTATCTGGTCCATAGGTAAAAATACTCCAGATAAAGACCGATTTTTGCCTGATATGATCGACCAGGATTTAGAGCACTGACTTAAAAAGCTAACATCAGATAGCATTTTGGACAAAAACCACAGAAAAAAAATGTTGGTTCGAAAAAACATTATAACCGATTTTCGTTGATTTACTACTTTGTCAGTAACAACCCTAATTTTCTGATAAGACACTAACTAAAAGTGGGTACTGTGGCACCATTTTAGAAAGGTAATGAGACAAGGAAGTTTTTCCTGTAATTTGTACACCAAGTGTCATACATTTATTTTGAAAAATATGCTTTGAAAGACAAGGAAAGTTTTCAGAAAACTTCAAAACAGAAACTTTATGACACTTAATTTCCCAAGATATGATTATTTTTATAACAAACTTGTATTCACTAGATTCAGTCGTTCATATTCTATCAGAAAAGTATACATTCTAAGTGGTGACCATCGTTACTTTCTAACATTAAGCACTTAATTATGGAGAGGTAGAAATTTTTCGAATAATCTTTAAAGTTCGATATCTCTAAAACCAGTTAGTTTAGACCCCATATTGTCGGGGTTAAAATTGTTGCAAATAAGGTCTAGTATCACCCATTTCAAGGACCGCATCGAATAACACATCACCCTGTATGCAAATGCATATTTGTATCATATGGCCATTTCTATATTATGGCTGTTTTTTTTTAACATACTCGTAAAGTCGGCTGAATCGGCATTTTTGAAGTTTTATCTAAATACAAAAAAAAAAAAACACGTTAAACCTATACAAAGACCACACTGGATGTATAACATATTGTTTTCAAATTATAACACAATCAAATCGTACTACTGATAATTATAATATGGGACAGAAGGAGGTTTTCGACGTTTTAAAATTGTTCTAAAAAAAATCTTGGTTACAATAATCATTTTATTTTTTTGTTGCATAATTTTATATTATAGGTGCATTTCAGAAATATTTATGTCATTCATATTTCGAGCGTTTCTAATGCATATTTCAATTATTTTAATTTGCATATAATCTAGTCTCTTTAAACACACACAAATATTCCAGCAAAGCAAAAAGTTAGTGATAAAGTGATCTCACTCAATGAATGGCACGAAATGATATGCGCAAACTAGTATTGTTAACAAGAATGGAATCAATTATACCTAAAGGCTTTAATAGTAATAAATCTCTTGAAGTTGATGTAATCGGTCTGATCTAGGAACAGGTGTTAAGATTCTTGCGCAATTTATGTCCAGGAACGAAAAGGTTGACTAACCAATGGAACTTAACTTTATTGTGGAACTTACGGTTACCAGCGGTTTCGCCCGTAATTCTAAAATTACCCCACGGGAATTTAATACCGGGATAGACGGTATCTTTTGTGCTATCCAGATTATACATACCTTTGAGCTTAAAAAAACATTTGATTATAATGTTAGATGAATGAATGTTTCCCAATGAACTACAACATGAGGCTCTTTTTTTTTTTTTTTTTTTAGGGTGGCAAAATCATCAAATGAGTCCTCCCGCCCTGGGTGGGGCGGGAGGGACTGTCAGACTCTTACTGACTAAAATCCACCCGTGTTCCGTCGGATGCCCTTTACGTTCCGGGGCCACGGTATCCTGGATTAAGAAAAACATGTTAAAAAATGCGAGGAAAAGTGCGCCGTCACCGTAGCGTCCATAGACTACGGTGACGACTTTCCATCAGGTGGAACGTATGCTTATTCGTCAACAACATGGCCTAACAAGAAATGAAAATGACATCTGTAAGGTACAGTACCCTTAGCACGAGTTTTCAGTATTTGAGACGTAAAGTAAACTGGAACTTTGACAATTTCAAATTGACAATTTTCAAGGAAAAAATTAGTTCCTTCTTCGCACACCAGAGGCGCTGTTCTATTTTTTCATACAAGAAACGCTGTAAATACTGGAAAAGTGGAAAGACGCTGTAAAGTAAAACAGGGAAAACTTATGCTAAAGGTAGGAGTAATTTACAAGACATCTTCAATTAAACGACACATCTATCTATGAATAATGTTGAATACATTATAGACAGATGTGAGAATTTGTTTAACTTCTTTAAGCCAACTAAAACACAAGGAAATGGTAATGAACAGGAACTTTATAGGACTGTAACTCAACTTGAGAAAGTGACTTTCGATTTAGATACTTCAAACGAATATGACAATTGATGAGCAGTTGCTGACGAAGTGAAGATAATTATGTTATAACCTATGTACACAACTAGTTGCTAAATTAATCGTAAAAATAATTACCTTAATTTATTTTTTTTGTCAGTACTAACAGCAGATCTTTTATAGATGATGTAAACATAAGCTTTATTTATTATCTACTAATTTTATATACATTATTACGTACTAACATATTCCTAAATTACGTATATACAACTAAATCTGAATATTTACAAAAGATACAAAATTAAAATTATAATATTACTAAAATAAAAAAATCAAAAAGAATAGAGACTTATAGCGGCCATACACCATACTGCCTATCGTACAATCGGAATGACGATCGATTTGATCAAATTGGCAGTTCGTCCATATACACCATACACCATACTGCCTATCGTCCAATCGGCATGACGATCGATTTGATCAAACTTCAAATCGGCAGCAGTGATGCCAACTAAGCAACTTTATAAGTAGCTAGATCTAGCTATTATTCGGTGACCGACAGCTACAATTTTATAAAACTTGTGGCTTAACTTTTTAGCTACTTTTTTACCGACTTGTTTTTTTACCGATTTATTCCACTAGTGGGAATCAGTTGGTAATACAAGTGAAGGTCGGAAAACATTTGCTTATCGTTAAGCAAATGTTTTCCGACCTTCAAGCGATTTTCGACTTTATTGACATTTATGCAAACACCGGATTTTAATGAAGGAGCAATGTTGGCTATAGAGAATGTAAGAAAAAACAAACTAAATTTTGAATGTCAATAAGGTCGAAAATCGCTTGAACCTGTTTTTTAAACTTGCTTAACGATAGCAAGTTAAAAAAGGGTCAGGCGATTTTCGACCCTCCATTCCACTCCACTCCATTACAGTCCATTCCATTCCATGGTAACACACATTACCCTCCTTTGCGTCGCGCAGTCTGTAAAAAGTGTCGTTACAATTTTTTCCGCCTAGCCCCCTTTCGCAACGCGCCATAAGGAACTTCGTTCAAAAAATATACGTTTCGAATTGAGAACCTCCTCCTTTTTTTTACGTCGGTTAAAAAGTAGCTACCGAATATTAGCTAGATCTAGCTATAAAGTTGCTAAGTTGGTATCACTGCTGCCAATTTGAAGTTTGATCATTCCGATTTGATCAAATCGATTTGATCAAATTGGCATGATCAAATAGGCATGATCAAATCGGCATGATCAAGCCTATTGTCATGCCAATTTGATGGATTCCACGCCCACACACGGTCAAATCTAACTGATCAAATCGGCAGCGTCATGCCGATTGTACGATAGGCAGTATGGTGTATGGCCGCTATTATGCGTCAAAGAACTCCTCCGCATCGCTGTCATCCGGGACCGTGCCCAGAAGACTGGCAGCATTGCCACGTTGGATGGCAATGCTGCCAAAAAAGACATATTAAGCGATTGATATACAAATTTTAATCACTACAAGAAAAAATATGCAAACCATCACGAATACAGTTGGAGGACAAATATTCATACAATTAGTGACCATCGCACAATTTACTATTATCCATATAATTCTACATAATAGTTAGAATCTCGTGATAAAACCTCACGTTTCCATTAAAATGATCGATTCGCTAACATTTTTATTACTGACTACCGTCTCTACGTCATAGCTTCCTCAATACATTCTTTTTACTGATTCATATCTATTTGTTGTTATTTATTATGTTTTGACGTGGATTCGTAATCAATTTTTATGTTGGTTAATAAGTAGTTTGTGTGTTAAGTTTTTTTGTTGATTCATGTGTGTAATTAGATTTTAAAGGAAATGATGTTCTTCCATCAATGGTCATAATGAAGTTTGAGAGATTTCGAAGAGATCGATAGAGACGTCATGTTGTATTGCTGTTTATGTTTTCTTTCATCATCATCATCATCATCAGCCGGAAAACGTCCACTGCTGAACATATTAGGCCTCCCCCTTAGACTGCCACGCCGAACGACATTTCGCCACTTGCTTCCATCGGTTACCCGCGACTCTCACGACATCGTCGGTCCACCTAGTGGGAGGCCTACGCTGCGTCTTCCGGTCCGCGGTCGTCACTCGAGAACTTTTCTTCCCCATCGGTTATCAGTTCTACGAGTTATGTTGCCTGCCCATTGCCACTTCAACTTGCATTATACGAGCTATGTCTGTAACTCTGGTTCTTCGCTTATTATCCTTGTTCTGGATTTTATTCCGCAAAGAAATGAAGAAATGTTTTCTTTATCCTGGCTCTACTCGAACACATGCGGGTCCTTGTGAAAGGCAGATGGCCCATTAGGGAAATCTACCAGGCAGGCCCAATGCTTTAGGAGATGTCACATGTCTTCGAATATTTTGGTTGTAAGACGGAATGCATGTTTACTGAAGATAGTTTCTTTCACCGTTAAGAGCAGTCCCACGAATCGTCAATCGAGGTCGTTCATCATTTCTGCCTGTTGGTCCACTGCCGAACATAGGCCTTTCCCAAGGAGCGCCACAGCGCACTATCTCCCGCTTTTTTCATCCAGCCACTGCCAGCTACCTTCATCAGGTCATCGGTCCATCTTGCCGAAGGCGTCCCACCCTAAGTTTACCTACACGCGGTCTCCATTCGAAAACCTTCCTACTCCACCTTTCGTCGGTTCTGCGGCAGACACGACCAACTGAGGTTGACCATTGAACCATTACAGCCCAAAAAATTTACGTTACATCAATTGATACTTTATGCGTAAGTCTCAATATTTCCTGCATTTCAGAACCAACCCTACAAGAAAATACTTGCAAAAGTATCTGTCTTCAAACCCTATCACTAAGGGGTGAGGCAGATAACAATAAATAAATCAATGTCGAACACATATCCGAGCTACTGAATAAAATAGGTGTCTTTGAAATATACCCATATTATCGCGATACATTGCGGCAACCCTGCATTGTCTACGGGGTGATGTCAAAGTGAGCTGTCAGTTTTTGACAGCTGTATGAATATGTGAATGGTCGTGAATTTTTATTTTTAGAGTGTAAGGAAGATGGATGGATTGTAAGTTGATAAAATAGATACGGATATTATTGTGACGTAAAATGCTGTAGGATGTTAAATTCACATGTAGTTTACTATTGTTCCTGAATTTTTACGTAGGTTATGAGGTAAAAGGTTGTTAGGTATAACTTTTTTAATTCCAATTAATTGTTTTGTAATAATTCTCGTAGTTTATGACTGTTCTATGATATTTTTTCTTTTTGGCCAGGAGAAAATCAACCAGAAAATAGTCAAGTTTATTAATTTTTGCGAAAAGAATTATTAAATTTCTTTTCATTTCTGTCAAGGTGCAATGTCTATCATGCTACTGTTTTTAAATACTTTAATATCTAGATTCTAGAGGCTAAAATGTTTTTCAAACTAATACTTAAAAATATGGGTTTACCTATATTTTTAAGACTTTGTTGACATAATTAACCACAAACAAGATTGGGACTTCAATTTGAATGTTTTAAAATTATTTTGTTAGAACTTTTGGTATCAGTTGTCTTTAAAAATAATAAGCTTGTCATCGTTATGATATCCAATCAGTAGGTACCTACATTTTCCTATGAGCTAATGGCTGTCATTACTTATTTACTGATGAACTTTAGCCCAGCACGTTCCTACTTCATGCAGCTTAGAACCTTGCTGACACACCTACTGTTTCAATAGCTTGACTCATTGTGTTTGATATTTGCATACCGAGATACAAAATCTGGTTCCTAGTAGCCTATTGCAAAGATAACCATTTTCAAAATAAAATAATTATGTTTAATGATAGGTATGTTATTTTCAATGTACAACAATAATTATTAATCTAAAACAATGTTTACCTGTGTGCTGATTGAAATTGTCTACCAACAAACTAAATTTTAGGTTCATTCATGATTAGACGTTCGAGGTAAAAGAGAGTATCTCAAGTTAAGATGTAAGTTAGAAGGAGGCGTTCAGCAGTTGTTGTGTATCACCCCCCAATATTGTAAAAAACTGCGAATTTATGTAATTCAAATACTTAGATATAAAGAGTACTTATTTAGTTTGTACGTCGGAAATTTTCTCGTCTATTAGTAATATCGATGGTTTCTAATAGACACAAGAGAAAAGGACTTTCTAAGAATACAACACCCTGTACTCCACCGGACAGTCGCAACAAAAAGTGTTAAATCTCCGGAGGTCGCGATTACCATCAGACGGACAAGATCATTATTTATGTATGGCGATGGACCCCGGCACGTATATCACACCCTACACCTAGGGTTTTAGGGAAATTGGCGGAGGAGACAAATTTCCTTATTAGATTTGGATAAATCAAGCATGTACTAGATGTAACACTATTGTGGTAAAACAAATAGATTTAAGAAGAAAACTGTTCCCCATTATTTCTTTTGGTATTTTTGTAAAATCATAAAATAATAATAATAATATTCCACAACTATCACACAACGCCATCTAGTTCCAAGCTAAGCAGAGCTTGTGTTATGGGTACTAGACAACTGATAAACATACTTAGATAAATTACACCCAGACACAGAACAAAAATGATCGTGCTCATCACACAAACATTTGTCCTGGGTGGGAATCGAACCCACAACCTCCGGCATAGCAGTCAGGGTCACTAACCACTAGACTAACAGGCCTGTCAAAAATGAGTCCTCTCTCCCAGGGCGGGACGGTAGGGACTGTCAGACTCGTATTAACTAAAATCCACGGTGTTCCGTCAATAGCCCTTTACGTTCCAGGGTCACAGTTCCTTGATGAGACAGTCCCGCGAAAGCTGTTCCCCATACAATTACAAGTGTCGCAGTGACTAAGCGATCGACTGGTGTGGTACGTGTACGGGTTCGATTCCCACACTCAACAAATATTCGTATATCCTACATATAGTTGTTTCGGGTCTGGCTATTTAATGGCATGTGAATTTAGATGTTTGGAAACGCAACCACAACACAGGAGTAATTTCCAGAATGGTTCAAAGTATTTAAAAAAATCTTCATTGTGAAAACAATACATAGGAACAGGAAGAAACACAGGTCTAACCCAACCTGCCCAGCAGTATTCATAGCCAAGATTTACAACTATTAGAAAGTGTGTCAGTTCAGTTCACCTGAGTTGCATCAACTGAACTCATCTGTTGGTTTAACCCTTGATTTATATTCTAACAACTATAATTCAAAATTGTAACAATAACAATGTTACTGACTGCGTTTAATGTTTACGTACCCTCTTGTTAAATTGTACGGTGGCTGAGATTATTTAGCACATTGAAACATTCATTCAAAATGGACGGCAACATCCTCTTGTGTTCTATGTCAATAATTTGGAGTAACTTACTCTCTGTTAGTCTAGACTAGGGTTTGAAGTAAAGATTATTAAAATTTAGAACATCATAAATAAATATATAATAAAAAAGGGATTTTAAGTTCTAATACATAGTAATATAAGTGAATATGTCAGTAAGAAGTAAGGTTACATAAGAACGAGTCCATTCTCATAGTGGTAAACCAGTAGTTAATGTGTAGCAATGCTGCATAAATAATATTATGGGGCAAAGTTTGCCCATAATAAGTACTTAGGATGTGATATTAGTAAACTGTATTATTAAGACAGTGATTACCTTGGTAGTCATGTCCCAAATCAATATCCTACCTCAGCTTGCGAATAACGGAAGACCATTTACAATTTTTTGCAAATGTTCTTCGGACTTCGGAGTATTTACAGCATTTTCTTTCTGAATTTCTCAATGAATCGACCTACGATCAACGGCTTTCTATTTTCAGTTAATATCTGATCAAGAAAACATTGAAAATTTCCATCACGTGAACCGATTTGCTAATCTAAAATCGTAAAATAACACGGAATCTTTATACACAACATACGAATTCTCTTAATCCAACACAGGACCTTGATAGTGTCAGCAATTACCGTTAATCATCTTAAAACAACAGAACAGGGGCCTTACCACGAGCTCTTAACGCGATCCAGTTTAGGCTGTGAGAAAGAGACAGAGCTATAAAAGTCGTCTAGCGCCATCTCTCTCCCACAGCCTAAACTGGATCGCGTTAACAGTTCATGGTAGGCCACCTGGACATATTTGTTAGCCACAGTTTCCCACATATCCACAATAACAATTCGACATTGATAACATCTTTATTTCGTAGCAATAAGAGCGGTTATCGTAGATCAACACACAGCACAGTATTTTGGGAACAGAGTGTTTCATGAGTTTTAAATCTGTTTAATGTTTATATTCGACATTATCTGTGGCTTACTCAAAGTATGTGTATCCGGTTTTCAGGAATACTTACTTTTAACCAGGGTTTGTAGAAATGTTGAATAATACTGCAACTTTTGTCTTTGAAAATTGTTGCACAAATATTTTTCCTCTGCTGAAAATTAGTGTTGAAGATAAAAAAATAAATAGATACATCAATATAATAATGGTCTATCAATGGGGTCCTGATGTAATTTTAGGCCTATGATCCATTGGGGAGGCAACATTTTTATCATTCATTGTTTCTCAGAAAATTCGATATAGTTTTAAACTAGAAAAAAAAATATTTTTACATTCCTACTGGTTTTTGTAATCAAAAGCTATAAAATATTTACGAAGCCAACAATACAAGGCAAGAATTCGCTACCAGCATATTTATTTCCATACGTCTAAATTGAGATATGAAGTTAGTATGAACGCCGTGTCAATCTGGACGACTGAATACATTCTTATAAATAAAATCTTCTGCTACATCGTCCAATACGCATCGATCTTCGACTAAACCCGTGGTATTAGGGTTGTATAGATTTTCGTTTAACTTACGCATTTAATTTTTTTAAAGATAACTTTATTTTTATATTAATGTTGGGACTTACAGTTGGTGTAGGACTGGACTATGAATAGATCACATTTTATTTTTCTGTGGACAACACTTTTTTTTTCTAATGAATGAGACAAGCTTTTCATAATTTGACGTCATAATACAATCTAAGAGGAGGGGAGGCCTATGTTCAGCAGTGGACGTTTTCCGGCTGATGATGATGATGATGAATACAATCTAAGGCACTATGATTTAGATCTAGGACCAAAGACCAGTGGTCGTTAGCTTTATACGAGTTGTCGCGCGTGTCATGTAAAGCTCATTCATTGGCCATTAGGTGCGTCCACACAGAGCGCGCAGCCTCGCGAGGCATTTGCTGCGCGAGGAAACTGACAAGCGAGGCTGCTCACTCTTTGTGGACGCGTCTATTGTTTTTCGACCGAGTCATGAAACAATATACGCGAGCAAAACAAAAGCCGATACTGGATGGCTCGGGCGCTCGGCCGCTCGACCGCGGCGCTGTCATTTGCCTCGCCCGAGACATGTCCACACCAACCGAGCTGCTTCGCTCGGAAAATGCCTCGCGAGGCTGCGCGCTCTATGGGGACGCACCTATTGGCAATTCATTTGCCCTAAAGCAAGCTAGCAGGTATGGCTGCATTCTTAGACTACCTATTAAATGTCCATATTCCTGGTAGGCCATTGAGAATTGAAGCCAAAAATACGGTAGAAAATTTACGCCCGTCGTTCGATTCCTAAGTAAAACAAGTGAAAATCTCCAAGGAAAATGTTTAAATGTATGCGCGGCATTCACTTACACATTTGTAAAAAATTAACTTCACTAAAAACGTTACTTTTTGTTTCAAACACAGAATCTGGACATGTTATAATCTAAGATTGCATTCTTATATTTCAAATTCAATGCATTTCATGCAGTTGGCGGGACTAACGAATTGCACCATGGATTTTACTCAGTACAAGTCTGACAGTCCATCCTGCCCTGCCCTGGGTGGGAGGACTCATTTGGCGATTTTATCTAAAAAAATGCATTTTATGCAAAATACATAAAATTGTTTCAAAATGTAGCTCTTTATATGACTGAATATTTCAGAATATTCGAAAAGCAAGCTTACTCGCAGTAGGCAATAAAAGTTTTATGTCTGACATTACAGCAATGACGTAGAAAGCTATTACTATGTTCAGAACTTATATTGAATCTATAAAGCTTTGTTTTTTTTTATTCCAGTTCAAAAGCAAAGATGATACCTTAGATTGAGCGAGCTCTCCCAGGAACTGAAACTCTTGCGCACCGACGAGTATAAAAAAAAAAACTATTTTGTCGGACTCCAATAGAATAGGCGGCTCTGGTATGATGGATGCCGTTGCCCAGGATGGACCAATACGAGGTGGATCCCAACCACGCCAAAAAGTCGTTGTTTCCAAGAATATTTGCTTTTCAAAGTCCCATTATTCCAAATCATTGCCCCCGTTTATCAAAAATTGTGTTCCATTTTCATCATCAAATAAAAAGATATGAGACCACGATCATCATCGTACAGTGGATTACATTATTTTGACAGTTGGTTGTCTAAACCCAAATGAATTCCAATAAATTATAATCTCCGTTTTAGTTAAAGAATCTACGACGATAGATAAACGATGAATTTCTATTAAAATTAATCCTACATACGGTGACAGGGTTGTCAAAAAAATAAACAATGTTTCGGTAGCTGGAAAGTTGACATTAGCAAAACTTTAGTACTCTCCTTTTATCATCAAAATCGATTCAGTAGTTAGAGATATGGATTTTTTTATGTTGTGACGGATTACAAGATTAGTGCATAGAAAATTTTGTATTTTACAAGAATTTGGGTTGATTATTTAATAAATAAACTAAAAAGGGTAAAATAAAAACTTTTGCAAAAAAGTAACCGACTTCACAAACAACAACAAAACAAAAAGGGTGAAATAACCTAATTAATAACTTCTTTCGGAAGTCGGTGGCTAAAAATCAATGAAATAAATAAAAAATAAAGCCACCGACATCCGAAAGAAGTTATTATTTAGGTTATTTCGCCCTTTTTTGTTTTGTTGTTGTTTTTGAAGTCGGTTACTTTTTTGAAAAAGTTTTTTATGGGTAATATTTACTATTGCTTCTGCGAGTGATTTCGTGAAATGCAACAGAAATGTGTTAAGGGAAGTGAAACGCAGGATTGATGAAATTAAATAAAGCGCAATTTGAATTGGCCATTGACCGTGCGCGGTGCTAGAGTTAAGGTGGTGGTTCGCGCCGGAGACCAAGACAGGAGACAGCGACCGGAGCCCGCGACAATACTTAACACTAGGCAATGTTTGAGCGACAGTTCGGGAGCGAGACAGCGACACGACACAGATACGGTAGCAATCTGCGGTCGCGGTCTCCTGTCGCGGTCTCTGGAGTGAACCGGCACCTTTAGCCTTTATATGATAGCAACTCTTTTCGAGGTGAGTCTTCGGATGTCTAAGCAAGGTAAAGCAAATCATGCCGAGGTCTGTCTAAGGATGGGTGAGCAACGCTTGTAAAGGACTTGTTTTGTTGAAGTTATTGCCTTTCTTTAAATTTGAAATGCTAGGAGTTTCAAATCTTACTTGGGGATTCTTTTTAGGACATAGATGCTCACTAAGGCGAAATGCAACTCCTACGGGGTTGTTTTCGATGGTTGATAGTTTTCATGACAAACCAAAAACGGTAGCGGGCGATGCGCTGCGACGCGGTGGGTCTAAGGCCAAAACTACACGAACGCAGTAGCGGGTAGAAGCTAGAAATATTCATCATCAGCCAAGCCTTTTCCCAACTATATTGGGGTCGGCATCCAGTCGAACCAGATGCAGCTTAATATCAGTATTTTACATGGAGCGACTGCCTATTGGACCTCCACAACCCAGTAACTGGTTAATACGATACCCCATGGTAAGGCTGGTTTTTAGAATTTTAGAGCTTCTGCTAGAAATATGTAAATATAATATTGTAGGTAGCCCTAGCGGGTTGTCGAGTGGGCACATAAACGTCACGTATCGACACAAACGCGATACAGCACTTGGCTCGTGCTCAAATTGATATTGAATTTATTTTCAATTTTAACGCGCCCTCCTTAGGTGTGCAGAGTAGTGTAAATGTTCAGAGACTGTGGCTATTGAGATTTTAGGTTTTTAAAATTTTTCTTCCGTGATTTGGCTTCAATTTTCAGTGGTCTACTAGGAATCTGGAAATTATTTTATCTGAGGTTTTCAGAATTTTACCTCTTACAGAAATAATAGCTTTAGCGACCTATTGATTTCAGAGAAATGTAATTTGGAATTTTACCGAGCTGGTTTTCCAAATAGAATCTTATTCACATTATTGTAATATAATGAGGTTCTTAATTAAATATGTACTTACAGTAAGCTTCAGAGAAAACTTATCGTCTTTGGAAGTGAAATGACCAACAAATTTGGTTAGTTTTTTCTATAGTTCATAGATACGTATATAGCATTTACTTAATTGCAAACAAAAATGATACCCACACTCAATTTAATTTCTTCTTTTTTCCAGGATATTCGGACATGGCAAGATAGCAAATAAAGTCCACGAGACCGATAAACCATAGAAATGAAAACCGTAAAAATCATACATACCGTGGACTCCTTCGTGCAACGTAAAAAGAGAGATCGTAACTATGAGCCTAACTTGATTAAATGAGTTTTTGATCAAAAAAGTCGATCAAACTCAACACCTCTCTCTGATTCCCACACTACTCTGTAAATGTTGACAGTGAACAGGCGCCACCGCGGATACAAACGTCAAACTCTATTTCTGTTGCGACTGTGGTGTGCCCCCCTCCTTCGCCCCTTGCCCCCGCTCCATACCCCCTCCGTCGCCATAGAGTTTGTCCCGTAAACAAGTACCGCAATGTGTGTGTCTTGTATCTATAGATTTTTGAAAAACTATTTTCGATCTAGGTTAAGACATGCGGCTTTGGTATAGAGATTTTTAAGGTTATTTTTAGGGATTAAGCATGATGTTGGCTTTAATGTGGGTATTGAATTTGTGGTTTGCTGTGATTAACCAATATAAGTACCTAGTCTTTTCTATTACGGTTTGTAACTTGTATGGACTATGCTGTGTAAAGTTGAATTGAAATTACTTATAGGGTAAGTCTTTGTCATTTAAAGGTAAACTAAAACCATAAACGGCTACGATTATTTTTAAACCCTTTTTGTTACATCCATGTATTAAAACCTGAAACAATTATATTAGTCATCATAATCATCAGCCGAAAGACGTCCACTGCTGAACATAGGCCTCCCCCTTAGACCGCCAAGCCGAACGACAATTCGCCACGTGCATCCATCGGTTGCCCGCGACCCTAACAATGTCGTCGGTTCACCTAGCGGGAGGCCTGCCTACGCTGCGTCTTCTGGTCCGTGGTCGCCACTCGAGAACTTTTCTTACCCATCGGTTGTCAGTTCTACGAGCGATGTGGCCTGCCTATTGCCACTTCAACTTGCAAATTTTATGAGCTATGTCGGTGACTCTGGTTCTTCGCCGAATATCCATGTGCCGGATTTTATCCCGCAAAGAAACTCCGAGCATAGCTCTTTCCATTGCTCGTTGAGTGACTCTAAGTCTCTCTAAAAGGCCAGCAGTCAAAGACCACGTTTCAGAGCCATATGTCATCACTGGCAACACACACTGGTTAAACACCCTTGTCTTGAGACACTGTGGCATATCACGTTGCTTCCCAAACGCTGCCCATCCGAGTTGGATTCTTCGGGCGACCTCTTTCTCGAATTATATTAGTACATAATCTATATGAAGTCCTCCTAAACAATTTCGACAACGGCGCGCAGCGATCCTTCAAATCTTTTCCCTTGCGTGTGATATTATGACTGGCTATACTTAATTTAGTTTTAAATACTTAAACTGTTCCAATTAAACCAGTAGAGGTGACCGGCGGGCCCCAGAGGGCCAAGGCCTGCGTTGGTCGCAGGACTAACGAGCTACAGTGACCACGGAAAGTAAAGGGCTATTGAAGGACACCGTGGATTTTAGTCAGTACAGGTCTAACAGTCTTTCCTGCCCTACCCTAGGTGGGAGGACTCATTTCATGATTTTACCAAGTTAAAGAGCAGTGATGGCCCAGTGGTATCGGCCTCGACTTACGAGTAGTAGGTCGTGGGTTCGAACCCCGTCAGGCGCATTACTTTGTGTAATTTATTTCATCACCACTGCTCTCAAAACGGTGAAGGAAAACATCGTGAGGAAACCGGCATGTCCTAGAACCAAAAAATTCGAAGACATGGGATATCTACCAATCCGCACTGGGCCCGCGTGGTTGATTACGGCCCACTCCCTCTCACAGAGAGGAGGCCTGTGTCCCAGCAATGGGAACATTTATAGGCTGATGATGACCAAGTTAAAAAAAAGAATCGATGACCGGCAGTTAGGTACTTAAAAAACAGACCTAAACCTGTATTTAAACCTATAGGTATTTATTAAAAAAAAAAAAAACAAATCCATCATATTGCTTTTCTGAGTTGACAGCCGACAATTATTTCTAGAACAATTTTAAACCCAATAACACCTGCTATCATCCTAACACAATCTCATCCCACAACCACCATCTAACTTTCAAAAGAAAGTCACTTAAAAGATATTTGATTACTCAAACAAGAAACACGCACGCGCCAAAAAAAAAACACAAAAAGAAAAAAAAATAAAGACCCCAAGTCACGAGACAGAAAAATAAAGATATTTATCTATGGAACGATCACGATGCTTCGCGACGCAGCGCAGGCGCACCGTGACAGATCGCGACAGATAGGTAGTACGCGACAAAGGACCTAGTTGGTTCTAAATTGATTGATACCGTGATATGGTGGCTTTATATCTAATTTTATGTACCGTAACGAGAATGCTGTTAAATTAAAAGTATCGGTTTAATATGTTTACAGAACTATTTTGTCGCAAATACTTTCGCATGCCCGGGTCGACGGCGCGTTGTGTTCCACACGCACATCAAAGAGCTGTCAGGAATTTGACGGAGCCCCCTTAAAGAGCCAAAGCCTGCCGGGCTCGTGGGACTGTCTCATTAGGTAACCGTGACCCTGGAACAAACTAAAAGACTCATTTGATGATATTACCACGACAAAAAAAGTACCTTATAATTATAGACATGTCAAGATCGTCATTACAGAGTAATTAACAATGATTGGAAAAAGGTAAGCTAAAATATATAAAGTTCGAAAAAGAACAAAGTCGTATCCCGATAACTGAAAAAAAACCAGCCAAGTGCGAGTTGGACTCGCCCATGAAGGGTTCCGTAGTAGCAAGCATAGATTAGGGATATAATTATATTGAAAGTAGTAAGTAATATACACAAACAATAAAAATAACTTTGTTTTTCATAGTGTTTGTATGAATGGCAAAGTTATATTTGCGGTTTTTGGAAATGTACTATATCTCAAAAACTGCTAACTGTATCTCATCCAAACCAATTTTCGTTGGTAGTTTTTGTTGAGGTCTACATTATATATTTTTTTTAGTTTTATCATTCTCTTATTTTAGAAGTTAAAGGGGGGGGGGGACACATTTTACCACTTTGGAAGTGTCTCTCGCGCAAACTGTTCAGTTTAGAAAAAAACTAACATTAGTAACCTCAATATCATTTTTAAAGACCTATCCATAGATATCCCACACATATGGCTTTGGTGAAAAAAAATTTTTTGAGTTCAATTCTAAGTACCTATAAGGGCACCCCCAAAATTTGTTTTGTTTTTATTTTTGTATGAAAATCCTGATGCGGTTCACATAATACATCTACCTACCAAGTTTCATTAGGATAGCTCTTATACTTTCGACAAAAAGTGGCTGTGACATACGGACGGACAGACAGACATGGCAGACATGACGAATCTATAAGGGTTCCGTTTTTGCCATTTGGCTACGGAACCCTAAAAATATCGTAAGGAAATCTCCGCTTAGTTTCTCTGTTATTTAAACTTCAGGTATACAGCCCACATCATTCCAATCACAGATACTGACTATAATTATAGATTTCATATAGAAATGGCATGGTAAATGCGTCTAAAACTATTGTTTTTTTTTGCAGTACGCTTTGATGTACATACTGATACCTAGTGCAAACGATAGCACATCAAACTACCCTAATCTAGCTTTCTTCTTCAATCCTTTCAACTTATTACGAAAGCTGAACTTTCATATTATTATTTGTTTGGGAAATTTTAAGCGATTGGGGTATATCTTGTCTGTAGGTCAAGAAATTGTTATTAAAATAATAAACGAATTAAATATTGAAAAGCTATATCTAAAATTATTTAAAATTAAATTAATTGTTCATCAACCTTGAAACACATCCAAATCCAGACAACAACACTTCATATCTCCTATCTTCCAATCTTACAAACTCTGACACTATCGAGTCACCTGTCGATCTAAACAGTCAGACTATAGAATATCGTAACCACTCCAGTGTATTAATGTATATTATTTTTGGCTACTGACCCACCATCACGTAGGCAATCACACAAAAATATTCGCCGTTGCATTTTCGTGCCAAAAGCAGTCTGTCATACTTTGGCAATGTCATGTAAATTTAGAGTCGAGCTTTGTTTATTGATGTTTGCAGACACAATGGTGAGATTTCTGACTAAATATTCAATGAAAACTATGTGTTATTTTCATCGCTTCATCAGAATCATATCAGCCGTAGGAAGTCCACTGTTGAATATAGGCCACCTCTATAAATTTCCAATTGGACCGGTTGGGAGCGGCTTGAATCCAGCGCGATCTGTGGTCTTCATCAGATACTTTATGCACTTTACAAAAATTAAAAGCAAAAACCTAAAAAAGGCAATGTAAAAAGTGGTTACTTTAGGCTACTAAAATGTTTTAAAATAAGCCAGTTACAGTCAAATACAATCCACTGAACCATGCAATTGATCAAATATTTTACCTCATTCACCACACAGAACCCTCAATAGAAAACTCCCCTCGATCAACCCTCACATATCTTTCAAACCTTCAAAATAATGTGATGACACCAATTCACTAAAAAGCATATAAATTTATACTCTGTGGTGCATGGACTGCACATGTCAAAAATATCACTTCTGGTTGTCAGGGCTGCTTCTAATGTTCGGTGAATTTTGCATGTGAATACCCTTCAGGCGGGGCGGTAATGTGACAAGCGACAACCCTGTTTTGTGTAGAATGTGTATAGAATGTAGGTCCGTCTGTCTGTTTTGTTTCGTATTGTTTAACAGGATGCGTTGCAGGGAATACGTGTAATGTTCACTGTTTGGTTGACGCCTCATTAACTGGGATTGGATGAGGTTGCCGAGTCTCCGTTTTTTAGGAAATAATAGATATTGGAATATCGGTGTTTCACACTACCACGCACAGTGTTTTAGAAACCCCCAAAATCGGACATGACTAAATTAATGCCATGAGTCTATGGCGTTTCATATTTCAAATGCAAGAGTAAAACTCCCATGTGCGCGTCATGTCCGATTTTGGGGGTTTCTGAAACACTGTGCCACGAGACGTAGTAATTGGGCATTCTCTTATTGAATTCAAATAACTTGATCTGACTGGGACCCAGATTAAATAAGATTCCATCAACGAAGGCCCCGTTAGCAGTATAAAATAAAAATAATTATGTTAAATTGAAATGAGCTACCAAAAACTGTATGCTAACCATTTTTCGGATACTTTGACATTTGACTGCACCGTAGGTCGACACAGTGGTCGAGAGTTTGGCTGCCGCACTGCGTGTAGCGGGATCTATTTCCGCACGAAGCAAAAAAAATTACAGATGCTAGTTCCAGATCTGACTCCGGATTTAATTATGCGTGACATGAAAACATCACAAAAACAAAAACTTATTCTTGTAAATAAAATCTATCACCACATCACTTGCACTTACCAACTCGACTCATGTAAATACAATAACAATAATACGCTAACACTCGTCTTACAACCCTATGTCTGCTAACGGTACGTTTATGGGATTTATCGCGTTCACCCCTTACTCTATGGCGTGGTTTTATGGTGATTTTTTGGCTGATTTTAGATGGTCACCCTTTTTAGAGACGGAGGATTTGTGGAATAGAAATGTTGTAGATTTTTCTTATGCCATGTTACTTTAGTCGAAAGTTATAGTTTCCATGTATTTTTATTATGTTAGTATTTTTCTTTTTTTTTAGATGGCAAAGACATCAAACGTGTCCACTTGCCCTGGATTTCGGAAAGCAGAAAATACTTTTAAACTTTTTATTTACGTGTAAAATCATGATGTGTGCTTGAGGTGGAGCAGGAAAGTCCCTAGAAAATAAACAACGAAATAATTAAGAACCTATTTACAATACGATATGATTATACTTGCTAAATAAGACGGTTAGTGCCTATTAAGCACTAATTAATTTACATTATTAACATAAATTCATTTAAACTCTTGGTATCCTCAAATTATGAATACAACAGGAATTGGACGTTCTACAATTTCACAATAAACACTTCCTTCTTCAATTCCTAATACAATTATAGAAACTCTTAAGCAATGCCTAAGTAGACACGTCAAGCTATTAAAACCCAATTTATTGTGGCCTCGCTTTTTATGAAATCTTCAAACAATAAACGGCCAGCTTACGCTGGTTTAGTTTAAAGACACCAAGAAAATTTTTATGTAAATGTAGTTCAAATCAAGGTATCATTGAAAAAGCAAATTGAATTCTAATTGTAGTCTAGTCCCCGTGGTTTCACCCCTGCTGTTCAGCTCCTGAACGTGAAGTTATTATAGCCTATGGCCATCCTCAGTAAATGGTCTAATAGTTCTATCCAACACAACAATATTTTTTCAATTCGAAATGTTGGTTCCTGAGATTAGCGCTTTCAGTCGAACAAATAAATTCTTCAGTTTTATAACATTAGTGTAGATTTAGAATAAAAGGAAATTTTACTACAACAAACAAACGAGTTAAACGAAGCCAAGGTTTGAAAGAAAGAACTTCGCAAAGTGACTTGTAGCAGATGAATGAGAATTACCAAAACTTCAGGTTTAAAAAAAAACTGTGTACAGCAGTGGACTGCTGTTTAACGATGAAAATGAAGATAAACTCATTTCATGTAAGTAAATAAAAATAACAAACCACAGAAAAGATATCAAAACACAGATTTACGTAGGTACAACCTTGGCGTCTTTCATCATCATCATCAGCCTATAAATGTTCCCACTGCTGGAACACAGGCCTTCTCTCTGTGAGAGGGAGTGGGCCGTAATCTACCACGCGGGCCCAGTGCGGATTGGTAGATGTCACATGTCTTCGAATTTTTAGTTCTAGGACATGCCGGTTACCTCACGATGTTTTCCTTCACCGTTTTGAGAGCAGTGGTGATGAAATAAATTACACAAAGTAATGCGCCTGACGGGGTTCGAACCCACGACCTACAACTCATAAGTCGAGGCCGATACCACTGGGCCACCACTGCTCTAAGTCGGCGTCTTTAAGCCAGATGAATAGGTTACTTCTGGGCAAGCGAGCTTCACCGCAGACCACATCTGGTGAAATAGTGGACAAACGCGAGCCCTTATCGCTAAACAACAAAAAAAAAACATCAAAATTCCACACAATATGCAAAGAAATAATACACACATGACATGCGTAATACCCATACCACAGTTCACACGGTGCCAGTGAAAAGTGCGAGTTCGAGTGATCTAGTCACAAGCCACTCGCCCGATACCGTCTAATTGACGGGCCGGGTTGAGATAAGAGCCGATATCTGTCGATTTGCGAGAACTGATAGTAGTGGATTCTCACGGTGCACGGTGTACTTAACTTTCAATTGTTTTTTGGGACATCGCAAAAAGTGGAACTGAAATGTGATCTGTGTTGATGGTGTTTTGTTTTATACACATGGCGATACTGAATTAGATCAATCGCGCCTAAAGGACGGCCAAGTTGCCTGCCGGGGTCGCGGGATTGTCTCACTCGGTAACCGTGACCCTGGTACATAAAGGGCTATTGAATACAATATTTTGTTAAAATATGAACACCATGTACCTTTTTGCTCTTTTTTATTATTTCTTATTATTTTATTTTTATAATTTTAGCATAGATTTTCAAGGTACATTGCTTTCATATTATTTATTTTAAATGATGTTATAAAAATATTGTAAAACATTTTTAAAAAGAGTAAGTATGGAGTTTCTTGCCCATTCTTCTTCATACAACCTACCTTTGCGAATGGGTGTAGATTCATTCCCATCCCATCCCATTTCCTTAATTTTAATAATCGACGTTTAAAAGTGCCTCTTTGATGGCCTAATTGAAATAAATAATTTGACTTTGACTTTGAAGGAACACCAGTCTGACAGTCCCTCCCGCCCCACACTGGACGGGAGGACTCATTTGAAGATATTACCACGCAAAAAACAAAAAGGACGGCAAAGTTGGCGCCGTGGCGGAGTGATCAACTGCGTCGTTGTTGTTGTGTCGCGGGTTCGATTCCCGCACGAAACAAATACTTATTTGTATGATCTACAAGTAATTATCCCGGGTCTGGGTGTTTATTTTTTTGCTAGTTATTTTTAAGTTCCGTGTAATAAGAATGCCTTTTTCCTATGACTATACGATTGCTACTAAGAAATATATGTAGATATATTGAAAAACCCAATACAGCTTTGCCCGATTTGTGAACCGAAGCCGGGACCTCATGGTCAGCTGTGGCCCTTACGGTCACTAGACCAACAAGATCCTTTAGACGTAGTTAATTATCAGCAAAACTACGGAAAGAAAAACGTGTTTCAAAATAAATAAAAAACTTTGTAACCAGAACATTGAAAAAAACAAACATTTTGTTAAACGTCACACACATCACGATTTTTACTTCAACGTAGGTATACATTCCTCACTAAACGGTAATTAATTAGTCAATGATTTTAGCACACATTACATCATTTTTATATCATTTCACCTTGAGGAACCACTTCTAATCGCAACCATCAGGAAATACGCCGTGACAAACAGACAGCGTACCGAATTATGTGAGTAACTAGGGATGAGCTGAGTTTTCAGCTATCGATATTCAAGCTTACGTAAAATTAGTCTTTATTATTGAGTTATGTGAGTTTCTTTAAGTTAGGGATGGGCAGAGCTTTCCCTTTCGGCATTTAAGCTAACGTATTTCGAGTAAAGAATTATTCAAGTTTTTATTATTTTGTGAATTACAGCTTTTCTTGCGCAAAAACAAATTCTCAAGAGTCAAACTACAAGCAGAACACAAACCTTTTGGAATAATTTAATTTTAATCTAAAGACGCTTAACCAACTGAAAGTTGTTTAACAAAGGGCATGCGGGCGGCGAGTAAAGGGCAACTCGCTGCCCGACCATGGACCATGCCCGGGTCGACGGCGCGTTGTGTTCCACGCGCGCCTCAAAGAGCGTCAGCAAGATGACGGGCCCCCCCTCTAGAGGGCCAAAGCTTGCTGGGGTCGCAGGACTTATCTTATTACCGTGACCCCGGAACAAAAAGGGCTATTGAAGGACACCGTGGATTTTAGTCAGTACAAGTCTGACAGTCCCTCCCGCCCTGCCCGGGGTGGGAGGACCCATTTGATGATTTTACCACGCTAAAAAAATTGTTTAACAAAACACAAAGGAATGAAAGATTCGACCTTGCCGAGCACGGCTACCATACATAGCTTAGTTGGGTAAATGATGCAGGACGCAAGTACAAGTCCTGCTCCAAGTTGAATTGTTATTTCCACAAAAAACTTTACAATTCACGACGCATACATATATACTATCTAATCTAAAGCATATTTAGATTTCAACCCTATAGCTAAAGTTTGTGAGTATTGCTTTTTTTTTCATAATATGCAAAATAATGATTAAGAAATATCCAGAATAACAAGACATGTGGTATGGCACCTCGAACAAATTCGAAACAAGTCAAGTAAGTGATGTGAATGTCTATAATACTGGGTGTAAGGGACAGCCCTCCGCAAACTTTCAGGGCTTGCTCAGTAGACGAAACTGAACAATCTTACACAATTATTTTTTTCTAATGACACTAAGGAAATGAAAAAAAAATCAGCCTCTCAATACAAACTGTCCAATCAAGTTTATAATTTTCTATGGTGAAGCTGATTTTTTTTTCATTTCCTGAAAAAAATATTTGTGTAAGATTGTTCAGTTTCGTCTGCTGAGCAAGCCCTGAAAGTTTGCGGAGGGCAGTCCCTTGCACCCAGTATACTATCATAAATATCGATAAGTAAGCAAACTATACACCGTGACTTTTTAGTCGTCTTACAACGGCAGCCCAGTTCATGTACCCAATTACTAGAACACGTTTATAATAAAAAAAATAGATATTTAAGAGATTTGAAAAATTTAAAAATTAAATTTTAATTCATTATTATGACGCAAGGAGTAGTTAAAAACGGTGAAAACACCCTTGTCTCATAGAAAATGGAGATGGAATGATCTGCCCGACTATTGCGCTGGGTAGGTATACTCTACAGCTTGATACGTAAACATTTTCATATTTCTAATGTACCTATTTATTAAATATAAAAATTATGTTTAACGATTAAAAAAAAACTAAACTCGCCTAGATGTATTTTAGGTCGGGTACATTAAGTGGACCACTTTTGTAAGACGACTAAAAAGTCAAGGTGTATAGTAAACATTATTACAAAATGACTAAAACCGGAGTTTCTATTGTTGTCCCATGCCTACTGTTAACCAGAAGATCATACCAGAACTAAACTGACACTGTATAAGTAACTCACCTCGACATTTAATTTTACACGACCACGGTCATTTATGTTAGAAAAATTCACAAAATGTGAGTAAGTATGATTGATCACTATTCTGTTGGTCAAACATTTGGAATGTTTCTTTGTAGTTCTTACCTAAATGGCTTTATTAGTTTTTATGATTTTTAAGGTAGCTTTCAACATCATCTTCATCTGCCTACAATGTCCCCACTGCCAGACCACACAGGCGTCCTCTCTGTGAGAAGGAGTGGGCCATAAAGCCTCCTGCAGACACACGCGATTAATCGCGCTGCGACAACGAGCCAAGCTAATTTCCACTCTAAAAATAATCGTGTGTGTCTGCAGGAGGCTTAATCCACCACGTTAGCCCAGTGCGAATTGGTTTCAAGAAGACTAAACATTTACTTACATTGTCGTTATACCTACCTTTAAAATTAATGTCCAATATAAATAAACTAATCTCAATCAAAGACATTTTAATTTGAATATAGGTACTAAAGATAGACAGAAGAAGCTTACAAAATCGTAAACTCGCTCGTCTACTTCTAATAAAACAAATGAGTCAATAATAACACATGTAATTTAACATAGACATTACTTAATTATGGAATCACATTATTTTATTTTTCTAAAGTTTTTTTTTCTGATCTTACCATTTTTCCCGGTTGCTCCTTATCTGTTCTGTGGCTCCTACCCCGTCCCAAATTACTTACACTTTCAATAATATAGGTATACTTTTATGGTTTATGTATAGGTATAACATAGTATTCGATGATTTCAATTTTTCCGGCCCTCGATGATTTCAATTTCACAAAAAAATACGAGTATCTAGACCTACAATTTTCATTCAAAATTTCAAAAAAGTTACCGTGACCCAATATCTGGAACATGTAAATCCTCAGCTGACAGTACTGCCAACATAAAAAGCATGACGAGACACGTGACGGTTGGCAGTCCCGAGCCAGCACTTGACGGCTCAATTGTCTTTGATCACAAATACGTGAATTATTCAACAGTTCCCCTCCCTATGAGAGTTCATAGATCAGGTACGTGGAAAGAATGGTTGGTTTCGTCTATGAATCGGCATGTAGTGAAACTGTTTACTATTATAGTGAATTAAAAAGTTAGTGATTACTTCGGATTTTTCAAACTTTCCCATCGGGAAATCTACCTAACGCTATTTAAGAAGATTTTTTAGGTTGTACAATCATCAGATGAGTCATTCTACCCTGGGTTGAGCGAAAGGGCTTGTAAAGACTTACTGACTAAAAATCTACCCTGTTCTTTCAGTAACCCTTTGCATTCCAGGGTCAAGCTACCTTTTCAGACGGTCACGCGATCCTGTTTAGGAGATTCGGCTTCGCACGTTAGGTTAGGTTAGGTAAGTCTAGTTCAAGATTAAGTAAATTATAATTAACGAAATAATACAATGCTGAAATTGAAAAGTATAACAATAACACAAGTGCCATACATTTACAACTTTTCTAAATTTCTGAAAAAAAAAATCTAAATACTGACAGATTTATTGAGAACTAATTTGTTCCAATTATAATCACTAATTTGACATTTTTCACATATTACACACATCAAAAGTATCTAGGGATCAACATATATTTTTGCAATAACTTTTCTCCTGATTGATATTAATTAAAATTTTCTTTAAGGATTCATCAAATAAAGTGTTTTCGTTTGTCACAGTAACGATAAACCAAGTCACCTTTGCATTAATAAAGAAATTTGCCATTTTCCTAATAAAGGGATTTTTGACATTTGAACCACTAACACAAAAGTTCGAAAAAAAGACTGAAATAACAGTTTTCTTTAAAATTTTATTGGGTAACTTAAACAATTAATAATCCGTGTTTCTACCGCGAACACTAACAACACAAGAACATCGGTTTGGCATACTCAAAATGAGTTCATCCAAATCACGCTGTGGAATGGCCGCCCATGTTCGTTGCAACAACAAAAAAAGGTCTTCTTGCGACTGGATACCCTCCATATTCGGCAGAGCTCTTCTCTGTAGCATATCCCATGCATGCTCAATCGGATTCAAGTCTGGCGACTGAGCAGGCCAGGGCAGGACATTGATGTTAGCTGCGGCGAGAGTCTGCCTTACAACTCTTGCGGTGTGCGGTCGTGCATTATCATGCATTAACTGAAATAAGGGACCGATTTGCACTTGTAGAGGAACGATGACGTCTGATACAATCGTCTCAGCATAAATTTGAGCGTTGAGGTTGCCTCTGATCCAAATCAACTCAGTTCTTCCGCCGATCCAAATACCCGCCCATACCATGATGGTTCCACCACTATAAGGATGGACTTCCTGGCAGGATTTTAATCGCTGTTGGCGTCCAGGGGTTCTCCAGTGTCGTATACGTCTTGTATCCGGTCTCATACCGAAACGAGACTCATCAGAAAAGCACACGAAACGCCATTGTTCTTCTGCCCAATTTCTGTGTTCAAGAGCCCATTGATATCGAATCCTACAATTGTGCATTGCTATAGGTGGTACCCGTAGCGGTCTTCGGGAATGAAGGTTCACTTCATGCAAGCGGTTTCTGACTGTTTGGTCGCTAATTAAGTTCCCTGAAGAGTGATGAAGCCTCACGGCTATCATCATGGCGGTTATTGTTGGAGCTCTTCGAGTTAAGATTTGAATGTATCGGTCTTGTCTCCGTGTGGTGCAGCGATACCGTCCTCCATGGCGCTCAGCCACGGTACCAGTGCTTCGGTAACGTGTCCAAAGTCGACTGATAACACTCTGACTTGTATTCAGAGCTAAAGCCACAGTACTTTGCCGGGAACCAGCTTCTATCATTCCCACGGCTCTGAGCATTTCTTCCCTGCTTAAATGACGTCGCCGCTCTATAATAACGTTGGTTTTAATCAGTAGTAGGGAAACAGTAGCACTAATAATGTCTTCAATGCGTTGTATGTTTTTATAGGGAAAATATTGACAGCTGATTTTCATCTTTTACTCGAATTTGATTCACAGTTCCTGATTCAAATTATGAAATGCACCAAAAAGGATCCATATAAATTTATAAAATCATAAATTTATTACAAAGCCACATCTCAATCTCAAGAAATCCGCATAAAAATGCTTGATCCCTAGACACTTTTGATGTGTGTAAATATTGCCATTAAAGTTTTTCTAATACCCAACAAAATAATAATGACTTTGTATTAAAATGTTTCTGCATGCAAATATTGTAATATTATGTAATGTTAAACACAGTGTAAATTGTTATGAATAAATAAATGATGATGACGATAATCCTAACTACTAAAGACCGTAGTCTGTCTCTGAATGGAAAAAAATTAAGTAGGTACACAATAGTCACAAATATATTCACTTCTGTAAAACATTCAGTAGTCACCGTTCTTGCCATAGAGATCGCAGTGAAATCGAATTCGCATAAGGGCACCGCGACAAGTGAAACTCACTGGCGTCATTTTAAAATTGAAATGGCATGACCCGTCATTTCTAACTGCCTGAGTGAAAAGGGCGACCACTTTTCTAGCTACACAACGTGTAACGTTACTAACGCAAAACCTCTCGTGGGGTAACTCAGCCCATGTTACTGAACAATGTTTGTTCTAAGACTTTTGGAAATTCGCAAAAAAAAAATACTTTTTCATACAAAATGAGAAATTGATCGGGCCCATCAGTATGAAAAATCATTTTTTTTTGCGAATTTCCAAAACTCGTAGAACAAACATTGTTCAGTAACATGGGCTGAGTTACCCCACGAGAGGTTTTGCGTTAGTAACGTTACACGTTGTATAGGTGCGAGACGAGCAACATTTGCTACCAGAGAGAAAAGTATTCTAAAAAAAGTAAATTTTACCTAAATCCATTTCATAATTTACACGTTCGTACCAAAGTACCCAGAATCGTAAATACCTAGAAACGAGACTTCTAAAACAACCTAAAAAGCTACATAAAAATAATAATTAAAAAAACAAAACTTCCTATTAAAAAATACATAAGTAAACGTAACAAGCCCGGAGCGTAACAGAGCTAATAATTACTATCCGTTTGAACTCCTTTAAGAATTCTTAAAGAGATTAAAAGAATCATTATATATTCTCACTTGAAGGACGCGCCACTTTGAAAGAGACAGGCCAGATTAAAGCCACGCTTCAGGCATTTCGTTTCTTCAGAAATTTCACGTTTTACAAGCATTTTCCGGGATAAATTAATTAGGTATATGGAGTTTTAGATTTCTGGGAACTTCTTGATGTTCAGTAAGTTGCTGAATTTGTTGGTAACAGTTACATGCCCTGGAACATTAAGAGCAATTTAAAGGCAAGATGGGTTTTAGTCGGGATCCATTTCGGAAATTGTTTTTTGTCCTAATGTAATTTGGCATAACAATACCTTGCAAAAATTGTTTTGTGGCATACAGTTTGTGGCATAGTATGGAGGACTGGACTGGGACTAACCTTGCAGATATAAAAAGGCTCTGTCTACATTCTAAGAAACAAAAGTAGGCGATGATATACTGTCGTAACATGCAAATGGATAGGGAGCCGTTGTAGTCGGTTTTACATTATTACATTGTCTTCCGTTCCATCTGGAAAGGGTTTTTTTTCTTAAAACCTTTGCCCCACACTAGGATTTTCTCCTGTGTCGTGGGGCGTTTACAAACATATAAACTCACATACACAAACGCCCAGACACGAAACAACTACTACAGAAATGAGGTTTTTCGGGTTTTAAACTCATCTTCATCATAGACTCGCATAGGTATACAAACACCCAAACCCTTGTGGCTTAGATCATATTTATAAATATTTGCTCCGTATGGGGATCGAACTGGCGCGACTCACAACGCGGCAGTCAATCTCTCCGCCACTACGCCAACCACGGTGCTGTTTCTTCAATAATGTACAACATCAATGTTAAATATTTCCAAAAACACAGTCCTACCTCCACCATTATAATATTTACCCTATCATCCTAAAAGCACATTTCTCCGCCACTTAAAATTACCCTGCACAATTACCCCGCTGCTAATTTTTACCCCTCTTCACCCCGCAAAATCCTTAAGATCCCATCTACCCGCGGGCCACGTCTTTGTACATTTTGTCAAAACGTTAATTAAGAAACTGTGTACCTTATACCGTAATCTGCGAATGAGGGATTATCTTTGAAGTTCACTTGTATAGGTACTGCTGTTATACTTTGAGATTTTAGTTATTAATTATTTACGTAATCGTATCTGTATGTAAAGTTATCGTGTATGCTTTAACAAACATTTATCTCCTGTGACTAGAACCTTTTGGACTGATTTAAAAAAAGAGGTTCCAAGTTCGATCGATGTTTTGAATTGTAAACACCGTACTTATGTTAATGAAAAATGTATGTTTTTGAATTAATTAATTTAATAAAAATAAAAGTACTTAAATTACAATTTTTTTAATTTCGTAAATAGGCTATTTAACAGTATCAATAAATTATAAATCTATTAAGTCCGTTATACAGTTTTGAAAAATAACGGACACATATTTTTTCTTAAGTAAAATCAATGAATATTTACCAAGATATAACACATCAAACATCAATTCAAAAAAATGTACTAAATTGTGACGTATTGGCAATTTTGAAAGCATCATATCTCCGTCAATTTTGGTTTGCGTAAAAAAATAAAAAATACGGGTCAAATATTATTTGATAATCTAACTGACGGATTAATTAGAATTTTTTAGTCAAATAGCCTATTCCTGAAATGTCATCCTCTGCGAAGCACAAAGCACTGTCAGACTTGACTGTCTATAAATCAACTTGTTCCTTTTGTTGCCCTTTGCGCTCCAGGGTCAATGTGCGAAAACCGTTTGCAATACGTTAAATTTCTATAGCAGCTTTCAAGATCACAAGCTTTCGGTAACATAAGTCAACCAAACTAATACATTCTTCACTTTCCCAGCATCGTTATAAATGTCTCTTCGTCGAGGCCCTTTATTACTGTAAAGGGCCTAGACGAGGCCCAGGCTTAGGCCTTACATCCAATCTAAACCACAATCACACAAAGTTACCATGTCTAATACTAACAACTTTATCTAAATACGGCAGTTTAAGCAATAGACAGACATCGCCGCGGGGCAACTTAGTTTGTTTGTACACTGTTAACGGTAGTTTATTAATTAGGGTTTGACAAATTGTGCGGTTCAACCCTCCGTCTAACCTTTGTTTAGTTATGAGCTGGGAATTTAATACTGTTTGTGTGGGACGACAATTGTGGAAGATTTCTTGAAGGGAATCTTGTATAATTGTCTTGATTACGAAGACAATGTGTCTTGTTGATTTTGATTATAAACTAAATTTATACGTGGCTTAATAATTACAGCTGCACAGGCCGATCTTCCGGGTTAAGCCGTGCTTACCGAAGCTGGTCTGTGGATGGGTGACCATCTGTCATAGCGAGTTTCCTCCGTGCCTCGAAAAGCACGTAAAGCCGTTGGTCGAGGCTGTCATTTCTAGATCTTTGACAGTCGTTTCTATTAGTCAAAAGCTCAAAGTCTAACAATTAATCTTACCATGGGGAATTACCCAGTTACTGGGTTGTAAAGTCCGATAGGCAGTCGCTCCATGTAAAATACAGATATTCAGCTGCATCTGGTTCGACTGGAAGCCGACCCCAATATAGTTGGGAAAAGGCTGGGCAGATGATGATGACTAAATTACTACGGAATCCTAAAAAATGTGGTATTAGTAGCATTTTCGCCCTTCAAGTTTCATGTAAAAAAAAACCCTATTTCCTCTTCTCTTAATCTTTAGGGTTCCTATTTCCGTTCATATTTAAGCAAAATCTTTTAAGCGATGGGTCGCGGTACTGTCTAAACAAGTTACCGTGGCCCTGGAACTTAAATGGCTTTTGAAGGAACACCGTGGATTTTAGTCAGTACGAGTCTGACATTCCTTTTCGGTCGATCCAGAGCAAGAGGACTAATTTAATGATTTTACCACAAAAAAATAAAACAAATCTTTTAAGCGATTTTGAAGTGAAAATGATACCATTTGAAGGAAATATAGATAACTAGCAGTTCGCCCGCGACTTCGTCTGCGCGTATTTCGAACTTTTTATCTGTGAATTTCAGTCTACTCCCGGCCACCCTCCTTATGGGATACTTTTGGAAAATCTAAATCAATATCCAACAAAAATTCTATCAACCCAAAAACAACCCCTCAGGGGTTCAAATTTCACAAAATCCCGCCTGAGGTAGCACTTACGTCCTAAAACAAACCCATAAGCAAAATTTGAGACTCCTATCAAGAACAAGTCGCATCTTAGTGAGCATCTTTTTTTTAGCGAGTTAAATTCATCAAATGAGTCCTCTCACCCAGGGCAGAGTAGGAGGGACTGTCAGACATGTATTGACAATTCAATAGCCCTTTACGTTCCAGGATCACGGTATTCGTTAGTCCCGCGACCCCGACAGGCTTTGGCCCTCTAAGGGGAGGCCCCGTCATTGTGCTGACACTCTGTGAGGCGCGCGTGGAACATAACGCGCCGTCGACCCAGGCATGGTTCATGGTCAGACAGTGAGTCGCCAATTATTCGCCGTCTACATGCCCGCGCCTACGTTGGCCGGAGATCGTCTTGCGACGTCCGTCGCAGTGTGCGTCTACCACTGCGGCTGGGCTGTAAGGTGGACGCTGTCCTCTCCCTCACGCGTCCCGACTCCTCCTTCGCTAGCATGCCCGCCGTGATTACGGCATGCCCGAAAGTGTGCGATGGCCGCGCCCTAAAACTCTCTATGCATATTTTGAAACTCCCAGCATTTGTAATAACGAAGTTTCATGCAAACTATCAACCCCAAAAACATCCTCTTAGGGATAGAATTTCAGAAAATCCCGTCATAAGCAGCATCTACGTTCTAAAAAGAATCCCTATGCAAAATTTGAAACTTCTACCTCTCAACCCCAAAACAACCCTTTGGGGTTGGATTTCGTAAAATCCCATCCTAGTGAGCATTAAAGTCCTAAACATAACCCCCATGCAAAATTTGAAACTCCTAGTGCTTGTAGTAACAAAGTTTCATACAAACTCCAAGCCCAAACACAACCCCTTAGGGGTCGAATTTCGCAAATCCCGCCTTAGTGAGTAGGTAATTACTTCCTAAAAAGAAACCATTATGCAAAATTTGAGACTCCTAACTATCAACCCTAAAAACAACCCCTTAGGTGTTGAATTTCCAAACATCCCGTCTTAAGTATCACCTACGTCCTAAAAAGAACCCTCATGTAACATTTGAAACTCTTAGTACTTGTAGTAACAAAGTTTCATTCAAATTATCCATGCCGAAAAACAACCCCTTAGGGGTCAAATTTCACAACATCCCGTCTTGGTGAGCATCTTTGTCCTTAAAAGAATCCCCATGCATAATTTGAGACCTCTATCTATCAACACCAAAAACAACCCCTTAGGGGTCGAATTTCGCAACATCCCGTCAATGTGAGCATCTACTTCCTAGAAATATTCCCCATGCAAAATTTGAGACTCCTAGCACTTAAAATAACGAAGTTTCAAACAAACTATCAACACCAAAAACAACCCCTTAGGGGTCGTATTTCAAGAAACCCCTTTCGTAAGTAGTACCTACTTCCTAAAAAGAACCCGCATGCAAAATTTGAAATTCCTAGTACTTGTAGTAACAAAGTTTCATACAAACTATCAACCCCAAAAACAACCCCTTAGGGGTGGAATTTCGCAAAATCCCGTCTTAGCGAGCGCCTACGTCCTAAAAAGAACCCCTATGCAAAATTTTAAACCCCTAGCCCTTGTAGTTTCTGAGATTTCGTGTCCTATGAGTGAGTGACCTTTCGCTTTTATATATATAGATTTGCATTATTCATTATTACTAAAAAACATGGAAATTAACTCCATATATCCGTAACAATTCACAAATGAATACCTATTATAATTTTCTATGTTCGACGTCTCACGTCTCACATGCCCGGTGGCGCTATCTAGTGGCGTTCTGTAAACAATGTTGTTAAGGCGCTCCCTCACCGCGAGCATTCACCTGTAATGTAAGATAAAACTGCGCAATTTGATGCTCTATTGTCTTCAAATGTTCGAATCTGTAACGTTACATTATAGGTGAATGTTCGCGGTGAGGGAGCGCCCTTACGGAGCATGCAAAAGTGAGCACTGAAATCATGACGCGTTCGTTCGTTCACTTCTATTTGTCCTTATAGAAAATATTTAGTAAAAATAAGAAATAATTAACAAAACAAATTAATTGCCATCGACTTTGGTATGGATGAATTTGATGCTCAATTTATTTTATTATTATTTTAAGTACCTAGGTAGGTAAATTTGGTAGGCATCTCATATCTACTTTTTTTCAATCTTCGCTGCGCCTGCTTGGTGGATTACAATTACAACCCACTCTCTGTCACAAGAAGGAAGCCTGTGACCCAACAATGGGAAAATGATAGGCTAACTAAGCTATGTTACTATCCTTAAATTAAGACCGCACTAGGCGGAACTGCACTGCAGCGGAACTGAACTACACGATGCTCAACTATGCAGTGCAGTTCGGTTGCAGTGCAGTTCCGTTGCCGCTTAGTGTGTGATGTCTCGTATAATTTCATATAAAGAATGCTTTGACGTTTTGACGTGAAGTTTTTGTTGAGGTCTACATTATATATTTTTTTTAGTTTTATCATTCTCTTATTTTAGAAGTTACAAGGGGGGACACACATTTTACCACTTTGGAAGTGCCTCTCGTGCAAACTGTTCAGTTTAGAAAAAAATGATATTATTAGTAACCTCAATATAATTTTTAAAGACCTATACATAGATACGGACACGTACTCGTATGGGTTTGGTGAAAAAAAATTGTTGAGTTTCAATTCTAAGTATGGAGGGCACCCCCAAAATTTGTTTTATTTTTATTTTATGTAAAAATCCTAATGCGGTTCACATAATACATCTACCTACCAAGTTTCAACAGGATAGTTCTTATACTTTCGACAAAACTGGCTGTGACATACGGACGAACAGACAGACAGACATGACGAATCTATAAGGGTTCCGTTTTTGCCATTTGGCTACGGAACCCTAATATAATATTGTGTTGAATAGCCCATTTATCGAGGAAGGTTATAGGATATATAACATCACGCTACTATTAATAGGAGCTGAGCAGTGAGGATGAAATGCTGGCAACAGCTACTTTATAATATATAATAATAATATATGTATTTAATAATTATTCACTTTATTCGGTGGCGGAACTAAGCGCACTTCTTTTTTGTTCTAATTTGCTTCCGTGCGAAGCCGAGGCGAATCATTCAACAAATAACAGTAAATAAATAACATTATTAATAATTATATAAGCTATGTTTTTATTTGTAATCAATCACTTGTATACATAACACCTATTAATTTAAAGTAAGCACAAGAAACTAAACTGTAAAAATGTTTTATTTTTTATATTTTAATTGTTACCTAATAAGGAAACGCCAAAAACAAATCAGTTAAATTAATATGAACGACTTTAAAATAGTTGTACCTAATCGTTTTGCCTGTACCTATTATTTTTAATTGGCATTATAGTTACAATATACCCATTTACGTTCGCACACTAGGTACAGACGCCAGCAGGTCAACCTACCCGAAACTGTCAGATTTTACCAATCGAACATTAACCTTCCAGTATTGTGATAAGGTTGAAAATCTATTGAAGAAATTTGGCAGATTGTGGTAGCTTGATGTGCTGGCGTCTGTACATATTATTTAAAATATAAAAAAAAAATAATGCCAACGGAGCCTCAAAGATCTCGTATAGACAATTTTGTTTTTAATGCCCATTAATTAGATTTCTATGTCATAATTTCACTGAGGATCTTGTGAGCCCAAATGAAGAGGAATAATCATAAAAATAATGTAATAATAAAAAAATACAAACAAAAATTTAACAGTATTATTAGAAAATCCTGGCTTTTAAGTATCTTACTGAAAATAGTTAAACTGTGTATTCGTACTATTATTTTATAATGTATTTTTTATATTTTTGTACGAATATTTAAAAATCAGAGTCTAAAAAATTAAAAAAGTAAATAATAAAATCAAAACATTTCAGAACGATATCTAACTAGGTACAATTTAAACTCAATCCATCAAATCCATCCATTCATTATCTAAACTTTCATAATTATCAATAACAATTATTCCGTAACATCCGATGCATCCATATCGTATAACGCACACTGTGACGCACACGCAACTTTCCGAAATCACGAACCCTTGTTAGGGAACCCTAAAATATTAAATAATAATGGATATTCGGTGCGACGGTGTTGCCCTATTATTAAATCATGGCGGCTCGGGCAACAATTAGTGATGTTCTCACAGCGCTGGACAGTCACTACGATCATTAAAATGTTCGAAAAAAGAATTCCGTCTTATTTGTTAGAAAAAAAAAATGTGATGTGAATGTTTCATTATACTTAGGAAGGAAGGTACTAGGATATTATTATCAGCCTATATTATTTTCACAGCTATGACACAGAAAGCCTTATAATGCCTGCAATGTCTCCTAGATTTTACCCGTTTTCAAAATAGGAAGAGGGTCTCAATTCGACTGTATATATTTTGGCTCCAGAACATGACGGTTACCTCACGATAATTCTCGCGGTATTATCTACTTAGAATTAATATGATGTGGATATTAGATACGTGTATCAACGCAATATCATCACCTGCCTAGCCTTTTCCCAACTATATTGTGGTCGGCTTCCAGTCGAACCAGATGTAGCTGAATATCAGTATTTTACATGGAGCGACTGGCTCCTATCGAATCTCCACAACCCAGTAACTGGGTTTTACGATACCCCATCGTAAGACTGGTTGTCAGACTTTTAGGTATCAACGCACTATAAGTAATGTATTATCAATTTCTATACCCAAAGAAAGTGCGTGTACCCATGGATGCAAGTGGCGAATTGTCGTTCGGCGTGGCGGTCTAAGGGGGAGGCCTATGTTCAGCAGTGGACGTCTTCCGGCTGATGATGATGATGATGATGATACCCAAAGAGCTTCCTTATGTTACACCAACAGTCGCGTAGTCTTTGTAGTACAGCGGAGCACCCCTTCTGTTAGTAGCATTCGCAGTTCACAGGTTAGCTGTAGTTTTCCCATGAAGCTTTCATATCTCAGATTTGAGTATCAGCGGATCTTAGGCGCCCATTACACGGTCAATCTAGATTGCAATCCGAGATCTCGGATCGAGATCATGGATCACTGGATCGCATCTTAACATTACACGTTCAATCCTGATTTCTTCAGTCCGTGTATCGTAACCACCGCGTTAACACCTGTTGCCATGGATATAAATAAAGTTAAAGCGGTAGTGTCCCTTGTTTTAGCCTTAACGTTGAAAAAAAGGATTCGAAAAAGGCGCGGGGTTAAACAGTGGTTGCTCAATAGAGAAAAATGTACACTCATTATTTTGAATCTACTAAATGAAATCCAAAAACTGTTGAAGTTGACGATTATAAAAAAAAACTACACTATACATCAACACCTGTTGGTCTAGTGGTTAGTGACCCTGACTGCTATGCCGGAGGTCGTGGGTTCGATTCCCACCCAGGACAAATGTTTGTGTGATGAGCATGATCATTTTGTTGATTTGTTCTGTGTCTGGGTGTAATTTATCTATAATAATGTATGTATATGGAAATATATAAGTATGTTTATCAGTTGTCTAGTACCCATAACACAAGCTCTGCTTAGCTTGGGACTAGATGGCGTTGTGTGATAGTTGCGGAATATTATTATTATTATACTCTTTATTCATTTTAAACACTTATTTGTTACATTTTTAAATTTTTTTACAAAAAAGGAATAATAGAAAACATTTAAAAATACGAGGAGCGCGTGTCATCGTCGTCCATTTTCAAAGAGCGCACAGCTTGTACTGACGCGATCTTGCGCTTACACGTTCAATCTTGATCGCGATCAGGGGATCGCAATCTGGATTTCAAAATATCTAGATAATTTTGTGATCAGATACATCAATCCGTCAATCTAACTCGTACATTATCAATCTGGATCGTGATCATTGATTTTGATCGCGGATCGCGATCTAGATTGACCGTGTAATGGGCGCCTTAGAGCAGTGGTGGCCCAGTGAGAGCAGTGGTGCACGAGTCGTGGGTTCGAACCCCGCCAGGCGCATTAATTTGTGTAATTTATTTCATCACGACTGCTCTCAAAACGATTGATAACTGAGTGATGTGATATCATAATCACAATTTATTGGTTTGGTGATTTGAAAATGCTTAAAAAAATAATAATGGTTCTTCACAAAACTAACTTTGACATCCATTGGACAAACTTTTTAAAGAAATTCTAAAGTGTAAAAAGTCCGGCTGTTTTTTTGTTTGCCGATAATTTGACAAGAAATTCTCAGCTTAATAACTCACTAATAAAAATCATTCGTTTAATAAATATAAAGTCAGTAACATCATTAAATGATTCTTTCAAATATTTCAAATGGTCACCTAACGATTCGTAATTACTTTCTTAGTAATCAATAATAACATAAAATAATATGAAAAAAACATTAATTTATTCATATGGCTACTGTGAATTTAGATGTACACCATTATACAAACTAGTTTATTGATTTATTCATAGCTACTACAAATTGAATGCTAAACATTATCATATTGTATTGTTATTGGAGTTAACAGGTTTTTAAATCACCATCTATTGAAGTTAAAAGCTCAAGAATTAGTAAAAGCCTCGGTTAGTCAATTATCCAATCAAGCTTCAAAGGTAACTTTTACTTAAAACCCGAGCATTGTTATCGTGAAAAGGGAACAAAAGCTGTGTAGGCAGATGCTTATTATGTTTCCAGTTGAGTAGCTCCCCAGGCCCACAACCGACGCCATTGCTATTAACAAGCGTAACCAGATTATCTCGTCAATAATTCGGCACACTCACCACACAAATAAAAACAATTATATATTTTTTCCTCAATGAGTTTATTGCGGCAGAACAATAAATGAAGCTGATCATATAACGTTTACTTTCAACATCAATTACGAATACTCTACACGATATCATGTCGTACGTCGAGTCCATTAATATTTATAATATTCGAGTCCGTATTGCACTTCGCTTCACAAACGCCAACTCAACACCCAAGCTGCTATCCCTATTAACTTAGAGTTCGTGGGATCGATAATTACGATATATTTGTCTAAATATCACAAGAAAATACAAAAACGAAATACGAAATAGAATTAACACAATTAAAATTATTAACAATTAAATATACAGAGTCTGTCGCTTCAAGACGTGAGGTATCACCAGGGCGAGCGAGGGTGGCGCGGGCGTCATGACACAGGCACGTGGTGCTGGTACAGTTGCTCCTGTCGCTCACATAGGGAGGTCATCTTCTTGAACGACTCAGAGGTCTCGCGAAAAAGCAGGTTGGCATCGTCCCGGGGCCGCGCGTGTGCCGCGTCCAGCCGCCCCGGTGAGATCACCGGCGGAGACGACGCCGATAGAGGTGACAACGACTCCCGCGCCGACTGCGCGCCCGCGGCCGCCCCGTACGGCCCGCCACCTGCCTGTGGCACTCCGTTACCCATCAGAAAAGGGGACGGAAAAAACCCGCGCTCACCGAACTGTGGAAACAGCCCCGCTTGCAACGCAGTCAAGTTCCGACTGTAGAATTTCATAGTTTCAGTCACGTAGCTGGGAAGCTGAGATGCTTCCTCGTTGCCACCGTATCGCAGGCTCTCTAGTGTTGAGGCGAGCCCTTTTATATCTGCGTATAATTTATTTAGGAGTTCAGCATTGACTTCGAACGCTGGTTTCTGTTCCGGCGAGCCAGTGGACAGCAGCCGCCGATGCAGGTCAACGTTCGAACTGTGTCGGTCTCGACTCCGCCGAGAAGGGAAGGCGGCGTCACAACCGTTCACCTCACACGGATGAAGCAATTTCAAATGATCATTTCTGTAATGCATGCGCAATGTGAAGTGGTTCTGAAATACTTTCCCACAAGCGGTGCATCGGTCGGGGTTCTCGTCATCTATGGGTATTTCTAGGTCGTTGATATCTGACCTGTCATCTGTTCTGTCGCTGCTAGCTGACGGGGACCGGGCTCTCGCTAAGCGCTCCTCCAATGTATGTAAGTCACTCCCGCTATCGCTCGGGGTATACAGATCGGACCGTAATCTCAGTCCTTCACGAACAACGCTGGGTGCACTCGATTCATCGTCCGACTCACTCTCAGCTTTCACACGCGTCACCGATTCCGAGTCCACAGTAGCTTCCTCACCGTTCTGAAATGACTCCGTACTTTCAGGCTTTTGTTTCTTGAGCGATAAGGGTTCCTCCTCAGCACGGCTCGAACTGGGAGTTGACAGGTTTCTAAATAAATCCGCTTGATATTCTTCATCGGACACGTTGTATTCATTGTTTTGTGAACACCGGGTGGGGTTGCCGCTCTTCCTCTTACGTTTGTTAGGAACGTGTGACGACGTCTTATCGTCCGAGGCGGTGGGGTCAGCGCGACTGTTTACACTATCAGGTTTCACAATAACGGGTTTGGTATCGTCTCTGTTTTTATTTACACTTAAATCTTCAGGTTCATCTTCGTAATTCAATCGTTCTACAACTGGAGATGTAGTCCGTTCATCAGATCTATCTTTATGATCGTCATCAGAAACATCATCATTAATTTCACTATAATTATTGGACTCCTCTTCGTGTATAATATTATGAGGTTTGGCAAGATCTAGTGCACTACGGTGATGATGTTCATCTGCATGTGGAAGCTTTCTGTACATTTTCTCAATTTCACTGAAGTTGCGGAGGTCATCGAGTGGCACACGCGGAGGGAGTGGAGTAGAACCCGGAGGCCCGCTGAGCTGCGGAGGTAGACGTGCAGCCAGCTCAGGCGGCAGCAGCCCGGGAGGAGGTATGGGCAGGCGCACGAGTGCCGGCAGCAGTGGGAACGGTTGTGCCGACCGGCCGTCGTGTGCCGATATCTTGCGCCGCACGTGCGGCGAGTGCAACTTGGGATTCGGGTTAGCACTGTGCCGGTTCCTCGACCGCCGCGAACTAAACATCATGGTGCATCCTTCCACTGTACACTTGTGCATCTCTCGCAGGTGCACCGCCGAAAAGTGAATTTTTAACGCGCCTTTATCGCAGAAAGTCTTGAGGCAGACGTTGCACTGCACTCTCTTCTTGCCAGTTGCGGGGTTGACGAACTGGACGCCGAGGCCGAGAGGCCACGGGGCCGGCGGCGGGTCGCGCCTGTCCGGCGGATACTCGGGCGACCGGCGCTCGTCGCTCTTGTCGTCATCTCGGCCGCTGAAGCTGGCGCCGAGCTTGCGGAAATCGAACTGAGGCGCAGGTTGAGTCACTCGAGGCATCATAAAATAGTCCAGACCGGCCGGGAGGCCGGGAACCGCACCGTACTCTTTGGGTTCCATCACGTCACTGTCATAATATGCGCGCGTAGTGCGAAGCGGGTGGCGCGCGTCGCGGCCGCTTTGCGACTGAGGACGTGCGACACAGGTGACCGAGCGCGGGCGGCAAGCGACAAAGGCCAGCGGTGCGGGGGTGTGAGGGCGGCGCGGCGGGCGTGAGCGGGTATGGGGTGAGGGGGCGCGCGGGGGGTGTACGGCCGCAGGTGGGAGGAGCGAGCGCTGGGCGGAGCGGATCGATGCGGTGGGGACACGCGACACTCGCGCACTCCGCCACTGTAAACACTGGAGAACTAAAGCATCGCATGCCGTTACGTAACGAGCCACATACGCCACGATTGCACATAGCCATACACGAACGATTGCATACCGACTCAGTTCCGTGTCTAATTATAGAGATGTCGACCGCTTCGTGAAGGAACGATCTAACTTCAGTTCGTTTTAATCTCTGACAAACCTAAACAAGTCAATTTAACCGTCTCTAACAACTCCACTCGTTATTTTGCAATTAAAAGCGAAAAAAATAGTTCCCATTTTTTGTTGCGTATCTTGAACTTCAAATTCACGAAAACAAACTTAGCGGCTCAACCTGTTTCGTGGAATCGTAACGCGGCGCTACTTGAACGAAAACGTTTCTTGGAAGCTCTGAATTTAACTCTTGAATGGAGTAATCTTGACACAGCTGAAACTTCAGTACCTACTTAGGTAGGTACTACTCAGAAATGTGTAGAATTGTAAGTTTTATATGCAGACGAAAAAGCCGAAATAATTTCAAGTAGTACTTTTCTTTTTTTTTTTTTTTTGTTTTTCGACATTTAATAAATATCCTCTCCTCTATTTCTAATTCTGAACATTTTTTAAGCTCATAGAATAGTTTTATCAACTTTGATCATTTCGATTACGACTACCTTCATATGAATTAGTTACTTTATTCTAGATGAGCAGTACCTACTGACCAGGTGGACTATTCAACAATCGAATCGTGGGTTCGAACCATAGAAAGAACTTTATTGACTAAATTATTTCATCATCATTAAAATAGCGATAGCACGATTGGCAAAGGGTTCGATTCTCAAACGTAACAAAGAGGTAGGTATTATTTTGTATGATTTTCAAGTACTCTACCTAGTTGTTCCGGGTCTGACTGGCTGTTTGTGTATGCAAGTTTAAATGGCACAGGAAAATATCCTAGTGTTTGAAATCGTTTTAAACAATAAAACTGCCATAATATCTTAGAGCAAAACTTCTAACATTCACAAACTGCCACGGGGACTATGCACGCAGAATAGCAGCCCGCTCTGCTTCCCAGAAAATAGTCCAGTTTCCCAGCTGTGGGTACGTTAGGTAAAGAAAGGCTTTTTTTTGCTATTACGCTTTGCTTGCTATCCTAAATTCTATATTGATTCGGTTCGTCATATTCTAGTTATTATCTAAGTAAATGAGTTTTTTGAGTATAGTCATAAATATTTTTACATAGATATTATACTATACGCATGGGTAGCAAATTTCATGAACATCAGGCAGTTTAAGTGCAGACACAAGGACATCAGTCTACTCCAATTTGTCATTATTTTTTTTCAATACATTTTCAACTTAATCACAAAACAAGAAGGTTCACGTTTAATTTATAGATTAGGGTAGCTTAATGCTCTGTCGTCTGTACCACTACCTTACAGAATGATTTGCATAGAAAATATCGTATCAGAAGTTTCAGAAGTAAGACTTATTGATGTACTAGCTGCTGCCCGCGACTTCGTACGCGGATTCTGTTGCTTATGCCAGCGGCACGGGGTCGTCAAAATCGAACATCTGATAAGTCTGATGTCCAATTTCAAGAGCCCGGGTAAAAAAATAAATGGGCGTTTTGGCCTGTAGAGTCAAATTTTTATTCATCATCTAAAATTAGTTCTAAACTGTTACCGCCTTTACTGCGTGGAGGTACTCCCAGCTTATGTTATTTTAAAATTATACAGTGAAATTAGTGATAGCTTTGATTTCCACATCAGGTGTTCCAGATCTTCAATTTTATACGTCAACAGAGAGTGCTCATCACGTAGAACAACTCTTGCTAAGACGTCGTTCCTATACTTATATGTTGCTGGAGAGAGCTCATCACGAAGAACAACTCTTGCTAAGACGTCATTCCTATACTTATATGTAGCTGGGCTCTTGGTGCCCCACATCAGGTGTTCCAGTACTTCAATTTTATACGTCAACAGAGAGTGCTCATCAGGCTGAACAACTTTGCTAAGACGTCATTCCTATACTTATATGTAGCTGGGCTCTTTGTGTCCCACATCAGGTGTTCCAGAACTTCAATTTTATACGTCAACAGAGAGTGCTCATCAGGCTGGACAACTTTGCTAAGACGTCATTCCTATATTATTTTATAGTGTAGCTGGTCTCTAGGAGTTGCACATCATGTGTTCCAGATCTTCAATTTTTATACATCAACAGAGAGTGCTCATCAGGCTGAACAACTTTGCTAAGACGTAATTCCTATATATGTTATGGTGTAGCTGGGCTCTTGGTGTTCTACATCAGGTATTCCAGATCTTCAATTTTTATACGGAAACATAGAGTGCTTATCAGGTTGAACAACTCTTGCTAAGACGTCATTCCTGTAGGTATATGTTATAGTGTAGCTGGGCTCTTTGTGTTCCACATCAGATGTTCTAGTTCTGCAATTTTTATACGGCAACAGAGAGTGCTTATCAGGCTGAACAACTCTTGCTAAGACGTCATTACTGTATATGTTATAGTGTAGCTGGGCTCTTGGAGTTCCACATCAGGTGTTCCAGATCTTCAAATTTATTATCTCAGCAGAAAATGCTCATCACGTGGAACAATTTTTGTTTCGGCTCCATTTTTGTATCTCTTATAGTTTAGCTGGTCTGTTGCAGTTCTGCACCAGGTGTTCAAGTTTTTAAGATAAGTTATAGCCTATATGTTGGCCAGACTTAATACCTATACAACAAAAAAAGAATCATTCAAATCCGTCCAGTACTTTTTGAGTTTATCCCGGACATACATACAGACAAACAGACAAACAGATAAACAGACAAACAGACAAAAATTCTAAAAACTATATTTTTGGCTTCGGTATCGATTGTAGATCACACCCCAAGTATTCTTTAAAAAAAATATTCAATGTACAGTTTTGACTTTCCTACCATTTTATTATATGTATGTATAGATGTACTATCGCTATACAGGGTGTCCAGTAAAGAATGGATAACCTTGGAATGGCTCATAGTAGAACAAAAGGCGATTCAGAAAAAAATCCAAAAAAAAATCAATACCGAGTATTTCCTAAGATATGTCACTTTTAAAAATTTTGATAATTTTTGGTACCCTACTTTACATTCTTGCACACCGCGACCACAAATTGTTGAAATCCACCATTTTTTTACTGTTAAAATAATCTACATTAACTGAGCTGATAGATGAGCAATAAATAGTAACACTGTTAATACACGGCTTTTCAAAAAATTAACTTGAAATAGAGCTTTAGTGAAAAAAATGAGAAAAAATTTCGTTCTGACAAAGTTTAAGCAACCATAGCATGAAAAAAACGTATGGCAACACAGGTGACCAATAATTTTAAAATAATATGCACGTAATGCAGATTTCAAAAAGGTATTACTTGTCATTGTACGTAATGTAAATAATGAATTATTGCTAATTGTGTTTGAAAGGAGAGAAAATTACTGCTGAGAAAAGTTTGAAACATTTAGGTATTCCAGGTAAACCCCATACATTTTAAGAATTTCACCGAAGTAAAAAAAAGTCTCATCTTCTAGATGCTTCGAATGACACCTATATCAAATCTGTTGGATACCTTCACCCAGGTTAGGTTAGCAAATTGCTCTCCTTTCAAACACAAATAGCAATTATTCATTATCTTCAATAGGTACAATGACGAAAAAAACGTATGGCAACCCAGGTGACCAATAATTTTAAAATGAAATGCACTTAATGCAGATTTCAAAATGGTATTATTCATCATTGTACCTATTGAAAACAATGAATAATTGCTATTTGTGTTTGAAAGGAGAGAAATTGGCTTACCTAACCTAACCTGGGTGAAGGTGGGTGAAGGTATCCAACAGATTTGAAATAGGTTTCATTCGAAGCGTCTAGAAGATGAGACTTTTTTTTTCTTCGGTGAAATTCTTAAAATGTGTGGGGTTTACCTGGAATACCTGAATATTTCAAACTTTTCTCAGCAGCAATTATCTCTCCTTTCAAACTCAATTAGCAATAATTTATTATTTACATTAGGTACAATGATAAGTAATACCTTTTTGAAATCTGCATTACGTGCATATTATTTTAAAATTATTGGTCACCTGTGTCGCCATACGTTTTTTTCATGCTATGGTTGCTTAAACTTTGTCCCAATGAAAATTTTTCTCAATTTTTTCACTAAAGTACTAATTCGAGTTCATTTTTTAAAAAGCTTTTTAGTAGCAGTGTTACTATTTACTGCTCATCTATTAGCACAGTTAATGCAGATTATTTTATCAATAAAAAAATGTTGGAATTCATCAATTTGTGGTCGTGGTGTGCAAGAATGTAAAGTAGGGTACCAAAAATTATCAATATTCTTAAAAGTGACATATCTTAGGAAATACTTGGTATTGATTTTTTTTTGTATTTTTTTCTGAATCGCCCTTAGTTCTACTATGACCCATTTCAAGGTTATCCATTCATTACTGGACACCCTGTATATACTTACCACCGTAAAGACTATTTCTGCTTGCAGAGTTATAACTTTCACTTCCTAGGCCCTTTGTTTTGACCATTCATCCTATTCATAAAAAAGGGTCAACCGTTTCATAAAAAAGGTGGCCAGTTCACAGATGTGGGATACTGCGCACGCGATTTTGTTTTAAAAGTGAGCAGAGATTACATTCTTCGATAGTACCAACTTATTAGTAAATCCTATTTACTTTCAGAACTTTGTAAGTACACTTCCATATTTAGTGACGGTTTCGTTAGCGATATTTTAATATCTAATTTTTTTTAGAAAAAAAAACCTGCTATATATAGGTATAGCTACCAAATATTGTCTAAAGACAAATAATTTAATACTGAAAAACTCGTAGTTGGAGGTAATTCTCCTAATTATTGTGTACTGTTTAAATTGCCTTTCACTGCGCTTTTACCTTTTTCCATTTATTTAAAATAACTAGTAAAACAAAACACAATATTTATTTACATTATTATTATCCAAGAAAAATAATCATTACAAATTCGACCTTCATCCGTTGCGCTTGAGCTTTCATACGGCTAACGCCATCTATTTTTTTTTCAACGAACTAATCCCTACATCTATGAAATCCCTCAAACTTCAGATCACGCATGTCAATAAATCATTGTTCTGTTTTTAAAACATTTCCGAACGTGTTAAAAAACAAAAGCATGGCGGTTGTTATAAAAAAACCCACGTTTTTAAATGTCCTAAAAATAAGAAAATAACCCTACAGGGCTGAGAGAGGGGCCACTCAAAACGTGTGGGCGTATATTATTTAAGGGATTATTTATGGGATATAATTTACATGACGTGTAGTAATAGATCGTGGGTGTAACTTGCAAAGATACGCCCCCACGTTTTGAGTGGCCCCTCTCTCAGCCCTGTAGGGTTATTTTCTTATTTTTAGGACATTTAAAAACGTGGGTTTTTAGATTTTTTAAAATCTATTAATTGTTTTATTATTTTTATCTTTGTTCATCGGGTTTTAAGCTACCCTGAAAATTTCAGCCTGCTAGCTTATCAGGAAGTGCCTCAAAGCCTGTTCGCCATCTTGGACGTCCGCCATATTGGATTTAAGTCACATGACTATATTTTTCGTATTCCTGACACCAAACCCTTTCATTTGATACCCATATCATGGGGGTGGATTTCAAACAGCCAGTCTGCCATCTTGGACGTCCGCCATTTTAGATTTAAGTCTCGTGACTATTTTTTTCGTACTCCTGACAGCAAACCCTTTCATTTGATATCCATATCTTAGGGGTGCATTTCAAATACCCTGTCTGCCATCTTGGACGTCCGCCATGTTGGATTTAAGTCACGTGATTATTTTTTTCGTACTCCTGACAGCAAACCCTTTCATTTGATACCCATATCATAGGGGTGGATTTCAAACAGCCAGTCCGCCATCTTGGGGAGGCCGCCATATTGGATTTGTTATGACGTTTCTTAGCTAGTCATGCATTGTCATCAGAACTCAGAGCGTGTGCAAAATTTCAGCTTGCTAGCTTATCGGGAAGTGCCTCAAAATTGAGTTGCAAAAGTCCAACCGGAACGACAAACAAACAAACAAATAAACAAACAAACAAACAAGAAAAGTGAGTGTATAAAAACGTGGGAAAATAACGGATTTTCTTAGAGCTTTTTTAAGTATTTCTTGTTTGATGTTCAAAGAGGTTTTATACAAATCAAACGTAGGTATTGTTTTGAGTTTGACTATCAAACAGGTTGTTTGAACGGTTTTCTGTAGTGTATTATGATTTTTATATAGTTGTATAGTAGGTCAATAACTTAGATACTTACCTACTTAAAGTGTATTTATTGTATTTTATAAATAGAAGATTCTAAAGAATAGATTTTGGCGTTCCAATTAGAAAAATCCAGTGCCTATTCGGATTACTTTGAATGTTTGACCAATTTCGTCCAATTAGCATCTTGTTTGCCACATAGTTTTGCGAACATAATATTATTCTACCACAATATAACGAGTAGGTAAGCATAATTATATTATTTTATCGTCACCTTTTTATCGTGGTAAAATCAAATGAGTCCTCCCGCCCGTGGCGGGACGATAAGGACTGTCAGAGTTCCTTCAATAGCGTTCCGGGGTCACGGTTTTCTGATAAGACAGTCCCGCGACAAAAGATTGTTTTGTTCGGGGTGGGAATCGAACCTGCTACTTGTGGTTTACAGTTCATGTGATCATCCGCTAGCTAGACCATGTACTCCACTCAGGAGTCGCCGTGGTACACTTTTTCCTGAATTCTAGTTCGAAGTATTATTTTTAAAACAAGCAATCTTTCCTGCAATTATTATATTCTAGCTGGCATCAGTGCTTTTTTCTGAATCTCAGAAAATAACCGTTACATCATCAGCAATGTAACAGTTCAAGTCCTAACTAGTGGGACTGAAAGAGGTAATTCAACAAATTCACGATTAGAACAAAAAAAGTTTCTTGTTCTAAATGGGAGGGATAAAAATATCGCAGAAAATGGGAGGGATAAAAATATCGCCGAAAATGGCGATATTTTTATCCCTCCCATTTAGAACAAGAAACTTTCTAAAAAAAAGTTTTTATTTTCCAGTTTCAGTCCAATCCTCAGACAACCGTCAGATGCGTTGCATTGGTCTGTTAGATGTACAGATCAGCTTTATTTTTTTAACAAAATCACGATTCGAACAGATTTTCTCCGCCACTTTCCTGTGCTTTCCATTTCTAACTCGAAACATATTTTTTTCAAACAAACGATCTCTCTTGCAGTCTTATGTGATGTGAATCTGGTATCGTTCCAATCCTTCTAAATCTCGGGTTATAACCGTCAGATGCGTTGCATGGTCTGCTAGATGTACAGAACAGCTTTATTTTTTCAACAAAATAGTTTAGATTTAAACAGATTTTCCTGACCACTTTTCTGTGCTTTTCATTTCTAATTCGGAACGTGCTTTTTAAAACAAACGATCTTTCTTCCAGTCTGAATGTGTCGGTCCAATCCCTCTAAAATCTCGGGATATAACCGTCAGATGCGTTGCATGGTCTGTTAGATGTCGTATCACGCTTGCTCGATTATTCTCCATCTCGGAAACAGTTACAATCGAGTATCGTTCCGCGGTTCACGCGTAAACAGAGCGCTTTATAGTATGGTTTATGGCATAAGCGGTTGGCACGTTGTAAATTGGATGATGGAATTTAGCAGCATCACTACTTCATCAATTTACCTGCGTGATTTTTGGGCTATGTTTTTTTAATATTTTTTGTTCACATTAATATCAGTCTATTATGTAATGCTGCTGGATAAAGGCCTCCTGTCATAGATTCTAATTGAAGATACAGAAAACTTCTAATAAGATTTAATTTTTTTTTTTCAAACTGGTATCTAATTCACTCTTTGTTCACAGAGGGAGCATATATAGGTAACATATTTTTAATTAGGGATGCATCGATACGCCTTTTCACCGATACGATACCGATACCGATACTCTTATAAAAATATCGGCGATACCGATACCGATACCGATACGCATATTGTGAATTAAAAAAAGTAATTAAAATAAAATAAATCACAAGTCAGATTTTTTTTTAATTATACACCGTGTTCTTCACGTTATCCATAAACTTTAGCAAATACTTCTATGGCTTTTACAAATCAAATCCAACAAAGGAAGTAGTACTTAAAAAGGCTTCGTTACAAAGATATTTGTAATTTCATTTAATGAAATTTAATTGAGCTATGCAGTGAGAAAGTATCTTAATTTGAAATCTATCAAATACTATTTGCATTTCATTTGTTTCAGCCCGCCAAATGTTATGAATGACGTTGCCAATTCGGATAAAGAGGCATGCATATCGGGTTATTTACGTCTAGGTATTTAGTTTGTATGAAAATTAACAAAAAATAAGAATTTATTAATGTGTCCATAATGAAAAATGCTTACTTCCGTGGTTTGAACATCTGGTCGAAGTTTATGTATATCGTCCGGAACACGGTGTATATATTCTAAATTATACATTTTAGTAATTAAAATTAACATCAATAAGATTTTGGTTTAAAACACAAAGTAATACTAAATTTTGATTTGGAGAAAGGCGATTTCGCAAGTCTGTTTGGCAAGGGTTTCCCCGGGCATAGTACGTGGCTCGTTTGCAATGAAAAAGACCAGACAACACGCTCGTTTACACCACATTTTTAAATTAAAAAGTATCGTTGAATCGGTCATGAAAATATCGTCGATACCGATATATCGGTTAACCCGAAGTATCGCCGATATATCGGTATTCGTATCGGTATCGGATGCATCGCTATTTTTAATAAACTATGTCACCAAGACATAGTTAGTCTTTCTTGCCACCTATAAAAATAACACGCAAATAAGTATTGGAACCAATAAGACTCGCTTATACTCAATACGCCAATTCGAACAAACCTTCATACCACAAACCGCTGCCGCTTATGACACAATCTAATAGCTTGATTCTATAAACTCGCTGTTCTCTCATAACTTGAACCGGAGTACAGTCACCCATATTATACTCTCAGTTTCGCGGTACGTAATATAAACAAGCTCTCTTTTTGTCCTAAGTGATCCGCCTCTGGTCAACGTTGATTTTTATATCGGCTTGAGAGGATTTCACACTTGGTCTAAAAGTCGTCGGGATAAAAGTTATTTTCAAGTAAAGCAATAAAAAATATTATTTTCTGTTTGGACTGGACATAACACGATGTGTGTAAATGTATGATAAATTCTAATATTCTTATTGATCGGCTTGTCATACAAGTAATTAAACAGCCCATTATACATATAACGCTAGGTATACATTTTTTCTTAAATTTTATTCTATAAATAAATCTTTACTTATTTTAGCTGTTCCCAATTCCTTGGGCAAAATGCACGCTGTCTTTTTTCTAAAAAAGAACATTTTTGCACATCATTCTAATTAAGAACCCTCCTATTAATATCTGCTACAATTATACATACGGTTTTAATTTGCTTTTGAATTGAACATGGAAATAAAAGTGAATTTTTTGCATAATCGTGAATCATTATTAAATTTTTCATTACACCTACACGGCTTAGTAAGGGACAACTAACGCCATCTGTTATAATTTTTTGGAACTAAACTTATTAAGCGCGTATCGTTTGTTCGTTATCGTTTTAAAGTAAAATTACTCGATTATGTGCCCCATAATAAAATAATTTCTGAGTTGCGTAATTTCGAGTTCATATTTTGAAAATTCCTTCAATTGCTTTCGAGAATCTTTTATCGACTAAATTGTAAGTAGATACGTTGTTACTCACTTAGTTCCGACATATCAATTATTATTATTATATTCTTACTACATAGATTATTCAAATTTTATTCTGAATGTCACACTAAAAAGCATCCCCACATTATATTCGTCAATTCATTTCTCAATCGAATTTATACCATTTTGGGTGGATACTTCAAGACATCCCCAAATTATTCAAGTTCCTCGATTAATTTTACAACATGATCAGCCAACATAGCACTTCCAAATTACACGACGAGCCAGAATAATGTGCACGCCTCCTAACTCGATCCGACCGACATATTTATTTTGAAGAGCGCCGTATTTTGTTTGGATTAAAAATATTTCTGGCTACACTTGCACACGACACTGTACGAAGTATCGCCCTGTACACTGGCAAACAAAATTATAGACACGTGCCCGCATAGTGTATACTTTTTTGTGGCATGACGCACATAGGTCGAGAGGATTCTTGAGACGATTATTCTGAATGTCATGTATGGATTGAAGGTTGAATTTTCAGTGGTTTTGCATTTGTTTATATTGAATGGCATAATTATGTTTGACGTTTAGATCTATGGGCGGTGTACTGTTTAGTTTGCAAGACATTTGAATGATGTACTCTTCCAATGACGTTGTTAGCTAGTTCGAATGAGCATTTATAAAAAATCCTGTAGATTCCATCCTGCTCTAAATCCCACATTGAACATTGGTGATTTCCGGAGTCGCGGGACTATCACATCAGGAAACCGTGACCCTGGAACGTAAAGGGTTATTGAAGGACACCGTGGATTTTAGTCAGTACAAGTCTGACAGTCCCTCCCGCCCAACCCTGGGTAAGTACTCATTTGATGATTTTATCACGATAAAATAAAAACCTATTTAGCTTTCCCAAATAGCTTTTATCTAGCATAGTTTGCAGATAGCAGAGATATTATTTGAATATCATTAAAGAAACAGTTGGCTGGCTGAACTTTACCAAATCGTTTTTAGCCTGTGGAAATTCCCTAGGTTAATTTCAGACTAAATGAATCCCACACTGTTTTCTCTACTTCCTTATAATGCCGGAGATCCGAATAAGTACTGCAACAATATCAAAAATATTGATAGTAGAACCAAATTATCTCAAACACAACTGGAGCTTATAAGATAGCCAATTCTTACAATTAAAAATAAATTCGTAATTCAAATCCATTTCGTTCAAAATGACAATTAAAAAAAAAATCATTCAAGTGAGTACAGAAACACTAGAAAAAAATAACAGTGACTTCATTGATAGATTTTTCTAGGTTCCCAAAAGTTTTATGACGATGCCTCCCTATAGAGGGCCAAAGCCTGCCGGGGTCGCGGGACTCACGAATTACCTCGACCCCGGAACGTAAAGGGCTATTGAAGGACACCGTGGATTTTAGTAAGTACGAGTCTGACAGTCCCTCCCGCTCTGCCCTGGGTGGGAAGACTCATTTGATGATTTTACCACGCTAAAAAAAGGTACCCAAAAGATGGCTCAACTAAGCAACGGTACAGATTTACACTTCCTTTTTTCAAGTATTCATCAAGCATGGCAGTGTCTTCAGTGACCATGTAAGCAACATACATAACACTTTCGTTGCCCACGCCTTGTGGCCACGGATCGCGTGTACCTAACACATCCGCCTGAACAAACGAACGACCGGAAATTCTTACATGTATCTGCGTTTTTTCCATCTTCAAGTAATACTAATACAAGTATCGTGTTTTCTGTCATTAAATCGATGTTTCCTCCAATGATCTCCTGGAAACCGTGAAGGTTGCACCAAAAACGGTGGAACTCCTTCGAAACATGAAAACTATTTGACGTTTCCGTTAATGTAACTGACAGATCATAATTTGTGTATTTAGGAGCAATTTTGTGTTTTTATCTGGGTTGTTGTTAATTGGCCACAAAGTTAATTCGCCACAGTGAGATTTTGTTATTGTAAATTTGCCACATTTCACATAATATTTACTTAAGATGTTTGCACCAACACCTCCATGATTCTGTTCACCTAGTAGTTTCTGTTCAGATTCCACACTGTGTCGTCAGTTTCTATAGTTTTGTGCTGGATTTTATTAGGTATTTAATTGTTCTGCTATCCGTGCGGAGAAAAGAAATGGGGCGAATTTGCACTTTTCAAAATTAACAAAACAAAAAGTGTGACTAATTTACACATACTTACATACTTTTTTTGTGGCGAATTAACTTTGTGGCAAATTTACAACAACCCCTTTATCTTCGTCTTAATTCATTTGTTGAGGTTAATTGATCGTCCAATCAGTTGTCTGATTTTTGTGGTGTGTATTACCATCACCATAAGTGCTAATTTTGATTGATTATACATCAGCGAATCGAGGCTAAGTTTCTCTATCATTGAAGCATCGTATGGACTGATTGACAGATAGATTTGCTTTGCATTACTGTTTAGGTAATTTCGCTTATTTTTAAACATGGCAATCAAAGAAAGCTGTAATTCAACGGAAGTAATTTCCTATGAAACGGGATTTTACTTTTTTATGGACTCTAGGTATTAAAAGAAACTTAGAATCAGCATCATGTATCTTCTGTTATTAAGTATTTTGAATGCATTTTCCAATTTTATGGATGTTCACATATTATTTATGATGAACCTCAACATGATCTTATTTGTGGTTTTTCGGTGCTAGATTAATCAAATTGTTTTTAATTTCACACGCACTAACTTTGTTATTAACTCACCGCACTCAAAATCGACATTATCATAAATTACTCTAAAAAACTTCAATTATAAACACGCATTATGCTAACAGCTTCATAAAATCATAATTCTAATGTAAAACACGATTTTTCAAGATGGCCCCCGCCGAAATCCGTTACACTTGACAATCAGAGCGTTGTTATCGTGCGAGGTAACACGCGAGGATATATCCTTGACTTGGTTATTCGAACAAAGAATATTATGAGTAATCGATTTATCATTGGTACTCACGATTGGAGCTCGTGGATAAATAATATCAGCTACACTGGTTCATCTTCGAGGTTAAGCCACGGTTGCCTTGTGTTTCTGTGGATGGGTGAGCAATGTGAGCATTCATTACATTTTTTTATCGTGGTAAAATCATCGAATGAGTCGTCTCACCCCGCGCGGAATGGGAGGGTCTATCAGATTTGTACTGACTAAAATCGACGGTGATCTTTCGATAGCCCTTTACGTTCCAGGGTCACGGTTACCTAATGAGACAGTCTGACGACCCAAGAGAGATCATCCATTACACATATATTGAGTATCTTTTGTGCAATTGTTTTGAAGATTTTTTTATAAGTAGGTACACCATGATAAAATACTGCTATTCAGCTGCCTGCACGTGATTAGACTAGTAACCCACTCAAAGATGGTTGGGAAAAGACTATGCGTACGACACACGATACCGGTTGGTTGATATCGATTGGAGTATCAAATGGTCGTATCCTGTTGCCTACGACGTTCACGCTCAAACCACACGTGACTTGAGGCAACTCATCATCATCATTATTTTAGCCCAGGATGTATGCAGGCCTCCCCCTTTTGTGACAACTATTGCGGAAAAAACAAAAGGAAAAAGTTGCTTAGTAGAGCATACCACAAGTCATCGCGAGCGGACTTGCGAAACAATAGTACTCGTTAGAAAGAAATAAGTGACGCACGCATGTCGCAAGTACTCGTAGCGTCGCGCGAAGTTTGGCCTGAAATCCTGAATTGCATTGCCTTGTAAATCGCATCTACATTCATGAGATGAAATACGCTTCTGACATATTTTATTAAAAAAAGCTTCATTAAACTTGGAATTTCTCCTTTTTTATGTTTGAATGTTATGTGAATTTAAATATTTGTTAACGAAAATTTAAATTCATTTTCAGAAACACTCAGTAATAATCGCAAAACGTCGTAAATAACATAATATATAAATTATATCAGTTTATTGGGAAATGCAGAATGCGGTAATTAAGGTCGGGAGGCTATGTGCTGTAAATTTTCTAAATATTGAAGTACCTTTTCTTTTTTTAGGGTGGCAAAATCATCAAATGAGTCCTCCCGCCCTGGGTGGGGCGGAAGGGACTGTCAGACTCTTACTGACTAAAATCCACCCGTGTTTCTTCGGATGCCCTTTACGTTCCGGGGCCACGGTATCCTGGATTAAGAAAAAATCCGCGACCCCGGCAGGCATTTGGCCCCATAAGGGGCCCCGTCGGTGAAGCGCGAAACACGACGCGCCACCGACCCGGGCTTGGTACCTGGTCGGACGGCGAGCTTACCCATTACTCACCGTCCGCAAGCCCGCTCCGCCGCTGTGCCCTCTGCTATTCAGAGGGACACGCGTTGGAGCGTCCACCCGACAGGCTATTTGCATACGGGCAAAGAGACCCCTTAGGCACACAGTGCCTAAGGAAGAGGTTTTGCCCGCATCCCAGGGTGCACCGGCCCGAAAAACTGGTCTTCCCCCCGGACGTATCCGAGAGGGAACTCCAGTCCACGGACGCACGTGGAGGTTTCCTGTCTTAGCACCCCAATATTGAAGTACCTTTGCCTTTCAAGACTTGGGTTATTTATTCATACTTTTTAGCATAGATAACAGCTAAAAGATAGTGAAAACTTCTGTTATGAAAACTTATACAGTTCAACTCAGAGTATAAAGCTGAAATAGTAGAATGAGTCTTGACGGTGGGCTTGGTGACAAACTGATACAATATTTTAATACTTTGCCTAAAGCATATATTTGAGGCCAAAATGAGTCTCCATTTACATATTCCAACAATATGTATAGAGACGTCCTCGAACTCAAAACAACCGCAAACTTCGAACGTCTTAATTAAATTTTCAACAACATAATATTTACATAATTACTCTAATTACAACAATAATAATTATCTAAATGAGTCGTCATTCACACAATCCGCAGCGAACCTCGTACAAAAGCCCTGACAAAATCCGCCGACAACGGAAATAATATATTACCCAAGTATATCATACTCAAATTGGTATTACGAAATTATCGGTAGAAAAACGATGCCAAACGAAATCGCATCCTTTGCCATCAAGACCTCCAAATATAATGACAGGACAATCCGCCCAACTTGTTTTAAAACTGTGAAAAAATACAGAGAAGAAATCAACCTTATATGGCTAGTGTTAAGGTTGTGATTGGGTGGTTGTGATGTATAATTTATGAAGTAATTCGATGAGCGGCGCGGGAGTTGGGCCGTGTAACGCCCGTGCGGATGCTACAAGTAAAAGCAATGATACATCGCGGATTTCGTCGCGTTGTTGGTTGGTTCTACTTGGGGCTGTTGAATTAGTATAGTATGCATTGACTGATGCAATTTTGTGCAATATTATTTGAGTAGATAAGTCATAATCATAACGCTTCAGACAATGGTAGATTTACTTACAACGAAATCTCAAATTTACAGTTTCAGTAGCTACTATTTTTTTCAGACACTTTCTTTTTGGTTTTCTAATATTTCCACGATGCTAATATTCCAAAAGTTTTCCAAATATTTGAAATGGGTAAGTTAGTTGATTTTTTTGTTACGTATTAAAGCCTAAATCGAAGCCTGAATCGGTTTTTATTAATTTTAGTACAACAATAAATAGGTGTGAGGTTTGGCGATCAGGAGAGTAAAGAAAACACGTTCGATGTAGTTGAAGGTGCAATCAATACTGATTTATTATAAAATGAAAGTGCAAGAACAATGATTACATTTACTTATACCTACTTATACTTACTTATTTACTTATACCGTTGTTGGTTTTACGCAAACTAGTGACTTTGATTGTACAAATGCAAAATGCAAACTCTCTTCCGTGACGTCATTTTGTAATTCCTTCCACTCTTCGTCATTCAAGAATAATAATTCTATATAAGTATTCGGTAGTTTAAGCATCTCTACGACTCGTGGGTGATCAGTCCGCGTGTCAGTAGTGATCTTATCCTCCGTTGAGTTATTAGATTGCATTTCTGCTAATTTCTTTGTTTGTGCTCTTGTTAGCACAGAGATAATGTTTTCATGCATTCCTTTTAATTCTTCACAACTAATTCGAATTCGGGACAATGCATCTGCAGCTACATTGTCCTTGCCCTTTACATATTCCACATCGAAATCATACTCTTCCAATAATAACCTGAACTTCATTAGTCGGCTAGAAGGATTTGACATATTGAATAAATATATAAGGGGTTTGTGGTCTGTTTCTATAATGAATCTTTTGCCGTAGAGATACGGCCTAAAATACTTGACCGCCCATGTTATCGCTAACAATTCTTTATCTATAGTGGAGTAATTTGTTTCGGCTTTATTCAGACTTCTGCTTGCAAATGCTATTGGCCTACGATTTCCGTTATTGAGCACTGCTCCTAAAGCAAAGCCTGATGCATCTGTTTGTAAAATAAATGTGTTATTTATGTCAAAATTTGGATATTGTAATATAGGTGGGGAACTTATTAGTCTTTTAATAGTTAAAAATGATTTTTCACAGTCACTAGTCCATTGAAAATTAACATGTTTGCGGCACAATTTATTTAAAGGTATGGTAATTTCTGCAAAAGATGGAATGAATTTACGGTAATAATTTGCAAATGCAACAAATCTACGAACTTCGTCAGAGTTTACGGGAACGGGGTATCGATTAATAGCTGTAATCTTTTCTGGATCGGGCTTTATGCCTTCTTCTGACACTACGTGTCCTAGATATAAGATATCCTTTTTTAAGAATTTACATTTAGCCGGATTTAATTTTAAGTTAACTTTTCGAAGTCTAGAAAAGATATCAATAAGGTTTTTATTATGAATGTCTAAATTCCTTCCAAAGCAAATTAGATCGTCTAAATAAACTAAACATTTTTCGTAATTAAGGCCGGCCATCGCAATAGTTATCGCTCTAGAAAAACAGCTAGGGCTGGTTTTCAAACCCATAGGTAATCGGGTTAGTTGATATTGCCCTGTGTGTGTCGTAAATGCAGTTAGTTTTCTACTATTAGGTTCTAAATTTAATTGGTAGTAGCCCTGTTTTAAATCAAGGTGGCTAAAGTACATTGATCCTGATAAAGAGTCCAAAATATCTGTAATATTTGGTAATGGAAATTTGTCATCTATTATTCTTTCATTTACTTTTCTAAAATCAATAACCAATCGCCATTTTTTGTTACTATCAGCAGATTTTTTTGGCACCAACAGTACAGGACTTGACCATTCACTACAAGAAGGTTCAATAATATTTTGTGATAATAATTTACTGACTTCATTCGTTATCTGTACCCTGAGCACGAGTTTTCAGTATTTGAGACGTAAAGTAAACTGGAACTTTAACAACTTCAAATTGACAATTTTCAAGGAAAAAAATAGTTCCTACTTCGCACACCAGAGGCGCTGTTCCATTTTTTCATACAAGAAACGCTGTAAATACTGGAAAAACGCTGTAAAGTAAAAGAGTGAAAACTCGTGCTCAGGGTACTGTTCCTTTTGAGAATGCGGTAACCGATAAGGTTTTACATATGAAGGTGTCACGTGTTGTTTTAGTTTTATTTCTGGTTGATATTTAATATCACAAACGGTTAACGTATCACCGGGTAAATAAAATATGTCGGTAAATTTCGCACAAATATTCTGAATTGAATGCCTCTCTTCCACATTTAAATGTGATAAATCTAAAAATGAAAACATTTTTCGCACTCGTTCACAATTGATATGATCATCCTTATCAAATGTGCATATGTAATATTTGTTCAATTCTTCCACCTCTGGATTAAAATAACTTAAATAAACATCTTCATCACGCGTGTTTAAAATCTGTATAGGTATTTTTCTTTGTTTGGGTTTACATATTCCTCCTGCTAAATAAACGCCCTCGCACAATTGTTTTGAGCCAACTATACAATCTTCCTCCAGTAAAGTATCGATATAAAATATTTTTTCACATCGCGGGGGTACAACCACGTAATCCTTTTTGAACATTGTTCCTAAACCTAATGGTAAAGTTACTTTCGTATTAGTATCTAAACATGATAAAGTTATATTGTTCAATTCATAATCTAAAACACAATTGTATTTTATTAAGAAATCTTGTCCCATAATTCCGTCATGTAAACATGGTAAATTTCTAAGAACATAAAACTTGTGACGGAATACTTTTCCGCTTATGGTAAGATTTAGGTAAACAAAACCTTCTGAGAATGTTCGGCCACCCAGACCGTTTATGCAGATGTAATGTTTAATTATGGGAACATGTAACTTGATAACGGTTTCATATTTTATTACAGAAAGTGATGCACCGGTATCTACAAGCCATTTTTTACTTATATCACTTAAAAATAACTCTACATAATTGCTATAATTGCATGCGAATATGCAGTTATGCACGAAAAAAATCGCTCTCTGATTGATTACGCTGATCAGAAGAATGTGAAGTCTCTGGGGCAATATTAGTATCACCTGTGTCACTTGTATTATTGGCCAATTGAATTGATTGGAAACGATAACCCCGACGCGAATTGTACCATGACCGGTTAGACCTACCTCGTTGCGCTGAACCTCGCTGATATGTATGTCCTCTATTATCAGTTTGGTTGTCTACTCGAGTTTGATTATTAATATCTCGACTTGGAAATTGACGTGAGCCGTGGTAGTTTGAGTAATTTCTACCCCGACCTCGAAAGACTTGATATGAATTACCTGGCTGTCCTCGGCGTGCCATGAAAAGAGACTCCTCAGCTTGAGGCTCCGACGTTGACATCTCCTCATCTTTGGCCGCTCGGATAACGTCCTTCAAAGACGTGTAGTTGCGAGCTGTTAAAATAATCCTAAGATTTTGATTTCTAAGGCCATCTATAAAACTCTTTATAGCCAACTTTTCGTTGATAGGTTTCAATACTTGGTAAGAATTACTATTACCATCAGCCTGTGATATGGTAAGGTCGACGAACAACTGTTCTAATCGCTTACCATAGTTGTCAAGTGTACTAGTACCTTGACTTTCCTTAAGCATTTGAGTATGAATGGCAGTACTCGACTTTTTAGTAATTAGATGTTCTTTCATATCTGATAATAGCAAGTCGCAAGAAGTATAAGACGAAGATAGACGTAATTTGGCACTTTGCGACAAGCGAGTTTTTAAAACAAAATTTACTAAAGTTGGTTCACTGTCTTTATCGATCATTTTACTATATAATTCAATAGAATCAATAAGCATTTTGGTGACATCCTCCTCTCCATTCATTACGGGCAAGAGGGATATCGCCGTTTTTAAACAAAACTTCTCCATGGTGCTTGGCTCTTCAATACAATGACTACAGAATTCTTCAATTTTAGAATACAACGATTCTATTCTTATACAAATTTCTTTAACATGAATTATGTCACTACTACGTATTTCGTTTTTTCTTATTTTCTCATCTATCGCATCTGAACACGTAAGATATTGCTTAAATATTTCTGTCGCTTCGCTAAGCTTTTCACCTATTGTCTTTGGTGTTCGTCTAGGTTTACTCAATTTGAAAAGATTATCTTTTAAATATTTTATCTGCTTATATATTGTATTAAGCTCTTCCACCATTACGCATATCGAAATTAAAAAGTGGCTAAATGTACCTACTATTTTATCCAAGAGTAAGTTAATACTAATACTTAAGTAGTGACCGTTAAAATAAAAGCGACATACACAAATACGTAGTGTGTTCTAAACTTAGTTATAAGTAGTTAAAATTAGCAAAATGTTAAAAGTATACTCTAACGTTTCTTAAACCTACAACGAAAATATAAAAGATAGACAATATACGCATATTATTATCGCACTGTAACACTGCACTATACCACTTTTCGAAAACTGACACCACCAACACTTATCAGTTCTCACCCCCGAACTTCTCTGGTTCACGACGTGGCGCAGCAACAACAGGAACAGATCGTCCTCTTCCTGACGACATTCGACGAACACTTTTGAAATTCGCGTGGAAGACTTCTTGCTGGATCCAACGCCTATGGCATCGTTCATACAACTTGTATATGAAATATAACAATGCCGCTCCTAGCATTACTGCAATAATTGTCATCACTATGTTGTTGGCTCCCAAATGCCAACCCAAATCTTCCAACTTTGCATTATTAGAACCTGCTACGTTCTGGTTCAGGAAAACTTCTTCTTTATTCTGCGTCGACTGGCACATTTTATTTTTGTTTATTTCGTAATTAAACACACGAGCGACCAACGTCCACATTCGTAACTGTCTTTATATTTATAAATCACTGTCATCTTTATTCTAAGTCAGTAAAAGGTAAAGAATTCGCGGACCACCCGCGGCGCTAGCGCTATCCTGGCAGGGTCGCCATGTGAGGTTTGGCGATCAGGAGAGTAAAGAAAACACGTTCGATGTAGTTGAAGGTGCAATCAATACTGATTTATTATAAAATGAAAGTGCAAGAACAATGATTACATTTACTTATACCTAAAGAAGCATGCACACTGGACACTCCACACCACATAGGACTGCAGAAGGATAGGCGACTTCTCATTTTAAGATTTTTATTCAAATATTCAACCCAAACTCTTATCAAATACGTAATCTGTAGTAGCAGTAATAACATCGGCCAAGTACACAATAAGCGAAAAATGCTCCTAAAGTAAAATTACAAAACCAAACTGAAAGAAATTATCATGGGACCAAATGACAGATATCGAACAAAACAAGAATCTTCAAAATCAGTTCACCCAGTCGTATGTTATGAGGTAAAAACATTTAAAAATAAATACACTTGAATTGAGAACTTCCTCCTTTTATTGAAGTCTGTTAAAAATAAAGGGGAAGAAAAGAGGTGAAAAAGATTTAACAATTCAGTTGTTAAAAGCTGTCTTTTTCTAGTCTAGAGCAATTTGCTTGTTATGATAGAAGCACCGACTACTTAATCATAGAAATCAGCTCATCTTCATTATTTAATTTCAGCTCAAACCACCGGCTCCAAAGTGGAGTAAACTGTCGTCGAGGCGAGGACGTATGTACACACAGAGGAAGTGATTCAGGCGAGGCCTGCTTGTGCACCGAAGCAGTGCGCCGCTTGCGCAATAACCCGCGAGCAACTCACGCGCAGCGCACGCGATCTACTATGTATGTCCACTTGTCTTGGCTGCTTGTGTGATTTTTTCAGCGGTTATGTAATGATTTTCATTTTATGTGTAGGTTTTTCATGATCGTGGCCATAGTTAAGGCTGGACAAGCAGATCTTTAAGACGATTGCCTAGATTGATCCGTGGATGGATGATCATCCATTAGGTATATGCCTTGTTTACTTCGTGCCACTACAGCTATCATTAGTAGATCTTTGCAGGTAATCAGTTATCTGAATGTCTGACGACCACTGCCCTTACCAAAGGGGTACTTACTGGCTTGTGGAGGTCAAATAGGGCAAATACCAATAATTTATTGCAACGATCCTTTTTCTTTCTGGATGTTAAATAATATTCACTCATTTAGTTTTCTTTCTAAATGTTTCATATCACTTAAAAAACTGAAATTCAAAACAGCTTTCTATTTTTCCGTATTTTCTAGCATTTTCAAACCCTCTTGCTAAACTCAAGTTTAGCATATAATTCATCTGTAATGCAACAAATTACCACCCTACAATGACTGTGTTCGATGTGCCGACGGCGTGAAAATTTATGGTTTCTGCTTGTACCTTTTAAGAGGTTTCATGTCGTAAACATTGGAGACGCGAAAATAGGAACTGATCCAGTGAGAGATAGGATATTCATAGGTGTCTTATGTGGCATACCTCAGGTGCTATATTCACTCAGGTGCCGTGGGTGCCTAATGTGGAACTAATCATAAGCAATAAAATTCATATTTTTAGAATAAAACCGTTTTTAACAGTTGTCATATGGACATGGGACAATCAAAAAGTTTTCTTATAATTAGTAAAAGATCCACATTGATCTTTCCAAATTGATATTAAACTTATTTAATGTTGTATTTGTTTTACGTTAAAAGATAATTAATATGAAAATAAAATTTGCTTTTCCATGTAAAATATCGTCAAAAGAGAAAGTCTAAGATGTATTTCATGTGAGTTTAGGTATTACAGTGTAAAGAAACTACACAACGTTACCTGCTACGATAAAGATCGTAGTAGACATATTTTTCTTGCATAGATATTCTATGTTTGGCGATAGAAAGTTACTACTTTCTATCGCCAAACATAGAATATCTTTTACTACACAACACGCCCCAAGTTCATTAAAAGGTTGTCGTTTAGCAAAAGCTCAAGTCACTGTCATCATTTATTTTGTCGCACTTACGAGTACCCGCGACTTTGCGACTTTTCATTTCGACTCGACACACTCATTAACTATGTCGTTAACTCATTTTATTTAGTGAAACTTTGTCTTTGAGTCGGGTCTTTAATCATTGAATCAGTCAAATGAGAAAGTTCTTAGTTTTCTTTGGAAAATTAGTAGTTTTAGACGATACTTGAAATTGATTCATTGAAAAGAAAGAATGAATGATGTAACAAAGATTCTGTAATAATTTTGGCGATCTAAAAGGAGTGTCCATGGAGTTTCTTGCCCGTTCTTCTCCATAGAGATCTACTTCTTGGAATGAGCACCTACGGTACTTTCACAGTTTTTATGTCTTGTGACTGGGACTGTAGCACCGTAGTTTTGTAGCATTTAATATTTTTTATTGACAATTCAAAAGTGCCTGTAACTGGCTTATTTGAATTAAATGCTTGATTTTGATTTTGATTCCCACTTTGGTCGTAAACGCGACTACTGAGTCCTGGATTGGGCGTAGTAGGTGTGTGACTCACCGTCTGGTCATGGACCATCCCCGGACAGCCTCAAACAGCTGTAAGCAATCGGACTCCATCTAGAGGACCAGACGCCTTCCGGTGTCACAGGACTCGAAACAGATAAATATGACCCTGCTACGTAAAGGGCTATTGAAAGAACTTCGTGGATTTTAGTCAGTACAAATCTGACAGTCTTTCCGCTCCACCTAAGACGGAAGGACTCATTTCAAGATTTTACTATGTACAAAAAAGGGGTCCTAGATTTTGTTTATACTATGGAAGTTTACTATGTAATAAAAAGGGGTCCTGGATTCATGGAAAGGAAAATCTCTAGAAAACCTTTCACTAAAAAAAGTCGTTTAAGGGTGGTATCCGCTGACTCGAAATAAATGTTTTAATGACGAACATTATGCAAACACATTAAGGGTATCACCCTCGTTGACTATCGGATTTGCAAATGGTCCAATTTAAAAAAGTGGAGCGGGGCACGCTCGTTAAGTAATAAAGAGCGACATGAACTATCTTAAAATATTTCTAGTAACTAAAAGTATGAAGTTTTAATCTCTACTGAAACTGCTGACATATGGTCAGATACTTGAAATAGAATAATGGTAAACTTCTGAGCGCTTAGTGTCTAAACACACTATGCCGAAGTTACGCTACCGAAGTTCGGCGGCTGATTTAACGTTCCGACGTATTTGGCTGATATGACACACCACAAGTGCCGAACTTACGCGGCAGAAATTCGGCGCGGGCGGCTCCCTGCTGCTCCCCGCTTCCGAACTTCGGTCGCGTATAATGTGTGGTCACAGAATAAGTTGCCGCTGAACTTACGCCCGACCGAAGTTAGGCTGTACGCTATGACGCGACGTAATTTTGGCATAGTGTGTCGTCAGTAATTCAAATAGCATTGCAGGCGTAATTGTGCTGAACTTCGGTCGCGTAACTTCGGCATTGTGTGTTTAGACACTTAGACTTTTACATCTAAGCGCTTTGCAGTGGAATATTATTGCGTCACTTTAGTCAACAAATTCTAAAATAAAATGCAAACCTACGTTTGCCAGATATTACAAACTATTCTCAGCAAAATTGCTCCCCGTTCCGCTTATAGAACCGCTATTCTCCTATAACTTGTCCCTCAAAAACATTTTTACTTTGCCATCTTGCCCACTAATGCGTTCGGAACAGCAGTTATGACGTAATGTCTTCCAAAACGTCGTAATACCGTGACTAAACCGGATTAAGGGCATCTAGGGACGTTTAAATTAAAATGGCTAATTGATTACAGAAATATGGATATTTTTTAATATGATACATGTTCATTTGTATGCGTTTTTGCTAACAGTTGGAAAGTAAGGACTCCCATTGCCGGAAACCATATGAAATTATTAACTTTGTAAATAGGATCACATATTTTTTTTAATTATGACAGCCGACGATTCCTGTCCTCGAGAAGAAATGTATCCAGTTATCTTTGACTCTCCTTGCCGACTCAAACCTCTAATCAGTTACCTTGAGTTTTTTTAAGAAATTATGGTATTTATAAGTTTCTTCTCTTTCTGAAAAACAAACAATAAGACTGATTATCAAATCACAGAACTTATGTAAAACAAAATAATTTAATACCAGCAGTTCTAAAAAAGCCATCACAAATTACGTATTGCAAAAAAAATCATAAAATGGAATATTTTCTATTCAATAGAATAGAAAATATTATATTTTTTATTGAATAATTTCAATCAATTTTTTATTCATTCTCTTGCAATGTAGTACAAAATTAATAAAGAACAATGTGATCGGAATTCTGTTAGCAACATTACTAGTGGCAATTATAAATCCCAAGTTCCCTAAAAAAAATCAACGCTATATTAGCCAAACATTATTTTAACTAAACAACTCCGGCCAAAGCCAAGGCTAAAAATAGGATATAAAAGAGACCTTTTCCTGTTTTTATATGAAAAGGTTTTCCTATAGCAAGTGAAAATACAAATGTAACTTTCAACCTTTTTATTCACCATTTCCTGAAAAGAACAGCGTCCCTTTTTCCCCTTATATTTCCTTACAAAAAAAAAACATCATGACACAAAGTTTCAATTCACTGCATTGTGAGGTGACGTGTTCACAATGACCTTAGTTGTTGCAACAAAACTGATCAACAAGTTGTTTAAACCCTTGTTATGTTGTCACCACGTAATACTGAAATGTAATAGTTTAAAGGATATTAAACTCAATGTTAAAAGTGATACGGTTTAAATTCAGTTTAGCTTAGCTAGCTACTAAAGCCACAGAATGAAATAATACTGCAGTGATATAAAGTAAAATTTGCAGTATGATAAGTAAACTGTATCAATTTCCCTACTCTGTGACGAATTCAACCCTCCGATCGCAAAGGGTCAAACTAGAGGGGAGCGAAAAAAAGCTTCGCCGAAAAAAATAATAATAACACAGACTTATCGCTTTTACACTGCGGTATCCTTACATAAATAATGATAAAAGGAAATTAAATCAAAGTCTTATTAGAATGTTAAAAGTTTTGGAGGCGTTTTTTTAATGTCTCTCGCGTCGTTTGGGGATACATATTTCACTCAATTTGCTAAATGGAAGATGGTGTGTTAGCCTCGGCTATTAGAGGGTTGTTTGGTTGGTTTTTTAATATCTTTTTACGGATATTAAAATGCATTTATTAATTAGAAATTATGGAAGTTTGCAGTCGTTAATTTTTATTGGTAGTTTTTATTTTGTTTGTTGAAACGATGAAAAGGAAAGTATGTAGTAGATATTCTTTTCGTTTCTTCACTGATACTGCTCTTCTGCATATTGTAGTTGCTAGACCAAAGTCCCCATGATATCCAATTCTACTACTTATTAATTTATACGATCCAGAGTCAAAGTGAACTACTGGTTGATGGTCCTAATCTTCTACGAGATTGGCTGCAGCGCTTTATGACTGCCTTCTGACTGATTTCCTTTTTCCCACAATCTCATACACCACCCCAAGTAGGTGGATTATTTGTATTGGATCTAGTTTATTTATTTATTTAAAACTTCATGCAACACCAAAAGGTACATAGGCGGACTTAATGCCTGAGGCATTCTCTACCAGTCAACCTAGGGTAGTGGAGAAATAACATGGCAGGTGCATAAAAAGAATAAGATTATTATAGGTATAAATTAAATAAAAAAAAGATAAATATTTATAGATTAAATAAACACGAAAGAAAAAGAATACAGACAGAAACATAAAGAATGATGTCAGCTGTGCGATCCTTCTAACTGTGATTCACAGGAGCCGCCTGGCTTACGACCTATCCAGGTGCTAAAAAGATCATATATTGTATTCCGTCAATTCAAAAGTTCCAGTTCCTTATAGGTGAGCTCGCTCCCTCTTAGACCTCTTCCTATTCTAGCTTCTGGACTTGACTGACACCAAAAGCAAACCTGTCACCGCGGCAGTCTCCGAGTGCCACATGTATTTTTTTAAGTTGTATAATCATCAAATGAGGCCTCCCACCCAGGGCAGGGCGGGAGGGACTGTCAGACTTGTACTGACTAAAATCCACGGTGTCCTTCAATAGCCCTTTACGTTCCGGGACCACGGTTACCTGATAAGACAGTCCCGCGACCCCGGGTAGTCCCGCAACCCTGGGTAATCCCCCGACCCGTGATTAAGGGTAAGTGACGTTACAAATAACCTTCGTCCATCTCAATTTCAAACCATTACATTAAAAACCAATTCGTAACATTCTAGTCCAACATTAACACATAAACCTTTAAAGAAACCTACCTCCTATAGAATAGCTGCTAGTTATGTGTATCCCCGGTGTGAGGCCGGTGTCTGCCGGCCATGCGTCTTGTCTTTACCGGCGCGCTCCCCGGATGTATCGTGTCATGTACACTGGGGCTTATAGTCTTGATACTTGCATGATAATATGAAGAATGGGGTGAGAGGTAGATTCAAATGGATTTATTTATCGGAAAATGGTTCTTAAGTTACTTTTATGCTACTTATACTGAACTCATAAAGAAAGTTAAATGGGTCAACAAAAAAATCTCAAGGCAAAAAAGACATTATGGCTTTGACTCGCACCGGACTTGCGGAGATCTCACAGAAAGACGAGCTGTGTCCCAGCAATGTTAAAGAAGAAATGCTAAGAACGCTTCCATGCCATGAATAAAATAGTGATTTATCTAACAAAGCTAAGACTATATTGCAACCACATTGAGACGCAGTGTATTGCACTAATCGTATCTTAAGTACAGAAGGAACTGCCGCAGGAGACGCCCACGGCAATGTACGGTCTCTAAGCGATTTCCGGCAAGTAATGGGTGACTCGCCGTTCGACCATGGACCATGCCCGGGTCAACAAAGAGCTGTTAGGAATCTGACGGGGGGGCCAAAGCCTGCCGGGGTCGCGGGACTGGCTCATCAAATATCCGTAACCCTGGAACGTAAAGGGCTATTGAAGATTCACTGTAGATTTTAGTCAGTACGAGTCTGACAGTAGGATGGGAGAATTCATTTCATGATTATACCTCGATAAAAAATTAACAAGTGCGACTTGGACCCGCCCATGAAGGGTTCCGTAGTAGCAAGCATAGATTAGGGATATAATTATATTGAGATTAGTAAGTAATAAACACAAACAATAAAAATAACTTTGTTTTTCATAGTGTTTGTATGAAAAGTTATATTTGCGGTTTTTGAAAATGTACTATATCTCAAAAACTGCTAACTGCATCTCATCCAAACCAATTTTCGTTGGAAGTTTTTGTTGGGATCTATATTATATATTTTTTTTAGTTTTATCATTCTCTTATTTTAGAAGTTACAGGGGGGGGGGGGCACATTTTACCACTTTGGAAGTGTCTCTCGTGCTAACTGTTCAGTTTAGAAAAAAATGATAGTATTAACCTCAATATAATTTTTAAAGACCTATCCATAGATAACCCACACGTATAGGTTTGGTGAAAAAAAAAAATTCTTTTTTTATGGGGGTGAAAGCAAGAGAGCGTCAGAGTCTTGCTGATTAAAACCTACCGTGTTCCTTCAAATTGTAGTGCCGCAGTAAATCTTTTGACCAATCCCGCAGTGGATTAGGTACTGTGCCTAACGTTTGCTCAAAACTACAAAGTATCAAGACTTCTTCAGCAACTACACCACAGTCAACCATTAGGGAAATCTGCGCGGCAGCGAGTACTGTTTAATTTATACGCGGGAATATTCTTAAACTATCGGTTTTGTGGTCACTGTGGCGATTCGACCTTTATTTATGGTCGGCCTCGGCGTCGGCCGACGCGGAGCCGAATTAGCGGACGCTCTCAAGGGATGGTACCGCTCTATTTTGTATTTGGAAATCCTAAGATAGGTATAGTTTGGAACAAAAGTAGTTTATCTAATTTAAATAAAGAATTACTGATCCAGAAATATACAATTCCGAACGAACGAGAAACGGCTTAGAAAGTAATTTTGAACCTATCGATATGCTGTAATGTAATGTTTTTGTATTCATACATACGAGTAGTCCTGTATTCTATGGCTCTTACACAGAATTGTCGAAGCAAAGGTGGGGTAGTCTACCTTGAGTGGTATATTTTTCTGTTTGAACCTTTAGGAAGAACAGGGGAACAAAAAAGCCACTTTAGCATTGCGATTAAAATATTCTTTTGTTATTACGTACTATTCCATTTTACGAATTTTATCTCATTTCACCTGGGAATGTCGATGTTGTGCTATTTTTTATATCGTCTTATACTAAAACATGGCATGAGTTTCCAATCACATACCCATAATAAAGGTAATCATATTTCAATAAAGTACCTAATTTAGCAACCAACATTATCCGCCACCAAAGCTCATACCAGACACCTCACCAAAACTCATTACGATCCCAATTTACACATTTCGGTCACAATTCATATTGGGGGCATAAAAAACCAATTTTGGGCGAAAAAAAGGCATAAAAGCCAATGTGTAACATACGAGGCCATAATATCAATTTGCCTCTCATACAATATTCATAACACATCGCACCAAGTCATATAATTTATATGTTAGAAACAAATTCACGAACGATTTGGCCGAAGTAAGAAGCGGAATATATTCACGGCGCGCGGTCTGGTGGGCAAGCAGAGGCAGTATTATGCATGCGAGGTGTATGCCACTCTTGGGGGCAGTTACTTATGCCACGCATATCTGAATTTGTGAATATTTTTCAAGAATGGTTGGCAAAGGATTGTAACTCGATATTTTCTTTCGCGGTTTGTTTTTTCTTGAGCGAATTCATTGTCGTTTTGTAGTTTTATTTTTATGAAAGTTGGGACTGAATGATAACTACAGATAAATAAACAAAACTAATTATCAATAGTTTTCTAAGAATTTAGTCAACTATCTATCTATAAATCATGAAAAAAAATGTCAAGTGATTTGATATTTTTCTCTTAAAATTCTTAGCCAAACATGTACCTATACACCTTCATTTCTTCTTTAACTTAAAAATATCTTCTAAATTCTAAAAGTAATCATACTATTTCCAAAGCCAACTCTTTGGCTTCTCGATACACACCGTCAGAAAAAGTTACAACACTTATCGTACAACCCTAAACATTTTCACGTGGATTTTCCTGTTCATTATAATTCGCGACATAGATCATGTGTGTCAAGGTGTCACAACTTTTCTACTGTGTGACAACATAAGGAAATATGGTGGCAATTTTCTTTTTACAGAAATACGTTAAAATTATGAATTTTTTGTAACAGTGGAGCTCATGTCGTATCAGGAATAAAAGCTGGAGCTGCTCAATGAAGGTCTATTTTTTTGGAATATTATTCCTTAGTTTCAAGATGAAAAAGTGTTTCATAGTTTGCTAACTTTCCGTGATCTAGAAGGAAAAGATGAAAATGCTGGAGCGTAAGCTTCGATAGAATTCGTTTTTATATGAAAAAAAACAATCGAATTTGCATTACATTCTTTATTTTTAAACTAGCTGTGCCCGCGACTTCGTTCGCGTGGAGGTCGGAACTCAACAATGTATTTTTTTAGTGCTTCTTTATTAACAACATTAGCTGTAAACCATCATTCTGGAGCAAACATAAATATGCGTACGTAAATCATCAAATGAGTCTTCCTACCAAGGGCAGGGTAAGAGGGACTGTCAGACTTGTACTGATTAAAATCCTCGGTGTCCTATAAATCCTATAATAGGCCTTTACGTTCCGGGGTCAAGGTAATTCGATAGTTCCGCGACCCCGGCAGGCTTTGGCCTTCTAAGGGGGGGCCCGTCATTGTGATGACACATTTAGGCGCGTGTTGAACACAACGCGCCGTCGACCCAGGCATAATCGCCGCCCGCATGCTCGTGCAAGAGAAAAATCTACGTTTAAACGCCTCTGGGACCTGAGTAGTATAGGCGGACTCCGGAGCCTGCCCGTTCCTGCCTTTACCGGCGCTGGCAGCCCCAGGACGTAAGCAGACATGTGCGAAAGTCATTCTTTCAAGGAAACAGGTCGTACCTATGCGTGACCCATCGTATCCCATCCTATCCCATCCTATCCCATCCTATCCCATCCTATCCCATCCTATCCCATCCTATCCCATCCTATCCCATCCTATCCCATCCTATCCCATCCTATCCCATCCTATCCCATCCTATCCTATCCCATCCTATCCCATCCTATCCCATCCTATCCCATCCTATCCCATCCTATCCCATCCTATCCCATCCTATCCCATCCTATCCCATCCTATCCCATCCTATCCCATCCTATCCCATCCTATCCCATCCTATCCCATCCTATCCCATCCTATCCCATCCTATCCCATCCTATCCCATCCTATCCCATCCTATCCCATCCTATCCCATCCTATCCCATCCTATCCCATCCTATCCCATCCTATCCCATCCTATCCCATCCTATCCCATCCTATCCCATCCTATCCCATCCTATCCCATCCTATCCCATCCTATCCCATCCTATCCCATCCTATCCCATCCTATCAAATCCTATCCCATCCTATCCCATCCTATCCCATCCTATCCCATCCTATCCCATCCTATCCCATCCTATCCCATCCTATCCCATCCTATCCCATCCTATCCCATCCTATCCCATCCTATCCCATCCTATCCCATCCTATCCCATCCTATCCCATCCTATCCCATCCTATCCCATCCTATCCCATCCTATCCCATCCTATCCCATCCTATCCCATCCTATCCCATCCTATCCCATCCTATCCCATCCTATCCCATCCTATCCCATCCTATCCCATCCTATCCCATCCTATCCCATCCTATCCCATCCTATCCCATCCTATCCCATCCTATCCCATCCTATCCCATCCTATCCCATCCTATCCCATCCTATCCCATCCTATCCCATCCTATCCCATCCTATCCCATCCTATCCCATCCTATCCCATCCTATCCCATCCTATCCCATCCTATCCCATCCTATCCCATCCTATCCCATCCTATCCCATCCTATCCCATCCTATCCCATCCTATCCCATCCTATCCCATCCTATCCCATCCCATCCTATCCCATCCTATCCCATCCTATCCCATCCTATCCCATCCTATCCCATCCTATCCCATCCTATCCCATCCTATCCCATCCTATCCCATCCTATAATATTAGGTTATTATTAGGATTAATATTGTGTACCTTCGCAAGTAATGCATTACTTTAAAATCAAATTTGATTTCCATAAAAAAGGTTATAATGACTTAACCTTAAAAGATAAATGTATGCTCTCGCGGACTTTATTTTAGAACTTTTTATCAGGAATAATTCCGTAGTACATTATTTTTGCGTATCTTTAACCGTTTACGCAGCGCACGCAACGGAAGCTCTCGAAACGGAATCCATTTTCCCGATTTTGAAACATTTCTCTTTACTGCTCCGCTCCTATTGGTGATAGCGTGATGTTATATAGTAGGCTATAGGAAGGCTATAGGTAGCCTTCCTCGATAAATGGTCTATTCAACACAAAAAGAATTTTTCAATTCGAACCAGTAGTTCCTGAGATTAGCGCGTTCAAACAAACAAACAAACAAACAAACAAACTCTTCAGCTTTATAATATTAGTATAGATAATGAATCTAAGAAGAAGGAATTAAAAAATAGTTTACCGTACCAAAGAAGGTTTTCTATTTTTCTAACTTGTTCTCTTTTCAAAGGTGAGCCAATAATTTTAAAATTTTTGCTCTATCAATTCAAGGTCTTTCTTCCTGCCGATTTTTTTAAAATATTCCGTATTCCTAATACCGTATACTTATCATCACGGTACCAAAATTCTAATAATTAAAATAATACCGTAGTGTATATCAACGATTGATCCTGATTGACCGCTCGAGGCGAGCGGTGATCAAGCGGACGCAAACATTGACCGCTCCGGTCCTTTGACAAGAATTGAGTAAACATAAATATCATTTATACAGGTTAATGGAAATCTGGGAGATTGATTTTTAAGCCTAATGTTTAGAAGGCGATATTGCTTGAAAGGTATCTATTAATTAGGAGAGTTACACGAAGAAAGAACGAAAAGATGACTAAAAACTGTACATTCAAAACAAAACGTAACGTTTTTCGTGAAGCCACTTTTATATAAACGTAATTCATTGGCGTGTGACATAGGGATTAAACGAAAGGGTAATTTTCTTCCTTTTATTCGAGTCTGGACATTCTTTAACTAACAAACAGGTATAAAATAAAGCTATGAAAATGAATACCTAATAGAGACATTGTGCTTCTCAAACAAAATTAAATTAGAATTTGACACTGCAGTTAGGTATGCAACTAAAAAACAAACACGAAAGCCCTACCAAAAATGAGTATGACTTTCAATCAAAATGAAAGAGAATATTCATTATCTACTAGTAACAATTATTTTTATTGAACACTTTTTATTTGTCAAATCAATAAGACACGTCTTCCTTGCTTCATCATCATCATTATAATGTTCACACAGCTAGGACACAGGCCTTCTCTGTGTGAGAGGGAGTGAGCCATAATCCACCACGCGGGCCCAGTGCGGATTGGTAGATGTCACATGTCTTCGAATTTTTGGTTCTAGGACATGCCGGTTTCCTCACGATGTTTTCCTTCACAGTTTTGAGAGCAGTGGTGTTGAAATAAAATACATAAAGTAATGCGCCTGGCGGGACCGATACCACTGGGCCACCACTGCTGACTTCTTGTTTCATCATCATCATCATCAGCCTATAAATATTCCCACTGCTGGGACACAGGCCTCCTCTCTGTGAGAGGGGTTGGGCTGTAATCTACCACGCGGGCCCAGTGCGGGTTGGCTTGTTTCATCGTACCCTAATATCCTAATTTTGTAACTGATGTCCTGTCTAAGCATTCCGTAATCACAATTTTCTTGTTTTTCTTCAAATTTTCAAGGATAAGAACTATTTCTTTCAACCATAAAACACAAAATAAACAACACTTCTTAACTACGTGCTACTAAATTAGCAGTAAAGACTGGTGGGGTCCCCCTTGTGGGGTCTGAATAAACCATGTGAGGTATTCCCATGGGGGCCGAGAAGGAATGAGTGTCTAATAGGAGAGCGACAAATACTCATTATAGTTTAGTTGTTAAGGCTCGCGTGGCCGTTTACACAGTGGACGATGATGGTCATAGATTAAATGTTGATGGTTTAATTGGAAGCGGTTTTTAATGATAACGGAATTTTGTTGAGTGTTTAAAGTAAACTTGAAGGAATATTCTGGACACCAGAAGCTTTAGCACGAGTTTTCGCGTTCATACACTAGAGGCGTTCAATTTTCGGTGCAATAAAATAGTAAACAGAAATCTTGTGATACGGTCTCTGTTTAGCAACCATTTCAATATCAAGTTAGCTTAATTTTAGTGCAAAGTAAACCTAGCTATTTACATTTTTTTTATCGTGGTAATATCATTGAATGAGTCCTACCCAAGGGAGTGTGAGGAACTGTCAGACTTGTACTGACTAAAATCCACAGTGATCCTTCAATAGCCCTTTTCGTTCCAGGGTCTCGGTTACCCGATGAGAAAGTCCCGCGACCCCGGGGCTTTCTACATTTGCAATAACACAAACTCACTAAGATAGCGTTTCCACCTTATTAGTATCGTCTTTAAAATGCTTTAAATAAGCACTAAGCTCCATATTCCAAAGTCACAACCCACAGTTAAAGAAACTTACCCTATCAATGCATTTTTAACGCAAATGAGAGCGTCAGGAGTATACCTATCTTATAGGGCTAGTTGTTAAAGACATTAACACCTATATTTAGCGAATAAAACAACATTTATAATATCTAATGTCCACCTGAAGGGTTTTTTTTACGTGGTGGGACGGGAGGACTGTCAGACTTGTACTGACTAAAATCCACGGTATCCTTCAATAGCCCTTTACGTTCTAGGGTCACGTTTACCCGATAGTTCCGCGACCCAGGCAGGCTTTGGCCTTCTCAGGGGGCCCCATCATATTGATGACAACTCTTTGAAGCGCGCGTGGAACACGTCCCGCCGTCGACCCGGGCATGGTCCATGATCAGACAGCGAGTCGCCCCCCATAATTTTTTCAACTAAAACTGTACTCTCTAAGACAGTTTTCATGTATTTTCTCAGAGAAATATTTTTTTTTTGTTAGTAACTACAAGCTTAGGTTTTTAACTAAAAAATACGTATCCATTATTTTTCAAAACTCTAGCTGTTGGACTAATTAGTTATTAGATTTGTTCTTTATTGATGCTGTCAACATGCCTATTATGTTGAAATTCAACAACGCAATAGCTGTAGGTAATCTTCATCATCATATCAGCCGTAGGACGTCCGCTGCTGAACATAAGCCTCCTCTTTAGACTTCCAATAGGACCGGTTGGAAGCGGCTTGCATCTAGCGTAATCCTGTGGTCTTCATAAGATCATCTACCTTGTGGGTGCACGTCCTACGCTGCGCTTGCCGGTGCGTGGTCTCCATTCGAGAACCTTACGGCCAAAATCAAATCATTTATTTCAAGTAGGTAGGCCTGTTACAGGCACTTTTGAATTGTCAAAAGACAAAAAATAAAATAGTTATGGTGCTACAATCCCAGTCACAAGACATAAAAACTGTGAAAGTACCGTAGATGCTCATTTCAAGGCGTAGATCTCTGTGGAGAAGAATGAGCAAGAAACTCCATGGACACTCTTTTTCAATCGCCAAAATTATAACAAAATCTTTGTTACATCATTGCCCATTGGCCCCATCGGCCATCAGTTCTGCGTGCTATATGGCCTGCCCATTGCCATTTCAACTTGCTAATTCGTTGGGCTATGTCGGTAACTTTGGTTCGTCTACGAATCCCCTCATTTCTGAGTAGATCGCGCAGGGAGACTCCGAGCATAGCGCTCTCCGTAGCTCGTTGGACTATATTCAGTTTACTTATGAGGCCTATGGTAAAAGACGAGAGAAGTTAATCTTATAATTATATTATAATTAAGCGAAAATTTGGACGGATACATGCATGCTTGTTACTCAATTTAGCCAAAACGGCTGAACGGATTTAGATGACATTTGGCATACCTTTGATCCCGGTATCTCGGTCCTGTGAGATAATTTTCAACATCTCTTTTCTTCTTAATCCAATGTTGAGTGTAGATTTCTTCCAAATCTTAGGTCTTTTCATCTTACACGCGAACAAAGCCGCTGACAAAAGCCAGTTAGAATTATTTTTAGGAAGACCCAGCCCGCTGGCATGCGGACGGCAGGCCGCGAACATACGAACGGCAAGTAATATATGACTCGCCGTCCGATTATGGACCATGCCCGGGTCGACGGCGCGTCATGTTTCACACGCGCCTTAAAAAAGCTGTTAGCAATCTGACGGGACCCCCCCCCTTAGAGGGCCAAAGCCTGCCGGGGTCGCGGGAATGTCTCATCATGTAACCGTGATCCTGAGCCGTAAAGGGCTGCAGTACAAGTCCAGTCCCTCCCGTCCTGAGTAGGAGGACTCATTTTACGATTTGACCATGATAAAAAAGGAAGACCTAGTTAACAGAACGACATAAGACAGCCGTATATACCGTGGGAATGAACCACATGCTTTATTCAGACACCCCTGACTCCAGTCTGAAGTTCAGTTGTTAAGGTCGCAGCCTTCGAGTCTGAATTTCACTGGAATACTATAGTAGTATTCAGTAATACTATTTACTACTAATACTTGGAAGTAGTTCTAGAGTGTTGAGAAATTGTAATGAATGAAAACGTGTTTTTATTTACTTACCCCTCTCTGTCCCAATCCAAAACTGATCCGTTTTCTTTGACGACGCTCGTAAACCTGATAACCGATGGGGAAGAAAACTTATCGAGTGGCTACCAAAAGTAAGACGCAAGATAGGCAGGTCTCCTACGAGAGTCGGGGGCAACCAATGGCTGCAAGTGGCGACCGAATTATCATTCGGCGTGGCGGTCTAAGGAAGTCTATGTCCAACTGTGGACGTCTTCCGATTGATAATGATGACGACCTAATAAATGTTCTTGATGATATTTTTATAACCATCATTGATATCACCTTATTTAAGGCGTATTGTCAAGGTCTGTTCACGGGAAGTCTGTGGTTCAACTGCTCACGGGGAACGCTAAGCGCCTTGCGCGTCCTATATATATAATAATGTTTATCTACTCTCATATCGTTAAATTCAAAATACAAAACTCAAAACGAGTTTATAATGACGTACTTTACACACAGTATATCGAAATGAAATTAAAATAGTATATTTTGCAACTAGTGAATAAAGAGCGGATTTAAAGCGAGGGCCATTATATGAATCACGAGCAAGCGAAGGATTTTAATGACTGAATCACGACCGTAGGGAGTGATTCATGATGATTGAATCACGAGCGGAGCGAGTGATTCAAATATTTAAATCCTGAGCGTCGCGAGTGATTCAGGCCCTCGATTTAAATCCGTTTTATTCAAGAGTTGCAAACGATACTTTATACCATGACTACGAGAAAAAGAAATATTTGAGCGATAATATATATATATATATATATATATATATATATGTATGTAACGAAAAAAAAAAGTTTTTTTTTATTAATACTGCTCCATACACACGTGGGTGCGTTTCCAAACATCTAAATTCACAATACACAAACACCCACACCCGAAACAAATAATTGTAGATCATAATTATGAATATTGCTCCGTGCGGGAATCGAACCCGCTTCACGTAACGAAGTAGACCAATCGCTCAGTCAACAAATTAACATTAAAATCGGAACAATGACTTAAATTAAGAGTAATATTTTCCTAAATAACACGGGGGTCGACCGCATCAATGTGTTCTAAATTCAAACACCAAAACAGTGAGTAAAAGAGCTTTTTATTCACTGTTTTCAGTGAGTAAAAGTAACTTTTTAGAGTAGGAATGGTATAAAATTAAATTATGACACTATTTCTCTAACAAAATAATGTTATAATAAATTTTTTTTTCATTACGATACAGATGTCAGATCATAGATACATCCATTTGATTTTTTATCTGTGGCTGCGCGCGCTGTGGCCCAGGCGCGGTGATATCGGGAATTATGGCGCCATAATACTGTGTCAATCTTTATCATTTATTTGATAAATTCGTGTTCAATGAAAGTAGATAAAGTAGTGTATGAAACTTTACATAACTAGGTATTATACACTCGTGTGATACTTTTAAAAAACTCGCTTCGCTCGTTTTTTAAACTCACACTCGTGTATAATACCCCTCATTATGAACCAGTTTCACAAACTACTATTTCAGGATGATGTTGAAACTCCCTCGTTTCTGTAGTGCCTCGGGGATGTTTGCCCAGTCAAATACAGATGGCTTCCATGCTGTCATTACGAAAAAGGTGGCATCGCTTGTGAGGAGAATTCGAGGGAGTAGCAACAGCATCCTGAAAGTAGTGGCTGAGTACCTGAGTGCTCCTGTGCTGAGACATTTCATGCGGAATCATTGTCCGTATGAAATGCCTCGTAAGTACATGACTCACTAGTTGTTGTTGTGAAATATTATTCTTATATTATTACTAATCCTAGTTTATAAGTTTTAGTATCTAAGGTCTGCACTAACAAAAATGGTTCCTATGTTGTTCCAAATAAAATAAATTATTATTTATTATTATTAAGTGAAAGATTACTGATTTATAAGTATACTCGTAAAAATGTAAGTTCACAATCTCCTCTGCTAGTGCCCGGTAGTTGCCGCCGTGAAAGTTGTGAACAACGGGGAACACTTTTGACCCCGTAACTACATGTTTGTAATTATTTCCGGTGAGCGAGCATAATTCTCGGCTGAACCAACTACCTACCGTATTGGCGGGGAACGGAGCTACGAATTGAGGATAAGAGTAAAATCAAAATCAAAATGAAAGCATTTATTTCAACTCGTCAAAATATTTGAGCACCTATCAAAGGTGTTCAAACGGGAATATAATAGTTGCTCTTAACATAGGTGTTTAAAATAGTTGCTAAAATCGTAACACCTCCTTTTAGAAGTATTTTTGTAATGTCAAAAGATAAAAATAAAAAACCCGGCCAAGTGCGAGTCGGACTTACCCATAAAGGGTTCCGTAGCAGCAAGTAACATAGTAAAAAAGTTCTTGTAGTTGGTTTTAACTTTGAAGGTTAAATTGAAAGGTAAATTGCGGTTTACGATTTATGACGTATTAAAAAAAAAACCTAATTACTTGATCTCGTTCTTCAAACCAATTTTCACTACTAGTTTGCCTAATGATATTAGGAACCTCAATATCATTTATAAAGACCCATAGATAACCCACACGTATAAGTTTGTTGAAAAAAATATATTTGAGTTTCAATTCTAAGTAAAAATTCTTTTTTTGTGTGAAAATCCTAATGCGGCCCACATAATATATCTACTTACCAAGTTTGAAAAGGATAGCTCTTATACTTTCGAAGAAAAGTGGCTGTGACATACGGACGGACAGAGAGACAGACGGACAGACAGACAGACATGCCGAATCTATAAGGGTTCCGTTTTTGCCATTTGGTTACGGAACCCTAAAAATCAATAATTGCTGTTCGTTAGTCTCGCTAAAACTCGAGAACGGCTAAACTGTTTTGTCTAATTTTAATTAGAATTGAATTAAGTTTTGAATTATTTTGGAGGGCCAGGGAATGTTTAAAAGGTTAATAATTACGATAAAAAAATTATTCTGAGGCGGTACGAAGTTAGCCGGAGCAGCTACATAAATATGGCGCTACAATCCTAAAAAGAAGATGGTGCATAAAAATTTCATAAAAGAAAACTATTTCCCCTTATCAAAACTCCTTTATACCTCGTTGTAATGGTCGGATTACAATTGAAGCGTGTGTTCCGATATATTTTCATGTCGGGGGTAGGAAAGTGCCCTCCGTAGCGTTTTAAACTCAAACTAACACGGTAGCCGAAACTGTTATGAGCTTAGCTAGAATAGTTTGCCCTACTAACCGAAACTATGTAGGTAATAGTAAGTTTTCATTGCTTTAAACTTGAGTTTAATGAACTATAATAATAATTGTGATAATTTTGGATACTTACCACCTGCGCAGTGGCTGAACAATAATTCATAATTGGAGTGAAATGCAGTTTAAGAAAAGACTCGATAAATAATGTCTTACTACAAAAATGATAAACATCTGTTGAACACGTCTTGTCTAAAAAAACTGTCAACTTCAAAACGGCATTCGACGTTGATATAAATCATTTCACAGTAGGCCACCCTTTTTTACAGTGTTAAAAAGGTGTTTAATTTTTTGTCGTAAGACGGATATTGTCGTCAAGAGCTGTGATGATTTATCCTCGATATATTTACTCCATTTTTTTAGAATTTCGGACCGAAGTATCGGCCCACATTCTAAAAAACATATAGATTCGGCCCAGGGGTCTACAATCTTAGTCTGTCAGTGTCAACGAAAATATGGAAAGAAACTCGAAACTTTTGAGGGAACCCTAAGTACTCCCTATTAGTTCTGACAAGTCGGTACAACTGTCCAATCAAGTTCTCATCAATTTTTAATTCGTACGGTCGACAACTAATCTTATGTCCTTAAGAAATTCATATGAGATTGGTAAAAATGTTGGTTCTTCAAATTTTTCATCTTTACTTTTCAAGCCGCTTGACTGCAACTGTATTTTTTCTTCTTATTCTTTTTATTTTAAGTAATCAAAAATTACATAAATACAATCATGTAAGCAATTCAACCTACCATCTTCAATTAGGAACAATTATTACTGTCTTGTTTAAAAACCTTTTAAAAGTTAATTTCCCATCATCATCAGCACACAATACAAATTACTTTAATAAATAAACAAATAAACAATCTGCGAATGCTAACAACTCAATCTTCCATTCATTCACTCCCCGCCATATTGAACGTATTGAATGAACGATACTATTTGCAAGCTATCGCCTGTCGATCTTCTGTCGCTGATCTACAATTATTGGCCATTTATGCAAAGTGCATCTACAATGGGCTTATAGTTTTATACCAATTAATAATAATAATTGATCTTTTAAAGCGTTTCTTGTTCCTTGCAGGATTGAATTATTGTATTATTTTGCTAATGAAGAAATGATTTGTATGTTTCTTTGTAATGTAAACTCAAATACTACTGAACTGATTTTAAAAATTCATTCACCAATAGTAAGCCACATTATCAGTGAATAATATTGGCTATTATTTTGAAATTGTACCCGTGAGATGCTGGGACGGATCGCTCAAATTTACAGTTCAAATATATTCTTAACTTAACTAACATCGTTATTTCTGATATAATATTTTTTGTCTAGGAAACTGGAACTGGGGGCTAGTTCCAGTTTCTAAAGATCTTTCATAGTATTTTCAGCAATTATCAAAAATATTGGATTTACTCAAGACATAATACAATTTTAGTTTTACACTAAGTTAGGATAGAAATACGAATGTACCTAATTAATGTTTATATGGCAGAAAGAACTAGAAACAAAGACTATAAACTATTCATCCATCTTATTGTAAAAACATACATAATATGCAATTTTTTTTTATTGAAATAGGTGATAAATGGTATAAATGTAACAATTATGCATACAGACATCTTTCACCTCATAATGTTTCCTGCTTAATTTTTGTGACCACTCTAGAACAGTCGTTGTCAGTAATCCGTAAAACACCCACGCAACAGATTGAGACGTCAAGTTAACCAGTGATGCACAAGTATAGTAATCAGCAAGCACTGTGCCATTGTGAAGCTAAATAATTATAGGATGAGTCAGTGTGAGAACTTTATAGCTGATTAAGATAGGTTCTGCTAATTTGGGGGTTATTATTGGGCTATGTTGTTAAAAGGGGAAATCGACCTTAATCGTGAGTAATGGAAATATAGATCTTATCGACGCACAAGTAGTTGGTCCGGGTCTGGGTGTTTGTAAACGCACCCACGACACTGCAGGAGAAATTTCTAGTGGGGCAACCATTTAAAAAGAAAAAACTAAGTCTAACTTCCTGTATTCGTGATGACCAGAGCACTTATCACGAGTTTTCACTAGTTTACAGCGTCTTCCCAGCGTTTCTTGTATGGAAAAATGGAACAGCGCCCCTGGTGTGCGAAGAAGGAACTATTTTTTTCCTTGTTTGTCAATTGACAATGTCAAAGTTCCAGTTTACAACAGTGTGGTTAGTGCGAGTTTTTTTACGTAGACGCGATAGTAACGTTCAACGGCGTTTGGCGTTCTCATTGGTTGAGAGTTTTCACGACCTTGGAGCGGACCAATAAGTGCGCCAAACGCGGTTAAACGTTACTATCGCGTCTACCTAAAAAAACTCGCACTAACCACACTGAAAACTCATGATAAGGCCTCTGGAGGTTAAGCACTTCGCATCTCATGCATAAGATTACGAGTCCAAACCTAAGCAAGTACCAATGTCCTTTTCAATTCATAACTGTACTTTCTAAGTTTAGGTATCTTAGACATCGGTGTCGGAAATCGGAATACATCGTGAGGAAAAGCAAAGCTAGAGGCCTGTGGTGTTCCCAGAGGTGTCTTAATTAACTCTGACACTAGAGGGTAGCTACATCATCACACGAAAGAGAAAGAAAGTGTAATTTCTAACTAAAATTTTATAAACATGACAGTTTGTGACGATATATCGATGGATGGATGTCTGTTAATCTTACAAAACAAAACATGAAACAAACAAATATTCCACTTAAAAATTGAAACAACAAATTCTTTCATTTTAATCCTCGATTTTTATATATCCTTATCTCTAAAATGAAGTTACCAGGAAACTGTAACAAAAACAAACAAGACTCCATTTGTTTCTAAATCACCTTTACGACAAAACTTTATTCAAGGAAACTCAATATTTATTTAGAACTCGAAAACACTTAACCCTTCCAAACTGCGGGGGTTTTTTCGACCCTCGCGCTCAAATTACCTTTAACCCTTCATGGAGAAAGCTGTAAAATCTCGAAAAATTCCCAAAAGACGTCTCGAAGACAATATCAAGGACATAATTCATAATGAAAAAGTTAATTTTCACGGAGCGAAAACTCATTTACATATTTTTGTGTGAGATGTTCAATTATTTGAGTGTGCGCCACTCTTTTGTACTGAACCTTAATGGTGGTCCTTTGGGCGTCGTTCAGGACAGGGGAACCCTTTCGTAGAATTAATTTTTCTTAGCCAATTAGCGAGTGATGTTAAGAGGATATTTTGCTATCGATCTGCATCTTTGACTTACTCTTTCGTTATGGAAATCATTTTGTTGTAACATTCGCAATGTCAATACTACTTTTTTCGACTAAACGGTACTGTCTTTTATCATTGGCCTTTTGAAATTACACTAGCTTTTGCCCTTGGGTTTTCTCGCATGAAGTAATAAACACTTGATGATTATGTAGCTTCTAATTAGTGATTTTTTTTTCGGAATCGGTTTCACTGTATTTTTACATTTGTAATTGTCAAATTTACCATCTATAATTCCAAATTTTAATGCCTACCTACGTAATTATAAGGCATTAGGCAGGACATAATTATTGATACTTTAAGACCCTGTAACTTACATATAAAAGATACTTTGAACTGACTTTGAGTAGTTCCAAAGATTACCTCCACATTCAAACCTTACAAATGAAAATAGGTATACATAGACATGATTTAGTTTCAAAATGATTCCCTAACCTACTTCTCCTTTACCCTTTAGTACCTAATTTTCATAACAGACTAAAATAACGATATTTCTCTTCACCGTATCTATCCATTTGTCACACCCAATCATTTTAATGTGGGCGCGTGCCTCAAGCTATCAGGTCACAATGTCTTCCGAGAAGGGCCAATTGCGACCAGTGTGTAGCTATCATGGGCCATACGACCAGCTTTTATGGCCGTGAATAATGTCTTACTTATTGTAACCGAAATCTGTAAGTAGGTACTTCATTTCCACGCTGAATTGAAAATGAAAGTAAGGCTGGTTTTGGAACTTAGAACTGCAGAGCTATTCTCCTTTATTCCACAGCCTGAGTCGAGGTACAACAGAATTGCTGCTTTATACTCAGAGCTTAAAGTTGAAACTCTACTAAAGACAGGTTTCGATTTCGAGACTGCGTCAGCGTGAAAAATTTAAATAATTAGAATAGCCTAGAATAAGAAAGATTACGTACCTATGTTGACAGTGCAAGTAGAACAGAGGTATTAGGCTTATTCGAGCAGAAAAATAAAACATTTTAAATCACAAACGAATAAATGAAAATAATGTTAGAAGTTAACGTGCTGAATTTAGATATAGATACTTTCTTCTTAACCTGTTTTTAATGCACCAAAAATATTCAACAAATAGAGCAAAAAGTTTCTTTTCACGCACCTTTTCACGAAATAGGACCCCACTGAAAATAGGCACGTATTTAGGACCAGGTATTTTCTAAAGCTCGCAACTCTGCGAAAATAGACATAAGTAACAACATCCGAGACATCCCATACACAAAAAAGCTCTATTCGGAAACTCTGAAAGGGCTCTTTTGACCCCGGTACTCTAATTGAGACCTGTCTACAACGACCCACTCAGACGGTATTCAAGATCCAACACGTATACATTTTAATAAATGTATCGCCAGTGAATGGATCCTTTTATCAAAAAGGAGCTTGCTTACATTATGTAAAAAATATACAAATTAAGTGTAGGTGGTTGAATGGGCCCCGAGCGAAAATAAATGAATGGTTGTGAGCGCGAGCAGTTGGAGGGTTAAGTACACAATATTGGCGCATTGAATTGAGATGTTACTTAATAACACTGTAAGTGCTGGCCGTAAAGAGGGTTAAATATTAATTTTTGGGACTTCTTGATTATGGTCGTTGAAGTTACTTAGCGGGGCGTAAGTTATGCAAAATTAGACGTTGTACTTACATATGTTTAAGTTCTTTTTTCACTTGCGGCAACGAGGCTTCATTATCAGGAGTTGCAATGGTTGGGAATAATGGGTTGGTCTCGTTATAAAAAAAATAATACTTCAACCAGTTCCTTACCCAACTCACTTCTTGTGATTATAATTATATAAATACACACTTATTGTTGCTAATCATAATTTTATCAAGTTATACGGGACTGAAATTTGCAAAAAGAGAAGAAATTTTTAATTTCTCAGTTTACTACAACGAAACCATCTACATAAGAAACTATTACGTTTTCCCCGAACATTAAAAAGATATTTTAAGATTTCAATTTGACAAAATAGCTAGGTAGCTTTGATCTTATTGACCCAATACACAAAATATAAAATACAAAGGACTACCTACCTTAGTCCACTATAACTTTGCTCATAAAAAAAATCGCCTTAGCAAAAAAAGGTCTGACCTGAAAAGGTTGTGCTTCAATACTTTTTCAGGGAAGTGAACAAAGGCGAGGTTAGTAAGGAAGGCGCCCCCTTTTCCCCCCCTTCGTCACCCCAGTGGGGGGTCAAGATGCGCCTTGGCTTGTCGTTTATACGTCATTATGGTTTTATATTGCTATATACCGCTTAGGGAGAGACGGTAGATGAGACTGAAATATTTTTGGGATGTAAAGGATAGTATGCTAATTTTAGTCAGTTTTTTGTTTGGGAACGAAGGCTTGGATAATAAGAAAAGAACATGTTCGGGAAAACTTAAATTAGTAAAATAACATAATTATTGTTTCTCTTAATTCTTAATTTAATTTTCTCTTAATTTGATTTGCTAGAATCAGGTTGATATTCAGCTATGCGATTCACTACAGCACTAATGTCTCGGGTTCGATTCCCGAAGGTAGATATTTTGTAAAATCTACAAGCGTTCCGGGTTGGGCTTTTTATGTATGTGCTATTAATGTTTGTAAATGCACCCACGAAACAGAAGAACTTTTACAAAAAAAAATACAACACACAAAACAATAAAGAATAAATCTATTTTTTCAGCTGTAACCAAGAAAATTATCCTATGAGTATACTCCACTTTGCCGACATTTTTCCATAAGTGGCAATATACTACACCAATTTCCCTAGAGTACCTACCTCACTATACTAACATACTAACACATATATACACACATATATTGAGTAAAACCTTACACAAATACCTTCTCATATAAAAGGCTCTATTAAACATTCCACTAACCCAACTTAGCCAAGTCACCCCGCCTTTAAAAACTTTTTACAGCCACTAAAGCCTTCCCACTTACGCAAGGTTGACATAAAAAACTTTTCAGTCTCTCCCCTGATTGGTGGAAAGTGTCGCCATGGGCGTGGTCACAGGTTTTGTCGCCAATAGGCGTGGCAGAGAGAGACAATGTCGAGTTGTCACTGCGGGGATCTTAAAAGCCTTCGTTGGGTGTGTTTGGGATTATGTACAGAATCTTATGTGTTTGGAGGCTTTTGAGGGTGGATTATCTTGGCCATATGGATATAAAGAGGCTGATATTTTTCCCTTATCACATAATCATGATTTACTATGTAACTATGATATACTTTTATTTAAAGCTCAATTTAAGAAAGATTTTCGGTTAGAATCTGTCTCGCATTTTCGATAGCCAATGAATTCTATCCAAACTAAATAATTCCAAAACAAAAATTCTCTAAAACACGCTTTATTTTAGGCCCGAAAACCTGAGTAAGTTAAAAAAAAAACAAATTAGTCTTCCCGCCCTGGGTGAAGCGGAAGGTACTGTCAGACTAGTACTGACTAAAATCCACGGTGTCCTTCCAATAGGCTTTTACGTTCCAGATCAACGGTTAGCCGTTTGGAATTTGGAGGCTTTGGCCCTCTATAGGGACTAACTAGGGAACCTTAATTGACACTTCACATTATCATAACTTAAACAGTTATACAAAATGAACTATAGAAATATAAAACTAAACTATTACAAAGCAACGTAAAACTCATCCTCAACGCTGTCAGCTGGTAATGTGTCCAAGAGACTGGCGGCGTTGCCTCTTTGTATGGCTATACTTAGCCTCTGACCAAGGTGAAAGCCAGCTCTTGGGTCACGGGAAGCGTCAACAAGTCTTTACATATTTTTCTATATATATCCACTGGTGTGTCGTCAATAAGAAATGTTAAACATTTCTTGATTAAAATCCACGACAATCTTCCATAATCAGGCTCCAAACCTAAATAAAAGTAAAATAAACATAAAAATAGCAACATAATATCACCGCCCAAGAACGGGCGGGGTGGTTAGGGCGGGCGGACGCGCGGCGGGCGGGGTGTGGTAGCAAAAAGCTCAAGTGCAGGAGGCTGTATCGATCCACGGACGGCGACCGGCGACATGGCCGGGTCACATCGGTGGGGCTGTGGCTTGGTGATGAGCGGAGCGGGTAGCGATAAGCGGTAGCGTGGAGCGGGGTTTTTGTGGCTAGTGAGTATTGTATGTACGTATGAGTGGTAAGGTTTAGCGTTGGTGTAATGGTAGTAAGGTGTAATGGATTAGCGTTGCTTCCAAATGTTACGTTGCTTGTCAAAAAACACATATCATCATCATCAAAAAATCAAAATATTTTATTTTAATGGGCACTTATAAAACGTCGAGAAAAAAAAAGAAAATTGGCACGGTTCGAGTTGGTCGTTTCCATGGAGAAGAACCATTATCATCATCATCAGCTTGTACTTGTCCTCTGGTGGACATATGTCTCTCCTGTGTATGTATGTACCTAATGTACGCCACTGAGGTCCTGAGCTTTCCTCATTTCCTCATTCAGTCTCTGCCGGCAGCCTTTCACAGGTTGTCACTCCACCTAGCCGGCCCTACACTACGTATACCTAGTCGTGGTTTTCACTCAAAGCCACATCTATCCCAACGGTTGTCAACCCTACGAGAAATTTCGAGGTTCAGAATACATTTTTATACATATTAATTACTGTTTTTATTTATAATGAAACATTTTTGTGACTGCTTCGGTGCAAGAGGTGTTATCGGGTTTTACCAACAGGAATTACTCCGTAGCAGCGACGGAGTCTGATTTTGTGCTCGGTGAATAACAATAAGCTCACCCGTTACTACATACTACATGGGACTTAAACATAACTGGCGTAACTACCTAAACTCTGCCTAACCCTTCAATGATTACAGGTGCGATGTTAATAAATCACATAATATTTTACAACTTTTTGCGACTTTATCAACTTTAAAATACACCTCTTAACAAAGCTTTTCAAACAAAATACCCACGTCTTAATATTTACAAGACAAGTCAACAAGCAAGAAAGACCCCTAAAACAAAGAACAAAGGCGTTAATTCATTCAAAACACAGATAAAAGAGGCTGTCACTTCGCAAAATAAAATCCAACGACACAACAGGGATACAAAGAGAATATTAACTTAGAATAGCTAATACGCGACAGTGGGACGTCTCTTAAATCATTCAGAGCCTGCACATTTTGTACGCGAACGATATTAATAACTGTTTTCTTCGTCTCTTCGACAATTACATTGTTGTCCGTATCACTGTGCGCGATTGGTATAGAGTAGTTAGGAAAATTTGGCAGAGGCGACAATCAACAATGCGCATAACATATGTAAATTTTACATATCCAAGTCTCCATAGCTTGATCAATTTTCTTTTTTTCTACTTAGTACTCGTATAACTTTACTGGGTACATTGTAAGTTGAGTGTCAAATAGCTACTATTGAAAAAATAAAGAAGTAGAAACAGTATAATTTCGTATCAATAGTGAACGTTTAAACTAGATCTTTAAATGTGGTTCTCAAACTTCTATCAAGGACGTGTTTAGATTCGCCTCAAAGGTGTGTAATTAATTATTAAACTTCTTAATTAGGTATTTCTAAAGATGACTCATTATAACATTTTTGAATATTGTATTAATCAGTGCGATGGCAACAGCCCAAAAACAAAAAAAATAAATAATTGGTGGACAAATACTAGGCAGTCACACTGTCTCGTTTACGCAAACCACCTTTGTCAGATAAAACAACAAGAATACATTCAACTCTAGCACCCTTTCTGCCTAAAGGCCCTTCTTCTCAGACACCGACCCACCTACTCTATTCTCACTGCCTCAAGAGAGGCTAATTTGACTCGCGACAACCGGGCGATTAAATTTTAATATTTGAAAAGCTAAGTCGAGACGCGCCGGGACCGACTCGATGGGGCTTGTCGCTGTTTTTACGACTGTACCGTTACAACTCGGTACACTGTGCTCGCCATTACTTTTTATTTTCCGTTTTTTCATTCAAATTATCTATGGAAACAGGTGTAATGTTTGTTTTTTTTTTTTGTTTTTTTTTTTTTTTGTGGCTGTACTAGGAATATCAGTATTTTCTAGAAAAATAAGGCAAAGGGGAGCTTTTTTTTTTGAAGTTGGACATCATCAAGTGGGTCATCTAGCTCTGGGTGAAGCGGAAGGGACTATCCGATTCATGACTGAAATGCCCCTTGCGTTCTAAGACTGTGGAAACCTCCTACCGGGCAGAAGAGAACCAGATGTCGTTAGTTATGTATGACTAAATCATATGTAATAGATCCCATATCCAATTCATTAAACTTGATTTCACGTGCATAGATAAATATGTAATCAAATACTGTCAAATCAAAATCAAGAACAAAATTTAATAAGCTTCTAATAAAAGCTATCAATACAAAGACAATACTAATCAAAAACAGAAAAAAAAACCGGAAGAAACACCCCTAATTCACTTCAAAACGGTAACTGTTCTGTAACAAATATTTGGCAATATTTCGCCAATTACTCGAGGCGAGTGCCAAACAGGCATGGGGTTCGAGTGCCGTAATAAAGAATACCAATCGGGAGGTCCCTAGGGAGGTCCTGACCTCCTCAGAAAAGGGGTGAGATAAAATACACGTTCGATGGCAACGCTTTAGTATTTTTTCAATTAACTAAATAGCGTTTGCGGTTTTAGTCGATTCCTTTAGATGTGGGGAAGTGGAAAGCTTTGAAACTGATTTGTAATAAAAAGAGGAAATGAAAGGCCCTTCTTTTGCCTTGGTAAAAGGATTGTAGTGTTTGGTATTAGTTAAAGGCAATAAATCTGTGGTTTCATAATTAAAGACGTCGTCGGTTCATTTGCTTTTGTGCTCTGTTTTTTACTTTCTTCTTTGATTTCACAACCTCGTGTGTATTATTCGATCGCTGTACACTTTAAAAAAAAATCTAATAAATTGTTGATGATACTGGTTGATACTTTGGTACACATTCTTACAAAGCTGATATACAACTGGGAGTCTGGGACGTCCATTCTAATATTGTAGTGTTAAAGTAAGTCTATTTATCTCTCCATCGTTTTCACGTAAATGGCTGTATCGATTTCGACGAGATTTGGCACACATAAATTCCATTTCTTTTTTCTTTTGCGCTTGGAAAATCACAAAATGAATCCTGATCCCCGGGAGAGAAAGTGACTGTTTAACTTTTAGTGACTAAAATTCCACCCCGTTCCTTCGGTTGGCCTTTACGTTCCAAGGCCACAGAATCCTGCTTAAACAGTCCCGTGATTCTTGGAGACAGCCCTACTACTTCAGGGACAGTCCCGCGGCCCCAGAAATAATACCTTTACACGTTTAGGACTAGGATTTCTACTTTATATCCCTTGTAGTAGGGGATGTACTACAACCCGGGATCATTTACACGCAGATAAATAATATAGAGCAGTGGTGGCCCAGTGGTATCGGCCCCGACTTACGAGTTGTAGGTCGTGGGTTCGAATCCAGCCAGGCGCGTTACTTTGTGTAATTTATTTTATCACCACTGCTCTCAAAACGGTGAAGGAAAACATCGTGAGGAAACCGGCATGTCCTAGAACCAAAAAATTCGAAGACATATGACATCCACCAACCCGCACTGGGCCCGCGTGGTGGATTATGGCCCACTCCCTCTCTCAGAGAGGAGGCCTGTGTCCAAGCAGTGGGAACATTTATAGGCTGATGATGAAATAATGTAAAAATAATAAGATCATATATATACCTAATGTAAAAAATATAAATATATTGACTTTTAGGATCAAATCTTAAATCCCGAGGACCACGCAAAGAAAAATCATTCTTAATAATAAATCAAAACTTTCACTTATTCTCATTCACCGGCAAACCCAAGAGATGATAGCTAATAACTCTTAAATATAATGTTCAGTACATTTTAGGATGCTCCGTGATGCTTAGTGCGGTTTAGCATGCGATACGCATCCCCGGGCAGACAAAATAAAACATATCCTTGGGCGTAAAACAGGTAGCCGGCAATCATTTAATTTGGTCGCAGCCGCAGGGAACGAAAGGTTTTGATACTTTTGAGACAAGATATTGTAAAACTTTTGTGATTTCGGATTTTCTTTTTAATTTAAACTATTTGAAACATGTTATGTAATTGGACAGTGGTAACTGGCTCATAATGGTTTATTATTGCCAAAGATGGTTAAAAGCGTGATAGAAATAAAATCTCACAAAAAGAAAGTCATGGACAAAAATTTTCAAAACATTTTCAGTTCGTAAGCAAAAAGCTAAATGTTTGATAATGATTAAAACGAACCACGACTCAATAATTTTACAATTTTCGAGGATCCTGTATTCTTAAGTATGGGTTCCGCCGTTAAAATGACGAAGTTTTAGGCCAGCAAGATATAAGGATACCGTCAAAAATAAAACAGACAGAATTATTGCTAAAACGACTGAATTTACAAGTATTTCTGTCAATCATTCTAAGCTAGGTTTAACAATCTTTTGACAACTATCCGCAATTCCGCAAGTATCAACTACGTTCACACTATCCCACAGAAAACAACGCGAGCAACCAACAAATGGTTGTTTATTGAAATTCGACGATTATTTTAATAGGACATCCGGTTAAAACGCGATGCGTAGAGATCATGCATTAATGGCAATACACAGAAAAACCGCCAAAATCTTCTGTATTAGAATAATAACATGTTTTTTCGAAAATCTCGGCTTTGACTTTGCTCTATAATTAAGAAATTAGATGTTTTGAGCACTAATCTCGTATGCTAATGCACAGGTGGATGTGCGATACGCACTTTTGTTAATGATCAGATGATACTAAGGTATTGTTTCGTGGACTTGATGTGATCGGTCTGTATAAGTCCTGGGAGTTGGTAATCGGATGTGGAGAAATTCTACAAGCAATGATTACCTTCGATTCATTTGAAGTTTCAATTCGATATGCTTTGTTTTTTCAACATGTGTTTTTCAGTTCCCTAATTTTTTTTTAATACATGAATTTATCCATGTTTCCTGTATCTTATGAAAACTGTAATTCATTCGAAGTTTCTTCTATCTAAGCTTTTCATCTTCATTTGATATTTTTATGCAGTATTATTTAATGAACGTCCTAGAACAGCTTCTATTCAGTTTCTGGAAAGAATAAGAAATAGTTATCAATGTTTTTGTTAAAAGCAAGCCAATTTGACTATTGTTGTGTGTGTACAAATACGTATTTTAAACTATTTTTAATTAAAGGACTTTTCCCATGGTAGGCAGAAATTATAGAACCTAGACTGCTGCGAACCTTACATACATAGACCATTCGCCTCGTCTACCAGCAAGCTTGTATGACCAGTCATACATCTAGTCATACAAGCACGCTGGTTGCGAGTATAATGATCCTGACCGATTTCGGCCACAGGGACTCGGATCTTCCTTTTGAGAACATCGCTGGTGTACTCTCAGGTGAGTGATATAGCCAATTTTTGCAGTAAAGGTGCGTCCACAATCACTGCAAGTCAGCACCCAAGTCATATAGGTACAGGTTGCGAGTACTACCTACGCGTCTAACCTTTCTGAAGAATTATAAACTGACCTTATCGCCAATAAGGTCAGTTTCACGTCATTCTAAGGCGTCCCCTCCCTATGTAAATGTCCTCAACTTAGTAAAGCGAATAAACTTATAGAAAATCATAGACAAGAAATAAAAAAAAAAACCACAACATACTTAAGAACCGTACATATTTGCAAAGCGTTGAACCAAGGATTTTTCCCACCGTGCCCAATCTTCCCCAACAGTACTAGCTTCGTCCGGAGAATTCCCAAAACGACCCGACGTGTCCGAGATCCCTTTGAGAGGGTCTTGAGACCCTTTTCTTGTGTGTCACACACGATCACATAGATTGACTAGCATTCAGCGTTTTGAAAATCCACAACTATCCTTTGAATATTATTAAAAGTTGTTTTTCTTTCTTGTAGTTCTGCGATCTGTCGTCTAGACTTCAATCGGTTAAGTTGAGTGCGGTTGACATAAAATTTGGCAAGTTAACACTTCGGCTCTCTTGAGTTTAAAGATACATTTTCTAAATAAAAAAATATTTGCCTACAAATGTGTAGGTACGATACGTCATCATTGGAAAACAATTTTTTTTTATCTTGACTTACATCATCAGTATATAATTACTTGTCAAAAAGTACAGTTTAACAAAAAGTAGTTTTCTTTAGTGGCTGGTATTAGTTCTAAAAATAACATGCTAATGTAATTTTTATTCATCCTTAGCAACTTATTAAATACGAATTCATATCTTTAAGTAATATTATTTTCGAAAATGTTTTTCCTCCAAATATCCAAATCAAAAGTTTTTCTTTCCGTAGAAGAACAACCTAACATTTTGTAACTGAAAAAACTCACCCACACTCTTTCCAACAAAATTCACCCGTGAAAAGAGAAGCTATCCATCCTACGCTCTCTTGAATCTCACCCACGAAACCCACGTATATGTCACCCGTCATTTAAATTGTCGCTTTTCATCACACACGAAGGGGACTTACAGAATCCACATTGACCCTTAGAAGTGGCATTTTGTTGGAAGTGCCCATTATTTTTTCCCAACCATAAAGGTTATGGTAATGCCATTTGGATGGGGTTGAGGGTAAGTCAACAGATGTTTTGAGCCGTTTGCCAGTAAGCTTGGCCTTAAGATTCGTGTTTGAAGGACATGTTGAGAATAGAAATGGGTGAACTATTTGACTTAGAATGGAGGTGTTAAATAGTTTATTTTGGATTAAGGTTTATTTTTTTCTATTAAGATTGTGTCAAGTTGATTTGAGATTATTCTTTTGTTTCTGACGCTAGAATAACGAAGTGATTACGCCTTTTTTATCGTGGTAAAAAATCATGAAATGAGTCCTCCTATCCATATTGTCAGACTTGTACTGACTAAAATCCACGGTGACACGATAATGAGATAAGTCGTTCCAGGGTCACGGTTACCTGATGAGACACTCCCGCGACTCAAGGGATTACGCCCACGTATTAGTGATGGCGCCAACGTCAAAATATACGTAATAAAGACGTCACGAATGGAATGAAAAATTCTGTAAGTTTGTCTGTTTCTGTCTGTAAGCATGATTGCAATAGCTCGTTTGGAAAAGCATCTAATGTACTGAATCTGATGGTCGCAGGTTCAAATCCTGCTAGCAATTGAATTTTCTTTCAAAAATGTAAAGTTTTACGTATAAAATATCCAGAATAATTACTATGGTATGTGATTAGTTAGTTAGTCTTAGTTTGGCAAGTTTCTGAAATTAAAGAAAAAAACATTCGATTATTAATATTGATGTAAAACGGGATTTTTAACATTCTTATTATTTGCTTTGAGTTTCCGATATTTCGGCACTCAAAGATTAGATTAGATTTAGCAAGCGCCAAATCTTAATAATAGTGTTAGTGATCATGTCAGTCTAAAAACCAAAATCTATTCGATTATATACTTACTTGACAAAAAATACGTAATCGTCTGCTCATATTAGGAAAACAAAAATTCTAAGTAATCTATTTTCGTTATACTTCCATCATTCCATTTCCCCGAAAAATTCAGCAGAATTACGTAATGTCGTCATACAATAAGTATATTTTCTCCAAGGGTCTGCAAGTTTTCCACAAGTTATTGTACAAACTTATCTCTTGCATAATGGATATGCCCTGATAGGTTTCCGTAAGTGATTGATAGAGTCCGTCGTTCACTGTACTCTGGTTTATGTGGGTAGATTTGATGCTGGGTTCATGTTTAGTTGAGAGAAGAAGGAAGATACAGGTAATGTAAGAAATTGGAGAAAAAGCTTAAATTGGTGGCAAAAATTAATAGATTTAAAGAAATCTAAAAACCCACGTTTTTAAATGGCCTAAAAATAAGAAAATAACCCTATGGATCTGAGAGAGGGGCCACTCAAAACGTGGGGGCGTATATTATTGAAAGGATTATTTATGGAATATATATTTATATGACTATATGTATAAATCTTGGAATAATAAGAATTGCTTACATTACGCATAGGTTAGATTGAAAATGTAAATAGTCACATTGTAGTGCGACCAGAACTTTTAATACTTTTAGGTGGTCAAGTTTACCACTGATTTTAAATGTGAACAAATTATTTCATGTCTGAAACTAAAAAGTGTAATCTATGTTCCTGTTAGATATTACATTTTTTTTATATTTTCAGGGGAATCTGAGAGTACAGTGAGGCGTATTGGAGACTATGAAAGCTATAAAATTAAATAAAAAGAATAGAGAATTAAGGTAAAGAATTGAATAAAAAGCATAAGTAAATATACAGAATGAATTTTCCTACAAAACGTGGATGGTCAGATCCAAAACCAGGAAGAATAGCGAAAAATATTTAAAGTAGTATGAGTACGTTATTATTAATCTGCGGTGTCGCGGGACTGTCTAAACAGGTAACCGTGGCCCTGTAACGTAAAGGGCTATTGAATGAACAGTGGATTTTAGTCAGTACTAGTCTGACAGCCCCTTCGGCTACAACTACAAATTGCCACGTAAAAAAAAGAATACTTCATTCAAATATCATCGAGCACCTCTTACCGTATCGAATCCCGCACCCTTAACAGTCCTACCATCTGATCAAAAGTACATCTCCATTAAAATATATCAGTAGTCATGGTATGACGGATCGGTACGCTTTGTTGTGCTAATGTAGCCAGTGTTGCCATGCTGCCCGCGGCCCGCCGAATATAGAAATAAACTTTTTAATGTATCGGCTGTGTTTGGACCAAAGGACCGGTGGGAGTTCCTGGTATTTATTAGATAAGAAAATCGATTATTTCGTTTTCAGTCTGAAACTTTTTCAACCTAATACACGCTCTAATATTATTTTTGTCTATGATGGTCATCACTGTTGAGAGTGGCCTAGTAAATTCTATTGTGATGACAGACTAGACGCGAAGAAAACTATAAAAAGTAATATACTTATATAGTTATAAGTATTTCCAAAATCAACCCCAACAATCACCACTCTTCTATCACTGCATTACAATTAAAGTTGCCGTCTTGCAACGTCATCGCGTCACGATTGTCTATGACAAATGATCTGTCACCGCGACTCCGCGAGGGTCTGTACCAAAGATTGTAGACGAAATTAATGTTCTCCCTCACGCCTCGTTACTACTGGCAGGATTGGAAAGTGACGAGTTTTGTTTTTCGAAGATTTTGAAATTGGAAGGAATCAAGCTTTTTTGAATGCAATAATTTTTATCAATAAATTCAAAAAGTATGTTTACGAGTCTTTTTCGAAGATTTTGAATTTAGAATGAACCACGATTTTTTGTTTTTTTTTTTGTAATCCAATAGTTTTATGATTTTTGTCAATGAAGTATTATTCAAGAAGTATGTTTACGAGTCTAAAGAAACTGAAATATACGCTGGAAGCCATACAATTTAATTTACAAAGAAAGCTAGTGCTCAAGGAGTAAAGAAGAAACAGCAAACACAACATAAATGTAAATATGGCCACAAAATTGCTTCCAGATGTAAATAAATCCAAATAAAAACCTCGTAGCGGCGGTGGCGTTACAATTCTAATCCACAAAATAGCCATGCAAATTCGATAGAGGTAAAAAATTGACACCAAATGCTACAAACAAAAAGAATCGAACCGCAACATAAACAGATTCCGAAAGTCAATTTCCAAATTGCACCGCGTCGCGACTATAAAGTCAACCCTCCTTAATCCAATCACACCCCGTCCTTGTCAACGTTTTGTTTCCTCTTTTTGATAACCCACCATCGTTACAAGAACCCTAAACAAACAAGCAACACCCCCTTTATGGGACAAGTAAGTTGCACGAAGAGAAACGGGGTAGACCAAGACAAAATGGCCACTGAAATAAAGGAACGCTCAAAAAAGGTTGAAATTGTTTTTGAAAAAAGAACACACGAAGAAAATAATCCATTTAGTCGCGCGGCGCAAATGCCTCCGCCGTTAAGGGGATGCAACACTAAAAAGATCAAAAAAAGGCGTTCGAACCGGGATTCTATTATTTGGGCCAGTCAAAGCTGGGGCTTCGTTTAAAATGTACTTAAATTCAATTCCTATTTCCGTTTCGAAATGTTTTACTTTTTAATTTTTCGCATTCGGCCTGGTGGGTTGTTTTGGTTCATTCATAGTTAACGTGAGTGATCTTTTGTAGGGGCTCTCTGTGAAATTGGAGAGGGCTGTTTCCGACCTTTTTGCGAGATCAAAATTGCCTCTCTTGTGTCCTAGTGTCTCTGATCGGTGTACTGTGAATACTACCTTTTTATTTTTAAAACAGACATGTTCAATGCTTGCACGGTATCGATTTTGTGAACCACTTGTACAAATGTACGATGATTGGGCTTATTTTTCGTAGGTAGGACTTATTTTATGGAAATACCGTAATGACTTCCCAGTTTCAGTGGAAATAACTTTCGAAATGTAGAGTGTATCATACATATATTTTGCATATGTTTATGTGGTATAAAATTTAGTTGTCATCTCCAATAATCAAAGAAATTCTGATAGCTGGTTCTTGGATAATCAAAAAAGTACCAGGAAAGCAGAAATGAAAGAAGGTCTTACTAACGTAAACACCAGACACCGGTACTGACTTTCGATTCCCACAATATTTGATTCAGAGCTCGTTTCCTCAGATCCCGTATCAGTGGAAAAACACTTTAAAACCCACTCGATGTCCCCCGCCCTCGTTGTCGGTGAAATGTGGTCCGACAACCGCCGTGACATACATTCTAATAGTTTTATTGGGGGAACACCGTCTTGGGAGGACTCAGAAGGAATGGTTTTAAAATTGGAAGGAAAAATTGATACTTGGCCTTAAATTGAGCGCTTATTGATTTTGTACTTCGAGCCCTAACACTTGATGTTATTCAGTAGAATTGCCTGAACGGGTGACATTTTAGATCAATTTTATTTACATTAAAAAAAACTTTTTCAATGAATGAATTAATTACTTCCGATGATAGAAAAAAACCATTTCCGCATATCTTTAGTTTGTCAAATCATTTTCAATTTGATTTTCAAATCTATTCGAAGTGTAAATAATCTTCAGCATTTTTAGGGTTCCGTAGTCAACAAGGAACCCTTATAGTTTCGCCATGTCCGTCCGTCCGTCCGTCCGTCCGTCTGTCCGCAGCTTAGCTCAGAGACGCCCAGCACTAGAAAGCTGTAATTTGGTGTAAATATACGGATTTGTTGCGTCAAAAAAGTGGTAAAATAAAATCTCGTAAAATATTTTTTTTTAGGGTACCTCCTGTACACGTAAAGCGGGAATGTTTTCTTTTTTTTCTCGCGTACCCCTTAGTGTGGGGTATCATTAAATAGGCCTTTAAAAAATGTTGGTAGATTCCATCAACAATTTTTTGATAAAAAGATTCGTTTGTGAAATATTAAGCTTTAAAGTGCTAATTTTTGCCCTACTCGAGTGTCCCCCCCCCTCTACCAGCTAAACGGTTATGTTTGGGGGTGTGAAAAAATTTACAATAGTAGTATATATAACGAAGTTTAAAACCAAAATTATCATGACTAAGTGGGCTTTACAAGTTTACGAGTAATAGTTGACCAACTTATAAAACGTACTGGGATAACATTTTCCTAAACAAAATGTATCGGAGAACAACTGCAAATGTAAGTTTGTCAACTTCATTTTTACAGCTATAAAGCCCGGTTTCCACTGCAAGCGGAGCGGACACATTAATGACTCAGCGGGTGAAAAGATTAAAAATGAGCTCGCTCTGGGAACGCAAAAACTATTTTTTGGTGGAAATACAGGTTAATAGGTAGTGGAGTGGAGTGGAGTGGAGTGCAGTGCAGTGGAGTGGAGTGGAGTGGAGTGGAGTGGAGTGGAGTGGAGTGGAGTGGAGTGGAGCGGAGTGGAGTGGAGTGGAGTGGAGTGGAGCGGAGTGGAGTGGAGTGAAGCGGAGTGGAGTGGAGTGGAGTGAAGCGGAGTGGAGTGGAGTGGAGCGGAGCGGAGTGGAGTGGAAAGCCCGGTTTCCACCGCGAGCGGAACGGACCCAGTAATGGCTTCGTTAAACTCGCAAGCGCAAACTGCATACTATAATTACTATTTGTTGGTGGAAATACGAGTATGCAGTTTGCGCTTGCGAGTTTAAAGAAGTCATTAATGGGTCCGTTCCGCTCGCGGTGGAAACCGGGCTGAAGGGAGTGGAGCGGAGCGGAGCGGAGTGGAGTAGAGCGGAGTGGAGCGGAGTGGAGCGGAGTGGAGCGGAGTGGAGCGGAGTGGAGCGGAGTGGAGCGAAGTGCAGCGGAGTGGAGCGGAGTGGAGCGAAGTGCAGCGGAGTGGAGTGGGGTAGTGTGGGGTGGAGGGTCGAAAATCGCTTGAACCTTTTTAACAGGTTCATAGCGATTTTCGACGTGCCTTGACACCTCTCAAGTTTTTTTTTAATACGTCATAAATCGTAAACCTTTCAAAGTTGGAACCAACTACAAGAACTTTTATAGTATGTTATTACTTGCTGCTACGGAACCCTTTATGGGCGAGTCCGACTCGCTCTTGGCCGGTTTTTTGTGTTAACATCTTGTTAAAAGTTTCGCACTAATAAAGATTTAAAATAAAAGAAAAAAAAGTATTATGTATTGGAAAATAGACACACAATTTAAATATGGCCATTACAAATACCTGTAATACTTAACTTTATAAAATATATTTAATAAAAACGGTAAGTCTGAGTCAACTCAAACCCGCGTCTAATCTAACGGAAACCATTCGAAAAACATCACTTAAAGGAATTCTCTGAACGGAAGAAAATCCGGAAATTTTCAATTGAATTTCTAAGGATCGTCACACACGGTAGATTAGTGGCGGTCCGATCTCGATACACTTGTGTGGAGAACGTTTAATCGTGTGTAAGTTGATAGGGGGACAGAGGTCAGACGTCAAATTGAGTAGCTTGGAGGATTTTCAAGAAAATGGAAAGTTGAAAATGCTGTGTAGTTGTAGTCGAGTTTTCTTAAGTTTTTTTTTTGTTAAGTAAAAAGTAGAATTGGCAGTGTTTCGATGCAGTGTGTGAGAAGATAGCTCAAAAAAAAGGACTGAGCTCTTAATTTGAAAATCAATCTACACTTTTATGGTGTCGGAGTTTTTAAAGGATACCTACACTAATCTAAAGTGACATAAGCCATTGATAAATAAAAAATGGCGTTGTAATAAACCAATCTTCATTTGTAAACTAACTTTCCTCCAATAAATTACCATTTTCTAATAACAAAAGCTTAAGAAAAATCCAAAATGTTACATTAATTTCACATCAACCCGAAAAATTGACCATAAATTTATTAATACGGTGACGTCGGCGACGCTGTGAAAACAAATTGCAATAAACAGGACTTTGTGTCTGCCACCTATATTAAAAACACCAAAATATACAATTTTGCCACTTTAACATTACTGTGCTACAAGCAACGTGACACGTTAAATTTCACCCTTATGGTATTTTAAATTAGGGTTACAATTTTAGACGTTTTCTGTTTACTAACAGCATCATTCATTTTGTAAACGTTTCAGGGTGATTCACCCGGTTGTAGTCGCGTGGGTAAGGATTCATCTTCACGACAGGAGGCCAAATTTCCCGCGCCCACCCATGGAAACGTGCACCTAATATCATGTGTACCCACATTAAACAGGGTTTACTCGCTTTAAAGACAGTTAATAAATTAGAATAATTGAAAAATATCTGTTTAATTACATTTAGAGCAGTCATTTTAGATTTCGCTAGAACAGGCACCTGATTCCAATTAGTGATTTAATAAACAAATAAGAAGGAACTACCTCTATGCCAGTGGCTTCGCCCGCGTGCATTGCGTTAATTATTATTCCAGGCGATAATGTACCGGGATCTATTGTGCTGTCCTATGTTTCATAAAAAACATGAATTCTACCCTTGTGCCGTTCGTTCAGCCATTCTGTCATGAGGGCTGACTTTGACTTCCACAATTACAGAAACGACAAATTCCTCAATTAATTTTTTTTACTTAATCCACGAGAACCATTTTTGCAATAGAGATTTTCAGACTGATTCCTCGAAACACACAAAGAAAACAATCTTACAAATATATAAATTCAAAATATTCTATCCCGGGTTCAATTTCACAGGGGTACCAGGAGAATAAACAATAAAGGACTTCTTTCTTCCCCTGTCAAACGTTTGTCTGGTATCCCGCAAATGTCGTGGCTTTGCTCCAAAATGTCGAAATTTTCACCACGTAAACTTTTAAACAGATAATATTTCATTCTTCATTCAGCTTATTTACCAGTGAAAGCTAAACTATTGAAGCTACACGTAAGAAGCGACGCAGAAAAGGTTAGAGATATAATCACTTTATACGTTTTACAATCATATAATAATTTCCTTTGGCTTTGGATAAAGCTAGGAATTCTTACCAAAAGAAAAATTAATGCAAGTTTAAATAAAATATACTAAAGTTCGACTGAATGAGACTAGACTGCAGTCCAGTTCTTGGATACAAAGTTCTCTAAAAACATTTCCCACTTCAGATCATGAATGTAGGTACCAAAAATCTTCTGCATCTGGCACTATAATGAGCACCAAAGTACGACCATTTCATTGACAAAAAGCTGCCGCATTTATAGCTTTGCTCTTATCATATCCTGGAGGTTTACCCTAACATTAAAATAACAGAAGTTCCCCAGTCTTTGTTTGTGGCATTCTTTGCGAGTGTTGTGCGCATAAATTAATTTTAATTTTACATCTCTGTCGTGGCCATCTTGGTTTTTGTTCTCTTCTTTGTAGATGAGGAATGTTTTGTCAACTTTGGATTATATCTTTTGATTGTTATTTTGCATACTTTTGGTTGAATCGTTGAGATGACTGTACTTGGATTTTATGGGACTAGGTTTTGATGATTTTTTGATAGATTTATAAAAAGATTTTTTTTAATTCAAAATAATTATATAAGTCGGTATTAGACAGACAGTTCCACACCATATTTTGTCCAATACCTTAATCTAATCATGTTCTTGGTGGAAACAGTAAGTACCTATTGATACTCTGTTTACCCAATATATGCCAATGAAGGTATGACAAGGATGATGCGCCATTTTTAAATGAGTCAGACAAACCCCAGGAAGTATTTTTTACTCCTTTTTGGCGACTAGAGTCTGCGTCACGACTGAAGTCCTTTTAACACGGCGCTTGCGTCATGTCACTAAATAAAATTGCAAATCTAGTACCACGAATTTTCCGTAGACCTTTTCTTTTCGTGGGCATGCGGTCGGCGAGTAATGAGCGACTCGTTGTCCGATCATGGACCATGACCGGGTTCACGCGCGCCTCAAAGAACTGTCAGCACAATGACCGGGACCGAAGTTATCTGACTATTGAAAAATCAGCCCTTAGACGGCTAAAGCCTGCCGGGGTCGCGGGACTAACGAGCTACCGTGACCCCGGAATGTAAAAGACATTTGATGATTTTAGCACGTTTAAAAAAAAAGTCTTTCATTCCGTGAACTCTAAACCGATGTCGAGTATTCTGCACGTGTCAAGAAGTGACACATTTTAACTCTAACGCAGTACCATAGCCAAAATCTATCGCAATTTTGACAGATAGTTCACCATCAACTAATCCGTAGTGGCGCTACGGTGGCGACATCCGGCGGGGATGCGACCGCTCGCGTCATTTCCGCTTCCGCAGGGAGGATAGAGGATATAAATAAACGGAGCGTGCATCACACTTTGCGTGGAATCAATCGCCTGGCTAATATGCGACGCGATTTATTTGTCTTTCACTCTTGCGTGCAGCTGTCGCGACGTGTGAAGTCAGCTTTATTTTTGGGAAACAAAGTGGGATGTCATTTTGTTAGGACTTATACGGAATTCATCCTTGTATGTTTAGCTTGAATACAAATACCAATTTTGTTAAAATACTTCCTGCATTTTTTTTTACATTTACCTGTGTAGCGAATTGTGAAACTTTTCTTTGGAAAGAAAAAATCGACTGTGAGTAGGATTTGAACCTGTAATCATCCGATTCAATACCTCGGACACTTACCACCGAGCCACGAAGTCTAGCATCCTATTTTTTAATCCATTCGGAACATCTTACGGTTTCCTTTTCCTTGGTAAAATCTTCAAATGAGTCCTCACGCCGTATGAATCAGACAGCCCCACAACTCCAAGGCGTTATGACGACCCAGGCAGGTCCTTTAGAGACAAACAAACTTTGCATTGTCAACTAAGGGATCTGTCCAACCGAGCCTTTAAAATATTCTTAATAATTAAAATCAGAATTAACCTGCAAAGAAAACATCATAATCAAAACAAACACGACACACCCACACCCACACCCACACCCTCACCTACATACATACATCTTAAACACAACACACCTAATCAAGCAAAACGAATTCGTCCAAAACTTTCGTCTACCACTTTATTTCCTCGTTTGGTACAAAATGACAGTCCATTCCATCACGCTGCCGCTGCTGGTGCAAAAATACAATAAGTGTAGTTTCCTTGTCCTCTGCCCTCGGTGACCCGAGGAGGTCGTTTGGCGGGCTGGCTAATGAAGCAGCCATATTGGCAGGGCGCGACCAATAGGGTTGCCAGATGTCGGGTGGCTGGATGTGGCTGTTCGAAAATAGAAAAGCATTTTAATTACATGATAGAAAAGCTGTTTAATTCGAACCGCGAGCAGGATTTGATCCTGTGACCTCCGGATTCAGTACATCCGATGCTCTTTCCAAGCGAGCCATTGAGGTTACCTACGAGAGTCAAATTCTTCTGTTCATATCTAACGTCTTATGGTGACGTTCAAATTCTACTCGCGCTTCGAATTTTCCTTTCCATAGAAAATCTTTGAAATTAGCCATAGGTAATATTTATAAAATATTGAGCTTGCTTATATTTCTTTGTCGTATTCGTTTACGTTATAAAAATCTCCGTAGTCAAATAATGCGTTCAATAAAATTACTTTTTTCAAAGTTAAAAATTAACAACTTTTCAAAGTCAAAATTACTTATCTCCTCCAAAACCTGACCCTCAAAACTCTTTTGTGTTCAAACAAGAGATGAAATGGCGAGATGAACTCTCCAGCAATTGTCATTGAAAACCAGATAAAATGTTATATGATTGGCACTTAATAGTGAATTCTAATTCTTTTGCTACATAACAATGAAATATCTTCGCCAAGAGAACGGCCGCACTATCCTCAAGCTATACTGCAACTTCTGAATGCCAAAATCAGGTGACTACCAGAAAAGCGCACCGGGACAATGAAATTCGATAAATTCCCTGTGAACGAATTTAACCGTCTTGGATCCTACAACCAGGGGCGTAGCTACCGCCGTATCTGCCGTATCAAATATACGGGGCCCCCAACGTGCGTAAACAAAAATAAATAAAAACTTAATTATTTATTAAATAAAATAAAATCATTTACTTTTACACAATATATTTGTCTAATCTATCTCTGGTGTTTTTTTTATTATTATTATTAATATGTAATACTGTTTTAAGCACGAGATTGTCTATTTGAAGTCCCGGGAAGATCCATATTAATAATTATCAACATTTCGATGCAAGTATTAAAATAACTCACCTAATTCCGACCTCTGGACTGATCAATCGCATCTTGAATTTTTTTGATGACCTTTGTCCAATTTTTATTTATATTTCGGCGTAGATACAGAGAAATTGCATTTTTTTCTTGAGTTATTAATTTTTACCCTACCTAAGGGCCCCCAAACAAATTTTTATACGAGGCCCTGCCATGGCACGCTACGCCTCTGCCTACAACGAAATCAATCAGAAAAGAATATGTAATTTCTAAAAGACTAGCTAGTTAGAAAGAGTAGCTGTTGTAGGATAGTCACCTTTAACTTATCACATCTAGTTCCCCAACTTCCCTGTATGCGGGGACGGTCGGACATTGGTTAATTACGTGCGATAGTCGGCGGCTGCTCACGAGAGAATGATTGCCGCTCTGTAACGACGCTCCTAGCATAGACCAAGACGATGTAGGCTCTGAAAACAGCGGGGCTAAGGAAATTGGAGTTGTCCGCTCGAATGAACGTGGTTTTCTGGTATTCCGTTCTTTCTTGTGGTTCATTCTTATGGTTTTTTTTTCAGTTGGCTGCTCACGGATGTCTAATTTTATCTAGATTTCACGTAGTCCCGCTGAAAACAAATTTGGCAAAGGATCTTATGAATTTGCATCCAGAATGTTTTAACTTTGTCCAATTATCAACCAAGGGCTAGGTTTAGCTATGTTCTCAACAATGCATAATTCTAAATTATGTTAGTGACATCTCATGTTTATATATTTATACAGACGTAGAGTCGTCTGAATATATTGACGATGTTGTGAGTGATATCGTTACAAAACCACAGCCTTGCTTTAGTGGATTTTCTATATGTATATAGTTGCAAATTTATTGGAGATATACCTACTTAAATTTCAACGCTGCGCCTTTCAGAGAATAGCCAGATTGTTGATCCGCCGGCGTCATGGCCGCACAAAGGGAGCACGTACGTCTGTAATGTCATTCGGCAGTCGGCACAACAACTAGTTTATGGTCCATTTTGTTGTCCGCTCAACATCTCACACCACGCTCTGTTCCCACATATATTTGTACACACGAATACACATCATCTTCTGATGATTTTCAGATAATTACATGAAAATAAATGGAGGTAATAAGGAGATAGAAAGGATATGGAAAAAGGTGTAGAAAAACTGATTTCAGACTGAAAATAGCATAGTACTGAATGAAAACTAAATTGACGCAAGAAATATTTTAATGCACATAAAATTGTGAGTATGCAAACATATACGCAGTAGCATTATTTTTCTTCCGTTTCCTGTTGCCTGCAATCAAGTAGTGAAAAGAAAATTATCAAAGCCGACATGGAGAGTTTTGGTAAATCAATTAATTAATAATAGGTAATAGATAATATTATAAAGTAGATATTAAATACATCAAATATGTATCGCCGTTCATCTCCAGCAAGGTGTGTCAAAGCTTCTCAATATAATTTAAGAATAAAACTAGCTTACCTGCGCCCCGTTCGATTGAAGATGATGAAGAGCAACTTTCTTCATCATCGGAGACGAGACAACAACAGGAATAATTGTCAATTTACGAGAATTTAAGCAAATTATCTCATACATTAACCTTAATTTGACCACCAAACAAACTCTCGTAATTAAATTTCCAAAAAACCTTTGAAGCGACTCATAAACATTCTCACAAAATGACAGACGCACCACCCAAACAATTACAGTATGAATGCATGTCAAAATTAAATTAAAAACACAACTCTACCATCAATAACACCGAACATTTAACTTAAACAAAATATTCGTACATCAATCTAAAACATCATTAAAGTGAATTCTGCCTAAACTCATATGTCTCCCTGAGGCAGGTATGGGGTACAAGCCGACCGGGGTACCCTCAGTGCACCGTACAAGTGACAAACTCATAAACATTTGTCACTGAACGGACTGTCCGAGTAATTGCGATCCAGCTACACACCCACCAGAATACCTTGACCTCTGATTTCATACCAATCAACCCCTCCTTATATTACTTCGTAAGGTTTCCAGAGGAGGTGGGTAGGTCATCCGTACCTGGTGTTCATATTACTTATTGGTGCCCCGAAACGTTTAACCGATCTCGTTCTAAATTTGAACAAATAATTTACGTACGGTCACTCTTGACACCGCTTTAAAATAGGGTTGCCAGCAGAATGGATGGAGAGATAAATGCATTGGCACTTAGGTTGAGATAACGAACAAGCTTTGGTAAATGATTGCATGTAAATCCTGCTCAATCCTGAATTAAAAAATATTCCCGGTGTTCCATAAAAGAGACTAGGGGAGAATGGAAGAAGAAAACGTGTTGCGCCGACCCCAAATAGAATGGGATAAGGGCAGGAAGATGAAGAAGTTCCATAAAAGAGACCTTCAACTTTTCAAAAGTGGATGAAAGCAGAAATCGGATACTTTTTTATAGAAGTTAATGCCTTACGTTTACAATTATTTTTACTCAAAACAACACGAGTTTTGATTCCTATAACCACTCTCCATTTTGTTTTTAACACTAAAACCCGGTTTCATAACGTCCAACCTCCATTAAATGACCAAACTTGTGTGTTTCAGTATCAACCCTACAAAGTCGATGAATAATTTGGAGTGTGTCCCGCGAACGAGGGCCAGTGCTCATTATTGATGGGGACCTCGTCACAGCATCCCGTCCATACTGACTACAACTGAGGCATGGAGCAGAGGGTTAAGTCTGTACAGCAACGTTGCCATCAGACTTGTAATTGGCGAAGAGTTAGGCAGAAGTATACACGTAACAGTACACCCACATTGACATCAGAGGTGTTACGAGCTTTTTCCATCAACCAAGCCTTTAACCAGAAATCGTGACTACTGCTGTAAAATTCTTAATGGATCAACACCCAAATACTTATTTTCCAAACAGGGATCTCATAAAGATGATTTTTGAGGAAAGAAAAATTCAATTGCAAGTGGGATTCAAACCCGCGTCTTCTGGATAAGTACTCCAGACGCCTTAACCTACTAGGCCATCGCAACTCGCAATGCGTCGCATGCGTTTAAAAAATAATTAATAGGCATCTCATAGTCAGCAGTCTCGCTTGTGACGACCTACAAAACAGTACAGCAAGTCATCTGGTGTTCACCTAATGAAAGGATGATATGGCTAGAAAGGGAGTGACTACTAAGATGTCTACTAATAAAGTAGAAGAGAAAGCTATACCTACATAAATATGGGCAAAGATTTAGAAAAATAATGATGCTGAATGATGATGGAGAAGTTTGCTGGTGATATAAAAACAATATGACGGAGCAGCGTCACCATACCTTAGAATGTAGTATTTGTGCCCAGCGTTCAGAAAACCGAGATTCATCCGGCTCGAAGGACCGCTTTGCCAGGACAGTATAAGTCCAAAAATAAATAAAGTTGTTTATAGTTTAATGATAGAGTTAAATACTACTTTTGAAAACTGAACTTTATCCTAGTGTGTAATACTTCTACTCTTCAACTTTTCCGTCAAGTTTTTAAATCGCCTAACGAAACTTAAAAAAATAATAGCAACATAAAAGTTTTGCAACATAATGTGACCGCCATAATCTGATAATACCTATAATTTCAGCTCTTAAAGGTCGTTATGGGTGAATTTAAATAATTTCCCTTAGCATACTACATGAGATGTTTTGTTTCAAAAATCGTAACATGGGTAGCGGAATAGCGACGCAAAATTAACTAAAATTACCTTTTTAGAAGTTCCAATCTGTGTTTTAAGGAACTTGGTGTCGTAAAACTATGTAAAAATATAATGATTTAATATTACATCTATTATCTACAAAGTGACGTTTTTTATGAGTAGAATCTCGCAGTTCAACCTAGAGGAGGGTTCACAACCTACACGCTGCTTAACCGGACTTTTCTGTGGATGCTTTAAATGAATCTAAGGCCTCCCGGCCTCCGAAGTAACCGCGTGTAGGTAAACGTAGGGTGGGACACCCCCGGCAAGAAGGACCGATGACCTGAAGAAGGTAGCTGGCAGTGGCTGGATGAAATAAGCTGGAGATCGTACGCTATGGCAGTCCCTTGGGAGAGGCCTATATCAAGCAGTTGACTGCAATAGACTGAAAAGATGGATCTCCGAAGGGTTATGCAGAAGTGTTCCTGATAGTACACATATCATCATTTACGTTTAAGTACTACGTAACAGAAGAAGATCGTAATGCTCTCAAATCGAGCACAAACGCAGACTCCGTGGCAGCTACTGAGAAATTTCTAATGACAAAACCCAATAACACTTCGTTTGGCTTGTGAATTGAACCTGGACTTCACGCTCAGCATTTGTACTTGTTACAACTAGACCATCGAGGCAGATCAAATTAAGCATAATATATTCTGCTTGGGTTTTAGCCAGTTTACTTAGAGACGCCGTCTATTTTTTTCTCTCTTTTAATTTTAGTTAATAAACGTTGCCTCACACTAAGAATTTCTCCTGTATCGTGGGTGCGTTCACAAACATTTTAACTCACTTATCCACCAACACCCAAACCCGTAACAACTACTTGTAGTTCAAACAAATATTTATCCCGATGCAGGAATCGAACCCAACGTAGCAATCAATCGTTCAGCCATTGCACCAACAATGCCGCAACATAAATACATATCTTCAAACTAACAACAAAAATATCATACTGGACAAAAACAAAACAAGCGCAAGATTGCCACGTCCGAATCTCAGCGCGGGTTGCCAACATAATTAATGTGAAGACGTCGTTACGTGTCTTGTGGACCAGGCCCCCCTCCCTTCACCCCTCTCCCAACCCCCCGAGAGACCCTGGACGCTGACCACAACGTCGTACTAGGAGTTCATAACATTAACTATAGATCTAATTACAAATTGTATGGTTTGTTTGTTTTGACTGGAATCTGCCTGACAGCGAAAAAGGAATAAGCTGGTTTAATTTTTTTTTTTATATTGGCATGTATTTTTACTTTGTGGACAGGTATTTCCTTTTACAGTGTGATATGACTATGGAAAACTATGAAATTCGGTAAGTAAAGTAGTGACAGCAGCTATGCTATTCTCTAAAAGACAATTTCTAGAATCAAGGCCCTATAACACGCTGCAAGGACTTGTATGCTAGTTGACTATATTGCGTTATGTCTAAATGAAGCTCTACGATATAACGTTCTCGCTCGACACAAAGCCTTGAGATGGTAATAGTGAATACCAAACTCTAGGTTCGACACTAGAGCACACAGGGCACACACAAGGGCATTAGGGAATAGCACTGCAGAATACAAACATAAAACTACATAATCAGTTAGGTGGGTGAATATAGCAGTACTTTCTAATAAGCTTCAGATGAAGCACTATAAAAATTATGAAAATTACAAGAGACTTATACTACTTACTTATTAATAGACTAAGCTAACTAATAGATGACAACACTACAACTATTTTTCATGACTAGCAACACTAATTACAAACTCTCTAAACGGGAAAAGATCACGCGACACTCACAAACTTACCTACCTACGTACTGACCCTCCTGCATCGACGTGGGACCTCTCAGCAGGGCCTCCGTCTGTCCTCCCAGTAATTACAAGTACGATTGTCTTGCGTGACCAATAAATAACCGCCATATTTATTTGGGGCCAGTGACAAAATTACTTGCGACTGGCAACCCTTGGGAGTTTTGTTCTTTTGTTTTGTTTTCGCAAGGAATTTGTGTATGAATATTTATCTGATAATTGTACTATAGGTACAATTTCTTTAGAACTTGGTATTTTTTATGTTTTACTGCTTATGCTAACCATAGCGAATCACAAATCTCGATAGAGTAATTAAAACAAATATAATAATAAAACATTTTGGATGAATTTTAAGGACTCCTGTGACGCAGATGTCACAATAGTCCTTAAAATCCATCATAGGGGAGGGGAGAATGGAACAAGAAAACGTGTTGCGCCGACCACAAGTAAAATAGGATAAGGACAGGAAGATGATGATGATGAAGAAGATGATGAAGAATAATTAAAAATATAAAAATGTGCATGCACAAGAAATATAAACAAACACACAAGAAATATAAAACTCCGTTCTGAGATTATGTTTAAGATATAACCAAATAATGTTTTTTTCGTAACATATTACATTTTGGTGCAGAGGAGGAGGAGAAGCTCGGTTCTAAACAATAACAGCCGCACAGGTCGATTTTCCATGTCAAGCAGCGCTTGCCGAGAACGGTTTATGGATGGGTGACCACTAACCATCTATCCGAGTTTCCTCCGTGCCTCAGAAAACACTTAAAAGCCGTTGATTACGGCTCCCCGGCAGACTCTGGCCCTCATTTTTTTTTAATTTTTAACATTAACAAAATAATTACGAGTTCTCATGCCCAACGGCACATGAAATGCCAATTTAGTTCAATGTAATTGTAATCTCGTTGATCGCCGTCCGTCACGCGTAAAAACAAATACATTTTTATCCGATAACGGAGGTTTTACTAGTTCAGATGATGAAGAGGATGTTACCTAACAAGAAACTGACTTGAAAACTTTAAAGCAACCACGACGATACGTCTCTCGTCACTCGTGCTTCTCCCGGCGCATGCTTCTCCCGGTGCTAGCTTCTCCCGGTGCTAGCTTCTCCCGCCTTTGCTTCTCCCGCTTTTGCTTCTCCCGCCTTTGCTTCTCCCGCCTTTGCTTCTCCCGCCATTGCTTCTCCCGCCTTTGCTTCTCTCACTGTTGCTTCTCCCGCCGTTGCATTTCTCAACGCATGCTTCTCCCGGCGCATGCTTCTCCCGCAGTTTCTTCTCCCGCCTTTGCTTCTCCCGGCGAATGCTTCTCCCGCCTTTGCTTCTCCCGCAACTGCTTCTCCCGCCTTTGCTTCTCCCACAGCTGCTTCTCCCGCCGTTTCTGCTCCCGACTTTTGCTTCTCCCGCCTTTGCTTCACCCGCCTTTGCTTCTCTCAACTTTGCTTCTCCCACCTTTGCTTCTCCCGCCTTTGCTTCTCCCGCCTTTGCTTCTCCCGCCGTTGTTTCTCCTGCCTTTGCTTCTCCCACCGTTGCTTCTCCCGCCGTTGCATTTCCCAACGCATGCTTCTCCCGGCGCATGCTTTTCCCGCAGTTGCTTCTCCCGGCGCATTCTTCTCCCGCCTTTGCTTCTCCCGCCGTTGCTTTTCCCGCCTTTGCTTCTCCCACCTTTGCTTCTCCCGCCTTTGCTTCCCCCGCATTTGCTTCCCACGCAGTTGCTTCTCACGCAGTTGCTTCTCCCATCTTTGCTTCTCCCGTCTTTGCTTCTCCCACTGTTGCTTCTCCCGCCGTTGCATTTCCCAACGCAAGCTTCTCCCGGCGCCTTTGCTCCTCCCGCAGTTGCTTCTCCCGCCTTTGCTTCTCCCGCATTTGCTTCCCCCGCAGTTGCGTCTCCCGCAGTTGCTTCTCCCACCTTTGCTTCTCCCGCCTTTTCTTCTCCCACTGTTGCTTCTCCCGCCGTTGCATTTCCCAACGCATGCTTCTCCCGGCGCCTTTGCTCCTCCCGCAGTTGCTTCTCCCGCCTTTGCTTCTCCCGCCTTTACTTCCCCCGCAGTTGCTTCTCCCACCTTTGTTTCTCCCGCCTTTGCTTCTCCCGCCTTTGCTTCTCCCGCCGTTGTTTCTCCTGCCGTTGCTTCTCCCGCCGTTGCTTCTCTCGCCTTTGCTGCTCCCACCTTTGCTTCTCCTTTGGTTATATCTTAAACTGCCACATAAAATCAAACATATCACAGAAAGGACACATATTTCAGACTTGGTGCCATGGTATTTTTTGTTTAACTTAAAAATACCTATCCAATGACGTACTCGTATTACATGTGACCAAAATTTGCGTCATCATTTAAATAATTTTCACTCACATCATTCTTACCTAAACTGCACCAAGCTAAGTTAAAAAAAAACTCCCAATAGAAAGAAAGACAGAAAAAACGTTTATTGGCACAAAGTACATACAACCACACGTAGATCTTAAACAGAATGAACACAGGTGCATAATTATTAGGCATGTTGACAACATCATTAAATTGCAAATCTAACTAAAACTAACATAATGAATTTTAAAATCAGACAAACGGTGCAACCACAATTTCAAATTAATTATAAAGGAGATCCAATACTTGAATCTAACGTGACTAAGTTTCTTGGCCTATATATTGATAACAATATTATGTCTTGGAGGACCCAAATTGATAATGTGTGTGGGAAACTTAGTAAGTTTTCCTATGCTCTTAGGATGCTAGGTAAAATTGCAAACACGACGGCACTCATAACAGCTTATCATGGTTACGTTGCCTCCACCTTGCGATGTGGCCTGATATTTTGGGGCAATGGAGTTCATGTTGAGCAAGTCCTTATAGCACAGAAGAAATGTATTCGTGCTATATGCAAAATAAAACGAACTGAGTCATGCAAGCCACATTTCCAGAACTTAAAAATATTAACTGTACCATCACTGTATGTATATGAAGCTTGTGTTTTTGTAAAAAACAATATGCATCTTTATAGACCTGTCGAAAGTCAACGACGCTCAAATAAGTTGCACTTGGTTTATACTAGAACCAAATTTTTCCATAAAAGTATATATGCAATGGCTCCCAAACTGTACAATAAATTACCGAATCAAATTACTTCAGCCAATTTAAACAATTTGAAACATCAGCTTTTTAAACTATTGATTGACAAGGCATATTACTCGGTCGATGAATTCCTTAATGACAAATTTTGAATAGGCATCATTATGGATTTAACTTAGTTTTGGAATTTTTTCATTTTGTATAATTTGACTTTTTTGTATGATTTGATAATTTTAATAATCCAAAGTTTTAATGACATTTATTTAAATACTGCTGAAATTGAAAATTGTAATATTGTTGAGATCTTATTTTATTTTAGTTCTGAATTTGTAATATTTTATTTCACTTTTGATGACTGTAGATTTTTGTTTGACTTAAATGGTGAATTTTAATTGTTACAATAATTTTAGCGTCGATATTTTGTATGCCTTTTTGGCGGAGCATAGGATGGACCAAACATTTTTTATAACATCTTTTATACCCTGTGTTCACAAAATTAATAAATGAATTTGAATTTGAATAAGTAGTACGTCAGCTAGTTTTGAAAAATACTGGACACGTATTTTCTCTTTTGTTGAATCAATGCATTTTTAAAAAGATAAATAACGCATCTAAATTCAAGAGTGGGGGCTGTGACAAATTCAATAAAAATAAAATTGTACTAAATTGTAACGTATTGCCAATTTTGAAATCGTCGTATCTCGGTCAATTTTGAAAGAGAAAAAGTTTTTGATAATCTAATTTACGGACTAGGTACCTAATTACACGGCGTCAGACGTCGGCAGACGATCTCCGGCCACCGTAGGCGCGGGCATGCGGGTGGCGAGTAAAGGGCAACTCGCTGTCCGACCATGGACCATGCCCGGGTCGACGGCGCGTTGTGTTCCACACGCGCCTCAAAGAGCGTCAGCATGATGACGGGGCCCTCTAGAGGGCCAAAACCTGCCGGGGTCGCGGGACTTATCTCATTACCGTGACCCCAGAACATAAGGGCTATTGAAGGACACCGTGGATTTTAGTCAGTACGAGTCTGATAGCCCCTCCCGCCCTTATGATTTTACCACGCTAAAGCCTCCTGCAGACACACGCGAATAATCGCGCGGGGCGACATGTAGCGGTCCATTCGCAGTATTTTTAGAGTGGAAATTAACTTGGCTCGTTGTCGCAGCGCGATTAATCGCGTGTGTCTGCAGGAGGCTTAATACGGTGCTCGTTTTATATGGCAATGTGCTCCAAAACAAAAATGATGATCACCAATACCATAAAACACCTGCAGTAGCCTTAATGTTAAATTAGGTGATCCGTCTAAGGGCCAGGGCGCTAAGGGTCCCATAAATTAGTTGGGGACACCGGGATAATAAACACAGCTACGAAATGGCCGTGCCAAATAACTTGTTAGGAGTTGCCCTGTCTCCCCTATTGACTAATTACGACACTTTGTTTTAGGCCACTGTTGGGAACGGGAATGGGAATTAGTTGCCGAAGTTTTCGCAGCTGACGAATTGTTAATACTTTGCTGTGTGAGTTTGGATAAAAGTTTGGAATGTTTATTTGTTTTAATTGCGTGATAATTTGGAGAGCTCGAAGAAGTCATTGATTTGTCGAAGACTTTCTATTTACAACTGAGATCCAACATTAATGCAAAAAAGCATCCTTGTGATAAAATTTAATCATTGATAAACCACACTGACGAACAGGTGTATTTATTAGGGTAAGTAATTCAATAGTGCTAAGAGATCCTCACACAGACTTACTCACGGCAGTCAATTTAATAACAGTCTTAAGCATAAATGCTTAGGTAGGTAAAGCGAGATAACCGTAGCACACTAATCTTCCGACAACCATCAACAGAAATCTTCAAAATTTGACGACCACCGACCAGCTAGAGCGTTCGCTTGAAAGATCGTGAAAATGTTCATAGCGAGCGATGTTTAGCTCCATCACTATGTTCGGCTCTGTTCATTGTTCAAAACGGCAAAAGTAAAACGGCATTTTTTAAAGACTGCCCCACACTAGGAATTTGTCCTGTGTCGTGGGTTCGTTTACAAACATATAAACTCACATACACAAATCCCCAGATCCGAAACAAGTACTTGTAGATTATACAAATATTTGCTCCGTGCAGGAATCCAACCCGCGACAGGCAACCCAATGTTCTGTCACAAGTGAATGCTCAGCACCTTATGCTAGACATTTTTTTTATTTTTATTTTATTTATTTGGGAAAACAAACAATAACACATTGAAAATTACAATAAGATAGAATAAAGACATAGGTAATACAAATGTGAAATCAAACACGTTCTCCACAGATACACAATGAGACAATTTGGTACATATTAAGAATAGTGTTATAGACAGTAAAAAGATGAAAGATGAAAATTAGCAGTAACAACAAATACAATAGAATAAAATACAATAATAGAAGAATAACAAAGCCTTAAGATGATTAACAGTGCCGCAAAGTTCTACAGTCACATTAATGTTTTAGCATGTCCAGCAACATGAGCCTAAACTTTCTTTGCGGTAAAGCAAATAAATCTAGACTGGTGAAATTACTATTATAATTGCTGGTGAGGCGACGAAGAGGTGCACGCAAGCCGGCATTTGTACGACAGGTAGTAGTGGCAAATACAGGACGTACGCGCACCTCACGTCCCTGGCATGTTCTGGGAACTATATAACACAGCCTATTAGTAATGTCCAAACAATCATATGAATTATTGCATAAGTCATACAAAAATATAGTCTCAAGAAAGGTGCGCCTTGAACTTAAAGAAAGCAGATTATATTTTTTTAGTAATTCATTATAAGAGAGATAACAATTTTTAAAGCAACGATAATGTATAGATTTTAAAAATTTACGTTGTATGCTTTCTACACAGTCAATGTATTTATTGTAGTAGGGGTTCCACACAGGTACTGCATATTCCAATTGTGATCTAACTAATGATCGATAGAGGTACAAGTATGTACTGGGATGCTTAAATTCTGTGGCTGATCTCATCACAAATCCGTACATGCGATAAGCATTATTAACAATTTTATTGACATGTGCGTCCAAATGCAGTCTGTTGTCAAGTAGTATTCCCAGGTCGCGAATTTAAATGTTAAAAAATATAAGTTTGATTACGGCTCTTTATTTGCCTTTCTCTGATGAATCGATTATGTTAGCTATAGAGTATAAACCCAATTTTTCAAAATTTTAAAAGAGAGTAACCTAAGTCTAGAACACACTATACTAGACAGTACAAATACATTAATCCGCAACAATGCACAACTTGCAGTATTGTCACCTCGCCGATAAGATCCGTGGTTGCTATCTGCGTTGAGTGGCCATCCTTGTTCGACAAGGTGGTTGCTTTACGCGGCGCCCGCGCCGGTGCGCACTCTGGCGGATTTATGTGCACAATGCCGCAAGCTACGTAGATTAGACTGATAGATGCGAACCAGAGACTTGTTCAGAGATAGCCTTTGATATTCTTTTTAGATAGTTTGTGTTTTTTTTTTTTTTTTTGTTTTAGGTAGTTGTCATAACAAGATCGATTCGATATGATATAAATACCTACTTCTAAAAAAACCCGACTGCGTAAAAACTAATTTTGAAAAATACATGAAATGTTAACTTAAATAAAAACTAAAAAAAAAGAAAGAAACAGGCCCAACAGAACAGCAGGAAGAAGCAGAACAGAACGACTCACAGTCGGGGCCCATTCAAATTTTACCAGTCAAAACTTCCCAAGGGTCCCCGACTGTGAGTCGTTCTGTTCTGCTTCTTCCTGCTGTTCTGTTGGGCTTGTTTCTTTCTTTTTTTTTTTAGTTTTTATTTAAGTTAACTTTTCATGTATTTTTCAAAATTAGTTTTTACGCAGTCGGGTTTTTTGTTTTTCTTTAAATTATTTTTTTATTTTACACTTTTTAGTTACGATTCATTGTTCACTGTTTTTTTTTGTTTGTATATCGTTTATACTTGAAATAAAAACTTAAATCAATAAGTAAGAAAATTAGCGAGAATGGTTGTTTTGTTAAACAACTTTAAATCATTATATATCCTAAACTATTACTTAAAATGAAAAATGATAAAAGAAACCTAAAGATGATTTTAAAATAGGTACCTATTCAACGATACCCCACTTGACATAGTTCATCGACTTTTATTTTTTTTAATTTTGACAATATGGCGTCTGGTTGTCGCTGTGGTGAATTTTGATTACTGTCATGTCTTTAGTGACACTCGCAAGGTTAAGACGAATCGATTGACGTAAGAATTATCAAAATCGGCCTACGCGTTTGGTCTCTAGAACGCCACATAGAAACAAACATCCATACATACATACATACATACATACATACATACATACATAGACTGATAAACACATTACCCTCCTTTGCGTCGCGCAGTCGAGTAAAAAAACGCTATCTTGGTTTCCCAAAACATTAGAAAAATTCTTGAAAGTAAATTATTTTGAAAAGAATTTTTAAGTTTTATTCCGTTTTGGATAGATAACGGGATTAAAACTAAATCATTATGTTTAGTTTATATCGTCTTAATATTTTGTATATTATTAAAAACAGAAAGATAGTATAAAAACTCACTGATATAAAATATGTATAAATAATTTTTCATATTTATAAAAACCTTGAAATACATCGCTCCTTTTCAATATCCTGCACAAACTTTTATAAACACGGTCACTTCAATGTACAACAAAGTTATAAAATTATTGTAGGGTGACAATATTGTCTGCATTTCTCGGCACAGTCCCGCGTTATCGAATTACGATTTACGATGTTGACAATATCTGTTGAAGCTCATGTCGCCTTCGCGTATTTTTATCTTTCGCACATTGTCTCATGAAATATCCTTCTGGGATATACGGTTGGACAGCGTGGACACCCCAGGGTTTTGTTACAAGCTTATTTAAGATGTTTAGTTGACATGTTTACTGGGTATAAGTTTAACGCAGAGGATTATTTTAATATTCGGTTTGTTGGAAGTCTTCGAACACGATCAAGATGTTTATTCGTGTTTTGTGTTTTACTATTAAACGTGTGGGTGAAGCTTTCTTAAATGATAAATTATACAGTATTTTTTTGTAAATAATTAAATTAATTTAAGATTTCCTGGTTTTCCTTTCATTTAATTTATCATGTTTGTTAGGAGATTTCATCCTTATTAACGATTGATGCAATAAAAGTACAGGGTATAATTTTTTCAGATTTTAGCCGGTTCGATTCCCGGGTGTGGGAGAAGAGAATTTTCGAAAATCTTTGAGTGCAGTTTGCTTTCTATTCAAAAATAAAGGAATGTTTCCTTTGAGTAAAATTTTCTATCTGCAGTATTAAGAGTACTTTCCCTCCAGGTGACATTACAAAATTCCACCCTGTATATAAAAACAAATGAAAAATAATCCAAATCGAACACCTACTCATAAAAAACAAAAGTGCCAGTACTTATCAAAATCCCTTTTAAAGATATCTCTGGAACTTATCGGTTTTTTTGGCCGGAAAACCGATAACCATCTGTAAGTTTAACGGTTGATCCGTAAAAAGCGGTCCAATCATAACCGTGTTTTACGCGCGTGTCGTTAGCGTGAATGTTTCAGTGGTCTGATGTATGTTGATCTTGTCCTTGTACACAGAGATACTGATATGTCCTGTAATAGAAAGGGGACGGACTTGGGGTTTAGTGCGTACTGACTTGAAAAAAAAAACACTTGAAAAGTGTCCATGGAGTTTCTAGTCCGCTTTTTTCCATAGAGATTCAAAATAACCATATAAACACTGTATAGTTACAATTTAAGTTATTAGGTCTTGTGACTGGGACTGTAGCTTATTTTTTTGTTTTTCTGCCCTAAAAGTGCTTGTTAGGTAAAATTGAAAAAAAATGCTTTTAAATTGCATTTACGGTTCTGTGAATTACTTTTTGAATCTCCTGACTGACTCTGAATCAGCAGGAATGACTTTAGTGATTTGAGAAGAGGCTCTAAAAAAAGTACTTAATTTTTAGACTATAACTACATACATTTATTTGTTTATTTTACTGTACTGGCAAAATAGTAATGCTATTAAAAAACATTTTTTTACCTGTTCCTAAGTCCGTCACCGTACCATACCATCAATACTAACGGTCCCACCCCAAGAGACTCGTAGTCGCAACGAAAAATCATTCCAACTCTAAAATATCAATAAAAAACAAGCGCAAGTACCACGCTAGGGACTCGTTCGCTCCCGGATTACGAACACTCCCAAGTGCGGCCCTGGGACTCTACCACCACATATAGCAGTATACCTGCAGTTAAGGTAGTTACTTTCATGTCACTTAGTATGAGAAAGAGAAGGAGTAATACAAGTCGTCTAGTTCCATTTTTAAACTATAGTTATCCATGCTAATATCATAATGAGAAAGAAAAGATTTTGTTATTTTGTTTTTAATGAAAAAACATAAAAACTACATATTATTCAGCAAGTAACATATTAATTTTAGATTGCGCCTGTGTGAAGCCAAAGCGGGTTGCTATTCTTCTAGAATCAATTGTCTTGATTGATTACCAACGCACAGATTTAACGATTGGACAGTAATTTAGGCAAAATTTTTGCTAACAAATAAATATTATGATTTTTGAAAATTCAACCCCTAAGGAGGTGAAATAGGCATTCATTTTGCATGAAAATTCGTCACTGATCGAAGTTAGTGCGGGAAGGCTAGTATAAGAGATGGTGGTAGACCCCCTGCCCTTTAGTAGGACACTTTATTTTTTTGTAATGGCCGCGTAGGTGCATTACGAGACTTATATTCACTCATGTTGTTTTTATTGGTAGGGAGGGAAAATCGGTTCGTGCGTGTGAGAAATCCTTGAAAAGCTTAGCTTGAGGTTTTTTACTCATGGTTTGATGTCATATCTGAGGTGAATATTTATAGTTGACTTAAGTGTCCTGTGTTCTATCTTAGTCAGAAAGAAAAATAAGAAAGTAACCATATTTGGACCACCAGATATGGTTTCATCCTGCCTGAATTAATTAAGTATTATGGTTTATGGCAACGATATCTTAAAATAAATGTTAAGTACGAGTATATAACCTTAATAGTGGGAAATATGAAAGACTTTTTTTTTGCGTAGTAAAATCATCAAATGAGTCCTCCCACCCAGGGCAGGGCGGGGACTGTCAAACTCGTACTGACTAAAATCCACGGTGTCCTTCAATAGCCCTTTTTGTACCGGGGTCACGGTAATGAAATAAGTTCCGCGACCCCGGCAGGCTTTGGCCCTCTAGAGGGGGCCCCCGTCATCATGCTGACACTCTTTGGGGCGCGCGTAGAACACGACGCGCCGACGACCCGGGCACATATAAAATAAAATACTAGCGCCGCCGCCGGGCATGGTCACTGGTCGCAGTGTTTCGACTACCACGTAGGTCAAGCCAAGGGCAAAACCCAGCATCCTAATGGTTAAAGGTTCTCAAAACTTGTTTTTAGTTGCCTCAGTATTTAAAAGGCTCATCATCTAAATGACTCCATAGCTCAATATCCACCTTCCTACAGTACTCCGGAAGCAATAATACCATTAAATCCGTCCCTGTTCAGTAATGGGACACTTTATTTCTGTAACGACCATTGCATCGCAACCACATCAGAGTTACATTTACCCATGTCTTTTTATTGCCATAACATTATGGCGGGGCGAGGGAAATCACTCGGACCGTGTGAAAAATTCAGGAAGTGGCTCCTGAATTTAGTGAGGTTTGTTGTTATGACGTAAAGTCGAATTTTTATTGGGATTGGTTGCTTTATGTCGACGTTATTTGATTGAAAAAGTTTATAAGTTTTGTAACGTTTTTATTAAATTAAAAACGTACACGCACTATAATTTAGAGACTAGTGGCATTTTGACCATTTACCTGACATTACTTACTCTATTCTGATTTCCACAAGATAAAAGCCTCGAGCAGACACACACGATTAATCGCGCGGGCCGACTTGTCGCGGTCCATTCGCAGTACACTTAGAGTGGAAATTAGCTTGGCTCGTTGTCGCAGCGCGATTAATCGCGTGTGTCTATTCGAGCCTTAAATCAGAGAGAGCAACGATACTTAGAATTTTAAAACCTTAGTTAAAAACTGTGTCCAGTCAAACCAATAACAGATACCTCCTTTAATATCCATAATATATAAATACCTAATTACAATAGACTACTACATTATTGTTAGTATGTAGTGTGCATAATTATACAGGTTGAATTTTTCAACTAAGGCGTGGATGGCTATATCCGAAACTATGAGGAATATCGAAAAACGTTGAAAGGAGTCTCGAGGCCGATTTTGACGAAAACTAAAACTGCATCATTTAATTTTAGAAAAATCAATAATCCTGGCCAGGAATTGAACCCGCTGATTTTGGAAAAAAAAAATCACAACCTGTATTATTACACCATTCGATAGTATTGCTATTATGGATAAAATTCTGGGAAGTAATCATATATACGGCAAACTTAAGCACTCATCATCATCTACTCATCAGAATTTGATCCTTATTTGTAATACTATCGAATGGTGTAATAATACAGGGTGTGATTTTCTTTCTAAAATCAGCGGGTTCGATTCCTGGCCAGAATTATTGATTTTTCTAAAATCCAATGATGCAGTTTTAGTTTTCGTCAAAATCAGCCTCGAGACTCCTTTCAACGTTTTTCGATATTCCTCATAGTTTCGGATATAGCCATCCACGCCCAGTTGAAAAATTCACCCTGTATAGTCCGTTCGCGTTTACGTACCACTTTGACAGATCTCCATTAACAATCCATCAAATAAAATCCAAGAAGGGCATCATAAAAAACCAAAAAACACAACTACAAACCTATTTTATTTGCACCTCATCAAAAATCCCCAGTTCATTTTCCGATCGGCCAGTATCATTGTAAATCGAGGCACAGTGTCCGCGTTGTCTCCCCCTATCTTAAATAGTGGCGGTAGGCTGCTGAGTGGCTATTTATTGGAGGTAATTAAAAAGAAAACAGACAAAAGGCTCGCAGCTGACTGGAACGTGCACGGAATACTAAGTAATAATAGTGATGGGGAGTAACGATTGGGAAAATCAGGGTTAAGTTGTCGATATCGATAGTCGATTGGTGCGTTAGGTTTTTTATATGAGAAATAGCTGCTACACACGTTACGAAAAATCGTTACGATTGGACAAACTGTACAGTTTTTCTCATACTCATACATGTAGATTTATCGTTGCAGTTTGAATTGTACCGTCCAATCGTACGATTTTTCGTAAAGTGTGTAGCAGCCACTACGAAGAGAACTTACGATTCTGCCCATGTAATGTGGCACATAAAAAAAACAAAAATTTTAGATACTTATGAATTTATAAACAGAATTCGCTGAGCGGGTTCCCAATCTAAAGCACAGACAAAGTTTTCAATCGTATATTTCAGAACTGGAAATCTTATCGACACAAAATATGACTTTGACCGTCTACTCCTATCCATTTTTTTAGAGTGGAAAATCATCAAAAGACAAGACTGACTAAAAACCACGTTGTACCTTCAATAGCCCTTCATCATCATCATCCTATAAATGTTCCCACTGGTGGGACACAGGCCTCCTCTCTGTGAGAGGGAGTGGGCCATAATCCACCACGCGGGCCCAGTGCGGGTTGGTAATAATAATAGTTAACGTTAACGTTCCCTTAACGTTCCAGAAAAGCGGTACCCTTTCAAGGCAATCCAGTCACTCCTTACTTTTACTTACCTATTTCAATTTTGTTATTGCCGAAATTGACTATTGTAACATTTAATAAACCTTTTTATGGTTTGTTCCCATGTGTACTACTAAACAGACCGAAAGGTAGAACTTATGGGTTTTTTTTTTTCTAAATAGTCCTAAGATATTTACAATATAATTTTCATCGATAACAAAAAAAAACAAACCGAATGCCCACATCACTAACAAGGGATCACAAGTCGGTCGTGCGAAAGAGGACTTTTATCAGTCGCGACCGATACCAATACTCCTAGATTCCGACACCTTATTTATTGCCACCCTACACATCACCGCCTTAGATATACGCACACTATTACCCTTATTGTCAAAAGGTACGACCTATTTCTGCGTGCTTTAGTATTTTATTAAATTTGTAATAATTTGCCAAGTCTTCTTTTGCATGAAAATATTTCTTATCCTTCAGAAACAGGGATTATATTACCGTGTCAGGCTGTTAATATGGTTTGCAAAAAGTGACCCTTGGTTCTGGTGAAAAGTAATTGACGAATAAGTCATTTTTCATCGTCAAAGTGCAATAAATGGTAGAGTTTGACCAATGATTGATTATTTTTGTAACACTCGGTTTGAGTTTATCAATGTGTGTAATTCTGTGAATTTACCAATTGCTGGTTGGGGTCAGATAAGTAATGGGTGTAATAAAATGCTGAAAAGCGTTTAACGTTCTTTCAATCAAGAAATAGATTTAAGTTTTGAGTTCAAAATACAGCTGTCATTTCAGCAAAACGGCATCGTGAAAATAATAGATGGATTTTAAATCGTACGGAATCTTCCCGTAAAGAAATACTTTCCTATGGTTAGACAAATATTATGTTCTAGAGTTTTTCCAACTATCTTGGTCGACTTTCAGCCTAGTTGGAAACCTGTTATTATATAAAAAGACTGATTTCTGATCTCCACAATCCAGTTTAAATAGGTAATAGAATACCCCTTCGTTTATGTTTTTATTTTTATATTTTGCCCCACATCAGCAATTTCTCCTGTATCGTGGTGTTTGTTACAGCAGTGGTAGCCCAGTGGTATCGGCCTCGACTTACGAGTAGAGGTCGTGGGTTCGAACCCCGTCAGGCGCATTACTTTGTGTAATTTATTTCAACACTACTGCTCTCAAAACGGTGAAGGAAAACATCGTGAGGAAACCGGCATATCCTCTAGGACATGCCGGTTTCCTACCAAAAATTCGAAGACATGTGACATCTACCAATCCGCACTGGGCCCGCGTGGTAGATTACGGCCCACTCCCTCTCACAGAGAGGAGGCCTGTGTCCCAGCAGTGGGAATATTTATAGGCTGACGATGATGATGATGTGGTGTTTGTGACACACACCAGACCCGGAACGTCTACTTACGAGTATAGATCATAGAAATGTTTGTTCCATACCGGAATCTCTCAACAAGTATTGCAGCAATCGATGGCTCAGCAACTGTGCCGACCGTACCCCAAAGAATAGATATTATGACAAATATAAATAAACTAATACCCACCCAATACCCATACCACTCCACCAGTATCCAGTCAGAATATAGAACAGCAATACATGATGTACAACACGTTGGGGATCTGGCATATATCAATAAGTTGCTCCCCACACCTGGGCAACTTTGCCTGCCAACTCCAAGTTGCCAACTATTTGACACGCCAACTGAAAGTTTGGAAGTTACTTTGATTTATGTGTTGTAAGAAGTCCTGGAAAAATTGTAGTATCGTTGGATTACTTAGTGTTTTGCCCAATTTCTGCCTATCTTACGGTTATTACGTATAACCAGAAAGTTGGCAACGTCGCAAATAGCTCTCAAATATTTACAAGTTTTAATTAATTTGGTAAATTTGCTGTATGAAAATAAGAAATATGGCTCTGTAGTGCACTACAAAGTTGATATAGGAATGCAATTAAAACACTGAATTTGATGTTGTCACCGTTTTAGGTGTAAAAAAGGCATTTGGAAAGTTTCCAAATACTTTTTTTACATCTAAAATTGTATATTCGGTGTTACAATATTACTTATTGCATTTCCTTATCAACTTTTTAGTGCACTACAGAGCAATATTTCTTGTATTCATACAGTAACATTGCTAAATTAATTAGAACTTGTTAATATTTGACAACTATTTGCGACGTTGCCAACTTTCAGAATATGCCCTCTTAATGATATATTTAACTATATTGACTAATAAAATTGCGCTCAGAGAAAAAAAAGAAAAAATCTCGACAGCAGAGATCACCAGTCAGTAAAACAGTGCAACTTAACATGACCTAATTATGCTTCTGGTGTCTGATGAGTGGGAACTGAAAGAACCTAAGTGGCCTCGCAATGCTGATGTCGCCAAGAATCACGTTTAGGTCAAGCGTCTCCACTGCTCGCGCCAAGCCCCATGTTGCATAATAACGTGTTATTTGTTACTGGGAACTGAGAGAGTCTAAGAGGCCTCGCAAAGCTGATGTCACTGCCACTTTTCCTTGTAATGTTATAACTCAAGAACGGGCTCACCTACCCAAACCAAATGTTTAGGCTTTTTTCGAACTATTTATTAGATGCTTTATGTGAAGTTTGCACAAAATCGGACGAACGGTTTTTAATATACCCGTGAGAAGCTGGGACGGGCCACTAGTTTGGTATAGATTACTTGGGGGAACCAAGTGATGTTACAACAATAAAGCCTTGCGCGTACAGCGGAGGCATATTTTTCGTCACATGCGTTTTGCCCCCGCGTAGATTCGCGGTCTCGCTACGCCACTGTGTTTCAGTATGGGACTCGTGTCTTTAAGCATTAGCCTAAAGATCCATAACCCAAGTCGCAATTCGAACAGCTTTCATTGCTTTCGAATTCGACATAGTTTCCTACATCCACAGAGCTTGTTATCAAAACTTATCAACACGTATATCTGGCGCAACCCATGAATGAATCAGAAGCTATGTCTCTTACTATCTCACAAGTTATTATAGCGAATATTATCTTAAAGATACCGGTAAAATTGAATAGACTGATAATCGAAGAGTTAGGGAGTACCATGATACACGAAACACTAGATTATGGAGTAGACAAGGCTTAGGGCCGATTCACATTGGAACGACAGCGGCTGGTAACGGCTGTCATCGCGTCAGCGGCGGAGTTTCTTCTTCTATAGTTCTGTTTTGCAGTAACTTGTTTATTTCATCTTCTTCTTTAAAAACAAATGCACCACCGATTCCATCTATGATGTATGTGTTAACACTTATTTAGAGTAAGTTGGTATTTCGTCATAATTTATTTGTTTTAATATTGGCATGAAGAAACACTTTGGTCTGACAGTCCCTTCCTCTAAATACCTGTAGTCCACAAAAAACTCTCATTACCTGAAAAATAAAAGGTACATGCTGAAAAACCTAAACGGGTTGTAAAAAAGCTTCTCTCTATATTTATGTCAGGAGCTTATCAAGTTAGGTTAGTCTATAGTCTCTGTTTGCCACTGGAATGGAATCACACTAAAAGTAAAAGTACGCATATTTTTTTAAGAACGAGTTTGCTCGTTTATTTGATGAGTCTCAATCTAGCTTACAGACCTCTAACTCTAAGCTGTAAGCTAGACGCAGCCTTAGGCCTCATCTCTATGAGGCCTAAGACGCGAGCTCACCCAAAAATAACAAGAACTCCTGCGCACCAATATGGAACAAAGTAAGCTGTATGGCGCCGGGCACCAATTACAGGATTGCGGTCGCGAGCCAGAACAACCCTTAGCCAGCCATTAGGATAGCTAAATCATCACCATCATTCGTTATTGGACAACCTGTGTTGCCGTTGTCTGGGGTTGATCGCTAGAAAGTGGATCCCACCCACTCCAAGTACCAAGATCTGAAAGAGCCCCCCTTAGAGAGCCAAAGCCTGCCGGGGTCTGCGGGATCGGCAGCCTGCGGGACTGTCTCATCTTGTAACGGTGACCCTGGAACTTAAAGGGCTATTGAAAGATCACCGTGGGTTTTAGTCAGTATAAGTCTGAAAGTCCCTCCCGTTCCGCCCTGGGTGGGAGAACTCATTTGATGATTTTACCACGAAAAAAAAATCCAAGACAAAGTCATCAAACAAAAAATATCATTGCCATCTCAAAAAAAATAGTCCACTCCTTCGATAAAATCTTCACACGTGAAATGTTGCACATAAATAATAAAAATTGCGATCATAAAGACAATTGATACGTTATGAGTGGAGCCGTGTTGGCACGACACATATTTATGGTTAGTGGCCCTCATCGACACGGGTTCGATACCCGGTTCACGCAAAAACGCGTCCGACACATCGCGAGCGTAATATAATGTGAAATGATCGTTCGTAATGTGTGTACGGTGCAAAATATTGTGGTGGATCTGCGGTGGTGGGGAAGATGCTCTACTTCCAATTTTAAATATTAAAACTCAAAAGTTCTGGTATGTTTTTCCTTTTTTTAATACACTAGCTTTTGCCAGCGGCTTCACCCCCTCTCCCCCCCCCCCTCCTAGTCTTAATTCCGTGGGCGTAGGTACTTTTACGAATATTATTCACATACGGAACAACTACTTGTAAGTAGGTCATACAAATATTTGTTTCGTGCGGGAATCGCTCCCGCAACTTGCAGCGCAGCAGTCGATGAGGTGCAATTTTTCCCTGGGCCCTGTTTCGAAGTGAATGATTTGCCTCCTAATCCAAAATCGTTAATTTTCAGCTACTAAGTAAAAATAAGTAATTTCTTATCAGCATTAAAGGATTGAAATAATTATGTTAGACCTGCTAAATTATGTATATTGCAAGTGAGTTTGTTTGTTATGCCTACACCCCTATTTTTTGCGTGATAAAATCAGCTGTGAGGTGGATGCTGTCCTCTCCCTACTTCGCTAGCATGACTGCTTCGCAGAAGGAGGCCACCGCTTATAACTCGTCTGAGTGTTTCTCTGTTTGTAAACGCAACCACGACACAGAAAAAAAACGTATAGGTCAAAGTTTAAAAAAAAACTGTAGGTACACAACGTTCAAGACATTTAAGACATCGCTAAAAATAAAAAAAAATCCTCGTAACCACGCCAATCTTTAACAAACTAAAATTCACGACAAGTAGAGCCTCCTTCAATCCAAGCCGCCGTCATCGTCCCACGGTGAGGTTACTTTATAGTCATGTCATATCAGTTAATGGCGCGCGCCTTTGTCGTAGCGCCGCCGGCTGCCGGTCCCGTACATCAGCCGTATCGGTCGCGACATCGGACGACACGAGAAACTGAGTAGAGCAACATTCGTGCTGGCTGATTTTTGTTCTTTTTTTTTGCGAATTTCGGATAAGAAAGATAAGAGGTGTTAAATGTTTTCGTAGTTAAATGTTTTTATGATTGGTAGGGTTTAAAGAGCATGAAGTCTTGTACAGGGCAGTACTGCATAAATAAGTTGAAAAACTGTTTAGACCGTCAATTAAAGGATTTAAAAAGAATCAGACAGTCCCTCCCGCCCCGTCCTGGCTCATTTGATGATTTTACCACGATAAAAAAAAAATGTCTTCTGCCTCTGCTAGAATTCCAACTCGGGTCACAGCTCCACTGGCGGTGACAGACTTCACCAGAGCCGCCTGGCTCGCGACCATCATCTTGTCGGATTCCGGCCCAACAGTTTTTACTGTGTTCCGTCGCGTCGGTACACAGTTGTTCCAGCTACTTCTGAGAGCGCTAGCGCCATCTTATGGTAGGTTCACACGCGCGCGTTCAACTCTACATTCAACGTGCACATTCACATTCACGAGCGTATAAACGGTACGCCCGAGCCCGTGAACGCGCCTGTGAACGTGAATGCCGCGAATCGGGCAAGTGTCGGTTTTTTGGCAAAGTTCAAAGGATGAATGTGCGGGCGCCCGGTGACTGTTTACACGCGCGCGGGCAGTAAGTCTCTCCCGCGCTTTCGCGACGAGTGGATCTTCATTCAACATTGCTAAGAAAGTCGCTGCGATCGGAGATTACAAAATGGCGGAATGGTAAAATAAGACAATTTTGACGTTCCTGGAATATTACCAGGAAGAAGAAGTATTATGGAACCCCGGACATAAATTCATGCAATCTTTTTCTTTTTCTCCGTCGTTCATAATTTTGTTTCTTTTTCCAATAAAAATAAATTAAGCCAAAGGATATGGCAGCAACAGCACCGAGATCCTCGCTGCTCGCGATTCTGGCACTGACTGATACGACGGCGTGCGTGTGAACAGCTTGAATGTCCGCCGTCCCGGGACGGGCTGCATGCCGCCCAGCCCGCCAGGCAGCCCGCCGGGCTGCACGGCGCGCGTGTGACCGTAGCATTAGATCTCATCCTTGTTTTTGCTATAACTTCCTCATCCAGCGGTGAAGTTTTTATGTCTTTTATAAATTCATGCAATAGTAAGAAGGACTTGAGAATGCATTTACTGTTTAGATATTTAGATACCAATAGTATATTTTGAACGGAGAGCGAGCTAACGAACTGAGCAGTTGGTTCTTTCAGTACGAAGGTAAAATGAATACTGCAGTTCTATCGTTGAAGATTTTAATCAAAGCTTCTAGCAAATAATCAACTGATTCACTTGTAAGAAAAATGCAAGAATAACGGTTATAAATCTTTATCAAAAGAGACAAACTTATTCAAATTAAAGAACAACTCCAGGTCCTAAGTCAATAATTTGAAAGCCTTTTATTTTATCTGTAAATCAAATTTTAAATTTTAACCCAGGTAGGTCATAAAACACTAAAATTAATAATAAAAAGCAATAAACAGGGGTGTCACCCAATAAATTAAGTGCGACATTCGCGACAATGTAAGATCGTGTTCTAAGAACCTGAGACCAACAGGCTTTGTCTTAGGGTCATCGGGTTTAGAAAAATTGGAATATTTATTTAGTCACTGTCCTTTAATTTAAGTATTTAAGACGAATCCTGGGTGAAAAAAGGTGCTTTAATAACACAGAAATTATAAGAAACAAGTTCAGTAGTAACGGCCTAGAATTAGAACTAGGTACCTACACTGCTGTCAAAATTAAGACACGGTACCTAATTAGGTATTTGAATTCAGAAAAAATAATTTATTTTACATAATTAATAAATTCACCATAAATATTATGGAAGAGAAAAAATCTTAATTCTTTTGTAATAATAAATTATCACCAATTTAAAAGTGATAAAATTCGAACAAAATAGAAATGAACACAAACGCTCGCCTCGGATGTGACGTCACTATGACAAAGATTTTCCTTAGCACTGTGTCAACTGGCTTCTAATTTCAAAGTTGGAACGTACTATCGATATAAAGAAATTGATAAAGTGACGTCACACCACCCAGTCGGGCACTGTCGGCGTGTTTTCGGCTCGGAGTTCAAATAATGATTTTGAATTTAATATAACTTCTTAATTAAAACAATAAAAAAAAACTAAAAACAGCTTGTTAAGAAACAAATAAATGATCTTTCCATTAAAGAAAAAAAAATCATTGAAAGGACCAATCGGCGTTAGTGGCAGAGCGATCGACTACTGCGCAGCTTGTCGCGGGTTCGATCCCCGTACGGAACAAATATTTGTATGATCTGCAAGTAGTTGTTCCAGGTCTTGGTGTTTGTGTATGTGAGTTTATAATATGTTTGTAAACGCACTCACGATACAGAGAATTTCTGTGGGACAACCAAACATTTGAAGACATGAGAAACCATCTTTGCAATCACTGACATTTTCCATGATTGTATGTTTTTCTAGTTACTTAGTGCAATTCTGTTTTACATAAAATGATTCAGACAGCTGAGTTGCTTTTTGTTGTTACGGAAGTATTTTATTTATTGCTCGTTTATTGGGTATATCGAGCAGTGGTGACCCATTGGTATTGGCCTCGACTTACGAGTTGTAGGTCATGGGTTCGAAACTAGTCAGGCGCATTACTTTGTGTAATTTATTTCAGCTCTCAAAACGGTGAAGGAAAACATCGTGAGGAAACCGGCATGTCCTAGAACCAAAAATTCGAAGACATGTGACATCTACCAATCCGCACTGGGCTCGCGTGGTAGATTACGGCCTGCTCCCTCTCACAGAGAGGAGGCCTGTGTCCCAGCAGTGGGAACATTTAAAAGGCTGATGATGATGATCGGGTATAAATCTTTATAGATAGACGAAAAAAGATTACAACGATAAATCGGAAGAGATGGAATGCCAGGGATTCGGAAGATATAGAATGCTGAATGAAGATACACTCGTAAAATACCTAAATACTTGTAAAAAAAAACATGCTATTTACCCAAAGAGATTTAAAAATCTATAGAGCGGCTAACAGGAGAAATATCTTAGAAAAACTGTGATCTCATTGACGATGAGCAGAGAAACATATTATTTCCCATTTTATTATTCACCGCAAGTGAATACGATGTTGATCTCTCGTAAGTATCCAACTAATTCTGACGGATTTATGTTTGTTAGTCAATCACGTCAGAACGGCTGAACAGATCTACATGAAATTTGGTACAGAGATAGATTAAAGTCTGGAGTAACACGAATCCGAGTATTACATTCCCTTGGTATAATATTAGACATAAACGAAGCCGCTAGCAACAGATAAAAGGTACCTATATCTTTGAAGTAACCTAAGAATATTCACATTTAGCCATGCGGACGGCGGGTAATGGGCGACTCGCTGTCCGATTATGGACCATGCGCGGGTCGACGACGACGCCTCAAAGAACTGTCAGCAATGACGAGGCCCCCTTAGAGGGCCACAGCCTGCCGTGGTCGCAAGACTAACGAGTAACCGTGGCTCCGAAACGTAAAGGGCTTTTGAAGGACACCGTAGATTTTAGTCAATACAAGTCTGATAGTCCCTTCTGCCCTGCCCTGGGTGTGAGGACTCATTTAATGAAAGGTACGTAAAAAGAAAAAAAAAAGGGATATTAGCAGTTGCCAGCCCTACGGATATCTTTTCACCGCCCAACTTACTCATACAACTTTATGTGACACTTTATTAGAACCTTAAGAACTTACAACAAAGGGAAGATTCGGTTTCTTAGAAGAATCTCTGTCGTCGAGTTATGTGTACTTATGTTATTATATTTGCATACTTTGTATTTTTTATGTTTAGTATTTAGCAGTGACACACGGAAAGTCTGACAAAGTTTGTAATGACGTCATTAGAAAAAGAAAGAGATACATTCGACATGTCGAGACAAAGCATGGTTCGAAGTGATAATTTTCAAGGACAAAATAATAGATGATAGTTTCTGATATTGATATAAAGTGACATTCTACCAGCAATATCAATGATTCAAAAAGTCAATAATGCAACGGTTATGACGCCAATAAATTTTGTTCTAGACAGTAGACATACGAAACGCTTAGAAAGCGATTGATTATATTGGTTTATAAGGAAGGGTACTTTATTTACAAAACTAAACTTAAAGCATTCCTGTTAAATAAATGTTTATAATATTCTCTATCAGAATTGGAGACAAATGATGGTGAATAGTTTTTATATTAAGTCATTTTTGCACCTATCATTTAATTATGTCATTAAATATTTATTTACACACAATCAGTTTGACATTATACTATTCACAATACATTATACTATACAATGACTATTTACAATCCATTGACATCAAAATTATATTGTTTAGTGAAATTTTTATTGATTATTATTTTGTTGATTGTTTTTTTTTGTGTTAATCTACTGTTACTAATTTAGATACTAGTTATCATTTTAGCTGTTATAAATTAAATAATGTAGAACATTTTTTTTAACTGTTAATGAATGTAATTCAGACACAATGCAATTGTTATAATTATGAATAAATGAAATGATACTTGCAAGCGAGAGTCTAAGCTCCCTGACTGGTGATACAATTTTTTTTAAGTTTTTACCACACTTTTAATTACTCTTGTATTATGCGTTTACTTATTATCTTTATAATATTAAAACTCCCATGATACATACACCAACTGTCACCAACAGCCATTATTGGGTTGGCTAAACAACCCAATTCATTAGTAAGATACATTTTTTTTTCGAATATTATAAGCTTATTTTTAATGAAAAAGGTTTCCTCTATGGCCCACATTCCATAATCCAGATTGAAGTCAACACTCACTTGAATTTGCACGCGAACCTACAAATATTTCGTAGCTATGCAAAACAATTTAACCTCTTACTCAAAACCGCTCACTCTATCCCGTTAATCCCGAAAGCTAAAACGAGCTTAAACATAAGTCAATTCCCAAAACTAATTAAGTAAATATATCCCAAGTCCGTCCAACTATGGTCTATGGTAATCCCAAACTATCAACCTTCACATTCTACAATCCAAACAACTTTATAATTAATTCTGCTGATGGGACATAAAGGACAATGGCTAATAAATATTAATTTCGGTCAGGATCATATCTCGGACATGAATAAATAATTGTATGACCACCGTGTAGTGAAAATTATCAATTTCCCGGGGCGGGAATGCGGTCTGGGATCGGGACAGACAACCCTTAACTTTGGGACTGTTTGACTTTGTAGGGTTGCCAGTATTCAGTATTATTATTTTTACCGACTTCATTGTAATTATGTAATGAAAGACAGAGGAAGACAGTGACGGAAGATTGTGTCGGAAGACGTTAAAGATTTATAATAAAATGTGGAAGTTTTTCACTTGGTTGATTTTTATTACTACCTACCGCAGGAATTATAAAATAGTAATCGTTATAATAATAACATTCATGGTCTATTTATCTACTTCAGAGCGTGTAAATTAGTTAGAGTGTCTCTTTAGCGAAATATTCAGATCTTAGGACATGAGTACTTAGGTAATAGCATAGCCAATATTAAGTATTAGCTAACCTTGAATATCATAGAACTAGATAAATTATTTAAATGAAATAATATGGTATTTCACAGATTTTATCACACTTAAGCAATAGTCCTTCATACTCCGCCTACTTAATTCGAATATAGGCGAATTGTCGTTCGAAGATCTAACCGACTTTGGCCTTTTTCAAGCACTGAACGTCTTCCAACTGATGATGATTATGAATAATAGTTTAATCTTATTAACTTTTCTTCCATTTTATATCAATCGTCTCGTTGTCATACACAGTATAGGAAGTAATTTATGATAGTGGGGTATTTTATATTATCATTTTAATCACAAATATACATATACCCAATATTCGAGTGCACCAACCCTAATCCCACCCCTTCCCTTCGGGCCTCATATCAAGTACAACATAAAAGCAATTCAGCAAATTGTTATTGACATGTTAATAGTTTGAACGTCGTGATGTCGCTAGCGTCGCCCCGGAGTTGCCATGTTAAATATTATGACATGTCCCGCGAAGGGTTAATGAGATATGGCAACACTGCTGTAGGTTAAGTTGTTCGTAATTATTTTAATTGCATTTTAGGTAATTGTGTGATGTTGTTACGTAGTTTATGCTTTGTTTTAGTGTGGATTGTGTGGTGAAATTGCGTTTAGAATCTACACTAATATAATATCATACACATTTGCGCATTCATAATGCGCAAATGTGTATGATAGTTCCGTTTTCACGTCAAAATGGTTGCGGATTTTTGATACAGATGGCGGGAGAGCAATTGGAACAGCAGAAAATAATTAGTTTTAAGGGCGCATAACCAGAAAGTTGGCAACGTCGCAAATAGCTGTCAAATATTTACAAGTTTTAATTAATTTGGTAAATTTACTGTATGAAAATAAGAAATATGGCTCTGTAGTGCAATACAAAGTTGATATAGGAATGCAATTAAAACACTGCATTTGATGTTGTCGCCGTTTCAGGTGTAAAAAAGGCATTTTGAAGGTTTCCAAATACTTTTTACGGTGTTACGATATGACTTATTGCATTTCCTTATATTTTTTTTAATAATAAGAAATATAATTTCAGCCTGCTAGCTTATCGGGAAGTGCCTTAAAATTGAGTTGCAAAAGTCCAACCGGAACGACAAACAAACAAACAAGAAAAGTGAGTGTATAAAAACGTGGGAAAAATCTAAGCGATCTATCAAATACGAGAAGCTACGTAGTTGAAGTCACATCAGACTACGTCCATATAAGTCTAGTTATCGTGTTAAAATCATTAGGTAGGTACTATTATAGTTCAAGGAATGTGAAAGACCGCAATTTTAATATTTATCGGCCAATTTTGTAGGCATTTTTGGAGAAAAATCTATTTAATTACTTACTGATCTTTGGTAAATATGTAGTAACTAGAAAGCAATATTGTAACTTAATAAGGTAACAGACGTAACTCGCTGTGTAAATATGAATTTTAACAACATAATTATACAATGTTTAGTGCATTGTTATATATTTCGCCCCTAGCTTTTCAATACAAAATCGGGGTACCTTCTCTGGCACAAATTAACAATATCAAGTACATTTTTCAATACAAAATCAAATTATAACCCTTTATCCGCTTGCGTAACATGCCTCCAATTAGCGATGGGACCCGTAACTCCTTCGTCCCGTTTCTCTATTACTCCGCAGTGCCGGGATCTCGGGGTCCCGGGATGTTAGACAATTTTGAAGATAATGAATATCGCCTGGAGACATCACTACTGTTTGTGCTACGTGCCATCTGTCACAACCCTTTGATGTAGTGTGGCCATGGTTTGTAATGTTTTGTGGATAACAGTAACTTTCGACCTTTTCACTGCACCAAATTAAAAAAAAACTCTGTTTGTTGTGTTTCGTGTCACTGCAAGGTACGAAAAGGTTTAGATGTAAAAAAAAAAATCGGACAATCCTCCGGGTAAGTCGAAAATTCTACTACTAAGCCTCCCATGTTTTTTTTACCCTCATGGCTGAAAAAAAAACCAAGGAAAGATTTTAAATTAAAAAAAAATATTTCAACCAAAACCTCATGAACTTTGGAAAAAAAATATCAAAGTATGCTCAAACAACAGCATATTTTTATGCCAATCTGTCTCCAATCGAAGACAATCGCAATCAACACAACGGGTGGTCACCACGGCGACTCTGTATAAATAATTCAACTCATCAAGGGTCGATTGTGACCACACTTCGATCTGGGATCGTTTGTGTACACTACACATCATATCTTCATATTTTTGATACCTATTGTTACAACAAATATAATGCTGTAAGTAGTGTTGACATCTTTTTTATTATTATTAGAAGAAGACAGTTGAAATAATATAGACGGAACAAATAATGTAAAACTTGTTCTCATATACGATTGGTAAATGACGTTAAATATACAGTCAGTGTATTTTAAAAATCGAAAGCTGATGCCATTTTTGACATGTCCTTAAATACGTAGGGACCGTCGATATTGGCACCGTGCACGACTTTAGCGCCACCTAGCGTTTGCACTGTTGACGGCTCTGACCGTTCTAATTGAAATCAGATTTCTTTTCAAAACACATGGTTTTGGATTCCATGGCGATCCATCAACTCTGAATAAAATTAAATAAACATAGGCAAAACGTATTCTTTAAGAAAAATGTCAATTACAGGATTAAAATGAGGATTATGATATTATTTACTTTTTTCTCTTCACGCGGCAGCTAACCATCTCCTGCATTGCTCATCTTTCCAAGAACCGCTTGGGAATCAATAATATTTAAATTTACTATTTCTGCTAGTATTTTGCAGTTTACAACACAATAACTGCTGTGACCTATGTTTTTCTGGCGGAATAATGCGATTTAAAAACAATTACGTACAGATGACAGAGCTAAATGTACTTTGAGACAGAGCCGTCGTATTCCGACTGCTCCCCATCACCTGCCGTTGAAGAAACTACGATATCTCGACAGATATTCATTGAAATCAAATGATGTCAAGGACAATTTTGTTCAAAATTAAATGCTTGTTATGTTAAACGTATTTATTTGGGTAAGGATTAATAATATCGTCGCAAGAATTGTATTATTTTAAAACCAATTTGATTTCCTTAAAAAAGGTTATGGTGAGTTAACCTTGAAAGATAGACATAGGCTGTCGCGGACTTTATTTTAGAACGTTTCATGAGGATCAATTCCATTGTAAATATTTTTTGCGTAATGTAAACCGTTTACGCAGCGCACGCAATGGAAGCTCTCAATAAGATTTCCCGATTTTGCTACATTTTTCATTGCTGCTCTGCTCATATTAGTCATAGCGTGATGTTATATAGCCTTTAGCCTTTCTCGATAAATGGACTATCCAACACTAAAATATTTTTTCAATTCAAACTAGTAGTTCCTGAGATTAGCGCGTTTTAGTCAATTGGCAAAGCTGAATGTACTCTGAGACAAAGCTGTCGGCACTTCTACTATTCGCCACCATGAGCGCTGCAATCGAATAGTACTACCCCTACCTAGTACTTCGCACCCAGCGAATACTCAAGTAATACTAAAGAAAGAATAGATTTCTATCACCGATCCAAACAATGTGAAAGACAATAATGTATGGGACTGACTGAAAGCAAGCAATTAAGTAGTAAAAAGAAGAAAAAACCTTTCAAAGACTTTCAAAGCGTATTGTGTGTCGCTGTCTTTATAAAAAAACGCAAACTGTCACTCGTAGATTCTATCAAGGTATTCTATCTGTCATATCTTTTTCTAGATGACAACACCAAAAATCCGTCTAGTAGTTTTAAAGATAAAACGTAATGGCAGATTTACATTGAGTCAGTAACTGGCGTCAGTCCACTGATATGTAGTCTGTGGTCCACTGACGAGTCAGTGCTGACCTGGCACTGCCATAATGTAAATTGATTTCTTGAAATACTGACCTCGTCTAAATAGCATGAGTCAGTTTTCGGCGCCAGCACTGACGTCAGTTACTGACTCAATGTAAATCTGCCATTACATTGATTTGCACAAACAATTTTACCTACCGTCTCCGGTTTAAAAGACAAGGTTTAACTAAAATGCAATATACATTATACAAATACATAATTAGAGCCTTAATAAGTCCCGTTACATCTCGACGTAGGCCTTAGAGATGATAATAGAGCTTCAGTGGTAATCTCCAATTATCCGCCTTTGTGCGCGTTCTAGTAATTTAACTAAATAACCCATTTCTCTAGGCTGACGTTTACGGCTTATTGTCTGGCTTCAAGTCCTCCTACTAAATGGAATGTTACTGTAGAAGATTCGTTCTAGATTTCTTGGTACTTAATACACCTTTTGGGTAAATCGGCTAATATCTAACTACTGCCAAAAAACTAACAACAGGAAAATTCGGTTCAAAAATGAATAATGCATGCAAAATGGCGCCTTTCAAAAACCTCAAGCCGTCGTTTAAACCCCAAGACATTTAATTACCAGTAATTTATCGTCGACACTAATCCGCGAACTTCTGGCCAACAAGAAAAAATACAAAAAAATCTATCCCCTTGATTACAAGCTGTCACGTCGTAGGATTTTTCCTAAGCCCTCATTTTAATTAGTCACGTCGGTTTTGTACGCGTTCTCGAGTGGAGAACATCCATTTTCTTAACTACTGTAATTGCCCCCACCTCGCGATGTTGCCAGCCACAAAATTTATTGCTTAATTACCTCAAGAAAACGCGTCGCGTTCAACATCCCCGACAGATGTTTTTTATTCGCCGTGGAAAAACAAGAACGGTTTAAGAATGACATTAATTAATTCTTAATGAAATTCATCTTCACCCTCGGTCTTGTTTTAAATTAAACGCTCGATTTATTACTTGTACAATTTGTCGCGAACACAGCCCTCGTAATTAAAACACGACCCATCAGTTATTACGTTTATTAGCGACACAAATAGTTGTAAAATCTCCATTTTATGTTACAGGTTGATTCTAAGAATAAATACTACATGGATATTAAATGCTCTTGAAAAGTTAATATCTTAAACGTGTTGTGTCATTTGTGGCTATTTTTTTTTTCAAATTGTTTCGTTTGAAAATCGAGCCAGAAACGACGGTTTTCTTATTGATAGAATCAGTATTTCCGTTGGTATGGTTCATCGACTGGTCCGTGGAACAAGGCTTCATCAAATCGAAGGTATCCATCGTCTGGTCGAACTATATCGGGATAACTTTTATGTGAGATAGGCTCATGGTAAGTATCAGCGCTTTCATGATACTGATGACTGTTTATAAGATTTCTATTAGCATTCATGGAAGTCTTAAACTTGTCTTCTTTCTGTGGCAGAATCGGAGTTGGTGTTACTTTGTCATCAATTTTCTTGTCTTTAGCAACTGTGCCTGCTCCGGCAAGATCTCTATAGTTCCTTTCATCTTTTCTTAAGGGAGCATAAGGATACCTGTTTCGGAATCTATAGTCATACCTTCCAGTCCTTGCATTTGCATACATGTCATCTTCGTAACGCCTGTAAGGATCAACAGAGTATCTGTACCTAAGGTCCACGCTAGGTGGAGTACGAACTACTTCGGGCAAATGCGCATAATAGATAATTCTTTTCGGTTTCCTAGGTACCATGTTATCGTAGGTCTCATCAAATCTATCAACTCTTGGGCCATAGTAAGGGTAATAACGTCTTCGGTCAATCATGTCGTAGTAAGGATCTCTTCTGTATAGATCATCTGGTACTGGGTAGTACCTATCATCGTAAAGGTACCTTCTAGATTCTTCTGGAATCGGTGGATTATAAATAGCTTGTCGTGGGAACACTGGTTTGTATTTTCCCCTATCTCTGTCTTCATCAGGTCTCACAAACTCTGTTCGTAATTCGTCAGTTCTGGTCGCTCTTTGTACAGATTCCTTGTCATTGCGAGATTCTGAAGCTTCTAATGCTTTGTTTTGAGTGACGAAATTGACTCTTGGCATTCGAGAATTGATCAGATCACCTGAAAGTTGAGGTGGTGTAAGGATATTATCTCTTTGATCCCTTTGGTCTCTTTGCTCTCTCTGATCCCTTTGATCTCTTTGGTCCCTCTGATCTCTTTGATCTGGTAATGGTAGTTTGATCCAATTCTCATTAGAAGCTCTTGCTCCTCGACCTGTAGGCTTGTCAGTCACTCTCTCTGTCGTCTGAAACAGAGGTAAGACTTCTTTAACCTCATTTGTGATCGATATCTTGGTTGTAGGATCTTCGGGGGGCAAGGGACCTGGTATCCAGGGTTGGTTCATGTTAGTGTCTTGGTGATGGGATTGCATGTTGTAGTATTTTTCTTCTTCGATCACGCCTCGTCGGCCTCTGACGGAATCTGACTCCACATTGATCTGAAATTATAGAAATAGAACACTGTTAACATAGTAAATCTATAAATAACACCATAAGATGTATCATGAGCATCTTTTAATATAAAAATCTAAAGCGTCCGTTGATAATTCGTCGAAAGGGTTAATTTCTGTCTCAATTACTTTACAAGATTTCACATTTTCCGTTTTGAAACCATTTTTTATTCCATGTTTACTTAGATGTATACCACCGGCTTTAAGTCAGCTGGTTTGCAACACAAAGATAATTATTTTACATTAATTTGGCAGACAAATCAGCGTGTTAAATACAAACTTTCTTCTATTTCGTGTAAGCTATGAAAGCAGGTGGGCTTTGAAGAATCTCGTGGGTGTAACTCTGTGACCTGTCTGGATACACGTTAACACTGACTCATGAGTTACTACGTTAAAATCAGCAGTGCTATTCTGCATAGACATAGCTACTTTTTAAAATTTTTAGTTTATTCCGCTCTAACCTCCTCAGAGGGAATTTAAATGTTTTTTGCAGAATACTCTGTTAAACTGCTTAATGACTTTGTTTAAATTCCACGCCTGTTTAGGCGTATCTGAATCGAATTCGATTAATTTAGGTAGGTTTTTGCTTTTAACTTGAAGTTGGGAAATGAAAAGAGGGCAGACTTAATTGCGGTCAAAAACAAGTTATCCCGACTCAAGAAATTTCTCCTGTGTCGTGGACTGCGTTTACAAACAATAAACACACATTAACAAGCACCCAGACCCGAAACAAACGATATATTTGTGCCGTACGGGAATCAAACCCGCCACACGTTGCGCAGCAGTCGATCGCCACTGCGCCAACCTCGTTACTAACTTTCAGAATAACTCTTCAAAAGATCTTGTTTATTATTAAACCTGGGTTAGGTTATGCGGTCGCGACTGACAGAAACAAGACCCGTGCAGGTGTGAACCGCTATGTTAGAACAAACCGCTTCTTTATCGCTAAACTATTTGATAACAGCTTTACTTTCATGTCAATTAGTACTTTATATCCTCTCGTTTTAAAAGAGTTATTAGGTGATTTATGTATCTAAGCATGTTTGTTTGTTTTTTTTTTGGTGGGAAATTTTCCGTACTTTGTTTTCTTTGAAGTTTTTGAAGCTGATAAATTGAACCGACTACTATTAGGTAGCGAGTTGATGACGTTGATGAATAGTAGATCCGAGCTGCCTAATTAGCACTGTGAGTGAGACCTTCTGACTAACTGACTTTACGGTAAGAAGAATAAGGGAAGAGGTCTTTACAAATCGCTTTTTTAGACTGACTTACGAAAACTTTCACCCTTTTTTATCGTAGTCTAATCATCAAATGCGTCCTCCCAGCCCAGGCTGGGAGGTGAGGAACAGGTGGGGGGACTACCAAACTCGTAGTAGTAGCCGTTTACGTTCTAGGGTCCCTTTTCGGGCGTGCGGATGGCGAGCAATGCATGACTCGTCGTCCGATCATGACCATACCCGGGTCGACAGACGGCGCGTCATGTTCCATGCGCGTCTCAAAGAGCTGTCAGCAATCTGACGACGCCCCCTTAGAGGGCCGAAGCCTGTCGGGATCGCGGGACTGTCTTATCAGGTAACCGTGACCCTGAAACGTAAAGGGCTATTGAAGGATCACCGTGGATTTTAGTCCGTATAAGTCTGACAGTCCCTCCTGTCCCGCCCTGGGTTGGTGAATTCTCCCAGAACTCTTTGAATGATTAAAAAAAAGAAAAAAAAAGGTCTTAGCTACCTGTTTAAACTGTAGGTAAAACTTTCGCCTCACTCATGAGATAGGTACATTGATTTAATTTTTTAAATAAAGTAAGTGCTTTATTATGTCTTGGAAAACTTACTTCGGTATGTTTCTCGAACTCGTGCTGAACCTCCATGGGGAACACGACGTGGACCAGGATCCCACACCACAGCAGGATCGCCTTACAATGTCTCATGGTCGATGCTGGGGTTGTTCACTGAAATATAATGCCATGATACATGAAAATTGTTTGTGTTTAGACTCATGGGCAAATTATTACCATGTAATTTGGTAACAGAAATTAGATAAGTAATAACAGAGATTTGAATGTTCTTTGTATTTTCATGACTTTTACCAGCTAACTCAGGCTAAACTGCAGCTAAAATTTTTTTTAAATCTTGGAACCGAAAACCGCTACTTTTTCGGGTTAAAAGATTTTTTTTAGTTTGGCTACCCTCCCCCTTATGGAAAACTTTTCTTTTTTCAGTAATTTTCCAGATAAAAACTTTTGCCTACGATTGGACATCTTTAAAACGGATTGGATATGGAATGTTGATTGGTTACGGAAAAATGTAAATCGGGAAGATTGCAACACATTTTTAATTTTCGGTGTTATTAGCAGATCATTAATTGTCCACTAACTAACCTGCCGAATCAGATACAGATTTTCTATATCAGTCTAGTTAATACAGCCGCAGTTCCCATGGCCTTAACAATACCTAACGTAAATACTCGACATTCTACAGCAAAAAAAAAACATACATAAAATATATAAAAATAGTAAATACAGTAGGTGCAGTGACCGCGGGCGGTCGGAAGTTGTGATGAAATCAGTCGGAAGCGCGTCGGCGGAGCGTGACCCTTATCTGTTTTGCGCCAAACGCCAAACATTCGAGCTGGTTGGACGACCTCGCCGACTGGCATTTCACTGAGTTTGTCATTGGAAATGAAATGTTTCATTACATTAATGGTAAACATTCTCAAAATTCCTGCCAAGTTGGGGAAGGGTGGTGCCTCACTGAGGTCATAGATGAAATGTCGATGTCATTTATCGTTATAGGATACACTAATAACCCTTCCATTCCCATGTATAAATAAAGAAAATTACCAAATTTAATCATATTGTGCTTATTTTTTTTACCCTGAACTGTCACTATCGGTAACCAGCACCGCCAAAGAGAGACTTCTAATATCTTTATTTCTTTTCCATTTTCAATTAGACTTTTACTTATGAAGGAATGAATCTCAAAGTCGAAAAAATGACGGTGGTGGACGCCCACGGCGACGGACGTCGTAAGACGATCTCCGGCCACCGTAGGCGCGGGCATGCGGGCGGCGAGTAAAGGGCAACTCGACATAATGACGGGGCCTCTCTAGAGGACCGAAGCCTGCCGGGGTCGCGGGACTTATCTCATTACCGTGACCCCGGAACATAAAGGGCTATTGAAGGACACCGTGGATTTTAGTCAGTACAAGTCTGACAGTCCCTCCCGCCCTGCCCGGGGTGGGAGGACTCATTTGATGATTTTACCACGCAAAAAAAAAAAAAGTCGAAAAGATGAAACATAGTTGTCTCAAAATAATGTCTTAAAAGTAGTCTAGTTCCCAAAACTGTAACGTCTAAGTTTGCCAAAGGTTTCTTCACTACTTTCCTCTAGGGACAACATATTCTAAAGAAAATAATTATGAATTTTTAAACGATCCTCAAGCGCAGCTCTGGAAAAGCACATTGACAATGAACACGTTACATCTACAAAATAGCAGCTATGTCAATAGCGTGATGGTCGAATAATGATGACTATCATTTCAAACCAAGGACATGGTAATAGTTAAACTATTATTATTGCCACATAATACGTATGTAGGCCCAAATAATTGGAGAGTAATCACAATATCGCACTTGTGTGTAAATGAACTATATTCACTCAGTAGTATATAGCAATGATCACAGCTTAAACTATTTTTGTTTATTTATTTATGTGATGATACTCGTAGGTATTAGTTTTCCTTTGTTATTGTTCTTAAATAATGTAATTAGGTACTAGTTTTTTTCGACCTTTGAATCTACATAGTTGTCCCAAAATCAAATAATTAGTATTTGAATTAAACTATCCTTTACAGAATTTAAAAATAATTTTTATACAGGTCTGCTTGATACGATAATAATAGCATATTGTGGCCATGTTTCAAAGGCAAAAATTTCAGTTACGAAATATTGAGAAAGAATTGAAAAGTTTGCAAATTCGCAACTAGCTGCTTTTATATTCATCTGAATTCAGCTTTTTACCCGACTGCGCGACGCAAAGGAGGGTAATGTGTTTATTATTGGAATGAACAGAGAAAATGATGGACGCTACTGAAGGCACCCATCTCATAGCTAAATAATAGGCATGTATAAATAAATTGCAAAACTAATTATTCTGTCAGTTGGAGTTTTGAAAAATAATGGATAGGTAAGTATTTTTAGGGTTCCGTAGCCAAATGGCAAAAACGGAACCCTTATAGATTCGTCATGTCTGTCTGTCTGTCCGTCCGTATGTCACAGCCACTTTTTGTCGAAAGTATAAGAGCTATTCTGTTGAAACTTGGTAGGTAGATGTATTATGTGAACCGCATTAGGATTTTCACACAAAAATAAAAACAAAACAAATTTTGGGGGTGCCCCCCATACTTAGAATTGAAACTCAAAATTTTTTTTTCTCCCAACCCATACGTGTGGGGTATCTATGGATAGGTCTTTAAAAATTAAATTGAGGTTACTAATATCATTTTTTTCTAAACCAAACAGTTTGCACGAGGGACACTTCCAAAGTGGTAAAATGTGTCCCCCCCCCCCCTGTAACTTCTAAAATAAGAGAACGATAAAACTAAAAAAAAATGTAACCGACTTATAAAAAAAACAACCACTAAAAAGGGTAAAATAACCTACCAAAAAACTTTTTTTTCGGAAGTCGGTGGCTTTGCTTTTTTATTTCATTGATTTTTTTGCCACCGACTTCCGAAAAAAAAGTTTTTTGGTAGGTTATTTTACCCTTTTTAGTGGTTGTTTTTTTTATAAGTCGGTTACATTTTTTTTTAAAAACTTTTTTTATTTTACCCTTTTTTTGTTTAAATATTCAACCGAAATTCTTGTCAAAAACATAATTTTCTTACTTATGCACTAGAATTTTATATTCCTTAGCACCGGTTATAACATCGCCCATGTACACAATAACCAAGAACACCAAAATAAATGATTTTATTATGGGACCAAATGGCAGGTATACTGCATCGAACAATAACCCATATGGGTCATTAGTATAAATGAATTAAGTCCAAATACAAGATAGCTGCTGTAAACCGTTGAGGAGTTCCCTGAACTGTTCTTCGTCTTCATCATCAGAACCCTAATGACAGTACCAACCCATCTAGGTGTAAAGTTCTCATCAATATAAATGAATTAAGTCCAAACACAAGGTAGCTACTATAAACCGTTGAGGAATTCCCTGAACTGTCCTTCGTCTTCGTCATCAGACCCCTAATAACAGTTACAACTCATCTAGGTGTAAAGTTCTTATCAATACAAATTAATCAAGCTCAAACACAAGGTAGCTGCTGTGAATCGTTGAGGAGTTCCCTCGACTGCCTCTCGGCTCCATCATCAGATATACTCCAGACCTTTATTAAATTGTAGTGCTTTGAAATATTTAATGAAAAAAAATAATTTACTAAATCAATCGACGCCAACTCCTTACTGTTAAGGAGTTGTTGAACCTTCCATCATCAGCTCAGCTACATGAGATGATGATTACTATACGCAAGTACTTAAATTACTTCATAATATTTGCGAAAAACGATGTGTGGGCCTATAAAATTTGAGGGTAGCCCTCGATTTCTCCAGGATCCAATCATCAGATATTGAAATGGTGACAATGGGACCACACGGGAAGCACCAGCTTTCGAATAAAAAAAGAATCATGAAATTCGGTTCACCCAGTCGCAAGTTATGAGGTAACAAACATAAAAAAAAAAAAAAAAAAAAAAATACAGTCGAATTGATAACCTCCTCCTTTTTGAAGTCGGTTAAAAAGAATATATAATGTAGACCTCAACAAAAACTTCCAACGAAAATTGGTTTGGATGAGATACAGTTAGCAGTTTTTGAGATATAGTACATTTTCAAAAACCGCAAATATAACTTTGCCATTCATACAAACACTATGAAAAACAAAGTTATTTTTATTGTTTGTGTATATTACTTACTAATCTCAATATAATTATATCCCTAATCTATGCTTGCTACTACGGAACCCTTCATGGGCGAGTCCAACTCGCACTTGGCCGGTTATTTCTTTCGTAAAATCTATGCATATTTACAGACAAAACGCATCAAAAGTCGAGCTCGTCAGAAGCAAATAAAAACTGTACTTGCTTGTGACGTATTGGCAATTTTAAAAGCGTCGTATCTTCGACAATTTTTAATAATCTGGCGGACTAATTAGATATTTTCAGTAAAATACCCTATTGTAAATTATTACCATCGATAAAAGATTTTAAGAAAACGATTGAATGGAAAATGTAGTGAATAAGCAGCAACTAAATTGGGGTCGGCTTCCAGTCGAACCAGATGTAGCTGAATATCATTATTTTACATGGAGCGACTGCCTATCGGACCTCCACAACTCAGTAACTGGGTAATACGATAGGTACCCCACGGGACCGAAATTTTAGAGCTTTTGAATCTTCGATCAGTAATAGTAGTTTTGAATAGTAACGACTGTCAAAGATGTACAAATGACAGCCGGGACCAACGCCTTGACATGCTATCCGAGGCACGGAGGAAACTGTGACAGATGGTCACCTATCCACAGACTAACCTCAGCGAGCGCGGCTTAACCTGGAAGATCGGCCGGTGCAGCTGTAATTATTTAGACATGAGCTCCTCCACGATAACAACAAATGAAAAACTAAATCTCAGAACTTGTAATTCGAAGGTACACCTTCCAGCTAATCTCCATAAAATACACAGACTCGACGAGCCCCGAAAATCGAACACAGCTAAAGAAAACCATCACAATAGCCTCCAACAATGGTGCACCGGGATCCCACGACATCACAATTTGGTGACAGACTGATGTTACGCTCCACAAAGCCGACAATTGTATCGATACCGTTATCCTGATCATTGAAGGCACTGACCTAGTTAAGGGTATAGTCGTTAGCCCTATGTGTCATTATCAGATCATGCTATTCAAATTATCGCTGGGAACCGTTACACCTGAAGACTTGGTGAGTTTGGTATAGTTGACTCGATGAAAAGGATGAATGAAATGATACATTTTTGCCAAATGTACTTATTAATGGCATTTTTACACCTTCGTAAATGAAAACACTGCGATTTCGACTTTCCTATATTGATTATAACCAATATATTGTATACCTATCGCTCCTCCCACCGAATAATATCGTAATCGATAAATTCAAATTTTACAGGAAAAATAAAACAGTGTTTTTTTACGATTATTGCAAAAATTGTTCAACCTAAGAGAATGATTTATATATCAAATGAAAGTTAATTTTTTATAGAATCATTCTAAATAAACGTATTTAATTTTTATTATATTAGGACCAAGTTATTAAAGAAAATATATTTTACTGGATACGTTAGAAAAACATTATTTCGCAACAAAACATAACGATATTATTCGCGTAGAAACAAAAAGACAGCGTGCACAATAATAGTGTACTACAATGTTATTCGTTCAACAAAGACATCCAAACATAAACGGTAATAGACTGTAACTGGGATTTTCGCCTATATAATATATATTATATGTTAAGTTATTGTTTTAATACTATTTTATATTCTTCAATTGCCTGTTAAGTAATATCCATTATTAGAAATATAACTTTCAATAAATCTATGGGTTTCTGATAAAAGAAAACTCATCATCATCATCATCAGCCGGAAGACGTCAACTGTTGAACATAGGCCCTTAGACCGCCACGCCGAACGACAATTCGCCACTTGCATCCATCGGTTGCCCGCGACCCTCAAGATGTATTCGGACCACCTAGTGAGGGGCCTGCCTACGCTGCGTCTTGCGGTCCGTGGTCGCCACTCGAGAACTTTTCTTCCCCATGGGTCGTCAGTTCTACGAGCGATGTGGCCTGCCCATTGCCAGTTCAACTTGCAATTTGTATGAGCTACGTCGGTGACTCTGGTTCTTCGCCGAATATCCATGTTGACGATTTTATCCCGCAAAGAAACTCCGAGCATAGCTCTTTCCATTGCTCGTTGAGTGATTCTTAGTCTCTCTAAAAGGCCAGCAGTCAAAGATCACGTTTCAGAGCCATATGTCATTACTGGCAACACACACTGGTTAAACACCCTTGTTTTGAGACACTGTGCGGTTCTCGATAAGAAGATATCACGTAGCTTCCCAAACGCTGCCCATCCGAGTTGGATTCTTCGGGCGACCTCTTTGTCGAAGTTGGACCTACGTAACTGAACAATCTGTCCAAGGTAACAACGAGGTCTACAACTTAGAGAGTATCATTCCCAACAACAACCGGTACGGGTGCGACATGGACATTCGACATGATTTTCGTCTTGTCCATGTTCATTTTAAGGCCGACCCGTTGGGAAACGATACTGAGGTCACTGTGCATAGCATTAAGGTGCTCCAACGATTCTGCCATGATGACTATATCATCGGAAAAACGAAGGTGAGTGATGTATTTGCAATTGATGTTGATGCCGAGTCCGTTCCATTCCAAGAGCTTGAAAACGTTCTCCAACGCGTTCGTGAACAGTTTTGGAGTAATAACGTGTCCTTTTCTCATGCCTTTCTGCAATTGGATTGGTTTCGTGTTTTATTCCTGAAGTCGGATGTGCATGGTGGCGTTTCTATACAAACACTTCAACACTTCGATATACCTATAGTCGATATGACATCGTTGGAGGGACTGCAATACTGCCCAGGTTTCGATTGAATCGAAGGCTTTTTCATAGTCCACAAATGCTAAACATAATGGCCGATTATACTCCTCTGTCTTCTGTATAATCTGGCGGAGCGTGTGTATGTGGTCTATGGTACTAAAACATTTTCGGAAACCGGCTTGTTCGGGAGGCTAGGATTCATCAAACCTGCGTTTGAGACGTTTCGTAATGACTCTTGAGAACAGCTTGTATACATGGCTGAGAAGTGAGATTGGCCTGTAGTTCTTCAACAAGGTGTTGTCACCCTTTTTGAAGAAAAGAACAACCACACTCCCGTGCCATGCTTTTGGCGTAGTACCTTCGAGTATGATGGAATTAAATAACTTCTACAGGAATAAAAGTACCGATTTCCACCCGCTCTCAGAAGTTCTGTTGTGATTCCGTCTTTACCCGGCGCCTTGTTATTCTTGCGCTGTTTAAAAGCCATTCTAATCTCGTACAGACTGATATCCGGGATATCCTCAGTGTAGTGTCGAGTCAGTTTAGCTCTTGCGTCTTGAGCTGTACCGACACTGGGTTATCGTGTTGATGTGTATAACTGTTCGTAAAACCTCTCAAGCTCTCTCAGAATCTGCGGTTTCGTCGAAATGATGCTGCCGTCGTTAATCTTCAGCTTTTTCATTTGGCTTTGCCCAATAGACAAATTCTTTGCGAAGACTTTAGAGCCCTGGTTCCGGTCGATTGCCTCTTTGATCCGTGCCGCACTATAGGCACGCAGGTCACGTCGCATTGATTTAGAGATTCGTTTATTGAGTTTGTCATATTCCGACATATCAGCTGAAGATTGCAGCCTCGTCTCTTGTCCGGTTTTGCAACTTGATGGTTCCGTTCGAGAGCTTTTGAGGCTTATTGCGGCGCGGGGTCTTAAAGAACTTGGACAGTTTCCACCAACCCATTGTTAATCTCGTCCACAGTTTCGCATTCGGTTAGGCACTGGAAGCGATTGTGCAGTTCGAGTTGAAAGTCTTCGGGGTTCTGGATGTGGGCAGGACCAGGTCGGAGCGTGGACTTCACCAGACGAGACCTTTCAAGCTTCACATTGATGTTCAATGTGCCTCTGACGATCCGGTGATCGCTACCGGTTTTTACCTTGGCGATCACAGAGAAATCACTGAATATTCGCTTCTTGGTCGTCATGATGAAGTCAATCTCGTTTCTGGTAGTACCAGGGCTCATCCACGTCCACCTCCTAGATAGCCGCTGAATGAATTTCTTCCTTTTCCATGAAGTCGACCAGTCGCTGGCCCCTATGGTTTCGCTGCCCATACCCAAATCCAAATCGCCATTCCGTGCGCCCACCTTCGCGTTGAAGTCCCCCATAACAACGGTGGAGTATGTTTCGGAGGTATGTATGGCCTCGGATATCTCCTCATACAATGCCTCTACTTCATCATCAGAATGTGTCGAGGTCGGTGCATATACCTGTATGACCTTCAACGAATACCGGTTGGTTATTCTGAGTATAAGGTATGCTACCCTACTCGACACACTGTCGACTTCCATAACATTGTTGATGAGGGACCTGCGGACGAGAAATCCAACACCACCCTGGGATTTACGGTCTCCTTCCCGGTAGAAGAGCATATTGGCCGGAATCTAGAACTATCGTATCCTGACCGTCTCTTCAGATTTCAGATAATTCCAAGATATCCCAGCGCATTTTGCTCAATTCTTCCTCCAGATCGATAATCTTCTCATTAATAGATAATACAGCAATCGTAGATTGAGTGTAGATATCACCTCGGTAAACTATTGCAAAAGTAATTGCTATTTTTTTTTAATATTTAATTATATAGTAACCAGCATTACCATATTTTTGAAATAAAATCTCTACAGAAATAGTATTGTTAAAAAACTTTACTATAAAACGAGTTTGCTGTTCTTACTCGAATAATATCGTTATCGTAACATATTGAAATTCTTATTAGCAGTGTTATCCGTAATCACTAGAAGCGATGTTATTCAGGTAAATAATTACAATAAATCTATAACGGAATATTAGGGCTATGGTTATTATAAAAACACTAATTTGTAATGTACTCATAGGAAAAATGTGAAAAAAATTGACAAAGTGTAAGAGATTACCTACATGATGAATATGCAATAAAACGCAAAGTATCGTTTTATCACATTACGATATTATTCGGTGGGAGGAGCGCTATGTATGTCCCGGTTTCCTAACGATGTTTTCCTTCAACATTGTCAGCGATGTTAAAGAAATATTTGATAAAGAGCAGTTTGGTATAATGGTAATCCGTTTCACTAAAAGCAAGGTTTGTGAAATATGGCTATGGTCTTTGAAAATCATCGTGTAAGAAACCTGAAAGATCTTTTATTAAAAATTAATAATATGATCCTATTAATCGATTTCCAAGAGAAGATCAGAGTAGGTACATTAGAATTCTGATCAGACCCATATGTTAATGTTCTTAGCTATGTTCCAATTAACTAAACGTCTCAATCCATCTGCCCACACAAAGGAACAAAACCTGTGCCACTTCTATGAAACAATGGAACATCACAGATCGTAACTGAATTGCCAATTGATAAAGACATCCTGACAATGACAATATTATAAGTTAATCATGATAAATCTTTGCTAAATTTTTTGCAATTGCATTCATAAGGCGCAAATGAGCCCGCCCGCCTTGGGTAGAGTGGAGGAGACTGTCAATCTCTTACAACTAAAAATCCACCCTGTTCATTCAGATGACCTTTCTCCTCGGCCCAAGGTAATCAAACAAGTGCGAGTTGGACTCGCGTGAAGAGGGTTCCGTACGATTTATTTTTTGCCTACCTACCTATAATTTTAACCGCAAATAATAGATGAATTGAAATTTACGAATAATTGAAGATTGGTACGCACAATATTGAGTGATTTACCATGTTATTTAATATCATGGACTTCTTATAGGTTTTCCTATAATCTATAAGTAGAAAACTAATTTCTGTATTTTTTTTTCAAAATTTTAGGTTCAGTAGTTTCGGAGATAAGGGGGGGGAATGGTCAATTTTCGACTATTTTCTTGAATAACTTGCAAACTATTTATTTTAAAATTACAAAAAAATACATTTAAGACGCGGACTGACTACGATTTTAATCGCTTATGACCGCGTAAACTATTGTCACCACTATGGAGCGTCAATAAGATTGAAAATTGAAAAAATGACATTTGTGTTGAAATGTGACGTAAGCTGCGAATGGGCATTTATTTTACTGCTTTTCTTTAGATTATTTAAAATATAGACATAAAATTAAATAATGGTTCGGTTAAAGTTTTAAAAAAATGGAAAACCTACTAAATTCTTAAAAAAAAAACTGTTGTTATCGCTGGAAATACAGAGATCTTCGACGTCAAAGTTTATTTTTGTGCTACAACTTCCCAATTTTTATTGGGAATATCAAACTCTTATTTATTATTCTGTTCGGTTTAAATTCTTCTTTATACCCTTCTCTGTTCACTGTATTTTTCGCGTTGCTTATTTTTAATTTTTGGGAATATGAGATAAGACCGCGCCTTAAGATCTTCTCAACAAGACCTTTCATTTGATATGTCACACGATGCAGTTTTCAAATATATTTTTTTAATTATTTTTTTTCTTGTAAGTACCCAATTCCAAAAATAAACGAGGTCGTATCCAAGTAACAAACTTTAGCGATTTGATTCCTTAATGTTTCAATGCATAAACAAGTTTTGAACCTTAGTACACAATACACTGCAGGTTATTAAGAATCATAGTGTTGTAACTAATACAGTGATAGATACTAGGAAAACATCTAACAATAAGACACAACTAATCAAAATACGGCACGGTTAGCGCTGTGACATGACGGAGCGATTGGACTGTAGTTTTGTAACAAACCTGTATTCACTAAATTCAGTCGTTCATATTCTGTCAGAAAATTATGAAATCGAAAGTCCGGAACCGTCATTTTCTAACAAAAAACACTTAAACTTAGAGCGTTGTATTGATGATTTTGTTGATTAAAATTCTCTAACTACATACTACGTCTTACATTCGCGAATAATATTTTAATCAACATACAACCTAGCACTGACTTGCAAATTGCAAAAAACGTAAGAAAATTTGAATTTCGCGGGCTACCCTGGAGCATCCACCTTAATGAGGGTGAGGTGGACATTTAACGAAAAATCTTAAAAGTTCGATATCTCTAAAACCAGACCGTTTTGACCCCAAGTTGGCGGGATTAAAATTGTTGCAAATAAGGTCTAGTATCACCCATTTCAAGGAATACACCCAATTACAAATCATTGTGTAATATTCACATTTTTTAAAACAAGTATCCGACAATGTCGGTTTCAAAAAAAAATACAGAAAGTATCCTGACAATATCGAACACAACAAAAAAGTGCCCATCTAATTTAGCGCAGGCATTCAAGAAGTATGGGCGACTGAGCGTACTTACATAAATTTCGTTATTGACATAGATTACTATAATTAAGAAAAGCTTACCTTTTCATAATCCGGTGAGCAGTCACCAGCCTCGTCGAAGTTCGGCAGGGTAATGTCGATGTGGTCCGACTGATCACCGGTCACGGCACGCGACCATATTGTTTGTCCACACAATTGGACACCGTTTCCATTGTTAGCTACGAAAATCTATGGGATACGGTTCATGGGAATGTGGGTATGATTACGGCTTGTTCCATTTGGGAGTAAGCAGACATCATCGTCATCATTGCCTCTACCAAGTTCGATGAAGATCGACGAAGCATTCTTTTGTTTCACTCCTGTATAGCTGTATAGTAAGCAGGAATTTGAGGAGTTGCTAAAATGTCTTAAGAGGTTTGGTTACCGACGTCCGACGCCGTGGGCGCCTACCACTGCGGTCCGGTCACCGCAGTGGTAGGCGCCCACGGCGACGGACGTCGCAAGACGATCTCCGGCCACCGTAGGCGCGGGCCTGCGGGCGGCGTGTAATGGGCAACTCGCCGCCCGTCCATGGACCATGCCCGGGTCGACGGCGCGTTGTGTTCCACGCGCGCCTCAAAAAGTGTCAGCAAGATGACGGGGCCCCCCTCTAGAGGGCCAAAGCCTGCCGGGGTAGCGGGACTTCTTCCATTACCGTGACCCTAGAACGTAAAGGGCTAATGAAGGACACCGTAGATTTTAGTCAGTACAAGTCTCGCCCTGCCCTGGGTGGCAGGACTCATTTGATAATTTACCACGTTAAAAAAAAGAGGTCACCGCAGCTATGGAACGCATACCTAAGACAACACACTGAAGAACAGGGGTGACTTTTAGTCAAGTCTGACAGTCCCGCCCCATGCAGAGCGGGAGGACTCATGAACTTATACCTACAAAAAAAACCGGCCAAGTGCGAGTTGGACTCGCGAGAAGAGGGTTCCGTACGATGTTACATATCACGTTTTTTTTTTAAATCTGACTCAAATTGGTACGCACAATATTGAGTGATTTACCATGTTATTTTAATATCATGGACTTCTTATAGGTTTTCTTATAATCTATAAGTAGAAAACTAATTTCTGTATTTTTTTTAAAAAATTAGGTTCAGTAGTTTCGGAGATAAGGGGGGGGAATGGTCAAATTTCGTCTATTTTCTTGAACAACTTGGAAACTATTTATTTTAAAATTACAAAAAAAAAATATTTAAGATTGTCTCAACAAGACCTTTCATTTGATATGTCACATGATGCAGTTTTCAATATTTTTTTTTAATTTTCCCCTTCCCCCCCAAAAATTACCTCCCATATACAGATATGGACTTCTTATAGGTTATCCTATAATCTATAAGTAGAAAACCAGTTCCTGTATTTTTTTCAAAATTTTAGGTTCAGTAGTTTCGGAGATAAGGGGGGGGGGGGGGGAATGGTCAAGCTTCGTCTATTTTTTTTGAATAACTTGGAAACCATTTATTTTAAAATTACAAAAAAAATATTTTTAAGTTTGTCTCAACAATACCTTTCATTTGATATGTCACACGATGCAGTTTTCAATTTTTTTTTTAATTTTCCCTTTCCCCCCCCAATAATTACCTCCCATATACAGATATGGACATCTTATAGGTTATCCTATAATCTATAAGTAGAAAACTAATTCCTTTATTTTTTTCAAAATTTTAGGTTCAATAGTTTCGGAGATAAGGGGGGGGGAATGGTCAAACTTCGTCTATTTTTTTTGAATAACTTGAAAACTATTTATTTTAAAATTACAAAAAATATACATTTAAGATTGTCTCAACTAGACCTTTCATTTGATATGTCACACGATGCAGATTTCAATTATTTTTTTTTAATTTTCCCCTTCTCCCCCCCATAAATTACCTCCCATATACAGATATGAACTTCTTATAGGTTATCCTATAATCTATAAGTAGAAAACTAATTCCTGTATTTTTTTCAAAATTTTAGGTTCTGTAATTTCGGAGATAAGGGGGGGGGGAATGGTCAAATTTCGTCTATTTTCTTGAATAACTTGGAAACGATTTATTTTAAAATTACAATAAAAAATACTTAAGATTGTCTCGACAAGACCTTTCATTTGGTATGTCACACGATGCAGTTTTCAAATATTTTTTTTTTAATTTTCCCCTTCCCCCCCAATAATTACCTCCCATATACAGATATGGACTTCTTATAGGTTTTCCTATAATCTATAAGTAGAAAACTAATTACTGTACTTTTTTCAAAATTTTAGGTTAAGTAGTTTCGTAGATAAGGGGGGAGGGGGAATGGTCAAATTTCGTCTATTTTCTTGAATAACTTGGAAACTATTTATTTTAAAAATACAAAAAAATACATTTAAGATTGTCTCAACAAGACATTTCATTAGATATGTCACACGATGCAGTTTTCAAAACTTTTTTTTTCATTTTCCCCTTCCCCCCCAAAAATTACCTCCCACATACAGATTTCATCTATTCACGTCACATCTCTGTGCTGGTCACAAAAATTGATATGTGTACCAAATTTCAACCCAATCGGTCTAGTAGATTCGGAGATAATTGACTGTAAGCGACAGACAGACGGACACACGAGTGATCCTATAAGGGTTCCGTTTTTGTATTCGGACGTACGGAACCCTAAAAAAGGCAGAGATCATCATTCAGATCATTGTCTTTTCCGAGTACCTTTGGGAACAGCGCCGCACACTTGTTCTCGACTTTATGTGCTGACAGGGATTTGAGTGCTATTGTCATTTCACGTTTCTATGCAACTTCTTGAAGATAATTCTGTTTACATAGGTACTGCTGAAATAACTTACTGTATGTATGTTTAACCCAAAATTCAACTAGGCACATCAAACCCCAGCAGACCAACCTACCCGAATCTGTAAAATTTTACCAATCGTACATTAACCTTTCATTATTGTAACATTGAAAATCTACCAAAGTTGACAGATTGAGGTGGGTTGATGTGCTGGCGTCTGTACATTTAATTATTTTCAAGCTTTTCACCGATTGTAAATAAACCCTGTTAAAAAGACATTTATTTTTATTTAGTTGTATTTAGCACACTTCATTCTTCTTCAATGACCCGAAAAGTACCAGATAGCGTAAGATAAGACTTGAATAATGTTACGACTGGCCATTTAGTCCAATCGTAAAAAAAAACTACCTTTCAACTGAATTCATCAATGGAAACGCATACAAATAACTGTAGATACATTTGAAATGATCGTAACAATGTGCACGAGGAAGCGTGTCGCCTGTCGCACGACAACTCGCTGCCGAGCCCCATCTGTGATCGGCGTGCAGATTATCTAACATTTTGGTCAAAAACATACCCTGTATACATCGCGGAAGTATTCACATAATACTATTCATATTTTAATGTTGTAATCTAGATTTTATCATAATTCAATCTTGTTCCCATATTTTATTACGGATTTATATTATTACGAAATGTAAATGTATGCATTTAACAGATTGCAATTTTACATTGGGCAGTCATGTATGGCTCAAAAATAGCCCGTCAAATTAACCACAATAAATTGTATGATCTACAAGTAGTTATTCTGGGTTTGGATGTTTGTGAACGCACCCAGAAGAGCGTATTGGTAGTAGGGTTCATAAAAAAAAAAACATAACGTAAACAACCAAACAACCCTCAAACCAAAGAGCCCGACAAGATAGGCCAATGACCTGACGTAAGGTAGTTGACAGTGCCATAAAAAAAGGCGGAAGATCGTGATCTGTGACCATCCTTGGGAAGCTAATAAATGTCCAGCAGTGGACTTTTAAAGACTGAAATCATGATACATGTTACTTTTACTGAATGAACTAATACTTTTTTTAATTCATTTGTATTTTCCGTTTATCTTGGCAACACTGACAATAGTGACGGAAACCTGGACTCCAGTCAATAATCGCCAACCCGTCTCGAGCAAAAGTGGTAATCAATGGTCATACCTTCTCCGATTGAGAAGATTCTTTTGCCCAGCAGTAGACGGTAATAAGCTTGTATTAATCTTTTCATTACTCATACTCTGAAAGTAGGTCATTACATGTCTGATTAGCCGTTTGAAAGTTATCCATTGCCGCCCTAGGGAAAATCGCTTTCAACTGACAGCTGCCAAATTTAAGAAAAAAAAAACTAGTTCTATTTTGACATTTCTAATAGACCATGTTCAAACTTTTTATACAGCCACGAAATTACAGAGCGATTTAAAATTAAAACAACATAAAGTTAAGTATTATGAATATAAATAATGAATTTAAAATAATTTAGTTTCAACTATTTCTCTAAAACAATACAGATTTCGACAAAATCTTTGCCAATTTTTAAACAATGAATATGAAAAATCCTGGCTGTATAGATGGACGACCACAGCACAAAAATTAAAAAAAAAAAAGCGGCAAAGTGACAATCCGATCTACACTCATTTTTTCTTTAGCTAAAAATGTTGCTAATTTTACCTTCCTCGTATTCGTAATGAAAAGCACAGTGTTTACCTCGGGTAATAGCCATTAGCCCAGTCAACGAATGCTCAAAATAGGGTATAGAGGGAAAGTCTTGGAACACAATTTTTGACTTTGTAACTTTGTTTAGCCTAGGTATGAGGTGAACATATCAAAAGTCCCCGCCCCTAGCCCTTGAGCTTTGGGGGAGGGGGGGATTTGAAGGTACCATTTTTTGGTTTTTCGCTTATATCTCGGAAACCTTGCGTCCTAGCGACATAGTGCCAAGCAACAAAATAAAAGCTGATTAAATTTGCTACAAGTTATGCTAAATAAGCATTTCGATATCTTCTTCAGTTTTCGAGATATATACTCCTGAAAGTCTGTCATTTTGAAAAAATCATTTTAACTTTACCTTTTTTAGAACGGAAATCTTCAAAGATGCAACTAGTTAATAATTGCCGGCAAAAAGCTTTTAGAGCATTACATTTTCTTCAATAAAACTGTATTATTTTCCTTCAAATTTTAATGTAAATGCTGTATATTATATTTTTTATAAAAGGTAGGTACCTGGTCTTTGAAAAAAGGTCTTTGTAAATCAATGTACGAGTATGTTTCAATGTAATGCTGGAACATTACATTAGTTTAGACTAAAGCACATTTTAAAGAAAATGGATAAAATATTATAGTATTATTAAAGGAAATTGAGTGTTCCACAACCCTTTTGCCAGCATTTACTTATGGTTGTATCGTTAAAGAGTTATCCGGTAAAAAAGCGCAAAAATGTAAAGTTAGTTTCCTGAGTCTGTCATTTTTTCAAAATGTCAGACTTTCAGGAGTATATATCTCGAAAACTGTAAAAGATATCGAAATACTTATATAGCATAACTTGTAGCAAATTTAATCAGCTTTTATTTTGTTCTGAAGTACTATGTCGCTAGGACGCATAGGTTTCGAGATATAAGCGAAAAACCAAAAAATGGGACCTTCATTCCCCCCCCCCCCCCCTCCCAAAGCTCAAGGGCTAGAGGCGGGGACTTTTGATATGTTTACCTCCTAACTAGTCTAAACAAAGTTATGAAGTCAAAAATTGTGTTCCAAGACTTTCCCTCTATAATCATTCGTTGACTGGACTATAAATTACTTATTTAGTCCCTCGAACTATTAGCGCCCTCACTACGTTACGGGCGCCAAACCCCGTCTCGGGACGTAAATAAGTAACTTTCACGCCTTGCTTAACAATGTACTATTACCTGTCTCACAAAAAAAAACTCATCAAATATTGATCAAATAGGTACATGCTTGGTTTCTTATTACGAGATTTTATTTCGAAGCAGTTACTTTTTAACCACGCCAATAAAACAACTTAGTAACGTATTACAATCCGTTTTAATAAAATATAGATATATAATTAATTCAAGGAATTATTATTTCTTAGCAGTGAAGTTTTCTTACTTGCGTACCGAAAATATTTTGCAAAATAACATCAAACCAGGTTTTTTTGGTAAATAATTTGAAAATTATAAAATACACAGATATTTAAATAAAAACAAAAACATTAGATATATAAAACCTTTAATACTATAATTGTTCAGTTTTTAAAAATAGCAATTAATAAACTTAAATGCACTCTTGTGTACAGACGAAAAATATGTTAAATAATAAGAAAAACGTAGAGTAGTTATTACATTAGAAATTATTTTAAAAATGATGGAACAATATTAAATAAGGCATCGTTAGCACTAGATTATGCGTAAGCTATCTATACCATATCGGGAAACTTGTCTTTTAACCCCTGCGAAATGTACGGCGCCGAGCGTTCGAAATTACGTCTCATTCTGATGTGTCATAGAGAACTAGGAAAATCACTGCAAGCGTATTCAGCCGAACGCTCGACGCCGAACGTTTCGCAGAGGTCACGACCCTTAGTTCCGACGATAACTACCTATAAGCTAGTTTTTTTTAATACGGTTCCGATAAACTCAAGGACTAAATCTGTAGAAAATACTTTTGAAAACATTCCTTTGGGCCCTTGTATCGTTCATTCCTTACAAAATAGATTATAAGTAACATTTTTGGTTGGATTCGAGAGAACTAGGGTGTGCTAAGGTGCTTTGGGTGGGCTAGCGATCTATGCGTGCACCTTTAAAGCTAAAACTGGCCTATAAGCAACATCGTCATACCAACTAACGATACCTATTTGTTTATAAATAAAAAGTTTTCACTTATTGTGATTATTGTAGACGGACAAGCAACCAACTCCATGCTTACACAAAACTGAGCCCATCTTTGGAAAAACATTGCCAGAGCAAAAATAGATGATCTGCTTTTATTTCATGTAGTTACACCACGCAGTCTTTATGCAATTCATTGATAACCTGCTTGGGAAGTTTTTGCGTACTTATTGTAAAAAATTTTTGATACTACATTTTTTAATGCAATTTGATGTAATGAAATAGACACTAGCGCGGCGTCAAAAGGACTTCAGTCGAGGTGCGGACTCTAGCTGCATTAGTAAATTCGCACATATGATATCATAGAGAAATTTCGCTAGAACTTCGAAGTTGATATTAAAATTCTTTTTAATAATAATTAATGGAATGGGTACAAAACGTTAAAAAAAGTAGGCTCAGACAGGCAATGCGCCGTCGTCAAGGGCGGCAGCGTCGGCCAAGTGGTCACGCAGTGCTGCGCCCAGCGCATCCACGAAACGCAGCAACCCCGGCGTCGCTTCGCGCACGTGTAACGCACGCGCAAGGAACGGCAGGCGCCCTGAAACGGCTGCACTTGCCGCCTCACGGACCACGCCCCACAGGCGTAAGGACGCGCGCGAGCCCTCCAGCACGCGCAACTCGAAGACGGGTTCATCAGCTCGGAGCAGCAGCCGCGCAGGATCTCGTAGGCGGCGCGTGCGGACGGTGGGTCCACGCGTCGCTTGATGTCGGCGCGGTCCACGAAAGCCACGTCGATGGCGCCGGTCACGTTGGAGGTGGTGAGCACGAGCGCGGTGGGGCGGCGCCGCAGCCGGTCCAGCTGCGTGAGCAGCGCGGATGGAGTCGGACGGCTCGAGTCCTGAAAGAGCAGCACGACGCGCGTGTGCCAGCGACTCAACCTCGTCCACCAGCACGCACGCCAGCAGGCTCTCTTCGAGCCGTTCGACCAGGCGCGCCACCAGCTTGCCGCTCTCGACGAACCACTTGGAGAACAGACCGTGCGCGTTGATCTCGACGAGTCGCGCCCGCGGGAATCGGTCTGAGAGGCGCACCGATAGTTTTTGCGCAAGCGCGCGACACAAACTAGTCTTACCGGTCCCGGGAGGACCATGCAGCAACACCACTCGATTCCATCCGATCACATTTGGATCTACACCTCGGTCAGCGAACTCGAAGGCGGTTGCCACAAATCGGACAGTATCCTCTTTTAATTTGGTATCATAAATAAGACTTTCCCAGAGCCCATGGAACTCCTGGCTAGGCAATGCCCAGACATCAGCTGCAGCGAACTCTTCGCCGGTACTCGTATCTGTCATCGTGTCTGTTTCGGCGCCGAAAGCGTCCAGTTTATAAATGTGATACACAAGTTCTGTTTCGGTCACTAAAACATCATTATCATGTTCAATATCACAAAAAAATATCATTTGTACATGTTCTTTTAATTCGAGGTTTTCTTCTAGATCTGTTTCAGTTAAGGTAACACCAGGACTTAAAGTTATAAAATTCACCAGAAATGTTCGCACAAGCTCCCTAACACAGTCCTTACTAGCACGGCTTTGAGATCTTTGAACAACTTCAACATGAAGCGCAGGATTCATTGTAATTAGATTTTTAATACTTGACAATAAAATTAACTGACAAAAATGCATGAAGACATGAAGATAAAAAAAATGACATATAAAAAAATGATATTGACATTACTCAAGTCTCCAGCCTCATAAATACATTATTGAGGTATTTGCAAGTAGCCTCAAGATTTTAGTACATACATACTACGTTTTAAGTTTCCCAATTCTGTGCCTACCTTTCTCAATAACCATTTTTGCAAACTATACAATATACTGCAAAAAAACTATCCTCATGATGACAGATATCAAAATAAAAGCTGATCATATGTATTTAGAACTCTGGTGTACTACAGATTTAGTCCCTAAGTAGATGAATTTAGAATATAATTTCTATTCTAGAAGTTACTCCATGCCGGCCATCTGTGAGGGGGCTGCGGGCTCATTGCCTCCCTTCTTCTTGGACCCAGAGACTATGTCGTCGATTCTGAGGAGCAAGATCGCTGTCTCCACTGCTGTTTTGTAAACCTGTAATGTGGAAAAAGGGAGTTTTAGATTTTTTTTTTGTGCATTGAATTTTTGTTGTGAATAGCATGTCAGAGTAACCGTAGGCTGCACACTTGCGCAGAAATCTTACAGTTAAAGATAAAGAGATTACACTAAAATAGTTACGCCCATTAAAATTTGTTTTTGGATCTTAAAGGTTTTAAGGAATCTCTCAATATGTGCAATCGAATTACGTCAAAGCTACAGAACTCCAGTCGCCAATCCAGAAGGCTTTTGGCCTTCCTCCTAAAAATCTGTTATAGATTCCATCATACCAATTTTCTTTTTTATTTTCAAATGCCCTTTCGTCCATAACAACATCTTTGTAATTGTTTCTCTTTATACTTTCCTTGTATTCGTAATGAAAAGCACAGTGTTTACCTCGCGTTAAAGACTTAGGTCGTGAAGAGGCCTTAATGAAGACCAAATATTTGTAGAATGATTATATCGATGCCGTTTTCTTTAGAGAATTTCGTGGATAATATACTTACGCCGGTAGCAGCAAACACTGCGTCATCGTGCTTTGGGTGACAGATCTCGGCGATAAGCTCGAGTACTTCGGTGTGTGGCCGACTTAGGGTTTCATCTCGATGGGTCTTTTGGACGCAGAGGATGTTGAAATTGAAACCAGTTTTGTGTTATAAATTGAACAACATTTCCGATTTGTCCAGAATCCTTCAATGTTGATCGAGACTATGGACAGAGCCAGTTTTACAGGACTCGGGATTGTCATTAGTACAACAGTTCTATACCTGCAGTTTAACAGCGAGTGGCTCCCAGATGCCCTTGACGGCCATGTCCACGATCTCCCCGCTCTCTCCGTCGATCCCGGCCGAGCTACAGGAGGCCGCGTGTCTCTTACCTGCAGTTTAACAGCGAGTGGCTCCCAGATGCCCTTGACGGCCATGTCCACGATCTCCCCGCTCTCTCCGTCGATCCCGGCCGAGCTACAGGAGGCCGCGTGTCTCTTACCTGCAGTTTAACAGCGAGTGGCTCCCAGATGCCCTTGACGGCCATGTCCACGATCTCCCCGCTCTCTCCGTCGATCCCGGCCGAGCTACAGGAGGCCGCGTGTCTCTTACCTGCAGTTTAACAGCGAGTGGCTCCCAGATGCCCTTGACGGCCATGTCCACGATCTCCCCGCTCTCTCCGTCGATCCCGGCCGAGCTACAGGAGGCCGCGTGTCTCTTACCTGCAGTTTAACAGCGAGTGGCTCCCAGATGCCCTTGACGGCCATGTCCACGATCTCCCCGCTCTCTCCGTCGATCCCGGCCGAGCTACAGGAGGCCGCGTGTCTCTTACCTGCAGTTTAACAGCGAGTGGCTCCCAGATGCCCTTGACGGCCATGTCCACGATCTCCCCGCTCTCTCCGTCGATCCCGGCCGAGCTACAGGAGGCCGCGTGTCGTGCGCGTAGTGCGGTCAGTGTACGGATGGTGTTGGCGCCGCAGTTCTGTGCCAGCGTGCGGGGGATTATCTCTGTGGAGGGAAGTGTTGGGATTTAGGGTTGTATAGTTCAATAATGCCAAGAAACAAACTCCCTAAACTCTTTCTTTTTAGTACCTAGTTCCATTTTTGTAAACTATGAAATTAAGACTTTTTGTTGAAGAAGAAAGTAATACGTTTATTCGACACAAGACACACAATGTTGTCACATAAGGGCCTATTCACACCACGTTTTTTAAACGCGCCGTCGATGTGCGTTGTAGAAAAGCACGTCGCCGGCGCGTTTTTAAAAACAGAGCAGTTTGTTGTCGTTTGTATCCCGTCAAACGCGCGGCACCGGCGCGTCTGTATCGATATAAACGCGCGTCGACGGCACGCTTTTATCAAACAGAGCAACTTGTTGTCGTTTGTATTGCGTTAAACGCGCGACACCGGCGCGTCTGTATCGATACAAACGCGCGTCGATGGCGCGCTTTTATCAAACAGAGCAACTTGTTGTCGTTTGTATTGCGTTAAACGCGCGACACCGGCGCGTCTGTATCGATACAAACGCGCGTCGATGGCGCGCTTTTATCAAACAGAGCAACTTGTTGTCATTTGTAAATTATACAGGTGTGCAAAGGTCTACAGGCTGCGTCTGACTTGCGTGCGTATAGTGTCTGTATCGCTACACACGCGCGTAACGGCGCGTTTAAAAAACGTGGTGTGCATAGGCTCTAAAATATATTTTTTTTTAGGAAGAACACTAAAAGTACTGTGTTTCTTACAACGGTGCCAAATAGGCTCAGCCGTGAGACACATAGTACCTCAGTGTTGCTCAACTGTTGATGTCAATAATAATAATTTAATCATTTATTTTTTTATTTCCTATAACAAGTAGTACAATGTGTAGATAAATATTTCAGTAATTGACTGACATCACATCATCAGTAATCATACCGAAAACAAATCCCACTATAACTATACCAGCACTAGATTATGACTCTACTGCTTGGAAATAGACCTAGAGATGAGAACCAAGGATTCTAAATTTTTTGGAGTGAAAACTTCTTTAGAGGCGTTGTACACTTTTTTTGGCTAAAAAATGTTAAACTCGCGTCAGGACACGTGACCCTGATCGAAAATTCGTAAGACGAAACTTAAAAAAATCTATAAATAATAATTTAAATAAGCGCCATCTATCGCTCTTAACGTGAACCACGTAGAATGCGACACAACACACTACCCTTACTAGTTCTAAATTAGGCCGTTAGTTAACTGGCGCTACCGTCTACGTCACAAATAGATGTCGCTTTCTAGCATAGACAAACTCCTTGCATTTTCTGTGGTCCTAGTACTCTGAACCGAAGAAACGAGTCGGCGGTCGTTGCCGTGTGGAATGGAGCGGTGAACCCGGTGGATATAATAAATTAATATCAGCGTGATCGGCGATAATAGGCGTTTAAAATGTCACTATTGTTTCATTTAAGTTTATGTTTGGATTGTGAACTAAATATTATTTACTAGCGACCCACCCCGGCTCCGCACGGGTGCAATCTCACGCGTCAGGACACGTGACCTGATCGATAATTCGTAAGACGGATGGAGAGTAGACAGCCGGCGCAGCGTAGCAGAGGAAGTATCCCCCTCTCTTTCTACAGTGCGGCGAAAATGTGTGCCTGCGCCTGCTGTTTCGATGCACAACGTTAATATTAAAGTTTTCACTTCTGCCGGCACTCCCGGAGTACAACCCGTCGTTTTTTGTTTTTGACTGCATGGTTGAAACAGTGCGCTAAGTAACTGAGAACTTGTTGTGGTTCCGGATCTGGCTGAATGTTTATGATCTTAAATGTTTGTAAACGCATCCAAATTACAGGAGAAATCCCTAGTTTGGGGTAAAGTAAAAAGAGAAACAATCTTACCGAGCGCCTGTGCAACCGCACGGTAAGGTGTATTGTGCGCGGCGTTAGCAGACAGAGCTTGTGAGACTGCCATCTCTACTGCACCGCCGCCGGCTACCAGACGTGGGTTCAACACCTAGAAAGAGGAACCACTGATCAAATTTCAACAACAAGTACAGTATTAGGGAAGTTTATAGGCAATTTTACAAAAATAAAAATTGTCCGAAAGATAGAATACAAAAAATATTACCACTGGTATTTTTTCTTTTGTTACGTAAATCAAAATTAACGAAGCTTCTAAAAATGACAAAACGTCACTCGGTCGGTATAATTACAGGCGTTATGACGTCACAAGCCCCACTCTCGCATTTCAAAGCGTTTTATCTTTGTCTCTCTAAACCCACCCATGAGATCACTTAAAATACCAACTCTAAAAATCTCATATGCAACACCTGTTCAGACACATCCCCTGGCTAGAGGTTTTCCCAGAGCCTAACTTTGCAAGGTTGCATGTGACCAGTGTGCTACCATCTTCTCTGAGACCACTTAATGAGCGGGCATACTCAATAGGCTATTTGACTAAAAAATTCTAATTAATCCGTCAGTTAGATTATCAAATAATATTTGACCCGTATTTTTTCTTTTTTTACGCAAACCAAAATTGACGGAGATATGATGCTTTCAAAATTGCCAATACGTCACAATTTAGTACATTTTTTACTGAATTCTGACGTCACGAGCCCCCACTCTCGAGTCTTGATGTGTTATATCTTGGTAAATATTCATTGATTTTACATAAGAAAAAACCGGCCAAGTGCGAGTTGGACTCGCCCATGAAGGGTTCCGTAGCAGCAAGCATAGATTAGAGATATAATTATATTGAGATTAGTAAGTAATATACACAAACAATAAAAATAACTTTGTTTTTCATAGTATTTGTATGAATGGCAAAGTTATATTTGCGGTTTTTGAAAATGTACTATATCTCAAAAACTGCTAACTGTATCTCATCCAAACCAATTTTCGTTGGTAGTTTTGGTTGAGGTCTACATTATATATTTTTTTTAGTTTTATCATTCTCTTATTTTAGAAGTTACGGGGGGGGGACACACTTTTTACCACTTTGGAAGTGTCTCTCGCGCAAACTGTTCAGTTTAGAAAAAAATGATGTTAGTAACCTCAATATCATTTTTAAAGACCTATTCATAGATACCCCACACGTATGGGTTTGGTGAAAAAATTTTTTTTGAGTTTCAATTCTAAGTATGGGGGGCACCCCCAAAATTTGTTTTGTTTTGATTTTTGTGTGAAAATCCTAATGCGGTTCACATAATACATCTTTCTACCAAGTTTCAACAGGATAGCTCTTATACTTTCGACAAAAAGTGGCTGTGACATACACGGACAGACAGACAGACATGACGAATCTATAAGGGTTCCGTTTTTGCCATTTGGCTACGGAACCCTAAAAATATGTGTCCGTTATTTTTCAAAACTGTAAATAACGGACTATTAGATTTATAATTTATTGATACTGTCAAATAGCCTATTATGAACGCCAACGATCACAGGGCCCGCGGACAAATGTGATAGGGAGCTAGCTGGCGCGATGCGACCCAATTCCACCGATTCCAACTACAAGTGAAAATCATCCTTACCACTACGACATAATATGGCATAAAACGTGCGTTCATCTACGGGTAGATGAAAAACAAAACACGGTCGCCACGACGACAAGTCAATCGAATTGCATCATTAATTCTTAGTAGCAAGGTAGATTTTCACTTTTAGTTAGTAGATATTGCACGAATCGCGTCATGAACAAGCTCCCTTAGTCGCCAAGACTGTTGCTAAACTGACCAGTCGCAACCTACCAGTATCACCTAAAAGTTTTTAAAATCATATTTCTTACCAAATTCTTAGCAACATGCAGCGCATCTTGCAGATTCCTCTCGATCTCATTAAGTACGTCCTTTGAAGCGCCACGCAGTAAGATGGTACACGCCTATAACAGAAATATTTATAAGAAAAAATAAACCTTTAAATAACCAGCCATTTCTTTCAAATTCCTCATGAGTATCTGTAGGCTTCGGGGACAGAATTACCAAATTTTTATTAGTGTTCATTATTTAGTTAGATCTAGAACGCAGTGGTAGCCCTGGGTGATTCGGAACCAAGCATGTGCAAACTTTGTGTAATTTCTTTCATCACCACTGCTCATAAATCGTTAGAACATACCGGTTGGTATGTTCTAGAAAAATCGAAGACATGTGATATCTACAATAGAGCTCTGGGCCCGCCCAGCAGTGGGAATATTATAGACTGATGCTCTAGTCGAGCTCATCTATAGGTATTTTTATGATAGCTACAAGGGAAGATTCGAGTTTTTCCTATAAGAAGGGCTTTTATATTGGTAAATACTGTCTTAAAAATATCTTATGTTACCTTAGGGTTCTTGCACTCAGTAACGAAGGTGAAATACTCGTCGCCAATCTTCTTGATCTCAAACTTGCCGGCGCCAGTACCAACGTCAGACTCCTTCAGCTCCTCAGTACGATTCACGATGGTCGCTCCGCAAGCACGGGCCAGACGGTTGTTGTCGGTCTTACGAAGTCTGAGGGAGAAAAGAGGTTGGTATTATTCATTTATTATTGCAAAACCTTTCAATTTGTATTCTCACGGAACTGCAGACATTCTAACATTATCATTCTATCATAAGGTAGTTGGATCTGGATACAATGCAAGAGAATGGGACATGAGGACAATTTATGTTTTCTATTGTAAAAACGGGCCGTATCCGCAACTCCGCGCGTATTTTCGATACATACAGATAAGAAAGTCCCACACGCTATAGTGTGATTTATGATCTCGCGTACACCCGCAAACCAGGAGCTATCCTATATCTAAGATCAGAAGTAAGATCCAGGTGCAAGCAGACCTTTACTTTCAAAAAGTGTTGTTGATAAATCAAACTAAAAAGTCAGATGTCCTGGGTGAGTGAACGAGATGGCGCTAGACGACTTATATAGCTCTGTCACTTTCACTCGCCGGAACAAGCTTGGTTTTAAGATGTTGTAATACCCCCCCCCCCCCTGATGTACTTAACATAAACATTGCCCCACACTAGGAATTTCTCCTGTGTTGTGGGTAAATAAAGTTGTTTTTGAAATGTGGGCAAACAAAACACTGCTGGGCAAAGGCTTCCCCTTTATTGTGTCAGGTTTATAATTTAAAATGTTTGCACAATTCAAAACTACGCACATTTTTCTATTTTTGTGCACATTTTTGAGACAGATTGTGTTATAGTCCCCGCCGGATAAGTCTGGAATAAAGGTACTGTATCATTCGAATTTCATAATACCATCGGTAAGGTAAGGTCGCCTCTTAACCACGATACGTCAGTTTTGATCGTGTTACGACACTTTCTTTACCATTTGAAATATTTATCTGGCGGAGACTATGTGATAGCGCTTCACTAGATTATTATTCGTATCATAAGCCGTCAGTATTCGTTACCTGCGAATAGCAGTAATGCCAGCCTTAACAAGGTAGTGTTGCGCGAGGTCAGACACTCCCTTCTCGGTGAAGACCACGTCAGGCTTCAGAGCGATGATATCTTCGCACTGGCGCTGAACGAACTCTTCCTCCAACTGGAGTAGCCTTGTGAAATCCTGGACAATATAAAAAAGTGAATTTAGAAACTTGATTGACACTGTATATTCAATGGTTTCACCTTCGTTGGTCGGCTCCTATGGCCGCAGGGTGATATTTTATAGTCTTTCACGAAAAATTGGACTATTCAACACAAAATTATTTTTCTAGTATTTTTAACCGAACAAACTCTAAGCTTTGTAATTGAATGCAGTATAGTATTGAATGAGTATTGAGTATAGATATAAATGTAGATTGTAAAGTATTGGTCTTTTCTAAAAAACTTCTCACGGAAGATAAGTATTCTAGCTTGTAAACTAAGTTCTTATTTCCATGCTTGCTATGTGAATATTTTAACCAGATTTTTGCAAACTGTACCTATAATACACCTTGTATCTTGCACCGCAAGTACTGTCACCTAGACACTTTACTGCCTGCATCAGTGTTTGGAGTTTGCATTATAAAATTTTGGGTTAACAAAGAAACAAGATGAAAAAATTCCGATTTCTGAAAAATGCAGAACAGTATAGGCATGACTGTATGAAACCTATTGCCTGCATCAGTGAATGGAGTTTGCATAGTGAAATTTTGGGTATACAATCAAAAAGAAGATTTCTGCGAATGCAAAATAGTTTAAGAAATAGACACTTACTTGTTCCCCTAAGATCTCAATATTGGTCTGGCTCTCTCCTTTCTTGTACTCTAGAGGACAGTCCAGCAGTACGATGCGAGGGTTCTCGATGTAGCGTCGCATCTTAGGGTGAGTCACGTCCTTGTTGAACATAACTCCATTGAGCACACGAGACTCCTCGATAGTACCGCCTGGAATCTTCTCTACTTTGGCGTAGCTGGAAAATAGGAAGGTGTTGGTTGCATTTCCATAATATTCTACTTTTTTTTAGCATGGTAAAATCATCAAATGAGTCCTCCCACCCAGAGCAGGGCAGGAGGGACTGTCAGACTTGTACTAAATTCCACGGTGTCCTTCAATAGCCCTTTATGTTCCGGGGACACGGTATTCATTAGTCCCGCGACCCCGGCAGGCATTGGCCCTCTAAGGGGGGCCCCGTCATTGCGCTGACACTCTTTGAGACGCGAACACAAACAACGCAACGCACAATGGTCCACATGAAGGACTAAGTGCGGAAACCAAATCCCCTAACATAGAACATAGACGCGAACACAACGCGCCGTCACCCCGGGCATGGTCCATGGTCGGACAGCGAGTCGCCTATTACATGCCGCCCGCATGCCCGCGTATACGGTGGCTGGAGACCGTATTCCGGACGATCTTCGCAGTGGTGACAGGCGTTTCTTCCTTCCTTATCAGACACAGGTACCTGCCGAAACTTCCGTGTCCGGTGAGGACCTGAGCCATGCGGTAGGTCAGGACGCCGTAACGCTTATCCAGCTACTCCTCAAAGAGGGGTACTACCGCGCTACTCCGACATCAAGTATAGTGAAGAAATTAAAAAAAAATATGTATTTAAAATTATCAACAGAGATTTTATTTTGGTAACACTTATTCCTAGGCAAGTATTAAGCTGAGAACAAATTATCGGACGCGTCCGTCAGCCGCGGCTGAGGGACGCGGCTTAGCAGTGTGCACAGTAGTTCGGACGACCTTCTTCGTGTGCACAAACATCCAGCCGGCCAGATTCTGTTCGGACGTCCGGACGCTCAAGGTCACGTCCGCGTCTTACGACCGACAGTTTGCACAGTGTAGTATTAAATGTACTGGCTAGATAATGAATGAGCCGCGTCCGTCAGCCGCGGCTGACGGACGCGTCCGATAATGTGTTCGCAGCTTTATGCTTCAGTACTCTCTTTTTTATGTTAACAATTTTGGCACCTTTTTTGCTAAGTCCACAAAAATGAGTGAAATTGCCCAACTTATTTTTAATGCTGTTAAGAATAGGAAAATAGATTGCAATAATAAACTCACTTTTTAATATCAACTTCAACTCTGCCATTCTCGTTGATTGTGACAGTGTTGACAGCATCAAGAGAGATATCCACAGCAAGGTCGGCCCAGCGACCAATGTATTTTGTGCCCACGCATGAACGGATCTGAGGATGAAAATAAGTTATTACATATTTACTTCCACTTACTGTTTCAGTAATGTATGACTATGATTATCATTAGAATCGCGGTGGTAAGACCCCTCTTTGAGGAATGGCCCACTACTAAATTACTATTCAATTTAAATACTATCCTGTTTATCATTTTTGCAAGACTTTGTCCACAACCCAGACTGATGGTAAACATTTCATTACATGTCATTTCAAGAAAATTTAAATACATACTGGCAATAAGCAAAAGAAAACATACCAAAGACAATACTTACAACTTCCTTCAACTTGTCTCTGTCATTCAAATCAATGGGAATGGATATCTTTTCCTGCAGCAGTTTGACAGCATCCTCAAGAGCCTGCCGATACTCTCTGATGATAACTGTGGGGTGGATGTTCTGTGTCAGGAACTGCTCAGCCACAGCCAACATCTCTCCAGCTAGGACAATTACTGATGTTGTGCCGTCACCAACCTGGCAGAAAAAGTTGGTATTGAAAAAAATATTGTTTAGGGATATAAAAGTAAATTAACTGTATATTTTAAAATAAACTGCAGTATTCTTTTAAAAAATTCAACACTTACTAACAAAAGACAGTTGAGATGTAAGATGCAAGAAAAAGCATTCAAGTTTGATTACATTGCAGACTATTAGTGGACAATGAATACAGTTGATCAAACACCACAATTTAGTCAAACTGGCATTCTAGTTCTTGCATTGTCTAAATGGGGCTTTAGAATAATAATACATTTCATGTATGTTGGAATACTGGTTAAGCAGGTGCTGTTTTCAAAATAGACTCTTGGAAGAACAAAATATAAGGACACATTTAGATATTTGGAAAGTGGATTTGCAGAGAACAGCCCATTATCCAATGAAATGAAATGAAATGATGAAATGAAATGATGTTTATTTTTGCAAGTAGGTTATATCAACACTTTTACACGTCTTTTCATAAAACTAGAAGAGGCCGGTGTTTCGTACCCGACTACTCTGAGAAGAAACATCCGAAACAAACTCAGAGGTCACAGTCTCTTTTAAAGTCCAGACATCATAAAATTAGCACAGGTTATACGAGGACCATGCAGGTTAATGTCTGAAATGGTCTTTAGAAGAAAGAACCACACAAATTCGAGTGGACCTGTCCAGTCAGTGCAAGCATTTGTCAGTTATCGTGGAGCTCGACTTATAACTCAAGGAGCTCAACGAGACGACGAACAATACCAAAGAAAGGACTTGTGTAGGCCGCTTAAGTTACTCAAACTGTCAGACAATCACTATAATTAATAATAATAAAAAACAACAACCTGACCCACACGGGTTCTCGTATTCACAAAAAAATAAATAAAAACTGTATGTAAACAATAAAATAAAATAATGTCAGTTTGTATATAAAGCGGAGAAATATAATAATAAAAAATAAAAAATGCATGTCAGATTGTATAAAAAAATCGTACATGTCAGATTGTATATAAAAAAATCATATATGTCAGTTTGTATACACCGTGTTCTTCACGTTATCCATCAACTTTAGCAAATACTTCTATGGCTTTTACAAATCAAATCCAACAAAGGAAGTAGTACTTAAAAAGGCTTCGTTACAAAGATATTTGTAATTTCATTTAATGAAATTTAATTGAGCTATGCAGTGAGAAAGTATCTTAATTTGAAATCTATCAAATACTATTTGCATTTCATTTGTTTCAGCCCGCCAAATGTTATGAATGACGTTGCCAATTCGGATAAAGAGGCATGCATATCGGGTTATTTACGTCTAGGTATTTAGTTTGTATGAAAATTAACAAAAAATAAAAAATAAGAATTTATTAATGTGTCCATAATGAAAAATGCTTACTTCCGTGGTTTGAACATCTGGTCGAAGTTTATGTATATCGTCCGGAACACGGTGTATAATAAAAAAATAAATAAAAAATAAAGAGTAAATAATGATTTAACAATCGGAAAATTGTTTCGTCAATACATGTGAGGACCATGTAGATTCTCGCCTGAGATAGTCTTTTTAAGAAAGAACTGCAAAGTACTGCTTTAAGTGGACCTATTCAGTCAGTGCAAGCATGTGTCAGAGAATGGAAGCTCAACTCAGTACGTAAGGAGCTTAACGACATCTGAAACCACATATTCCTCACATGTAGGATCACAATACAATAGGACATGTTCCTGAATGGCCAAATATCAGGTTTTTCTATCCTTAAAGACCCATTTAGACACTGCAAGATCTTGCACGCAAGTTTGGCTATGTTGTGGTATGTTTGATAAACTGAATTCAATACAGGCCTACTTTAAATACAAATTGTCAATAAAGTAAATGACAGACAGAAGTTGTCTGCACCCAAGTACTTTTTCATATACATTTAAGAAATCTACATATTACTCCCACACAAGCAAGCAGAAAATGACTCAAAAACATCAACAAATAATTATTTTTTTAACTCAATTGCATTTCCACAGGATTCAATTTAAAATTATTGTTCTACAGTTCTCTAAATAAAATTATGTCTAATCATTATGACAAAGACATCAAACCCACTCAATCAATAGGACAGTAATTTTCTAACCTCTTCATCTTGAGTTCTGGCAATTTCAATCATGGATTTAGCGGCCGGGTGCTGCACGGTGATCTCTCGGAGGATAGCGTTGCCATCGTTGGTCATCACGATGCCTCCCATCGGGTCCATCAACATTTTCAACATAGCCTGAGGCCCAAGGCATGTTCGAATAACGTCGGCTATCGTCTAAAATCAATCCGATAAAACAAGTCAAAGTATTTTATTCGACAGATTTAAGTGAAAATACTCCATTAAAATTAACTTTTGCATCAATTCACCTTTCCAGCATTTATATTTTCCAGTTGAACTTTCCGGCCGGAGTCACGTTTTGTGTTTTGGCCTGCAATAGTTAGACCACTTGAATGAAATAAGTTTACAAAGAGAAAAACACAACAAATAAGTATTTATACTTACTGAGCACTAATACAGGTTGGCTTCCGTACATTTTGATAGTGCTTTTAACAAATTAAATTCCGTGAATCAAATTATTTCTTCCAGAAGATCTAAGAATTTCAAGATTCACAAAAATCGCGTGGTGACTGAAAAGTTGCCAGGATAATGAAATATTTCACTGATATTTTTTAAAATGAATGGTAAATGGAAAATAGAAACCTTTGAATTTATGAATGATGAAGTCGGTTAAAAATATGTATATGCAAATTAATATTTTCCTTATTTCTTTGTTACTTTTTAACACTTTTGAATAAAAGCAAAACATTGAATTTTATTCTTGTATTTAAATAAAGTGGTTTTTATGGCTGGTAATTTTCGACTTTGGCTGTCAAAACTAATAATTATTGCCAACGCTAAAATGTATTGTTCTTTATTTTCTACTCCAGAATTTAAATATGTTTCCCTGTATTTCTTTACAGTTTAGTTCTAAATTACTTTCTAGCCTTTAAATTATGTTATTACACTGATACTGACACCATATATGCCGATGATCATTTAAATCTAATAACTGCCAATAGATGGCGCTAAAAAGCTCTAATGTAAAAAATAACTTGGAAGCAGTTTGGACATTAATTTTCTAGCATCAGTTTAATATTGATATATCCCTTGTGCGACGATAGGTGGAACCCTGACATTTCTTTTTTTTATAACAGACTTTCCTTTGCCCTGCTGACCTCGGCTTCCCAAGTGCGTCTGCTGACCGTCGCCACGTCGCGTCGCGTCGGTTCCTGAATTTGGTTCCTATGTTAGGCAAGGCCTTGTGTTTTGTTTAGTAATTTTTCAGTAGCTGCTGGAGTTTGGAAGTTGGTGTAATGGATTACAGCCCAGCTTCCTCTCACAGATAGGTAAAGAGACGAAGAAGATGAGGAGTGCGTCCACAAGCTAAATGCGTGTGCTATGTTATTTCATGAACTAATAAAATCATCTCATGGTTTCTGTAGACAGATGGGCAGTTCGCAAAGGATGTTTAAGATAATTGCATGCTGCAAGAAACTGAATTCGAGTTAGTTTCGAGTGTTACTACATGCCACACGACGCACCGTGCCGTCAAATGCGCACTGTTTGTAGGTGGGTCATCCAGTCTTTTTTTTTTTTTTTTGGTGGCAAAATCATCAAATGGGTCCTCCCGCCCTGGGTGGGGCGGAAGGGACTGTCAGACTCTTACTGACTAAAATCCACCCGTGTTCCATCGGATGCCCTTTACGTTCCGGGGCCACGGTATCCTGGATTAAGAAAAATCCGCGACCCCGGCAGGCATTTGGCCCCATAAGGGGCCCCGTCGGTGACGCGTTAAACACGACGCGCCACCGACCCGGGCTTGGTCCTTGGTCAGACGGCGAGCATACCCATTACTCACCGTCCGCAAGCCCGCTCCGCCGCTGTGCCCTCTGCTGTTCAGAGGGACACGCGTTGGAGCGTCCATCCGACAGGCTATTGGCATACGGGCAAAGAAACCCCTTTTTAAGAGTTTTTGCCCGTATTCCAGGGTGCACCGTCCCGAGAAACTGGTCTTCCCCCCGGACGTATCCGAGATCCCAACTCCAGTCCACGGGCGCACGTGGAGGTTTCCTGTCTTAGCACCCCTTGTCTTCCAGTCTTTTGGAATGCTTTTTTATATAGAACATACTCATTTAGCAGCTACTTTTATATTGCTAAAAAGTAGAAACTAACAGAATACACAGGCAATAAATAATGCATTTGGCAAGTATCGATGTGATTTGATGTGCATTCTTTACTGCCGGTACCTGCAGCACTTGAGTAAATATTTACTCATGTGTAACAGAGAGGTATCCAACCTATTCTGTTCCCTCAACCTCTTTACTTTAAGATCTATTTATTGTTTTAATATTTTTTTAAATTCATACTTCGAATTTTACGTTCTGTCATTGCGTCACCTTCAATTCTTTTCTAGGCATTGCAATTTTACCACGGCTCGAACTGTACGTTCTGCAGTGTTATTTAATTTTCAACACATTTGCTCGAAAAACGCATTTACAAAGCCTGTATACATTGTTCGAAAGTAAAAAATTACGCACCATACAACGGAGCGTGCGTTAAAATAGGTACTCTCACCTAAGTACCTATTTTACGGCATACCCCGTTGTATAGCACCGTGCGTTTTCTTTACGGTTTTATTTTTAATTTCCATAAAAAAAAAATAAGAATTTCACCAAAGAGTTTCAAATTATGAGAATAAACAACCTGACTGATCGAACCTCCTTGGAAGCGCTTTTGCTCAATACGTTGTCTCACTTTAATACTAAAGAGTAAATGAGAAGAAAGATGTAGTTCTAATTTTCAAAAGTGCATGTGGCGCCATTTGCAAATTCGCGCCATTTTCATTCTAACTTCAAAAATTGTTGCGACTTTCCCACTGTTAAATAAAGTTTGTTTAATTACTTACATATTGTACTGTTTTCTCGCAAATGTGTTGAAAAACATTCTATGACACAAGTGCAGAAATTGGTATTTACAAACTCGTCACTATGGTAAGCCCTCAACTTGGTCTCGGGCTTACATTCGTCTACTCGTTTGTAAAAACCAACTTACCGCACTAGTATCATAAATAACTATTTTCATTGTATATTAAATATATTAATTATAAACTCCGTTGTGTTTTTAAAAGTGCTACATAACAATTAAGTACGAGCTCCATATCGAGCACATACCGCACCAACAGTACCGAGTTCGCCATCCACTGCGGCTCCAGCAACCTTTAATTCCGGCTTCCTCTCGGAGGACGATGTCACCGTGGGCGACATCACGGTGCGCGACATATTCCCTGGACCCATGGCCGGCCTCGCCTTCGTGGCCGCTAATTTCGACGGCATCCTCGGCATAGCGTAGCAGCATCTCGGGGGACGGCGTGAGACCCGTGTCCTACCTACTAGAAGGTGGCGCAACGCCACAGTACTATTCTCCAAGTCGTTGTCTTCGACCCCAACAGTCTGTGACCCCGAATTTCAACTTTACGGTCTATAAAATTAAGTTGAAAATTTATTGAAGACAAACTGTAGATTAGACGATGACTCGGAGAATATTAAATCCCACCAAAAACATTAAATGTAAAAAAATGCCAAGTCTCTCGATGCAATCTTTCCATCGTAAAAAGTTTTGAGATCTCATAGAAGCCAAGTCCTATTCAAATTATTTTGTAGTTATAAATCAACATTTAGTAATTGTATCAATAGTTTTCTTTATATTATAATTATAGTGACTTGGCAATGAGCACAAATTAAAAGCTGCTTGCTGCCTGGAATTATGTGCAAATGTTACTGACGAGACCTCTGATCAGATTATTTGTTATGTGTGAATCATGATGGTCACTACCGACTACATGCTCCAATACAATAATTAAGAATACCTTACGGGCCATCGCTTTATGAAAGTGAATGAACCGAGAGTACACTAACACTAGTGTTTGCGTACACACTTGTGCACTATAATTTATATCCTGCGCAGTTTACTAGTCTTGGATGAGACTGATTTCCGTTGCCGAAATTCGGTTGGGACGACACGGATAAACCAAAAGAAAATTAATTTTGTGATATTAATGTTTACGCATGCGGTGTGTGACTTTCAACTCCTCCAAATATGCCGTTTTATTTGTTTCTTCTTGTGCTCATTGCCAAGTCACTATAATCCTACTACTAATATTATAAATGCGAAAGTTTGTGAGGATGGATGTATGTTTGTTACTCTTTCACGCAAAAACTACTGAATGGATTTTGATGAAATTTGGCACAGAGGTAGATTATAGTCTGGAATAACACATACGATACTTTTTATCCCGGGAATATGTTCCCTTGGGATAATTTTCGACATTCACCTGATGTGGAACTCCAAGAGCCCAGCTACACTATAACATATACAAGAATGACGTCTTAGCAAGAGTTGGTCAACCTGATGAGCACTTTCTGTTGACGTATACAAATTGAAGATCTGGAACACCTGATGTGGAACTCCAAGAGCCCAGCTACACTATAACATATACAGGAATGACGTCTTAGCAGAATTGGTCAACCTGATGAGCACTTCCTGTTGACGTATACAAATTGAAGATCTGGAACACCTGATGTGGAACTCCAAGAGCCCAGCTACACTATAACATATACAGGAATGACGTCTTAGCAAGAGTTGGTCAACCTGATGAGCACTTTCTGTTGACGTATACAAATTGAAGATCTGGAACACCTGATGTGGAACTCCAAGAGCCCAGCTACACTATAACATATACAGAAATGACGTCTTAGCAAGAGTTGGTCAACATGATGAGCACTTTCTGTTGACGTATACAAATTGAAGATCTGGAACACCTGATGTGGAACTCCAAGAGCCCAGCTACAATATAACATATACAGGAATGACGTCTTAGCAGAATTGGTCAACCTGATGAGCACTTTCGGTTGACGTATACAAATTGAAGATCTGGAACACCTGATGTGGAACTCCAAGAGCCCAGCTACACTATAACATATACAGGAATGACGTCTTAGCAAGAGTTGGTCAACCTGATGAGCACTTTCTGTTGACGTATACAAATTGAAGATCTGGAACACCTGATGTGGAACTCCAAGAGCCCAGCTACACTATAACATACAGGAATGACGTCTTAGCAAGAGTTGGTCAACCTGATGAGCACTTTCTGTTGACGTTTAATCAATAATAAAAGCAAAAATCAATATCACCTATCTCATTATTATCCTATTATAAGTCAAACACACAAACTGTACCTTTATGTCCATCGATCGACCGATGAGCTACACTATAACATATACAGGAATGACGTCTTAGCAGAATTGGTCAACCTGATGAGCACTTTCGGTTGACGTATACAAATTGAAGATCTGGAACACCTGATGTGGAACTCCAAGAGCCCAGCTACACTATAACATATACAGGAATGACGTCTTAGCAAGAGTTGGTCAACCTGATGAGCACTTTCTGTTGACGTATACAAATTGAAGATCTGGAACACCTGATGTGGAACTCCAAGAGCCCAGCTACACTATAACATACAGGAATGACGTCTTAGCAAGAGTTGGTCAACCTGATGAGCACTTTCTGTTGACGTATACAAATTGAAGATCTGGAACACCTGATGTGGAACTCCAAGAGCCCAGCTACACTATAACATATACAGAAATGACGTCTTAGCAAGAGTTGGTCAACATGATGAGCACTTTCTGTTGACGTATACAAATTGAAGATCTGGAACACCTGATGTGGAACTCCAAGAGCCCAGCTACACTATAACATATACAGGAATGACGTCTTAGCAGAATTGGTCAACCTGATGAGCACTTTCTGTTGACGTATACAAATTGAAGATCTGGAACACCTGATGTGGAACTCCAAGAGCCCAGCTACACTATAACATATACAGGAATGACGTCTTAGCAAGAGTTGGTCAACCTGATGAGCACTTTCTGTTGACGTATACAAATTGAAGATCTGGAACACCTGATGTGGAACTCCAAGAGCCCAGCTACACTATAATATATAAAGGAATGACTTCTTAGCAACAGTTGTTCAGTTTGATGAGCACTCTCTGTTGATGTATAAATATTGAAGATCTGGAACACCTGATGTGGAACTCCAAGAGCCCAGCTACACTATACCATTTACAGGAATGACGTCTTAGCAAGAGTTGTTCAGCCTGATGAGCATTCTCTTTTGACTTTTGGAAATTGAAGGTCTGGAACACCTGTTGTGGAACTCCAAGGCCCTGCGACACCATAACAAATATAGGAATGACGTCTTAGCAAAAGTTCTTTAGTCTTACAAAAATGAAAGATCTGAAACGTTTCGAATCGTCTCGCGCATCCCGTTGTTTTCCCGTCCCGGGGCTCTTAGAATTCGACATCAGACGTTTCAGATCTTCGACTTTGACGACCCCGTTGTCGCTGGCATAAGCAACAGGATTCGCGTACGAAGTGGCGGGCAGAAGCTAGTTATAATATAAAGAAAACTATTGATACAATTACTAAATGTTGATTTATAACTACAAAATAATTTGAATAGGACTTGGCTTCTATGAGATTTCAAAACTTTTTACGATGGAAAGATTGCATCGAGAGACTTAGCATTTTTTTACATTTAATGTTTTTGGTGGGATCTCATTTATTTTTTGTAAGTGTATTTCTTTTTTTTTTAGGTGACCTCATAATTTCTTGGACTTCAGCTACTGCTTTGCTTAGAACCCATTCTCTATCTCTATCTTTCAGTAACAATAATAAATCTAGTATATAATCCGGCTAACTTAAGTTCTCCGAATATCGCTACAATATTTTTTTAGTTTTGAAATGGTTTTTCATAGATAGATGGCGCTATCAAATGAAAATTATCGAATTATTTTAAAGTACTACTTAGACTGCGCTCTGTAACGAAACCATAGCGCGATTCAGACAGGTACATCGCCATCTATCGAGCGCGCATACAGTATTTATCGCAATACAATGGAGTTTTACCTTTATTAATTTAATGAATTATGAACTTTATGTATTAATTTGTATTAATTATAGTCTATGTATTACATTTATATTATTCTTTTCTATTCTATGTATTTATTCATCCAATTGAATACTTAAACAACGAACAAAGTTAACAATGCAGTCAAAATCCATACACAATGTTCTTGCCAAACCGCAAATATAAAATTGTTTTATATGGTATATTATTTTTTAATGTTTTTATAATTTTTCCTTTATATGTGGCTAATGACCTATCTTGGTGCAAAATTTGAAGTTTCTAAGTCTGCTAGAAGTACCTTAGAGTTTTGATGATCGGTCAGTGAGTCAGTGAGTGACAAAATGGTGTAACTTTGATCGACCGTAACTCCTAAACTATTAATTCAATTGGCATGTAATTTCTTAAGCTTGTTCTAATGCCTACTATTAGTCACCTAAAACCTAAACTCCTAGATTTGTCCACGTCGAAGATATAGGGGGGGCGAAACAGCCGCGAATCGCTTCGAGAAAAGATGGTACGGCCGTGCTCGTTTGCTCGAGACTTGGTTGGGGCACTGCCGTGCCCCCAGATACTACTACCAACTTAGTACCTACTCTGAGACACGGGTTTTCTGCTGATAACTCGGAAATTAGATAGGTACTTGAACAGCAGTTGAGGTTCAATGAAACACAGGATAGAATGCAAGGATTAATTTAATAGAATACTCATAGGTAGGTACAACATTTGCTTATTTAGGATTAAGTTAATATCGTAAAAGTTCATTAAAATACAGACTAGACACTGAGATCAATTTGTTATAAGTTCTCGCAAACGAGAGAATATTTCAACATTTATCACATATTTAATAGTTTAATCAAAAGCTATACATTTTGGAATTGGTTTAAGCAGTTTTAATCTATGATGTCATCATCATCAACATCAGACGATTCAGCTTTGGTATCATCATCTTTGCTCATCTTAGCATTTTCCTTCACATCTTGCAAATTGTGTAGGTCCTCATATACCCGCTTGAGATTCCTCATGATATATGAAGTCCCATTTGTTTTGCCAGCTGGTTTCGAACCAGAGTGGTCGAAGTATTTCTCTGATTCAGCAGCCATATTGCCAGACCGAACAGGCACGGAAAAAGCCGAAACATGCCGAGGTCGCTGCCCGAAGTCCCTACCAAGCCTCTTGTCTAATCCCGAATCTTCCCTTCCCTCTTGATTATTCTCCATCCCTTCAGCTAAAGCCCGTTTTCTATCATAAATGTGTCCAGATACACGCAGATCTATGAAGAAGTTTAAAGGATCTACCCCAAAACCTCCAGGGTTGTAGAGAGGTGGATACCACATTGGTGGCGGAGGTGGAAGAATTAAGTTTGATTGGGGTACTGATGACGTCTCAGTGCCGCGCCCAACGCAAGGGGATGGTTTAGGCAGTTCTTCTGTTCCAACGTCTACGTAGGAGGACTGTCTTCCAGGTGGGCCCGGGCTACTACTAGGCTTTGCTTGTTCAGCCTTAGGCGACAACCTCCTTGGTGACGGCTCTCGAACCCTAGAATGTTTATCCACAGTAAGCTCCAAAGGTACTTCTGGTCTAGTCTCTGGCTCTTTCTTCTCTTCCTCGTGTTTAGGCCATTCACGCCGCCAATCATTTTCGTTTTCAGCGAAGTATTTGTGCGTGCGGCGCTTGAAGCGTCGATGGTAATGGGGTGGTCTACAGCCGTGACGAGCGTTAACAAAAGACCGCAGCATTTCGCTAAAGAAGAACGCATGGGGTTGAAGCGGTAAAGCGCTGTAGAGGTATGGTGGTGTGGCTGCGAGGAGACGGGAGACCAGTTCTGTGTTCCTCAGCTCTCGTACGTGCGTCTTGTTTGGTCCTTCAGTGGGAGTCTTCTCTTCCTGTACGGAACTCATCCTGCAACAAAAGAGTTCTCTGTTAGGATGTAAATCAATTCGCAAATGAGCGACTGAGCGCTGCCGGGGATCGTGATGTGAATGAGATGCGATGCACTTGAATGAGGGGTGTTTGGAGCACTTTATAGCGTACGACTCGCTTTGACAAGTGATACATGTGGTTGAATATTTTATATGTTATCGCAAGGGCTTTTTCGTTAAATAGAAAGTTAGGCAGGAGGATTACAGAACAGGAAAGTGAAAGTGTACCTACTAGTGTGCCTAAATAAGTCAGAGTGTATATTTTTATCCCTATTTTGGGTAAGTATATTTAAAAGCGGTTGAATTTGAATAACCAAACGATTCGAAAATTCCCCAAAACTTCAGCAAGAGAGCTTTTCCTATGTAGAACAAAATCCATATAAAAAACTCATGCTTCGTTTTAAAGAGACGCACAGTAACTCACGACACGACACCTAGGTCCTCCACTCTACAGATAAAATCGTACAGTCTAAACGCGCCAATCTCAGCTAAGCGTGAGTGCAGAGTGAACGACTGTCTCGTTCACTCGTTCTCTCGTACAGTCGGCCGGTGATTATCGCGGCTCTTCGTCCCGAACAATGCGTCCGACGCTATTATGTCTAAGTACTGCATTTGTGTTGATGAGATACCCACTGCGATGTACTTGCGAGCAAGGATACGCTTTGTCTGCCACGGAGATAGAATTTATATCTGTGAGCGTTGTTATGGAGATAGGAAACGGTGTCTTGCAGATAGGAAAACTTCTGGGACGAAAAGCACTCATAAATGTTCCAGTGTTCTATTTAAAAACAAATCCCCTAAAAGAAGGGCTGGCACAACAGTGGCGCGTGTCGCAGGGTTCGATTCCCAAACTGAACAAATATTTGGATGATCTACAATAGTATAATACAATAGTTGTTTCGGATCTGGGCGTTTTGGTCATGTTAGTTTAAATGTCTGTAAACGCACCCGCGATACAGGAGAAATTCCTAAAACGGAGCAACTGTTAAAAAATTATAAATTTTGTAATTTAAAATCAAACAAAAAAATCACAGACTAAAACCTTATTTTCACTTCCTATTAATTTTATTTACCGCCATGTTACGCAGTGACAGAGGCGGCGTAAGGCGTGGGCGACGTGGGCCACCGCCTACGGCCTCGCGGTACAAGGGGCCTCGCGCCTCAAAATGTTTTAAAGCGAGAATAAAACAAACTCACTTCACTCGAGTTGACAAAAAATTCAATTATGGAATCGATTAGAATACTCGCTTTCACACATAATTACGATTAAAAAAAATATGATTGTCGATTACGAATACGAATACAAATTGAGTAGTGGTAATGAAAAATTCGTGTTTTTGCCCCTATAATAGAGAATTAAGCTAAGATCTGGGCTTTTTTACGTTATTTATAATTTTATATTATGTAATTTTATATTATATAATGGCATGATATTTATCGTAATTGTTATTGAGTATAAGCGTGTGTGTGATCCAAGTGAAAAATAAAAATGTAAACAAACACAAGTGGCGCGAAACTTCGAGTTCAGATATCAAATTTTTCATTACCACTGCTAATTTATGTTGAATTACGTATGAATTCGTTACAATACTAAATGACGAGTTATTCATCCCTTCTTTAGTGATACCTTGGATATCCGGAAACCACATTTTTTATGATTTTTAGCCCAACCCAGCACTGCCATCAAAATGGCGTAAATCGTATTTATACTTTTGGATTTTGTAATGGTAAATTAAGAAAATGCGTTGTAAATGTAGAAGTTTTAATGGCGTGAACAAATCAGATTTTTATTTAACATTCTTAATTAATGCGCACTCATAGGATTTAACGCAGAGAATATTATATTTTTTAATTTTTTAATGAGGATGTCGTATGACTACAACGTCTGCCCATTTCGGACCCACTACTGGAGCCAGCGTAGGTTTACTTGTCGCGGCCGTTTCGGACCCGGTACCGAACTATACGGTTAATCGTGTCCTGCTCTGCCGCGGAGCCACCATGTTAAAATCCGATCAATCATATCTTAAAATGGTGTACGTCAGACGTACATAATGTACGTAAACTATTATTGATGTACGTGTATCAGGTATTGATAAAATATACATTGATTGTGGCTCTGCTGGGGAGCATACTCTCTAGCAGAGCCACCTAGAATACACACTCAGGAAAGTTAAACCTTACCGTTTTTCGATGAAAGCCGTTGTACGTTTAGTGCTTATAACGTACGGGTTGAAAAATATTGTTATTAGTCAGTGGTTTTTTTATTTTAATTATTTTATTAAGTGTTCAGATATGTGTAGAAAGCGCCTGCTTTTGTTTTGTGTCTTGTCCACGACACCACAAGGGTGTGGTTTGAGGGTTCCGTAGTCAACAAGAAACCCTTACATGTCCATCTGTCTGTCTGTATCTAGCTCAGAGACAATTTATCTCCTGTACATGCAAAGTGGGGTTGTTTATTTTTTCTCTTGAATTTCGTAGTGTGGGATGCCGTTACATAGGTCTATAAGAAAGCCCTGTGATGCCACCCAGACGTGTCGATGACATGAGTTATTTTATATCAGCAAAAGTTGTTTATAGAATATGCCGTTCAGTTAAGTTAAAAAAACCGGCCAAGTGCGAGTTGGACTCGCCCATGAAGGGTTCCGTAGCAGCAAGCATAGATTAGAGATATAATTATATTGAGATTATTAAGTAATATTATTTGTATGAATGGCAAAGTTATATTTGCGGTTTTTGAAAATGTACTATATCTCAAAAACTGCTAACTGTATCTCATCCAAACCAATTTTCGTTGGTAGTTTTGGTTGAGGTCTACATTATATATTTTTTTTAGTTTTATCATTCTCTTATTTTAGAAGTTACGGGGGGGGGGACACACTTTTTACCACTTTGGAAGTGTCTCTCGCGCAAACTGTTCAGTTTAGAAAAAAATGATGTTAGTAACCTCAATATCATTTTTAAAGACCTATTCATAGATACCCCACACGTATGGGTTTGGTGAAAAAATTTTTTTTGAGTTTCAATTCTAAGTATGGGGGGCACCCCCAAAATTTGTTTTGTTTTTTGTGTGAAAATCCTATTGCGGTTCACATAATAAATCTTTCTACCAAGTTTCAACAGGATAGCTCTTATACTTTCGACAAAAAGTGGCTGTGACATACACGGACAGACAGACAGACATGACGAATCTATAAGGGTTCCGTTTTTGCCATTTGGCTACGGAACCCTAAAAACGTAATTTAAATAACATTTATTTTCCAAAAATAAATTATAAGTCAAGTTTGTTAAGTTTTGTTAAATTAGCTATTAATGTAGTTTAAGGAAAATTGATAAACTGTGGATAACGTAGTGAGTTACAGACTTATAATATGTATGTACCTACTGTTTTGTTTATTTCTAGTGTGTAACTGTTTGTTTTCCCAAACTAATAAATAAATAAATACTCAGTATTTTAAATGTTATTTATATTATAAATGTTATTTAAAATAATGTTTTTAACTTAACTGAAAGGAAGATTCTATAAACAACTTTTAATGATATAAAATAACTCATGCCATCGATACGTTTGGGTGACATGCAGAACCGGACCCGGTTCTAGAATGTGCATACCCGGTTTTGGACGCGGTCGGAACCGGATTCAATCTGGTTCCAGTTGACTGAAATGTTTTTTTTTCTCAGACTTCATTAATTGGATTTTTTTTACGTGGTAAAATCATCAAATGAGGACGGGAAGGACTGTCAGACTCGTACTAACCAACATTCAAGTTGTCCTTCAATAGCCCTTTCCGTTCCGGAGTCACGGTTACCTGATAAGACAGTCCACAACCCCAGCAGGCTTTGGCCCTCTAAGAGGAGCCCCGTCAGATTGCTGACAGCTCTTTGAGGTGAGCTTAGAACACGGGGCGCGCCGTCTGCCCGGGCATGCTCCATGATCAGACGCCAAGTCACCCAGTACAACCTCTTTGCCGGAGTGCTGCCCTGGGATCTGGAGGCAACGGCCCTCCAGCGCGTCTATGAGTGGTGCGTGGAGGCGCAGCGTCGCGTCGGGGCGAATCCCCACTGCCTCCACAAGTCGAGGCGCTGCAGGAAGAGCTCCGGCGCTATCTCAGGGCAGTATGGAGGGAGTGACCGTCGCAACCGAGGTCCAGGCACGCCGCAACTGCAGCGGTGGAACCCCTTTTTACCCACGACGAAACGGAGCAGGTATATGCGTTTAGGGTGAGAGATGTTTGTGTGTGCGTTTGTGCGTTTGTGCAAAGTAATGTTCCCACCTATCTTCTAAACTAATGATCCGATTTTGATGCGGTTTTCAATAACGGGTTTGTGTTTGATGAGTTCATGTTCTTAGACAGGTGTCATGGCTGTAACTCACTAGGGGGCGCCACAATATTAGTGCAAAACAATGTTGCAATATAATCAAAACCAAATGTCCGATTACAATTCTGTTTTCAGCAATGTGTACGTGGTAGCTTAATGTATGTTCCCAAATAATACAAAAATAACGTGTGTAACTCACTAGAGGGCGCTACAATATCAGTGCAAAATAATATTGCAGTAATATTAAAACGAATTGTCCGTTTTCAAAGCGATTTTCAGCAATGGGTTCGTAGTTGATTTATGCATGGTCTAAGATAAGTATTATGAGATTAACTCATTAGGGGGCGGTGCTACATTAGTGTGAACCAACAGAAAGCAACTGTATAATATTTAAAAAGGAACTTAATTCATTAAACCAGCTAAAGGTTTTCTAGTGACGTGAATACAATTAATGAATAATTGTAGATGTTTAACGACGACATAAAATACACTTATGAGTATGATTAAATTTTTGTTGAAATTTCATATAAATATGTATAAAAGGCAGCCCCTGACGGATATACCTCGGTTATTTTTACGTCTATTATAATATTTCGTAACATAAAAATTGGGTAAAGTCGGTTTTGAGTTATTTTATTCTTTTTCAATTAGATTTTTACCGTAGTGGGTTTTTTTTTTCAAAATTTTTAATTTTGCTTAATTTTTTAAGGAGTGGCTGGGTAGGCGTCACGGCGTCCTGACCTACCGCCTGACGCAGGGCCTCACCGGACGCGGAAGCTTCGGGAGGTACCTGTGTCGGATAAGGAGGGAAGAAACGCCTGGGTGTCACCACTGCGAGGATCGCCCGGAGGACACGGTGGAGCATACGGTGTAGGACTGCCCAGCTTGGGCAGAGCACCGCCGTGTCCTCACGGAGTGGATAGGCGGAGACCGCCCGGCATTGAACGCGGCCATGCTGCGGCCATGCTGCGCCTTTTGCGAAGCAGTCATGCAAGCGAAGGAGGAGGCGGGCCGCGTGAGGGAGAGGACAGCGTCCTTCCTTCACCTCAGCCACAGTAGTAGACGCCCACGGTGACGGACGTCGCCAAACGATCTCCGGCCACCGTAGGCGCGCGGCGGGTAATGGGCGACTCGCTGTCCGACCATGGACCATACCCGAGTTGACGGCGCGTTGTGTTTCACGTGCGCCTCAAAGAGTGTCAGCAAAATGACGTGGGCCTCTAGAAGGCCAAAACCTGTCGGGGTCACGGGAGTTACGAATTACCGTGACCCCGGAACGTAAAGGGCTTTTGAAGGACACCGTGGATTTTAGTCAGTATGAGTCTGACAGTCCCTCCCACTCTGCCCTAGGTGGGCGGACTCATTTGATTTTACCACGATAATAAAAAGTCACCCAGTACTCGCCGTCCGCATGCCTGCGCCTATACGGTGGCTGGAAATCGTCTCGCGACGTCTATTGTCACCGACGTTTCCCGCGACGGTTAGCCGCGGGCTGTGCTGTCCTCCTACGCTAGCATGACTGCTTCGCAGAATGAGCCGACCGCGGGAGGTCATCGCCGCCTATAGCCTCCGTGAGGACGCGGTGGTGCTCTGCTTAAGCGGGACACACCCGCAGCGTATGGCTCGCCGTGTCCTCCGGGCGATCCTGCAAGTTTTGACACCCAGATGTTTTTTCCCGCCCGATCAGACACAAGAACCTCGCAAAACATCCGTGTCCGGTGAAAACCTGCATCAGGCGGAAGGTGAAGACGCCGTGGCGCCTCTCCAGCCACTCCTCAAAAAGAGATATTACACCGCCGCTATTGCGGCGTTCCGTTATTTGCAGCTAAGTCGAAAACAAACGCAAAAATGATGTTCTGGCACATTTTAACTAAAATCTCATTATATTCACCATTTTCTCATAGTACTAACACTCCAAAGTGTTGTGAGCGAATGCTACGCCTAATAAAAGCTACACAAAATTACAATAATCTTATCTTAACTGGGTCGACCCGGTTCCATCGCTCTCAGAACCGGCTCCGCAGACTTCATCATATACCCGGGTTTACCCGGATATTCCGGAACTGGGTATACCTAGGTGCATACCCTAATCACAGCGGCTTTCTTATAGACCTATCTAACGGCATCCCACACTACGAAATTCAAGAGAAAAAATAAACAACCCCACTTCAGGAGATAAATTGTTTCTGAGGTAGATACAGACAGACAGATGGACATGAAAGGGTTTCTTGTTGACTGCGGAACCCTCAAACCACACCCTTGTGGTGTCGTGGACAAGACACCAAACAAAAGCAGGCGCTTTCTACACATATCTGAACACTTTATAAAAAAAATAAAATAAAAAAAACCACTGACTAATAAAAATATTTTTCAACCCGTACGTTATAAGCACTAAACGTACAACGGCTTTCATCGAAAAACAGTAAGGTTTAACTTTCCTGAGTGTGTATTCTAGGTGGCTCTGCTAGAGAGTATGCTCCCCAGCAGAGCCACAATCAATGTATATTTTATCAATACCTGATACACGTACATCAATAATAGTTTACGTACATTATGTACGTCTGACGTACACCATTTTAAGATATGATTGATCGGATTTTAACATGGTGGCTCCGCGGCAGAGCAGGACACGGTTAATCTAATTTGTATTTCTATGAATAAAAACTTGGCAGTGTTAATTGTTTTGTTTGTTTTTATTATTTTATAAAATCCGTCTTCAGGTCGCCATAGAACAGGGCCTCGCGAAATCAGTCTTGCCCACATCAAATTTAGGTCTTGCCCCGCCACTGCGCAGTGACGCATGACGTCACAACACACCATTCAAAAATAGAACAAAAATATTCCAAATTCAAACTGCTTCTACCGTTGCGAGTGATATAGTGACGTTCTACATTCGCGGTGTCGGTTCGTCTGTCCACATCGATTTTTCAGCTCATCGGTGTTTTATTGGCAATATTCGAATGACGATACATCCGCATTCCGATAGCTCGCTGCGGATTTGTTTTTGGTTTCCTTTTTCGATGCGGCAAGCCCGACGAAATATAATTTGAAGTCTCTTTTAAACGAAACGTTGGCATTTTCTTTCTTTTTAAACTCTGTTGAGTCTCTTTGATTTTCGTGTTTGAACTAAATTTTAGCAGCTTTTAATTGAATAATTACGTATATTCATAAAGAGTTTTCGAGTCCTTTAAAACGTCTATACAACCAGTATATTAATTTCCAATCCTTTAATCGCAGCACCACACTATTGAATCAACAACAAAGGAATTCTCTAATAAGGGTGGCATGGGAATTAAATGTCACATTACCATATCACTGAGTTTGAAGTGAAAGCGATATATCGGATTTGCGAGGGTGGGGGAGGGAGGGGAGATGTTCACAATAAACTCAGAGTGGTGTATCTCTATTCAAACAGTTGATACGAAGCGTGAATCTTATGTTCGCGACGATGAGCAAACATGACGGGGTATGCCCCATCTCCCCAAGTCTGCGTTTAAATGTTCGTAACATTTTTAATATTGAAGAGAATTTGTTACTTTTTTGATGTTGGTAGAATTTGGAGGATGATTTTGTGGAAATAGTAAATAATATTAGTTCATTCAGAGATGCTACGGTACTACGAGTTGCTACGAGACACAACAACAACTCTACGAGATGTTAAGAGTTGCTACGAGACGCTACGACAACTCTTCGAGGTGCTAAGAGTTGTTACCAGGCGCTACAACGACTCTTCAAGGTACTAAGGCCTTTGTCAAACACTTCAAACAGAGAGGCGATAGCAAACCGAACCGAATCCTGTCATATAAAAAAGCGAAAACGATCCGATAGTCTATGTGACAGGCTTCAAACAATTCCACACATTACAAACAAAAACGCTACGCCATTGATTCGATTCGTCTGACAGTTTGACAATAGCTTAAGAATTACTACGAGACGCTACGACAACTCTACGAGGTACTAAGAGTTGCTACGAGACGCTACGACAACTCTACGAGGTACTAAGAGTTGCTACAAGACGCTACGACAACTCTACGAGGTACTAAGAGTTGCTACGACACGCTACGACAACTCTGCGAGGTACTAAGAGTTGCTACGAGACGCTACGACAAATCTGCGAGGTACTAAGAGTTGCTACAAGACGCTACGACAACTCTACGAGGTACTAAGAGTTGCTACGAGACGCTACGACAACTCTGCGAGGTACTAAGAGTTGCTACGAGACGCTACGACAAATCTGCGAGGTAGTAACAGTTGCTACGAGACGCTACGACAACTCTACGAGGTACTAAGAGTTGTTACGAGACGAAACAACTCTACGTAAGCACTCGAACCCTTGCAACATTGTTGCATAATAAACAGGAAAAAAAATTATATAATTATGTTTATCGACAATCTCAAAAAATTATAATTAACCGATTTTTTAATTCCTTCTCCTATACATAATAGCTACATTATTTGCGAGTAGCACGGGTCATTTTCAAACTACTACAAGTTCGAGGCCGGGGCCGGTTACTAGTTTTTTTTTTTTTCAGAACTTCTGAGTTAATATTTTATAAGCATTTGTAGAACGTGTAAAACATATCGGGCTCAACAGCAGTATGGCCAAAGACGAAAACTCGGTGCTACAACACCATACACCAATGTTATGCGTTGTAATGTAGGTATTTGTGTATGTTTATATGCTTTTAGAGCAGTGGTGGCCCAGTGGTATCGGCCTCGACTTACGAGTGGTAGGTCGTGGGTTCAAACCCCATCAGGCGCATTACTTTGTGTAATTTATTTCAACACCACTGCTCTCAAAACGGTGAAGGAAAACATCGTGAGGAAACCGGCATGTCCTAGAACCAAAAATTCGAAGACATGTGACATCTACCAATCCGCACTGGGCCCGCGTGGTAGATTACGGCCCACTCCCTCTTACAGAGAGGAGGCCTGTGTCCCAGCAGTGGGAACATTTATAGGCTGATGATGATGATGATGATGATATGCTTTTAGTTGTTTACAAATCTTGTTTTTAAACAAAGCTTCGGTATTAGGTGCGTCCACACAGAGCGCGCAGCCTCGCGAAGCATTTGCTGCGCGAGGAAACTGACAAGCGAGGCTGCTCACTCTGTGTGGACGCGTCTATTGTTTTTCGACCGAGGCATGAAACAATAGACGCGAGAAAAACAAAAGCCGACACTGGATGGCTCGGGCGCTCGGTCGCTCGACCGCGGCAGCGCTGTCACTTGCCTCGCCCGAGACACGTACACACCAACCGAGCTGCTTCGCGCGGAAAATGCCTCGCGCGGCTGCGCGCTCTGAGGGTACGCACCGAATATAAAAAAAAAATGAAAAGGCTTCCAAACAAAATGAATGCGTAGGCAACGGAAGTCATTATGATACGCGGAACAAAATATAGACAGGGATAAAATTGAAATCGTTAGGTTTGTTTCTGTAGCTCGCAAATATTATTCTGAATAGGACGAAATTGTATAGCAAACAAAAAGCAAAAAAATACTGACATGTAGCCAAGCTACAGTTGTTTGTATTGATATAGATCTACTTTTAGTTATTTTTATTCATTCAGGTTATTTTTTATCAGTTATTTTCAAAGACTATAAATGGGAATGATTATTTCAGCTAGGTACTATTTTTATAGGCTTTTTCTATGTGCGTTTTACAGCTCTTTCTTTTTTAGGGTTCCGTACCCAAAGGGTAAAACGGGATCATATTCCTAAGACGCCGCTGTCCGTACGTCTGTGACCAGGCTGTATCTCATGAACCGTGATAGTTACACGGTTGAAATGTTCACAGATGTTGTATTTTTTGCGGGTATAAAAAAAAAACAGAAAAAAATGTTTCAGGGCTCCTATACAACAGACATGATTTCTTTGCCGTTTTATAGGGAATGGTTCCGAACCCTTCTCCGACTTGCATGGCCGGTTTTTTTTTTTTTTTCAGCAGTTTTACAGCAATCACAAGTTGGATTTTCAAACATAGTGATATCTGACTAGCGAAATAACAGTAAAAAATGCCTGAAAAGATGCACAAATATAAAACCACCAGCGTAAACCGACAGCCACGATTCCGCGAATTAAACGCACGAATTCACAACGAAAAAAAATCCAAAGCCACAGTAAAAGTACATAAAAAATTCAATTAGGCAGCTCACAGCTACACGCGGATTTTAGCGACAAATTCGCCCAGCGTTCAGTGGTTAAACCACATTTTTAAAGAGGAAAATTCAAAGCAAATGCGACTTTAAGCCTTGGGCATAAGGGTGTTGGTGTGTGAGGTATGGTAAATAATATGGTTGTGGAGGTGTTTCGTCACACGGCAGCGAATGTTAATTTCCATATTAAAACCGTCACAAAGGAAGCAGATTCAAAAACCGCTCCGCGGGCGGTGAAAGAGGGACGAGGATGTCGGAAGAAAATATAGTGAGAAAATGGATGCGGTATGAACATACCGCAGATCAGAAATATGTTTTTTCTAATACTTTTGTAACAGCTATAATAGAACCTACTAGATTTTTATTTAGCATTAAATAAAGTGAGAGCAGTGGTGGCCCAGTGGTATCGGCCTCGACTTACGAGTTGTAGGTCGTGGGTTCGAACCCCGCCAGGCGCATTACTTTGTGAAATTTATTTCAACACCACTGCTCTCAAAACGGTGAAGGAAAACATCGTGAGGAAACCGGCATGTCCTAGAACCAAACATTCGAAGACATGTGACATCTACCAATCCGCACTGGGCCCGCGTGGTAGATTACGGCCCACTCCCTCTCACAGAGAGGAGGCCTGTGTCCCAGCAGTGGGAACATTTAAAGGCTGATGATGATGATGATGATAATGCAACACCTTATGATAAAGAATACGTCGATAATAATAATTCACGCATGAAAATGGTAGTTTTTACAATATTTCACACCAGGTATTATATTTAAGTAATATATTTTAATTATATGAATGTTAGTGTCAGATATACCTAGGCACTTATTGGATAAACCTTAAACGCAATCCCTCTCACAGAGAGGAGGCCTGTGTCCCAGCAGTGGGAACATTTATAGGCTGATGATGATGATGATGATTAAATAAAGTACACGCTGGTTACTGGAAGGTAAATGCTTGTTTGTTAACTACAATGAGTCGTGAGTTGAAAACTTATGTTACAGACCATTCCTGAAAATGCCAATTAAACGAAACTAGTCTTTTGTAAAGTTTGTAGTCACGTTCAACACTGTAATAGCTGGTACTATAATCATATTTAAGCTGGAAGAGTCGAAAATGCATAAATAGAATAAATTGGTACTAAAATAGCATTTGGAAATAAAAACAACAGTCTGTAATTTTGTTAATTACAGAGCCGAATTCCTTTACTGCACAAAAGTCACATCCAATATTTCCCACCTCTACAACACAAACAATATTGCGCGCAGATACCGGCGGGGTATGATAATCGTGTCAAAACGCACGTGAAGTGCCTCCGACGAGAGGGGGGTGAAGCCGGGGGTGAAGAGGGGGGTTGCTAAGCCGATGACGGCTTTAAAACGCAGATTATCCCACAAGTGCGCTTTCAAAGAGGTATGATTTATTGCTACCTCATTGTGTGCGGATTAATTTCTTTATGACGATTTTATTGAGTGACTCAAACAGTGTTTGAGTTTTAGAAAATTGATTGATGGTTTGTGTTCACTTTTGGATTAATATTTTAGTTCATTTAATTAAACGTTTTAAAAAGAATGTTTTTTTTTTGCGTGATGAATAATAAGCAAAGATAAGGCTTCGTAAAAATAAAATATACGACTACTTGGTACAATAATCGAGCCGAATTCATTAATTTCATGTGGATGCAACGGGTTCCATATTGAAACAAAATAGTAAAACCATACATGTCATACATAGATATTTTGTTTCAAAACGATAGACAAACATGTCTCTTTTTAGACGTCCATCACTGGTTTCCATTCACAAATAAAAAAAAAATGGCGTATGTCAGTCCGACACTGCTTTTATGCCGTATGTGCACTACAGAGCACCGTCAATTAATGCGGTTCATGGGATTTAAAAGGCACGTAGAATAGAAAAGGTTTTTAGAGTACTATTGGTTTAGGCGCAAAAAGCCTCATTCTCAAAATGGCAAATTCTCTGAAGTATGAATTTTGATGGATGAACAGGTAGAGGAAGGCCAAAGAAACGATGGACTGTCTAAGGAATGTTTAACAAAACGGAGTGTTTTGTTAAACATTCCATTATAATTTATCAGTTTTTCAGATAACAGATTTTTTCATTTTTACTGCGACTAATGCACAATTTCAGACCATTTCAATTTCAAATACATCACCTGACCGCTAAAAAACTGGCAAAAAAGGACCAAAAAGTCCATTACCCGCTCCTGCATCGAACCCGGAACCACGGTACAGTAATCAAGCGGTCCAGTCGACCAGAAAGCTGAATGTACCCAATTTCCTAAGCAGATCCATTTCCAGATAACGGCTGTATTATGACCGAGTGAATGTAATGACGCTTGAATGAACGATCGTCGATCGTTTTGAGGACTTTTTTTGGCGACAATGTATGGAGATGTGATTGGTGAGTATAATTTTTCTTTAGTGTTTAGTTGTTTCTTTATTTATTTATATATAAGGTACACCACACACGTCTTTTTGTTTGTTTGCAAGGCACTGGTTTTTAGCTCAGTGAACGCCTTGAGTATGAACCTGAACAAAGTTTGAAATGCCTGTGAACAAAGTTTATGACTGGACACAAAAATGGAAGATCAAACTGAATGAACCAAAATCAATTCACATTGACTTCACAAATAAACACCTGGATTATCACCCAATCTACATAAATAGCATGCAAGTGCCATACGCCAATTCGGCCAAATACCTTGGCATGACTCTCGATGCGAAGTTGCGGTGGAAAGCTCATGTCAAAAAGAAAAGACAGGAACTCGACATACGTTATAAAAGTATGTATTGGTTACTTGGAAGGAAATCTTGTCTATCAATACATAATAAAATAACCATATAGAAGCAAATACTGATGCCAATTTGGACGTATGGTATCCAACTTTGGGGCTGTACTAAACCAAGCAACGTCAAAATTATCCAACAATTTCAAAATAAAGTACTCAGGGATGCTGTGAATGCACCCTGGTACATAAGAAATGACGACCTTCATCGTGACCTTAAAATGGAATTCATCACCACCATCATCCAAAAATTTGCTGAAGCCCACGAACACAGATTACACCGACATGTGAATGTTGAGGCTATTCAGCTCCTAGACAACACAGACTTAGTGCGTAGGCTAAAAAGAACTAAACCTTTTGAATTAGTGTAGTGTAAAGTGAGTGAATAATAGTAACAGTGATGTGCTATACATATAACACACGAACATAGTGTTTTTATAAAATGATAGAGACTCTAAGAAAGTGCTATGGACTTGTGTAAAAGTGCTAATGGACACTATTCTTAGTTTTAAAATAATTTATAACGTAGCATATTAAGTTAGAGTTAAATTACTTATTAGTCTTTTAGGCTAGATCGTAATTTATTCCCACGTTTTTATACACTCACAATTCTTGTTTGTTTGTTTTTTTTATTAAGAAGTCTCTTCTTAATAACAAAGGAAAAAATAAATAAATTAGAATTTAATATTTTATAATGCAACACCTTATGCTGATGAAGAATTCCCAATCTTAAGTGACGATGATAAAGAATACGTCGATAATAATAATGCACGAATGTAAATTAATGGTAGTTTTTACAATATTTCACACCAGGTATTATATTTAAGTAATATATTTTAGTTATATGAGTGTAAGTGTTAGATATACCTAGGCACTTATTGGATAAACCTTAAACGCAATTTTTCAGAGATTACCGGCGGGAAGCTATGTTTCAACATTGTTGAATTACTTGGTACTGGTAGTAATTGTAATCGCATAAATACGTAGGTACATCACCAAGAAAATTCACGTATTTAAAGCTTCACCGATGAATATACTTCCTCCTACCCATCCCACACGAGTGTGACATCGCTAATTGTGTGTAATTTAGTGAAATATTAATGAGCTCGCGACGTCTTCCCTCCGCTTAATCAAAGACGTTGTTTTAGGGCGTAACTTGTTATCATAAATATTGACAATATAATATATAATTACTAGCTGACCCGGCAAACGTTGTTTTGCCATAAATTAAAAATTTTGTCTAAAAAATAAAAATAAAAAATTAGGGGTGGACTACCCCTAACATTTAGGGGGATGAAAAATAGATGTTGGCCGATTCTCATAGATACCGGATAAGCACCAAAAATTTCATCAAAATCGCTCAAGCCGTTTCGGAGGATTATAGCAACGAAAACTGTGACACGAGAATTTTATACATAATATTAGATGTATGGGTTCTGCTTGAAGTTCCTTAAGAACCAGAAGGCAGGCTGTTTTAGAGTTTAAATGTTTTTAAATGCACACATGATACAAGAGAAATTCTCGCTGTGTTGAATCGTCCTATCGGCGAAAAGTCCAAAGGAGAAAGCGTCTATCGGTGAAACGGCCATAAATGAATCGTTCTGTCGGCGAAACGTCCAATGAAGAACCGCGGCGGTCATCGGTGAATGGTTGCAGAATCGGTGAGAAACTATTATTTTAAAAAGTGATCCATAGGGGAACTAAGGTAATGGACACAGGCTGAAGAATTCCCAATCTTAAGTGACGATGAAGATACTACTTGGAAAACGAATGGCTGAAAGTGACCACATAATAATTTGATTCGAGATCTGGATGGAATGATTCTACATAAGTAACGAAGCAAATAAAAGGACCTACTTAATAAAAGTAGGTATTAAAAATAGTAAGGCAATGGCGATTGAGTTTGGCGTACATGATTACTTCCGAGAAATTGATTCTTATTATTATTATTCTTTTTTATTATTATTCTTATTATTATCAACACTATGGGATGTTGTAATAATACAGAGTGTGATTTTTATCCAAAATCAGTTGTTCGATTCCTGGCCAGGGTTACTGACTCTTCTAAGTCTAATGATACAGTTTTAGTTTTCATCAAAATAGGCCTCGAGACTCCTTTCAACTTTTTCGATATTTCTTAGAGTTTTAAATATAGAAAAATGTAAAGTGCCGTTATTTATCAAACACAATATTATACCATCGTTAAACAATCAAATCCCTACCAAATTGACTACAGGATCCTGAAAATTGTATCTTATCTCAAAATGATATCACAAAGTTCCTTTTCAAACAGTACCTTTCAGCATATCTTGTTACGTAATGTTTTTTTATGATGTGACGAGTGCTGCCTACCCCACGGCGGCTAGTAATAATAAAAGCGTTATCGTATCGCTACACAATGCCACGCCGACGGTTACATTCAGTCAAAGCAAGGACTTGGAGCTGAGAAGACATTTGATAAGCTATGTGGCTGTTATAGTAAAAAATGTTTTAGTTTAGTGTACGATTATCTTGTTCCCAAATACGGTTACAAACAAAAAAACAATGCGATTATAAAACTAATAGAAAGTATAATAAATATGATTAAATGTTACATTTTTGTGTTTTTTCAGTTTTCAAAATACGTTTATAAACAAATAACAATGCGATTAAGGAACTAACAGAAAGTATAGCTACAAAAATAAAGTGAATCTATTAAAACTCGGTAATTACATAAAACAGGAACATGATCGAAAAAATATCTTAATAATAAAGTAAAAGATTTGAACAGCGATAATAATGATCATCTTATTAAATTTTCTACGATATTGCACTGCATTATATTCTAACACATGATTAAATTTTAACTTTCCATATTTCCAAACTTTTTAAAACTTATAATTGTCACCTCCATTTTCTAAACCTATACAATTCACACATCCCTGTACTTTCTATTCAAAGCCACGTAGCGCAGTTTCTTTGTGTCGTAGTCTCGTAGGCAATAAAGGTACGTGCTACGCTGCTACGGCGTAGCCGCGTAGACAACACAAACGGCTCAATGATGCCGGAGTCGGTTTGTATGCAAACTTTTTGTACATTTTCTTTTACATACAATAAAAATACGTGATATAGGAGGATTGTATGTCTTTTTTACCGTACACTACTTCTTTTTTATGACGCTGTAGTGTTAGATATAACAAGTACCGACATAAAATGGATGTCTTTTTCTACAAGTATTGCGTCCATGTTTATGCATGTCAAAATTATATCTTACATACGCAAGTCAATTGCCAATACTAAGCACCTGATAGGCTGATAAGCCTATCTTCAAAAAATAAAAATAAAAACCGACCAAGTGCGAGCCGGACTCGCCCATAACGGGTTCTGTAGCAGGAAGTAGCGTAATATAAAAGTTCTTGTAGTTTGGTTGTAACTTTGAAAGGTAAATTGCGGTTTACGATTTATGACGTATTAAAAAAGAATTACTTTATCTCGTTCAAACCAATTTTCGCTAGAAGTTTTCATGCTAATGTACATCATATTATTTTTTTATTAGTTTTATCATTCTCTTATTTTAGAAGTTACAGGACACATTTTACCACTTATGTGTCTCTCGCGCAAACTGTTCAGTTTAGAAAAAAAAATAGTAACCTCAATATCATTTTTAAAGACCTATCCATAGATACCCCACACGTATGGGTTTGGTGAAAAAAAAATTTTGTGTTTCAATTCTAAGTATGGGGGGCACCCGGGGCACCCCCAAAATTTGTTTTGTTTGAAATTTTTGTGTGAAAATCCTAATGCGGTTCACATAATACATCTACCTACCAAGTTTCAACAGGATATATAGCTCTAAAGGTGGGTACAGATTGGTGCAATGCAACATGTAATGCAACATGCAATGCACGAATTTGAGGTCCACATTGCTGCAATGTATCATGTAATGTAACAGGATTCCCATAGTGTGGACGCCTCGCGCGCACGAACTGCGCCTGGGTCGCGCACGCTCCGAGCGTTACAACTCATGCGCGGCTCGATCCGAGATTTGTCGGTTTTTAGTACGAACACAAAGGGGCGCGCGGTGTGCGCAGGACTCAGCCGTGGACGGTCGTTCGTTTCGTTCGCATGCGCAACGATCATGGCGGTGAAAGAGGGTGCGTGGAGTGATGACGATGATGTAATGAAATGCGGGAACAGATGTTCTCGAATGATTCGTAGTGAATGCGCGTACCGCGCGCGCCACACGTCCAAGGCAGCAGGGAACATGCAATGTAAGGCAGAATATTACATTACATGTTGCATTGCACCAATCTGTACCCACCTTTATACTTTCGACAAAAACTGGCTGTGACATACGGACGGACAGACAGACAGACATGACAAATCTATAAGGGTTCCGTTTTTGCCATTTGGCTACGGAACCCTAAAAATACGGGTCAAATATTTTTCGATAATCTGTCTTTCGGACAATTTTTCTTTTTTTAATATTTGAAATATTTAAACCTTTTGCTTCAAATGCGTTTCATTTCTATGTATTAAAATAACTTTTCGTAAAATTCTTTTATATGCATGGTGTCTCTTTATGCAGACCCTCTACATTGTTACTCGTATTTAATCACGACAAAACAAAAGCTTTACACATCACTATTTGTATTTACAACGAAAACCTTTCACATCCAAATCACAGCCTATGTTACCTGCACCAAAAAATACAATTTTCAAATTCGGAACGAGAATAAAAAATGGCGGTTGTTTCCCGCGCGGCGCGGCGGGAGTATCGCGTTTCGACAGCGTGTCACTGAATCCCGATCGGTGTAGGTACAAAGTACATGCAAACCCACTCTCGTATTTAAATATTACGAATCGGGAGATTCAATTCACGTAGTGCGCCTATTAGGATGTGAAACATACGTTAGACGAAGTTTGAGTGAACAAGCTTCTTCTGTAGTAAGCTCACTCATTGTTGACTTTGTCACCTCTGACATAGGTAGACTAGCAATCATCATCAGCCGGAAAATGTCCACTGCTGAACATAGGCCTCCCCCTTAGACCGCCACGCCGAACGACAATTCGCCATTTGCATCCATCGGTTGCCCGCGACCCTCACGATGTCGTCGGTCCACCTAGTGGGAGGCCTACCTACGCTGCGTCTTCCGGTCCGTGGTCGCCACTCGAGAACTTTTCTTCCCCAGACTAGCAATACCCATCTCTAAATAAATTCCCAAAAACAATATTGTACTATTTTAATCCGAATCTTGATTCATGTTCGTCGATGGCTGTTTGACCATTGATGCCAATTCAGACAAAGTGGTCAAGGTGGACGTTGGAATACCTATATGATTAATTTCCGGCTTAAATCATAAGGATGTTATATTTATATTATCACGGTAATCGTAGCTGCATGTTTCTTACAATATACAGAATACCTATACATTTTTTTGTAAATTATATAAAAGTGTAATTACTAATATATGGTGCAATATCTACTCAGTCACATATGTAAGACCAACAAAAATAAATACATACAACGCTGTCTGTTAAATTCTAACTAGAATAAGTACCTACTGTTCGTTTCGAATTAAATACGAAGACGATACGAAATTTACGTATTTTTGTTCGTGCTCCGAAAATTAGTTCAATTTACGCTCACCAGAGGCGCTGTTCAAGTTCCCATACAAAATGCTTTCCAAGACGATACGAATACTTTTTCGAAAGTGATTCGTGCTCGAGGTACTGTATTCGATATTTCTAAGTCAACGTGTTGAAAAACAATAACGATTTTGACCGGCCTACATCTATCATGCCATGCCTCGTATTGAACCATCGTCATTCTACGAATGCGTATCTCTTCGGCCTTCCCAAATCCTGAAACGCCTTTGAGACAGGTTCGATCCTTATTCAACTCGTTAGTCAAGCAAGGCACATAATACGTATCGATAGTACGATGATAGACGCACGTCACGCTAAATATTCCTCTTTGTAAGAGACATGTTCCATTTCGAGTCGATTGGAGATCGGCGACGATACGTGCTCGAATACGTATTTGATTGATCGTATCGAGACATATTCGATGCAAATAAATGAAGTGAAAAATACAAAATATATATATTTTTTTTTGTGCAAAATTGAAGTTGTAGCCAATATTTATGTTGAACATTAATTCTAACACATTCAAATTAAGAAATCAATATTTAACGGCTAAGACAAAACATTCATGGTTACAACTATATATGTTTTAAAAAAATACACACTACATTTAAAAACTAAAATTAAAAGTAAAATATTTACAAAAATTACTGAACTAAAATTTACAGGCCGTCAAAAATTTCTCCACATCGCTATCAATGAAGAAAGTGCCCAGAACGCTTGTAGCATTGCCACGTTGGATGGCAATGCTAAGACTAAGTTTAATTAAATTATCAATCAAATCTGTAGAAAACTACAAAAGGCTAGTTTGTACAGTATTGAACGAAACTCATATCTTTTTCCCAACTATGTTGGATAACAGAGTATAACACACTAGAGATATAGAGATAACACTACGTTATACGAGTACCTACCCCTTTGAAATATAGGGGCCAACGTAAGACTGCGTTTGACGGACTTTTAGACGACTTTTGACATGTGGTAGCCTGTACCAATTGGCTGCCAAGGCACGGAGAAAACTCCGTATGTAATAGGAAGGTCCACCCATCCACGTACCGACTTTGTTAAGTGCAGCTTTATCCTGAAGATAACATGCATGAATACTAATGCTACTGATGCTACTCGCAGCTTCTAATTAAAAAAAAAATTTTTCATTAAATTCTTCATAAATATTTTTAAACATTCATACACGTACACACACACATTCATACATATACATATCAAGCGCCTCCTGAAGATAACATGCATGAATACTAATGCTACTAATGCTACTCACAGCTTCTAATTTAAAAAAAAAAATTCATTAAATATTTTTAAACATTCATACGCACACATTCATACATATACATATCAAGCGCCGAGTCTGTCGCAAATCCAGAAAATCTAATGAGCAAACATCGGGAACGAAATTGAGACTTGGTTTACTTAGGGAGACTTTACCTGTCTACAAACGGATATGCGGTTAAATTAAAATATATTCCGTGAAAGAAACATTTATGAAGATTCTATAAATAAAAAAATGGTTTGACGAATTAAAGAGCGTATCGCGGTATGTAATAAATAAAAGACGCCGGAGTGTCTCTGCCTTTTTGGCTTTTTTTTGTAATTAGGTATTTTATTTTAGTTTTATTTTAAATTTAGTATTTTGTTGTAAATACTTAGTTTTATTTATTTTTATTTTAAATTTAGTATTTTGTTGTAAATACTTAGTTTTATTTATTTTTATTTTTAAATTTCTAGTTTTAGTTTCATATGTAAATACTCTCGAATAAATAAAGGAATTGAATAAACTTTTAAGTTTTTAACTCAATTTAACAAACTTTTTATAACATCTTTTACTTCTGCTATATTTGCTTCTTTCTAAAAAAGAAAGAAGCACAAGCTTCTTTCATGTGTTACATTCATATAACCGTTTTGAAATTCAAAAGTAAAATCATTGCAGTTCCATTCTTTTCAAGCCGTGGCGAGTGTGTGTCTATTTCCACATTTCGCGAACAATGCGTGCTTCAACCGTTTCCCGCGCGTCGGCGGCGCCATTGTTGCGTCGCGTCCTCGCGTCGCGTCGCGTCATCCGCTTGGGACCGTGTACCCGGGGGCTTAGGGATGCTGACGGACAGCTGTGTATGTGCGTGGATAAACAATAAAAAAATGGAATGGTTTGGTTAAATCTGATGACTTGTAATCGTTAATAATTATGATTACTACTCGTGTTTACGTGAAATTGCAGAATACATACGTGCAGAATCACCATAAAGGAATTCTGAATTCCTGCACAGACTGGACCAAATACTAATAGTAAAATACTTAAAGACTCCAACGTTTGCATAGTGACATGGGCACAGATTACTAACATGGGTAAGGGTATCTCTCGAAGGAATTAGACGAAAAAGGCGTAATAAGGAAATTTGTTTTTTTTCTTTTAAGTTACAGAAAAAACCTGAACATCTGTCTGAAAACGAGTGATTCCAAAATAATTAAAATGTATAATCACCACGCCTTTAACTGCTGAACGTCTGTAATCTTCCGGAGATTACGGAAAGAAAAAAAAAAGTGTCATTTTAGTTACCATCATCTTTTTCATACCGTGCCGTGGTGGCAATCTAATTTGAAAGAATGATGCTGAACTTTTCCCATTTTCTTCTTTCATCTTAACCTCAACACTATTTTTACAACAGATACGTAGATCAACAGTTCTCTTCATACCCGTCAAGCCACAGTCTACAACGTATCCCGCTCAACTGAAGCGACAATGGCGAGCGCCGTCACGGGAAGCGGTAGACGCATTGTTTGCTGCGCGCTGACGCGTGTGTACGGGCCTTTATTTGTAACGTGTGTTCCTGGCTTTAGCTTAGAACCGTGAAATATGGAACGGTTATACACTTGGCTATGAGACACTCGTCTATACGACCTTTGTTTAGATTAATCGGAGGAATCAAATGTAAGAAATTGTTTAGATATTCATCAGTGAAATAGGACTGTTTTATTTTAATTGAGGTAAATTCCAAGGTAGGTAATACTATTTATTATTACTAATATATTTTACAGTACTAAAATTGGGTTCACCAGTTGGTTGGTCTTATTAAGACCAAGGGAGAACCCGTAAACTAGTCTCCTAAATTCTACTCCCATCGACTAGTCCGCCTGCCGGGGTCGCGGGACTATGTCATCAGGTAACCGTGACCACGGAACGTAAAGAGCTATTGAAGGACACCGTGGATTTTAGTCAGTACAAGTTTGACAGTACCTCCCGTCAAAACAAAAGCCGACACTGTATGGCTCGGGCGCTCTGTCGATCGCCAGCGACAGCGCGCGCACTTTCCTCGGCCGAGACACGGCGTCCACACTAAATGAGCTGCTTCGCGCAGCAAATGCCTCGCGAGGCTGCTCGTTCTGTGTAGACATCTAATGCATAACAAGCGGAAAATTTTGATCAAAATATCTACATAGTTGGAAAGATTTGGGATATCTTATTTCTCCAAATAATGTGATCACTAGGTGGCGTTGTCATCGCGAACACAACGTATTGCCACCCCACAGCGAAAATAATAATATTGACAGCGGGAGCCTACTTCATGCACCAGGGGGCGCCACACACACAAGAAATGAAAAGATCGTCATAATGGCGCGGCGGTTTAAAATGGTCGCGAGGATTTTAAAACTGCATACTCAACACCTCCTATGGTGAAAATAAGGATAAGTGGCAGTGGAATCAATACGATTTTTTTTCAAAATAATCCCAAACAGAAGTAAAACATTGTTTTATATTTTCGAGACAAAAACTGTCGATTTTTTTTATACTTAAGAAATTAAAGCACAGGTACCTGTAAGTGTACCTAACATTATAATTTACACACAATATCTTCACTGTTCTCATTGCCGTCTTAACTGCTACGAAAGTGCTACGACACGGCTACGATAAGATTACGACAGTGCTACGACATTGCTACGATTATATTGCTACGTCGCGTCGTAGCACTTGTCTACGAGAGTCATTGTTTGAAGTATCATGCAGACAAGGGTTTATAATGGAAACTTGGAACATTATAATAATTGATATTGCGTATTTCTATGTTGAAACTTGAATATGTAGAACTGACTTCATGAATATTGTAGTAATTTGAATATGGTTCAGTCAAACTTTAGCGGATCGGTTGGCACAGTGACTGAGTGATTTTGCAGCGCAGCGTGTCGCGAGTTCTATTTCCGCACGGTACAAATATTTTTTCATTACTCATACTCTGAAAGTAGGTCATTACATGTCTGATTAGCCGTTTGAATGTTATCCAGTGCCGCCCTAGGGAAAATCGCTTTCAACTGACAGCTGCCAAATTTAAGAAAATAACTAGTTCTATTTTGACATTTCTATTGAACCATGTTCAAACTTTTTATACAGGCACGAAATTACAGAGCGATTTAAAATTAAAATAACATAAAGTTAAGTATTAAGAATATAAATAATGACTTTAAAATAATTTAGTTTCAACTATTTCTCTAAAATATCACAGATTTCGAAAAATCTTTGCCATTTTTTAAATAATGAACATGAAAAGTCCTGGCTGTATAGTTGGACGACCACAGCACAAAAATTAAAAAAAAAACAAGCGGCAAAGTGACAATCCGATCTACACACATTTTTTCTTTAGCTAAAATTTATGTTGCTAATTAATTTTACTTTCCTCGTATTCGTAATGAAAAGCACAGTGTTTACCTCGGGTAAATTACTTATTTAGTCCCTCGAACTATTAGCGCCCTCACTACGTTACGGGCGCCAAACCCCGTCTCGGGACGTAAATAAGTAACTTTCACGCCTTGGATAACAATATTCTATTATAATCTACAAGTAGTTATTTCGGGTCTGACTGAATGTAACGGACAAGCTATAAGCTATGGACTCTTCTTTTTATGTGGCAAAATGAATCCTCTCGCACGTAATGTGTCAGACTCGTACTGATCAAAATCCACGGTGTTTCTTCAGTAGCCCTTTACGTTCCAGGGTTACTCGACGTCCCTAGGTGGCCGAAAATCGCCTTGCGATCTTTTCGAAGCCTTGAATAATAAATGTGGCTTTAACAATATTCCCCAAGATTTAATTCATAAAATACCAATCGGTCTTTGTACAAAATTAGCGTCACTCGCAGACAAAAGAGGAGGTATGAATGCGACAATTTCTGAATACCTTTCAAATCTCATCTGCAAATATCTGGAGTAAATCTTAATCCGCACCCGTTCCCCCCCTCTCCTCTCTCCTCCCTCTGACGAGGACACCCCTCTCGGCTTTTGTCTACCGTTAATAACGTGATTTTAACCACTGTGCAGGCAACTTCTAGTAGTATTGTATTCTAAAGTGATGTGCCTCAGAAAGTGAAAAGAACAACACGTTCACTTGTACTAATTAAAAAAAACTCCTGTAAAGAAGGGGCTGGTACCAATATGTTTTTTGTTCATATTATAGTCTGTATAGAATTGTACTATTATTCATGCTAGTTTTATTTTTGTTCGTAGATTATTGTAGATAATTGTTGGTAGACTTAATAAATGAAAACAGATGGACCTTGTAAAAATAGTTAAATACTACTCTACTAGACAAGTTAATTGTCTAAACCTCTTATTATCATAGCCCGGATTGATTTGGAGTCATTAACCTGAAACGTAATATGGACATGCCTCCGGGATTTAAACGAGATTTTTCGGAATTTTAAAATTGTTAGGATCATGTAGGATGAAGACATATATTATTTTAAACACTCGCTGTTGCCCGCGGCTTCATCCGCGTTTATTTCAATTCAAGCCCGTAAGTACTAAAATGAAATCCTGGGAAAAAGGCTTAGCCATGTTATGATTTCTATGACAGTTCGTGTCATACATAAAATCAATCTACCTACTCCGGCCTATGGTTATTATGATAAAACTATAAGTTTGAAAGACGAGTTGAGTTGTTTGTAATCATGAGCACAATCACGTGTTTAAATATCGTTCACTAATTACCAGTCACCCTATAATGCGACATCTGATATTACGTATACGTAATACGTAACATTGAAAATTCATAATGAAAACGAATCTAACCTTCTGCGATCTACCTACCCGGTATCAAGCGACATCCTTGAGATATTAATTTAATGTAATGGTCCCACAGTCCGTTCTTAAGACAGCCACAAGTGCCCGCGGCTTCTGACGTATGTTGTTGATTTATCTCCTATTGTCTCTTGTCTCACCACCTCGATACCTCACTCACTGCTCCAATTTAGTTAGAAAAGGAGAGGAGGTGCAGAAAGTGATCTTTTATGACGTGACGCCATCATAAGAACATTATTGTTATAGGAACTGGTGATTATTAATTTAAATGTTCGACTGTTACACCTCAGTTTATTGAAATATATCTATGATCTATAGTTTTCCCAAAAAATCAGCTTTGTGAGAATATTGATTAATGAACTACCTATCAGTCTTTAAAAATAACCTGAACTTTACAATAGTTTGGATGCAAATTTCATTTATTGTAAGCCTTGTCTACTACTTATTATGTTTTTTGCATTTATTTTTATTCTCAAAAAAAAAGGTTAATTCTTCTTGTAAAGATTAAAGATTCTTTTAAGAATCGTAAGAAAATAACTGTTTACTTGTTGATCCTCCCCTACCGCAAAAATAATCAACCCTATCCCCCGAAAGTCGTCGCCAACAATTTACTGCCAAGCCATAAATATTAAAAAGTTGGCGCATAAATCTCTGGTTTTATTAATAAAGGTTCTGTGCAAAGAGGTAAGTTTGCGGTGACGTGTGCTGAGGCAATATTCTTGGCTTCTTTCCGACATCTTAGAAAATAAATCAAAGATTTCTTCATAATTCATGCGCTGCAGGTGTTTTCAATCAGTTTGAGTAAAATATTGTTTGGGTGCCAATGTTTATTACATTTCTTTGAAAAAAAAATCGTAAAAGCGGAAAATCATTTGAAGCTTCTGTCTCTATAAGTAACGGGCAAAACAAAGACAAGAGTTTGCTTTTGAAAGGCCTAAAAAAGTGTGGTTTCATTCACAGTCATTTTTTTTATACAAATCATCATCATTAGGCGCTCACGATTAAAACATGATTTAAACAGAGCTACCTACTTAGTACTAATTGATTCAAAAAAATCCATCAAATCACCACAGATCAACAAAAAATCACAAAAATATATCAAAATCACCCTAAAAATTCATGTCAATACCCAAGTAAACATAATAAACAACGGATTAAAACTCAGGGAACCCCACAATAGAATCGTCGAGACGCAAAAACAAAAATTCAATCCCAAACTGCTTTACAAAGGAGACCATTAGCGGATAAACTTCGCGGGAGGTAATAAGTCTATGGAAAAATTCTCTATGGAAATCAAGGGAAGGCGACTTTTGATTAATTAGCGGTATTCTTTTCGCCAGACCGCTGAGACGGCGGCGCTCCCGCCATTAATCCGCGGAAAACAATATGGCCGCTTTATTGTGCCATATCCTGTTGCAAGAAGTCTCGGTTGTTAAGTTTATTAAAGGGAGAATTTGGAGAATTTAGTAGTGCACTAAAAAATGATAGGGAATGCAATAAATAATATCGTAACACCGAATATATAGTTTTAGATGTAAAAAAAGTATTTGGAAACCTTCCAAATGCCTTTTTTACACCTGAAACGGTGACAACATCAAATGCAGTGTTTGAAATTGCATTCCTATATCAACTTCGTAGTGCACTACAGAGCCATATTTCTTATTTGCATACAGTAAATTAACCAAATTAATAAAAACTTGTAAATATTTGACAGCTATTTGCGACGTTGCCAACTTTCTGGTCATGCGCCCTTAACATTGACGTAGTGCAATGTTAAAACTGTTGGTAGGTAAACATTAAAATAATGGTGTTACACAATAATCACATTTTAAAAGTTCGTAGCCTTCTAACATCTAGTACTTAATTTTTGTTTTAGTTCCTAAATATGAATAAAATCCAACTAGTCAATCACTATTATTTACACTTACGCAGATGAATAGAAACTCTAGTCTTATCACCAAACTTTTCTTTATTATTGTACCCAAACTAAAATCAATCGTATTGTCATCAATTTTGAAACAATTACTAAAAAAAATGAATTCGAATTTCGTCATTCTGACGAAACTGCACTGCACTTTCCACTGAAAGACAATTTGTGGCTGCGATTGTCGCAGTTAAAGTCTGAACTACCCTTAACACACGAGGGGTGAATGGTGAATGATTTCAACCCCACAATAATAATGATATTAGTTGTAACCCTGTATTTAGCACAGGGGGTGTGGGTTGTCCCGGGAATTTTATTAGAAAACTAGAAACATTATACCAGTGTGTGATTTTTGACATGTGCTCATTGTGGCTGTTGTAATGCAATTTTAATGTATTTGACGAACCGATGGACGGGTCGCAGAACAAGGTAACTGTTAGTATCGGCTGCCGTTAAGTATACGTATATTTATCATGTATAAGGCTAATTACAGCGATTGTTAGTAGAAGTCCGTAATTCAACTGGGTCTTATTATTCACGATAAGGAACAAGTGAACATTCTATTTCTTTTCTATTCTGCTAGAATTTAAAGCAGAAAATCGCCGACGGGTGAGGAAACGATTACTATACAGGGTGGTAGCGGCGTGGATGACCAAATCAGAATCTATGAGTAATAGCGAAAAATACTGATGGAGGTCGATTTTGATGAGATCTAAAACTGCATCGTTAAATTTTTGAAAAAACCAATAATGCTCGTGATTAATCGAACGCCCTTCAAGCAACGCTAATCAGCTATAGTTGGTGCCAGTTAAGATGTCAATAGCGGACATTGACCCCTACCTAATAAGTCCTCGTATAATGACATAAGATCAGAATTAGCATGTTTATAAAATACCGAATAGATTAGTAAGTATATTGTAAGGATATAAGTATCTAAGTATTCATAAGATATCAAAAGGGTGAAAATATTTCACCTATACCTAAGATTTTATATTATTTTTATCTTTAAGACTCACAAGTAAACACTATCATATCACAGAAAAATGCTAATTCTGATCTTATGTCATTATACGAGGATTTATTAGGTAAAGGTCAATGTTCGCTATTGACATCTTAACTGGCACCAACTATAGAAAGAGGCGCAGTTTCAAAACATCTTCAGATATGGAACCGTACTAAGTAAGTTTTTCAAGTAAAAGATAGCATTTGACGGTACTGGCGACGACATTGGCGCAGTGGCTGAGAGCGATTGTCTGCTGCGCTGCCTGTCACGGGTTCGATTCCCGCAAGGAAGAACAAGTAGTTGTATGTAAACGCGCCGACGACTCATAATATAATTATACCACGATAGAATTGTAGAAAGTCTCATATGCACAATGAGTTATAGCAATTAGCTGACTCCAGTTGCCTTTTTAATTCTTTTCTAAAAAATAACATTTAAAACAAGGTGTTTTACTCCATAAATAAATTGAAAATCTGTTTAGTACGTCAGTTCAATATAAAAAAATAATGGACACGAATTTTATGTTTTTTTAAGCTATTGTATAGCTCGTCAGAGGGAGAGGGAGAGGGAGGAGGACGTTTCTTGACGTTTCACTTCATTGACGTGGCTATGACCATAGCCTAATTAGTACAGTAATAAATATATTGAATAAATAATTATAATTGCATAAGTTGATAAAAAATACTATGCAATAGCTTTACCGCGGCAGTCCCCGAGTGTCACACGTATTTTTTTGAGTAAAATAGCCTATTCTATCAATTAAAAAAAATCGTAATAACCATTTATGTAAAGGGGACCAGGTATTTACTATTTTAACTTTACTGTACCCAACCTATAGATAATTATAATATTTTTCTGCATATAGGTACTGCGGTTATCGGAAGGGGTCGGTAATGTCAGTAATATCAGAAGTCCCCAAGCCACACAAATGTCAGTGTCGTGATAATTGGCGAAACGAGCGCGATCCGACGCGGTGTGTCGCGCGGCCGACGAAATGTCACACGGACGACAATTTGCACGTTCACCCCATTTATAAGCCACATAATACTCGTTTATTGAAATACTTGATTTTGCCCGCGGTTGGACGCACGTTTTTTTTTCCAAAGCTTCACTAATAAAGCACTGGGATTTCACGAACTTATTTTAAAAAGGGTATTCATTTTTATTTTCATGAAATGCAACATTGCACAAATTCCAATCATATTATTTCTGCAATAAATTAAAGCAAAATTATATACCTCATCTATGATAAACCCTATAATATAAAGTTACATGACGTCACAATGCACTATATGAATGGAATCTGTGCTACACATTGTACGAGAAGACAGGTCACAACTATGGACAATAGCCTACACACAATGGCCGCCACTGACATCTGTATCAGATAATATGACACGCGATACGCAACTAATAAAACTACATATTTACCAGCACTTCCAACTTTATCAACTCAAGCATAAGGTTTAACTTACTTTGTGGCAAGTGTTTTTAATTTTTTGGTACCTAATGGCAAAATTGACAGGATTGCGATATGCGTGAAGGGGGAAGTGCAAACGCTGATTCTATGCATTCATTCCGCTTGGTTGAGAATTAATGGATTAAAGTTTATTAAAAGTACAGGTTTCGTAATGAGGATAGTGGAGCATATTTACGTGAAAAAGAAAAACGCGTACGTTTTAAGAAGAGATGATTATTGCGATTTGCTCTAAAAAGATGTTTCACTTTCATATTTGTAAACAGGATGACGCCAATTACCCAAATAGACAAAAAAAGCATCTTCTCTTAAGGTTGATGCTCAAGGGTAGCCCGCGAAATTCAAAATTTCTTGGGTTTTTTTGCAATTTGCAGGCCAGTGCTAGGTTGTATGTTGATTAAAATATTGATCGCGCTTGTAAGACATATGTAGTTACAGAATTATTATCATCGAAATCACCAATACAACCCTCCAAGTTCATAAAACTTCAGGAACAAAAAAATAACATAAAAAGTCATTCCTGAAGCTTTATGAACTTAGAGCGTTATATTGATGATTTTGTTGATTATAGTTCTGTAACTACATACGTCTTACAAGCGCGATCAATATTTTAATCAACATACAACCTAGCACTGGCCTGCAAATTGCAAAAAACCCAAGAAATTTTGAATTTCGCGGGCTGGTTGGAGCATTCCCCTTAAACCACTCGAGAAAATGGGAAAAATTAAAAAGTAATAAAAACACAAATGAGTTGCTTTCAATCATCCCTCTGACAACATTGTCGTGTGGAGGCAGAGATGAGGGGGAGGGGGGAGAGGAGGAGGGGGGGATTGACGTCACATGAGATTAAAAAGTTTGACGGCTCTCCCACGGAAATTAGCATTTTGCCCGTGGGCTTCATTTGCATACTGTCCGATCTAATTTTTATCTTTTGTTGTTATTAATGTATGTATGTGTAGAGCTTCGCTAATTGAGTTTTGGCTTTCACAGTTTTTAGTTCTGTAATTAAAAAAATGATACTCATTTTGTTCCACATAAAAATAATACTGTGACTGTACACCTAAAGTAGTAGCAGAACAGCCGCGGGAGACGCCCACGGCAACGGACGTCGCAAGACGATCTCCGGCCACCGTAGGCGCGGGCATGTGGGCGGTGAGTTATGGGTGACTCGTCACCCAACCATGGACCATGCCCGGGTCGACGGCGCGATATGTTCCACGCGCGCCGCAAAGAGCTGTCAGCAATCTGACGGGCCCCCTAAGAGGGCCAAAGCCTGCCGGGGTCGCGGGACTGTCTCACCTGGTAACCGTGACCCTGGTACGTAAAGGGCTATTGAAGGATCACCGTGGATTTTAGTAGTACAAGTCTGACAGTCCCTCCCGTGCCGCCCTGGACGGGAGGACTCATTTGATGATTTTACAACGCAAAAAAAGTGGTTTAAAAAAAATTTGGTTGTATCAATCAAAGCGGCAAAAGTAAAGGGAATTGTCCGAACTTGGCCATTTTGTACGCGATGCTATACAAAAAAATAATTTACCAATATTTTAAATTCTATTTTAGTAAACATCTGGTGCAAATAACTTTGTATCAATTGGCATTGTAAAAAAAACCTTTTTTTTTTGTATTTGATTTGATGCTACACATGAACCGGCTACGGATTTGGTATTAGTGTTGCCAAATCAAAACTCCAAAAACCAATAAATTCAAATCGATTTAAAATACAATGCAATCTCTCCACTATATTGAATATAGTTTTCATTAAATAACATAATTAAAAAATCTAATAAACGATATAATTACTAGGACTTCAAAAATGATAAAACTGAGGTTTTATGCATTATTTTTCTGGAGAAATCATAGCAGTATAATCGATTTCAAATGAATCGATATATAATTGTTTTTTTTATATGACAACACGATGCTTAAAAAATGTTGTGTTGAATTCAAAATGACAGTTGTCATTCGCTTTGTTTATTTGCATCGTGAGTGTTGTTTTTGTGAGTTTTATGAAGAACACTAGTTTTTTTGTAATGGATTCCGATTCTTTCCTTCATGACGACCCCGACACTTCTATGGACCCCGAACCTTGTCATACCTACGGACACCGAACCTCGCCCTAACGATAACCCCGGCTTGAATGTGGACATGGATCCCGTGTAACCTTCCGGTGATCTGATGACGGATGAAGTGTCAACGCAGCGATGTGTGAATTGTGGAAGCGATTTATTTCAAAGCAGGAGACACAGTCTCACAACCTTCTGGAAGGTTTCCGACTCCCTTCGGTCAACTGCAGTTTATTGCGTGGTAAAATGTGGTAAAAAAACCCGCACTGGGCCCGCGTGGTGGATTACGGCCCACTCCCTCCCTCAGAGAGGAGGCCTGTGTCCCAGCAGTGGGAACATTTATAGGCTGATGATGAAAATACAGAGCAGACATATTAGTAGAAAAACATATTTCGTGTCTATATTATATGAAAATAACACTGAAGGGAGGTCAGCAATAAAACATTATTTCTGCAACTGTATGGTGGGCGGTAGAACAGTAGGTTGCTGTGCACATAATTATGACAATTATTTGGTTTTTAAGTTGGGTAAGATATCAGGAACATATTTATCCACCTGCTCAGTTCCTTGACAATGTTCTCATAACTTATGAATCCGACTAATAAATATACATAATTATAAAAAAAAAACAAGTTTTATTTCATACATAACCTGTTTCAATTAAATGTTAAAAAAAAATCTAAATAAAAATCTTGATACAAAACTAGCTGTAGATCCTCATTCTTACTGATTTGAGCTAATAAATCAATCACATATTATTAGCTGAACTGTTTGTTTAAGAGTGGCCAAAGTCCCATAGAAATTGGACAATTCCCTTTCAATGGAACCATAGCATATTCTTTTTCACTATAATAAAACGGAAAATACCGCACATTGCATTTCTTTGCATAAATGTTTTATATCATTTTTGCTACTGGAGTTAAACATTCCTTTTTTATAATAAAAGTAAGTATCATATTATCATACTCGTGTAAGTCAAATCTATAAAGTTACGTTATTTAGCAGATATCATATTGTATTCCAATATCAAAGTCTTCTCAATTCCTGTTACATTATGCAGAGAAAAATTGAAAAGCCTAATTGTAAAATGAGAAGCCGCGTCAGAACCATTGTCAACGAGGACAAAAAATATGGAAAAACTTCCCCGGAGACTTCAGAAAATAAGTAGAAAAGTCGTTGCTTCATTTTAAACGTAACTTCACTTTTTTCCCCTTCTGTGTCTTTTACAAAAGATTTTTTGTAAAAGATATTGAGTTTTAAGGATCTGTCACTCATTTATTAGAAAAAATAACTTTTGTTACTATACCTACCAGTATCTGTATTTTAAATTTAATTATTGTAAAACGTGTATTTATGTTGTACCTATAAGTACAGAATTTTTTAATCATTTCGAAACACGACTTTGTAAACCGATTTATGAAACTATAGCTTTTTCATTCTTCATTTTAAACTAATTTCTGCCTATATAACTTATTTATTGATGGAACAGTTAATAATTTTCGACCTGTAAAATCGAATCAAAACGACAGTCGACCTAACTCCACAACCCACACTAAGTAATTAACAAAAAAAAAATACCTTAACACACAAAAACCACACACTATTCAATACCCCGACCCTGTAATCGAACCGCGACCGACCGTCCTCTAACCGCGACACCGCGGGGCTCACCACAGCTGTCACTTAATAATTTAATTGTGCATTTCCCCCCTTTTTCACGGCGGCGGCGCTTGGTGGCCGATTCTCTATTATTATGTCGTAGCTATGTGTAGGTGGTAATTTTTTGCTGTGTGAATATTTGATAGCTGAATGGGTAGTGATTTATTCTATATTCCGATTTAGTTTTGTGTTTTTGGATTGACGCATTAAGAGCGCGTATTCTGAATGTTGGCAACGTCGCAAATACAAGTTTTGATTAATTTACCATTGTTACTGTATGGAAATAAGAAACATCGCTCTGTAGTCCACTACAAAATTGATTAAGGAATGCAATAATTAATATCATAACACCGAATAAATAGTTTTAGATGTAAAAAAAAGTATTTGGAAACTTTACAAATGCTTTTTTTACACCTGAAACGGTTACAACATCAAATTCAGTGTTTTAATTGCATAACTAATTAATTAATTTTTTTAGTGCACTACAGAGCCATATTTCTTATTTTCATACAATAAACCAAATTAATTAAAACTTGTAAATATTTGATTTGACACTATTTGCGACGTTTCTTTTAACCGTATGATGCTAGTAACCATAGTCGCAGCCATAGTGCACCAAATCGATATGTTGTGCCCTCGTGGGCCTACTTTGATGAAGTTATAAAATAAACAAAGTCATTTAAATCTGTCTACATACACGCAATACTTGCAGAAAATTGTATATTTTACCGGTTAAACCCGACTACAGGACAAACTAGTTTGGCCTAGTTTGGCTAAAGTAGTTCTTTGCGAGCTCGGGACTTGCTAGCACCCCGACTCGGACAATTTAGGTAAGAAGAGTCCATCTTCTTCGTGATTATTTTTTCTAAACCACACGGAAGAAGGAGCCCCGCAAAGGGGCTCCGGCGACTTGCTCCTGTGAAGGAAGAACTAGTTTAGCCTAGGCCAAACTAGTTTGTCCTGAAATCGGGTTTGGCCGGTAACATATAAATAATAATTTAATTCTTTCTTTTTCAGAGTCGGTCGAAACCTCGAACGTGTGCGAAGCCGGGCGGTAAAAAGGTAAAAGTCATTTTTTTTTCGTAATTTTTATTTAGTGATAGGCTCGCGTTATTATGTAAGTAAAGATGTCAATGTATTAAGTAATGTTCTAGAAATACCTATATTTTATCGTCATCTTCCTAGCCTGTTCCTATGTTATTTGGACACATAAATAGTTAAATACTAGAAGACTGTGTTTTTTTTAATTAATTCAAAATTAAGTCTTTCAGAAATTTTGACCACTAAAATTTTCAGAAAACTAGAACAACATATGAGTACCAACACAACAATAAGATACCACTTTATTTATTTAGTGCTGAACTGTAATGGGCCTAAAGTAACACTTTAGGGTTTACAACCCAAATAAACCAAAACTAATTCAACATAGTTGCCTAAAGCCCTTAATATAAATGGATCACCTTCTGATTCCTTAGCCGCTACCCCTTCGTTGTATGTACTCACTCTACCAGAAATCCAATCAAAAAACTTATATTTTTCACATAAGTTTAGAATTGAAAACAAGTTGAAAAAGAAAATGGATTTTATTCTGCCTCCAGAAAACATTATTTTACTTTTAATCTTTATTTAGAAAGAGTTTTAGGTATTCTTGAATAATTACTTTTCGGCGAGTAGTTTTAATTTATATGTACTTACTATCTTTTGTGAGAAAATATTTAAGAAACAAAAATATGTATTTTTTTTATTCTATCAGGAAAGAAAACGACGGATTTTCTTGAAATTATTATAATTTCAACGTCGAAAGATGTTAAAAGTTCGAATGGAAAACAGAAATTAACATTCATTCCCAACCGCCGCGCCGATGAAAAAAACTTGTCAAAAAGTTTGCAAAAATGAAAACTTCTGGACATTTCAAAACTAAAATAAATAATGACAAACAAAATCATACACACCTAGTCTCTCGCTCCTCCAGGACCACACACGTAAACTAAAATACAGTAACTGACAATTTATCGGTGCGGTCTCTTCAACGGCTCAGTGCTTACTGGCAATAACTCCAGGATTTCGCGACAGCCGCCCAGCAGTGTAGGCGGGGCCACAGCTGGGCGTGACTGGAAACCCGCAAATCAGCTTCGTTTCAACTTCTTTTCTTCCCACGCCAAGAAGCTTTGGTCAGCTGTAAGTGGGCAATACAGATGGTAGTTACCGCGTTCTTAAGTTGGTACGAAGCTAGTATGTTTGTTGGGTATGTAAAATAGGATGATAGAAGGAGATAAGTTGATCTCTTTGCTTTTTAGTGGGAAAATAATTGTCGTTCTAAGATTTGTAACGGGTTTCAAATTACAGGTGTAAAAAAAGAAAGAAGTGCTAGTAGTCACTCTCATCTATTTAATTACTATTTAGTACTAAATCATACGAGTATCTGGGAAACTTTTGATTGCGAAGTTAATGAAGATCAAACTTCGATCATTTAATTAAACTTAATTTTTTTAAGAACCTATTTAATGGCACTAACAATACACCTTTAGAGTTTTAGATTTTTTAGTTTTGTTCATTTTTTTTGTTTTTTTTTTTTGCAACATGCGCAATCGTTTTTCTCACCTCTGATAAAGTCAGTCAAATCTTTGCATGACGGTCGAGGCTCTGATTGCTTTCGAATATTATGATTCTAAATGATTTCGTGTTGCTCATGTCTAAATAAATACAACTTTTCGAAGCTATTCGAGAACGTGCTTTCAAATTATTTTTCTCCGTACTTTGACGCATAACTCTGTTGCACTATGTTTTGAACGTTGCATTTCTCCTTACCGTTTGGTAAACAGTTTTTCTCAACAAAAATAACAGTCGGATGTTGGGGTGCCTTTCCACCGGAGATGTGCTATGTAGCTGAGCTACGAAACTGTGTGAGCGTTTTTCCACTGAAGCAACGCTATGTAGCTGTGCGAGCTAGATGTGCTATGAAGATGCGTAGCTGTGCTACGAAGATGCGTAGCTGCGCTACGAAGATGCGTAGCTGCGCTACGAAGATGCGCAGCTCCAGCTACGCGATGTATCGATAGTAGGGAAGACAAACCATAGCACGTAGGGTTGCCAACCCTACTATATAATATAGTATCCTACTATTTTAAGGGATCAAATATTATATTTCTAAAAAATATATAGGTATAGTAGGCGAAACTACTATATTTTGCGTAAAGCAGAACGCAGCCTTAACTAAAGCCCGCTCTGGGGGTCTACCGCGAAACATTACGCAAGCAATCGCGACGATGGCAGCCAAGAGTAGCAAAAAATATTCATTTAAAAAATAAATTACCAAGAGAGATCTCCGGCCACCGTAGGCGCAGGCATGCGGGCGGCGAGTAATGGGCGACTCGCTGTCCGACCATGAACCATGCCCGGGTCGACGGAGCGTTGTGTTCCACGCACACCTCAAAGAGTGTCAGCATAATTGTCGGAGCCCCCCTTTAGAGGGCCAAAGCCTACCGGGGTCGCGGGACTTACCGAATTACCGTGACCCTGGAACGTAAAGGGCTATTGAAGGACACCGTGGATTTTAGTCAGTACGAGTCTGACAGTCACTCCCGCTCTGCCCTGGGTGGGAGGACACATTTGATGATTTCACCATTATAAAAAAAAGTGGCCAAGTGCGAGTTGGACTCGCCCATGAAGGGTTCCGTAGTAGCAAGCATAGATTAGGGATATAATAATTATATTGAGATTATTAACTGATATACTTACTTGATGATTTTAGTTTTAATATTCTCTTTGGAAGTTACTGGCGGGGGGACACATTTTAACACTTTGGAAGTGTCTCTCGCGCAAACTGTTCAGTTTAGAAAAAAAATATTAGTAACCTCAATATCAATTTTATAGACCTATCCATAGATACACGTATGGGTTTTGTGAATATTTTTTTTGAGTTTCAATTCTAAGTACCCCAAAATTTGTTTATTTTTGTGTAAAAATCCTAATGCGGTTCACATAATACATCTACTTACCAAGTTTCAACATGATAGCTCTCATACTTTCGAAGAAAAGTGGCTGTGACATACGGACGGACAGACAGACAGACATGACGAATCTATAAGGGTTCCGTTTTTGTCAATTGGCTACGGAACCCTAAAAAATCTATAGTAGTTCATAAAAATAATTATATCGTGGATTAGGTACGTACTCCTATCAATCATTTTTCTGTCTCTCACTTAAATATTAAGCGGCCCTAGAACGCAAAGAAAATTGAAGGAACAGGGTGATTTTTAGTTTATAAAATATGTCTGACAGTCTTTTCCGCTCTTCACAGCTTGGGCCCGCCAAGCTGTGAAGAAATTTGATAGTTTTCCACCCCTAAAACATAAAATAAGAAAGGTTTACTGCCAACCAAACTGATTGGTTGAAAAAGTCAGGAGACCGTAGGCTGTGACGTTACTTGGGGAGGCCTTGCAACTGCAATAAGCTAAAATAATTATGATGACTGCCAACTGGCGTGCTTGTATGACCAGATGTATAAATGAAGATGAGGCGACTAGGGGTGTGTACCTAAGTATCGTAGCAGCACGCGTAGCAAGACCACCGTAGAAACGAGTTAAATCGACGGGAGAATCGACAAACTGACAGATTGAAGAAAAATCTCTATCGTCCTGACCATGGCGATGTTCGTCACGTAGAAAAGAAATGTTTCTTCTCTACGATAGAAACAAGTCTACAACGTCAAGCATGTCGACAATATTTTCTCTACTTTTGACACTTGGGGAAGACACATTTCTTCTCTACAAGAGAAACTTGTCTACATCATTTATTTTATTTTATTATAGCTGTGCCCGCGACTTCGTTCGCGTGGATGTCGGAACTTAACAATATATTTTTTAGTGCAACATTGGCTGTAAACCATCATTCTGGAGCATACATAAATATGCGTACGTAAATCATCAAATGAGTCCTCCCACCCAGGGCAGGGTAAGAGGGACTGTCAATCTACGGTGTCCTATAAATCCTATAATAGGCCTTTACGTTCCGGGGTCAAGGTAATTCGATAGTTCCGCGACCCCGGCAGGCTTTGGCCTTCTAAGGGGGGGCCCGTCATTGTGATGACACATTGAGGCGCGTGTTGAACACAACGCGCCGTCGACCCAGGCATACTCGCCGCCCGCATGCTCGTGCAAGAGAAAAATCTACGTTTAAACGCCTCTGGGACCTGAGTAGTATGGGCGGACTCCGGAGCCTGCCCGTTCCTGCCTTTACCGGCGCTGGCAGCCCCAGGACGTAAGCAGACATGGGCGAAAGTCATTCTTTCAAGGAAACAGGTCGTACCTATGCGTGACCCATCGTATCCCATCGTATTCCATCGTATTCCATCGTATCCCATCGTGTCCCGTCGTATCCCATCGTATCCATCGTATCCCATCGTATCCCATCGTGTCCCATCGTGTCCCATCGTATCCCATCGTATCCCATCGTATCCCATAGTATCCCATCGTATCCCATCGTATCCCATCGCATCTCATCGTGTCCCATCCTATCCCATCCTATCCCATCCTATCCCATCCTATCCCATCCTATCCCATCCTATCCCATCCTATCCCATCCTATCCCATCCTATCCCATCCTATCCCATCCTATCCCATCCTATCCCATCCTATCCCATCCTATCCCATCCTATCCCATCCTATCCCATCCTATCCCATCCTATCCCATCCTATCCCATCCTATCCCATCCTATCCCATCCTATCCCATCCTATCCCATCCTATCCCATCCTATCCCATCCTATCCCATCCTATCCCATCCTATCCCATCCTATCCCATCCTATCCCATCCTATCCCATCCTATCCCATCCTATCCCATCCTATCCCATCCTATCCCATCCTATCCCATCCTATCCCATCCTATCCCATCCTATCCCATCCTATCCCATCCTATCCCATCCTATCCCATCCTATCCCATCCTATCCCATCCTATCCCATCCTATCCCATCCTATCCCATCCTATCCCATCCTATCCCATCCTATCCCATCCTATCCCATCCTATCCCATCCTATCCCATCCTATCCCATCCTATCCCATCCTATCCCATCCTATCCCATCCTATCCCATCCTATCCCATCCTATCCCATCCTATCCCATCCTATCCCATCCTATCCTACAAATCGCTTTAATTAATTTACATTTTTTGTTTGTAAGGTGTAAACTGATTACGATGAAATAAAAAACATAATGTCACTTCAATTTAACACCTCTACTCCTGGTTTTTTTTTTAACGCCATCTACCGTGTTATCGTTGATTTAGATGAATTATTTGAATCTGTAGTTTTTCTATTCGAAGCTAGATCGCGCTACTGAACTGCGCGTCTCGGTGTGAATTGACCGTAATATTTTACTTCTGAATCACTTTAAATTCAAATATCTTTTGATAGACTGAACCGATTGCAATGAAACAAAAACTAAATGTTACTTCAAGTTACGCTAAATCGTTGTGTATAAAAGTTATCTACATTGATTTCGTACATTTTACGTGATGCCCGAATAACCAAACATACAAACAGATAAACAGACAAACAGACAAACAGACAAAAATTCTAAAAACGCTGGAAATGGGTTCTATTGGTTGTCCTTTAACACCCTGGCTATATTTTTTTTTTTTTTTTTAATGTACAAAAACTTCTTTTCTACAGTTTTAAACGGGATAAATGTATAGATTTTTGGAGAACTTACAGCTAGACAGACACAGTAGTATGGACAATAACAACAATATGGCCAATTACAAGTTTTCACAAATAGCTAATCTAACATTAAACTGAAAGAAATTAAAATAAAAAAAAATAATTTAAAGAAAAACAAAAAACCTGACTGCGTAAAAACTAATTTTGAAAAATACGTGAAAAAGTTATCTTTTATAAAAACTAAAAAGAAAGAAACAAGCCCAACAGAACAGCAGGAAGAAGCAGAACAGAACGACTCACAGTCGGGGCCCATCCAAATTTTACCAATCAAATCTTCCCAAGGGTCCCCGACTTGGGGTGCTAAGACAGGAAACCTCCACGTGCGCCCGTGGACTGGAGTTCCCTCTCGGATACGTCCGGGGGGAAGACCAGTTTTTCGGGCCGGTGCACCCTGGGATGCGGGCAAAAACTCTCCTTAGGCACTGTGTGCCTAAGGGGTTTCTTTGCCCGTATGCAAATAGCCTGTCGGGTGGACGCTCCAACGCGTGTCCCTCTGAACAGCAGAGGGCACAGCGGCGGAGCGGGCTTGCGGACGGTGAGTAATGGGTATGCTCGCCGTCCGACCAAGGACCAAGCCCGGGTCGGTGGCGCGTCGTGTTTCACGCGTCACCGACGGGGTCCCTTATGGGGCCAAATGCCTGCCGGGGTCGCGGATTTTTTCTTAATCCAGGATACCGTGGCCCCGGAACGTAAAGGGCATCCGACGGAACACGGGTGGATTTTAGTCAGTAAGAGTCTGACAGTCCCTCCCGCCCCACCCAGGGCGGAAGGACTCATTTGATGATTTTGCCACCCTAAAAAAAAAAAAAAAAAAAAAGGGTCCCCGACTTCCGGGCAATCGCGGCGGTAAGACCCCTCTTTGAGGAGTGGCTGGAAAGGCGTCACGGCGTCCTGACCTACCGCATGACGCAGGTCCTCACCGGACACGGAAGTTTCGGGAGGTTCCTGTGTCTGGTAAGGAGGGAAGAGACCTCTCGCGCCCGGCATTGGTCGAGGCTATGCTGCGGGGCGAGATGGAGTGGGAAGCGGTCGCCTCTTTCTGCGAAGCAGTTATGCTCCTGAAGGAGGAGGCGGGCCGCGTGAGGGAGAGTACAGTGTCCTCCCTCCACCCCAACCGCAGTGGTAGACGCCCACGGCGTCGGACGTCGGCAGACGATCTCCGGCCACCGTAGGCGCGGGCATGCGGGCAGCGAGTAAAGGGCAACTCGCCGCCCGACCATGGACCATGCCCAGGTCGACGGCGCGTTGTGTTCCACGCGCGTCAAGGAGTGTCAGCATGATGACGGGGCCCCCCCAAAAAAGCAACTCAGGAACATCACTGGATCCGTTTGCAATCTTGACTAGAAAGGCTAAATTGGCAATTTTTCTACGTTCATATAAACCTAAATTTATGACCTAGACAAGATTATTTTTATAATATTCTTGGTGTTTATTGGAGAGAGAGAGACAGACAGAGCAAATTTGGCTATATCAGTCACACCATAGATGTTCTCAATAGCCAGATCCAAGTTACTGTGGCCAAAATCGATCGGAATCTTGTACACAATATGTTTTCGACCTATTTTCATTCAGCTATTTGCCTGAATATTCATGCAGAGCGAAAACTTTTACACTGACGTAAGTTTATGATTGCTTTCAAAACTTCTTAGGCGCTGGCCACACAGAAAAGATGTAAACGGGGCGGAGACATTTGTCTCTAAAGCGTCCCTTTCATACGAAATGTATAGAAGCGTCGCGACGCAAAACATACGGAAGAGTCGCGTCGCGGGCGCAACGCTCATACATCTGCGCCTGTCCGCGACGCGTCCTCACCTTACGTCTTCTGCCTGGCATGCGCCGTAGGCACAGTCGGTCTGAAATGTTACTATCTGGACAAACAGGTAAGGCAACTTCAAAAGCAGTCTCTATGCTGGGACACACAGGCAAGGCCATTTTTGCCATTGGTCTCTAGGCAAGTGCTCAGGCATTACGATCCAATGGGAGCCTAGATACCTAGCATGAATGTACCTAGCTACCTGTTGGTGGGGAGGGAGGGTCTGATCCACCTAATAGCGGTCCACCCCGCGCAACATCATCGCAGGCTATCTGCAACCTGCGATGCGATCCCACTGGCAGTGCCGCTGGCAGGCCTCACCAGAGCCGCCTAACTCTCGACTACTTATGTCAGATTCTGGCGCCAACCAGTTTTACTAAGATATCCATAGGATACGCAGAAGTTCCGGTACCTAATGGGTGAGGTCGCTCCATCTTAGGTCTCATCTTTGCAAACACAAACACGCATTGTAAGGAAAATAAGATGAGTACTAGGTACCCATCTGTACGAGATTAGAATGGCTCTTAAACAGCTAAAGAATAACAAAGCGCCGCGCGCCGGGTGAAGACGGAATCACAACAGAACTTCTGAGAGCGGGTGGAAAACCGGTACTTCTGGTCCTCCAGAAGTTATTTAATTCCGTCATACTCGAAGGTACTACGCCAGAAGCATGGCACAGGAGTGTGGTTGTTCTTTTCTTCAAAAAGGGTGACAACACCGTGTTGAAGAACTACAGGCCAATCTCTTCTGAGCCATGTATACAAGCTGTTCTCAAGAGTCATTACGAACCGTCTCGAACGCAGGTTTGATGACTTCCAGCCTCCCGAACAAGCCGGTTTCCGAAAAGGTTTTAGTACTATAGACTACATACACACGCTCCGCCAGATTATACAGAAGACAGAGGAGTATAATCGGCCATTATGTTTAGCGTTTGTGGACTATGAAAAGGCCTTCGATTCAATCGAAACCTGGGCAGTATTGCAGTCCCTCCAACGATGTCATATCGACTATAGGTATATCGAAGTGTTGAAGTGTTTGTATAGAAACGCCACCATGTCCATCCGACTTCAGGAAGAGAGCACGAAACCAATCCAATTACAGAAAGGCGTGAGACAGGGAGACGTTATTTCTCCGAAACTGTTCACGAACGCGTTGGAGGACGTTTTCAAGCTCTTGGAATGGAACGGATTCGGCATCAACCTCAATGGCGAATACATCACTCACCTTCGTTTTGCCGATGTCATCATGGCAGAATCGTTGGAGCACCTCAATGCTATGCTCAGCGACCTCAGTATCGTTTCCCAACGGGTCGGCCTTAAAATGAACATGGACAAGACGAAAGTCATGTCGAATGTCCATGTGGCACCCGTACCGGTTGTTGTTGGGAATAATACTCTCGAAGTTGTAGACCATTACACTTACCTTGGACAGATTGTTCAGTTCGGTAGGTCCAACTTCGAGAAAGAGGTCGCCCGAAGAATCCAACTCGGATGGGCAGCGTTTGGGAAGCTACGTGATGTCTTCTCATCGAGAATCCCACAGTGTCTCAAGATAAGGGTGTTTAACCAGTGTATATTGCCAGTGATGACATATGGCTCTGAAACGTGGTCTCTGACTGCTGGCGTTTTAGAGAGACTAAGAGTCACTCAACGAGCGATGGAAAGAGCTATGCTCGGAGTTTCTTAGCGGGATAGAATCCGGAACATGGATATTCGGCGAAGAACTAGAGTCACCGACATAGCCTCGTAAAATTTGCAAGTTGAACTGGCAATGGGCAGGCCACATCGCTCGTAGAACTGACAACCGATGGGGAAGAAAAGTTCTCGAGTGGCGACCACGGACCGGAAGACGCAGCGTAGGCAGGCCTCCCACTAGGTGGACCGACGACATCGTGAGGGTCGCGGGCAACCGCAAGTGGCGAATTGTCGTTCGGCGTGGCGGTCTAAGGGGGAGGCCTATGTTCAGCAGTGGACGTCTTCCGGCTGATGATGATGATGATGACTAGGTACCAGTTTCTTCTAACATAATCTGTCCGAGTTGGGGTGCCCCCAATCCCAGCTCGCTACGCTCGCTTTTGCATCCTAAGTTTTCCGTACCTTGATTAGTGTATTATTAACGTATTTAGGTACCATGGTTTATTTTAATTAATTGATAAAATTGAATTGACTTTTTTATAATTCCTGGGACACTTTTTTGCTTGCTACACCGTTCTCACATGGTTCTCACATAATGTTCCATCTAAAGATGAATGATAAGGTTCTGTAATAATTCTAAATCGTCAAAAAAAACGTCACGAGAGTGTCGTCCATGGAGTTTCTTGCCCGTTCTTCTCCATAGTGACAATAGAGATCTACTCCTTGGAATGGGCATCCTACGTATGTATAAGTACGGTTGTACGGTGCTTTCACAGTTTTATGTCTTGTGACTGGGACTGTAGCACCGCACCATAATTATTTTAAATTATAGTTTTAATTTTAGTCTTTTAACAATTCAAAAGTGCCTGTAATGGCCTACCTACTTGAAATTATAAATGCTTTGATTTTGCTTTGCTCAAAATTTTTGCTCGGCAGCAAAGTGGAAACGCGGCTTAACAGTACCGAAATAATGGAACAATCAGGATCGGAATAATGATAATTGTCCCGTTTTTAGCCATTACAAATAATTTAAAATTTGTTTTTGCTTTTTTTAAATTATACTTCATTATGTTTCCCAAATATCTATTATTTATTAAGAATAAACAAAAATGCTTCAATCAGAGCCCTCTATTGCCCTATTTTTGTTACCTTTTGTAATAATAGACAACCAAAGAGGGTTTCTACTCGATGCGTCATATTCACTTCCCGCTGTGTGAACACGCTGAGTAAAATTAGAACGCGCGCAATCAATAAGTTCATAAAACATTTGTTGTAGATGGCGACACTTTGTTCTTCTGCGCAGCCATGCTAACAACATTTATTGGAATAAAATATATCACGACACAAAATTACAAGGTTTTATTCTTTGTAGAGCTTACTATTTTAAAGCTTTAAGTTTTGTGGCATGAGTTTCTTTTTTTATGCATAAAATAAATTGCTGGTAATTATCATGACCACATAACAGTACTCTGTCAAAGCGTCAAACAAGCTTCGCGTTTGGTATCAATGGGGCCGGCGCTGTACACCGCCATCTTACGTCCACCGTGTCAACTTGTGTTGAATTTAGTGCAGTAATTTTGTGTTTGATTGTGACGAGAGCAAGTTAACGAAATACAAACTATTCCGTTTGGCCGATATCGGTAAGTTTCATGAATAAAACACTTCATTATGTGGCGGAAAATTCAAGTAAAATGTTTAATTTGAAACGCGATAGTGAAACTGGGTGTATAGCATCGTTCCGATCAAACTTACGACGCTATTATGATGGCAAAGGTTTTCTGGATCAATAGTTGCCGCATTTAATCGCGCGATAGTTTGTTGATGCTTATATTTAATGGTGATGTACTTCTGTTTCAGCGCCCGGTATGCTGCATACAGTTATTATTATGGCCAGATAAACCGCAAAAATGTCAGACGTGAAGCAAGTGAAAGTTGACAACTGGGGAATATATTTCCTCCAAAGGCTGAAGCACTTTTTTAATCGAACAGACTACTGTGACCTGACCCTTCAGTTTCAAGACAATGCCCAGCTGAAAGTACACCGACTAGTGCTCAGTGCATGTACTGAGTACTTCGAATTACTGGAACGAACATGTGAAATGTATGAAGACTGCCTCGTGATGCCAGACGACTTGCAGGCGGACGTGGTCGTGCCGATTGTGAACTTCATGTACACGGGACATTTAGAGTTCAAGATGGATTTACTAGAACGATTGTATCAAACATCTCAGATTCTCAACATGCCCGTGTTATCGAAACTTCTTGAGTCACACCGCAACTTGGCGCCTAAAGCTCCCATGCACACTGCACATACTTACAGTGCGCCTAAAAGAGTAAATAATACTAAGCCAAGTGCCTCAAGTGAAGCCAAAACTGTGAAGACAATTACCTCTTCTGCAGGCTCTAGTAATAAACGCTCCTACAGCAAAGCATTTGAGAAAAATCTGAATAATATAGTGTACAGAGATAAAAAGACTTATCAAACTGTTTCTCAAACTGAAAATGTCAATAACAGTGCATATCGTCCTCCATCTCCAATATCAAAAGCCCCTTTTACTTCTCAAAAATTGGTCATCGGTGAACCACGGCCAACAAGATATGAAGTACCAGAAGAATTAGATACTGACAATATCTTTGACAATTCATTTTGTAGTATATCATATACTTCCCAGCCTTTAATGGTCCATCCTGATACTGTCAAGCGCTACAAAGCTAAACGAAGCAATGTATTCAGTGAAGCATCAGGCTCAAAGAAAATGTCTGGTTTGTCAACAATTGATATTGTTGAATGTAAAAGAATATCAAGTAAATTAACTAAGGCAGATAATTTATTTGATGATAGCAATGCTGACCATAGTTTCCATGAAGAGGCTGATTTGTTTAATACATCCTATATAAACAGTGACAAGGATACAAACCAGCTTTTTGACCAGATCTTGGATTCTAATGATGGAAGTGGTGCTCCCAAAGTAACAATAGAATCAAAGGATAGTAAAGCTGCTTCCAACCTAGACCATGCAAGGATAATAAGTGAAGTCCTAAAGAAGTATCCTCATTTAGTTAAAAGCAATAAAAACATAAAATTGAAGATTCTGGATCCAGTTCCCAGTAAAGGTAGAAAACAGCAAAAACAAGCACCTCCTGCATATGTAGATACTAAACCACCATTGAAATTAAAAACAGAAGTAGATGATTTCACATATGAAACTGATGTCATAGATTCCAAGCAAGCGGCAAAACTTATTGCAATGGGTGCGGATAATACTAAAGGTCCTTGGATATGTTTAATATGTGGTACACCAGGAAAAGCTCTCCATTTCAATTCGTATTACAAATTCCGCCGTCATTTAGTTGAAGTGCACAATGAGAAACCAGTGTCTAACAAATGTGAATACTGTGGCCTTAGGTCTTTGAAAAGAAACTATCTAATGCACCACCTTTATGCTCAACATGGTGTACAACCACCACCACAATTCCAGTTCCCTAAATGTAACAAGTGTTCTTATATTGCGTTAACTGATGCACTGCTTACTAAACACAAACTAGGCCATAAAGATATGAAAAACTTTCGCTGTAATGTTTGTTCTACAGCATTTGCTTCCTCTAGTGAATTACTACAACACATACAAAGCACAGGACACAAGTACACTTCTGAAAAGGAAAATAATTTGCAATGCCCCTATTGCATGAAAGTGTTCTTACGAGAGGTAAACCTTTATACACACATAAAAACGCATCACAAAGAAGAAGCAAAAACTGACTGTATCATAGACGATTCAGATGATGAAAAGGAAGTTATAGTTGGAAAACCAAGAGCTGCTACTACTGCTGCTGCTGCTAGAGCTCCTGTCAAGTTTGAGCCCAGTACAAGCTATGACAATGAGTATGTAGAGATGGATTCACAGTATCCAATCCTACAAAGATCACAGGTTGACAAACAAATTCCAGTAAGAAGGCAAAATAATGCAAAGCAAAAGATTTTAAATCCTGGCTTTGAGACTCCAAAACCAGCACCAAAGGCCAAACCACCCAGTAAGAATGTCAATCAGACTTCATCTGTACACCAAGATTATTTCCAGGATATTAAAATGCCAATTGAATCATTATCCAATAATCAGGAAGAAGAAATTGTGTTAATAGATAACAATGAATACATCATGAAAGATCATCAACTTATTCCTAGAAAGCAGAAGTCAAATGCCAGAGACTATATCATTTCAGATATGGTTGCACCAGATTCTTTAGGGGCAATTCAACCTTCCACATCTGTGGAATACGCTCATATTCATAATACAAACATTGAAGAAAATGTGCAGCAGCAATCCAGTATGGTTATAAAGAAATCCACAAACCTAAATCAACCAATACAAATTGTGGTATCAAATGAAGAAGAATACAAAGCTTTGATGGCTTCAAACCATCCCATTATATTTGATGATGGTAGCACAAACAAGACCCTAACTGTATTGACGGCACCACACCAGAATCAAGAATTAGAGACAACTGCATTGGACTTGGACAATACTCAAGGTAATGAGATGATGATCCTACCAAATGAGTATCCCCTGAATGTCAGTGAAGGTGTAACTACTGAAAATTCGAACATTGTTGTTGTATACAGTCACCCTGTAGATGAACAAAATAAACAATACCAGATTATAAGTACTGGAGGTCTAGGAGCACAGTTTGTACAGTCTTCTGCAATTATAACACAAAATTATGGAACTGTGACCACCTCAACGCCAGCAATGAATACACATTGTATAGAATCTCAAGGGGACCAAACTTGGCAAAACAATATTCAAAGTTTAGATGGGCAACAAATACAGTTACCTCCACACACTGTAATGATAAATTCTAATCAAGTTATAACTGGGCCAATTTATAGTGCTACAGGCAATAATTTAGATGAACTTTCAGAGGTACATTTGGTACCTGAACCTCAGAAAGAGCTATCTCCAGAACCTGATATTACAATAAATCAACCAGATGTAACAATTGAACAAATTAATCAACCTATTGAACATGAGGCTATAGAAGATGTCTCAGGCATGGGTTTAATTGAAAAACAAACTAGTACAATAACTGTAAATGAGACTATTGATACTGTAACTCAAGATAAATCAACCCCTGACATCCTATCTAGCCATGAAAACATTGTTGAGCCAATAAAAATGCAAAATATGCTAGACCAACCGCAAGCCTCAGAACATGCAATGGAACAACCAATTACAACAGAAAATGAACTAGAACACCCAATGAGCGCAGAAAATGTAATAGAACAACAAATGGAAACAGATAATACATTAGACCAACCAACAACTGAAACAGAAGTTGTATTAAACCAACCAATGGAAACAGAAAACATTACAGACCAATCAATTGAAACAGAATATGTCTTAGAACAACCACTAATAACAGAAAATGCTATGGTAATGGAACAACCCATGGAAAATGTAATGGGCCAAACAAATGTTGATATGATGGAACAATCAGAAACGGAAAATATAATGGAAGAAGTACATATGGAAAATATGATACAACAAAATGTAAAAACAGGAATTGAAGTAGAACAACCAGTTGAAACAGGAATTGAAGTAGAACAACCAGTCGAAACAGAAACTCCTATGGAACAGCCAGAGCAGTTGGAAAACATAATGGATCAACCAGCAGAGTTAGAAAATGTTACAGAAGAACCAATTGAAAGAGAAAATGTATTAGAACAACCAATTGAAAAAGAATGTTTAATAGAATCATCTCTTGCCGAAAACATGGACAATGAGCAAGAACAGACTGTAGATACTATAAACAAAATCTCACAATTAGACAAACCCGAGAATGACACAACAGAAGACCAACCAGAATCACAAGCATATGATGATATAGTTGACATAAACCAAGCTAATAATGAAGAACCTGTATGTCCTAACGTATCTCAGAAAAAGATCAAAAAATTAACTTTAGATTGGTCTGATGATGAATATGATGTTGCAGAGGATAGTAATAGAATTACTAAAGTTATTTCAACTGAAGACTCCCAAAATCAACCTCCAGTTGAAGAAATAGCAGAAGTTGAAGAGTCAATAGAAAACATTCAACAAGAAATGCAAAAACAAATGGCTGCTCAACTTGAAACAGAGGCAGGTGATTCAGAAGCTGCTGCTGAAGTAGAGGCGGCTGCTGATGTCGAAACTGAAGAAAGTGTTATTTCTTCACAAGAAGACACATCAAGCCAAGAATTGCAACTGCCACCATTGGTAGATTCACCCATCCATACTGCTTTACCTAATCCAATAGTACAACATAAAATATCATCCCTTTTAAATGATTGGGAGGACAATGATTCCCAAGAGGAATTGATTGGTGTTACTGAAAATATTGTTGAGCCAACAACAGATGAGCCAATAAAAGATTTTAGTTGTTCACCAGAAAATACAGCAGAAATCCCAAAAAACGACAATATCAAAAGCTTGGTTAGTGACTGGGATGATGATGAAGAAGAAATCAAAGAATAAATTTACAAGCTCATAGTCATAGACATTCTGATGACTTAGGAGTTTGGGATTGTACTACCCATCAATTTGTCATGATGCTGACGTTTTCAGGCAATATTATATAGGTGAACAAACATATTATTTTATCTATGTATACTAGTAGTTATATAACCTGCAGTTATATTTAAATAGTTAGGCATTAGTAGCACTACTAGATTTTAAGTAATTATAGTTTTATTATATCATGTAAAAAAATCAAGGAATACCTACTTGGGATCAGCAGTGTAAAAGTAAATACTCTTTTTATATAGAATTGTTTTAAAAACAATTAAGAATACCCCTGTAACATGTGCTGTTAAAACCTCTTACGTAGTGAGGTATAATTATTATGGTAAATAAAAATGGCCTGTCTTTTTACTATATCCATACAGAATGCATTACACAAATAGTACTTTTCTTCTATACCTACATGTTTGTAAAATTACTGTTTTAGTATTAAATTATGGAAACGATACTGATTATGTAGAATTATAGATACATAATGAAATAAATGGGTTGATAAATAATTCATGTTTTTAATTTGAAATCCCTCAAATAAAACAACATTTCATAGAAAAATACCATTTTTACTAGATTTTTAACAATGCAGTTGCTAAAATCGACAAATGATACAATGATTATAGTTATAATCACATTTTTAGTGTGCAAGATTACATGGCAAGAGTATAACATTGGCCTTTCATATACTGTAGTTGTGTCATAATTATGTAAACATTTAGACCACATTATAAACATACATGATAGTACTTTTGAATCAAACATAATAAGAAGAATATAATTAGGAAAGAATAACATGGACAACTTAAGTACTTTTATTTCTATAAGAAAAAATCAAGAAAAAGAAGTTGCATAAAAACATAGATACAAAAAATAATATTGCTATAGTTTGATTATTAATTCGAGTCAGTAAAATGACAAGTGCAACTGTCACTGATACATACAAAATGAAACAAACCAGGAACATTGGAAATGTCATTTTACTGACTCGAATTAATAATCGTATTTTAGCTTGCATTACTGTAATGAAATGAGTTTCATCTTTCCAATCATTTTATTTATATGTAGGTAAAGGTACATTTTGTAATAATATAATACAGAAATCTTATATATTATACCTGCCTTCATGGCTGAACATAACAATTGCCAGATAACACACTTTAAAAATTAACACTAGTGATCAGTGATCATAGGCAAACAATTTTATTTTAAACACATCAGTTTAAATACTTTTGAATATTCAACACCATAAATAGCTACAGAGGACAACACAATATAAATGCAATGATAGGCTCAATATCAACATTGAAAAATTACACATTTTCTAATGACAATACATGATTATAATTGGTACTATGTCAAATTAATGCTATGATTTGTTAGGTCATGAAATATGATTATGATCATATTTGGAATAGAAGTAATAATTTATCAGATTACTGGCATACCAATATCCAATACAAGCCATAATACATCAATGTTCTGTTGAGATTACTACATTTACTTGTTATAGTTAGTTTATAAACTTGACAAATTGATTTCACATTAAAAGCTATTTGCAATCTTGACTGAGAATACTTGCAAGAGTGGAAAACACATATATCACAATAATCTACATTCTTTTTCTAATTTTAAACACTACCTAGCTATTCATCACAAAGAATTTCTAATAAAAACTATGATTTTGTGTATTTTTTATAACAGTTAAATGAAGTGCCTGACCACATTAACGACTCATTTGAACCCATCGTAAATAATTAAATTGATACATTAATTTAATTCAAACAGCAAAAAGGTGAATTAGCACAAAGGATATCAAACTGTGCGTTCTTAATATGTATAATAATAATTATGATTATTGATAACAGAACAAAATGAAAGTTATAACATGTTTTAAACTGGTAACTATGCAGATGCAACAACGCTGATTAGAAAATTGTATCAAAATATTAACAAAAACATCTTGTTATGAATAATTTGAAAACTGAACTTGATAAACAACTGTTCCCCTTACTTCTCCAACCAATACAGGAATCACTATTATTGGAAATGTCAATTAACTCATGTTACAATGTATGAATTCAATGAGTTACATAGTCGTATCACATCAATTCTGTATGATTAGCACAATGTCAAATTAACTTCAAAATTTGCCTCAATGGAATAAATGTATTTACAAAATAAATTACAATATTTACATTAAAATAAAGCATTTAAACTATTCGCCTAATCATTGGATATTGAGACTAACACATATTTGACCATATATGCCAGGAAAACAAAGCCTACCAACACAAATAAATTGGTCAAAATATAGTACATGTGGGACTGTTGCTCCGTTATCACGTCACCCTCAGTTGTGTTGGTGGTCTCTGCCTGCAGTATTGCCTCGTTCCTCTGTTTTAGCTGCTGCTCAATCTCCTCAACATAATCCGGGAACAACTCACAAAACATTTTGTTTTTAATATTTGTCTCCAAAGATTCTGCCGCCAAGCAACGCTTCTGGTAATCTGTAGTTTCAACAGAGCCCAACGTTGGTGTCTTCTCTAACATAAAACTTAGTAGACCAGTGAGGATTGTAGATATTGACCATGCTGGGTTCCATGTATCAGGATGGAAGTCCGTGATGCTAAGGCACAGTCGCGTGTTTGTCTTAAACCTTCCATTTGGTGTGATCATGTAAATAGACGGTGGTTTGAATGGAAACTCCCTTGGAAATATGATTTTGCCATGATAATATCCGCCTTCGTACGGACTTTTTTCCGGTCCTTTAACCACATAATGCCATTCTAATATATTTGACGGCACTGGTTCTGCCGTCACATATGGAACGGGGTCATTTTTAAGCCTAAGGTAGTCTTGCTTTAGTCGGCTCGTAGCTCCTGTAACTTTGGTTTTTGCCATGACTTAACACAATAACGATCATAAAATACTTGAGTTTGTATTTAAAATGAATTTCACTGCAGTCATACACTGTTAATTCTTCATTAAAGTCTGTATTTCTTATTTTCTGGTCAATCGGGAGTAAATCGTGAATAAATAAAATAATACGTCAAATGATTTGCAATCAAATACGTCATTTTGATAGAGGTGCACCATAAAGAAGAAGTAACAAATTTAAAAATCGACTAAAATCATGATGCTAACAATTTTCAAATTCTGGAAGTCAAGTTGGTCATACGGGACTCCTTAGAAATTCTTGCCACTCGTAGTAACTCGCCTACACTAAACGAGAGGCATCATAACCCATATAAAATCGACCATGTGCGAGTAGGACCACAGTAGGACTTGCGCACGAAGGTCGCAAGGTTATCGTGTCTGTTGTATGGGAGCCCCCTTAAATATTTGTTTTTTTTTTTAGTATTTGTTGTTAAAGCGACAACAGAAACACATCATCTGTAAACAGATGTAATTAAAATAATTTATATTTTTTGTTAGTGGATGGATGCACTAGTAGTAAAAGATGGCGTCATTATCCTCAACGGATGTTTGGTAAACGAAGAATGACCCCACGATTCATGAGATACAGCCTGGTGTCAGACGGACGGACGATGGAGTTTTCGTAAAGGTAGACGCATATTTATCCGCGCCGAACGCGCCGAAGGAGCGGAGTTTTAGAATTCTGTATAAGAAATCTAAAAATCCTTTCATTCGATTCGGACGATTCGGCGCGGATAAGTGTGCGAGGTTTCATGAGATGATGTCGAGATTTCATATACAGAATTCTAAAATTCGTTTCTTTCGACTCCTTCGGCGCGTTCGGCTCTGATAAATGTGCGTCCACCTTAATAGGGTCTCGTTTAACCCTTCGGGCTGCCTTCGGGTACGAAATCGAAAAATAGCAACGTGTCTAGAAAATTTGAGAAATATAATGAACAGAAGGAAGCCCAGCATGAGTTTTCATGTTTGTGTTACATAAACTGGAACTATGACATGCGACCAGGTGGCGGGCGCGGCGCCCGCGCAGATTGTATGGAAAGAAATTGTCAAATTATGTTTTGGGACTTGTAAATTAAACAGCTTTATACAATAAATGCACAATTAAGTTTTAATTAGAATCATTTCAACGATCACATCATGGCTGTCTTTATGTAAAAGAAGAGCGAGAATAGTGCTGCGCTCACCACTTACTAAAATACACAATAGTGATGTGACCTATTATGTCACAGAAATAGTTCCTCGTTCGTACACTAGAGGCGCTTATTCAGTTTTCCATTTAATAAACGCAGTAAATACTTCAAGGACGCTGGAAATAAAATACAGATTTTTTTGTGGTAGGGCTTCGTATGCCAGATCTTCAGGAACTAACAAGCACAGCTGGCACAGCACAGGGACAATAACTACATAGACACTATAACGGATCAGTAGGTACTTATTCAAGTGTAGTAGAGCTTAGTTTAGCTTAGTTAGCATAGAGCTAGCTGACGTAGTGTTTCATACACGTAAACTAAGATATGTGAACTGACTAAAATATACGATAATAAGTTCGTAGCGTAGTGTGGCCTGCTCAGCCCTTTAACTATAACCATTATGTTGAATGCAATTATTGTAGAGGTAGGCATGTTATTAAAATCAAATAAACAATTCCTAAAATTTTATTAAGTACATAACAAATCTATTTTACATCATCAAGTCATTTTATTAAACAAATTCATTAATAGATAGTCAACAAAACATGATTATAAAATAACATCAACCAATGGCTTCAACATTGGATTCTAAATTGAACTAAGAAAGCTAACAAGGGCGCTTTCCAATGTACAGACGCCTGCACATCAACCCGTATTGTAAATACATCTCATACCTATCCCATAATCCCATATAGGTACCTATTTTCAACCTTATCACAATAGTGGAAGGTTAATGTTCGATTGGTAGAATTTAACAGATTGGGGTAGGTTTACCTGCTGGCGTCTGTACAACAACAACCGAAATAACGAAAATCAACCTTACTGCTAGGACATAAGGGCGCAGTCAATTAAAAATTGTTACCATGGCATGACTTCATAATATCAAAACACGTATGTACAGACGCCAGCACATCAACCTACCTCGAAATGTCAAATTTCTATAATAGATTTTCAACCTTATCACAATATTGGAAGATTAACGTTCGATTGGTAAAATTTTACAGATTGGGGTAGGTTAACCTGCTGGCGTCTGTACTTGTTTTAAACTGCCTTACGCCCGAAATTACTATTGTATCTTTATAATCCTGATACGCGTATCAGGATTTGGATTGAGATACAATTTTAATTAAATCACAAGAAGCCGTCTCAAAGAACACGTTATTTCAACAGCAAAATACATTCAAACACTTGTGAAGTTGTGATTGATTGTTAAGTTTGGTTGACGATTGATTACAAGCATAGATTACGACCGATAAACATTATCAGCCTTACTACAAAAACTTAAACATCTGTTGAACACTTGTCTAAAAAAAGTGTGACTGCAAAACGGACCTTATTTCAACGTCATAATCTGACATTTTTTTAGACAAGTGTTCAACAGACGTTTAAAAGTTTTTGTGGTACGACGGTATTAATTTCCGGCGTTAGTCAGCTATGGACGATAGTGATCACAAGACCGAGACGAGACAACTCAACCACTGCATAAAACGGCCAGCCAATATTGCATTGCATTGCATACACTATTTTGTAGTAAACTAAAACGTTTTATTTTTTCAGGCTGGTGATACATTCAGTTATAAGTAGCATAGTGAAATCTATATTTATCATTGTCTTTTCATAGTTTTCAAAATTAGAGTGAACAGGCTTCTTCTGGGTAAGCTAGGCTCGGTCCATCGTCTACCTTGCTTTGTCACCCCTGAGTGCCCCTGACCTAGACTAAGGTCAAGTCAAGTATAAGCATCGTGCATAAAAAAGTTGAAGTATTTTATCAGGTTTTCTCCAGTTACACCGCAAAGTCACCAAATAACAACTAGGGTGAGTGGGGGTAAGATGAAAAACGGGGAAAGATAAAAAAAATACGTATGCCACTCGAGGACTGCCGCGGTAAAGCTATTGCATAGCAATTTTTTTAAAAAAGAAGAAAAAATATCGCGAAATAGAATATCATTTATTTAAAATGACATTTTCCGTACGGACACATTTACCCGCGTAAAATTGAAATTTAAATCTTACCCGATTGATGCATGACTAAAATCGTATTTATGGTCATTACCATAAAGACGATTTTAGTCACTATTTCAATCTTACCCCTTGGGCATTTCGTCTTACCCCAACAAGATTTTTTTCGTAAGACCAATTTTATTAAAAGTATTGTTTCAAAGAGATTTCTTAAAGTATTAGGAAAACGATTTGACCATACTTTTTTACCCAAAACATCATTTTATGCATTTGCCTTGAATCCCTTTTTTGACAACAGTTTCAAATCAACACTCACCCTACAAAGTAATGAAACGTGGAATATTAACTTTTACAAGTGACATAACGCACCGCTTGTCCAATATTAAATTTAATCGCAGCGATATTATATTTATTATGAATGGTCCCCGTAATAATATCATTTCAATTGGAGAGTATTTTTTACAAAGCGCGAGATACATTGACGCGCAAACCGTTATTATAAATTCGGTATAATATGTGCTAGCTAATATTTCATGTAAAATATGATGCATGTTTATTAATTTAATTTAAATAACCAATAAAATGTTCTACTTTGGCGGGCCTAGAATCATAATTGGCAAAATAGGGATACGGGGGCTCATCAGTACGATAACTATCGAAGTTTTCAAGTAATTTAAATATTTTAAGGAGCAGCGTCTTTATTTTTATAATAACTCCAACACGTTATTATTAGACGTAGGTACTATTAAACGTTAAAACCCTGATCAAAGTTTTGTCTTTCCCCTATTCTAACGATACCGCATTCATAGAATCAGTTTGCAACCTCGATTTCTCTAATAAACTATGTTTACTAAACGGTAACGATAAATTCAAGTCGATTTTCAGTTTCCTCGCTCAACGAGAGGGCACGCCCCTTGCATACATACAAGTACATAGTGCAAGGGTCATTCGAGGTGCCGGAAACTCAGGCAAACATCGTGTTTCAAACTGCAATCGATTGATGGCATACACCTTTCGATATGGCGCGGCGTCAAAACTGACATTTTATGAGATAAGGTTCATGAACTTTGGATTTTTAGTGTTATTTGTATAGAGGGCCTTGTTACCAGCATAAGTAATACATAAGCCAGATGCTACGCGTGTAAAATATTAAGTATGAACAACGCTAGAAGCTGCTTGTTTTTTTGACAACAAACATCCGTGTTTTTTAGTGATAAAGCATTCGCTAGCCCTAAAAGGATTTTAAATGAATATCTATTTATTATTATTGCACTCTCTCACGGAAAGGAGTCGATTGTTAACCTTTTAACCGCGCGGCTAAATATCAGTTGCCGTGCCCCTAGCGCGCGGCTATAAATCGTCCTTTCCTCTTCTCCTCTCTTTCTGCTCCTTTTAAGCTCCGATTTGTTAAGTATCATGGTGTACAATAAAAAGTAGTCTATCTGTCTATGTACATAAATAGAGAGATATAGAATAGATGCAATAAAATCGAAGAAAACAACAAAAATAGTGAATATTCTCTGTCGCATAAATAGGACACGGGCGGTAGGAGCACGGAAATATTTGTCGCATATATGCGACTCGCGCGGTTAAAAGGTTAAAAATCCAACGGAATCCAGTTTTTATTTAAGAATTTAAGCGTTAATGGTACCGGGAATTATGCAATAACTGAATAATGGAAGTCAAAAAGTCAAGTAATACGTATGTGTACGGCACACATAACATTAAGTATGAAACTACAATCTATTTTATAAAACTAACTTGTGGAAGTCAGAAACAGTCGCTTCATTTAAAATATTCAGCTGCATGGAGACTGGAATCCATCCCCTAATTGAAAAAAGGCTATGCAATCTATATGTCCAAATATCATGTACCACAGTTCAGTAGTAAGCTTCGAATCTCATGGTTCAATTGTTTGAGCAAGTCTTCATCCGGATTGTCTTGTTCGACCAGTCTGTCGCGTTGAGTTATAAGTTCGTTGATTTTCTCGTTCATTGGGTTTTTTGGCGCGTTCCTGTAAACGTACGAGGCTAATTAAAACTGTATTTTTGAGGAAATAAGCTCCCTAGACAAGTCCCAAACAACGAAAAACGCTGTACGGTCTTTAATAGATTTTGAACTTTATTATTTAAACTGTAAAGATGAAAAGCGAACAAAAACGTTCTTCTACAATCTTTAATAGATTTTGAAATAAATATGGGCATAATACAATGTTGTTGTACAATATTTTACGTTCTCAAAAACTCAGTTTTACTTACTTTAGTTCTGGGAACATGTCTAATTCGTTTTGGCCAGAAGGATCTGAAATAAAACATAACGTTAATTCTATATAATTTTAAAATCAACATAAAGCGGCCCGGGCGCTGTTAAGATAAAATGTAAGACACCTCAAGATGATCGACGCGGTAGCGGCCGACGCACGTGTAGAGGCGCGTCCTGGGCGCTTTGTATACAGGGTTATTTGAAAAACACCAACAACTTCTTAAGAGGTCACTCCACTCATTATAATGAACAACTTTTACTATGGGACCCGAAATCGTGAAAAAAAAATCCCTACATTTTGACGAGTTCTGCGAACATAAAGTACGATAATGAGTGGAATGACCTCTTAAGAGGTTGTTGGCCTTGTTGGTGTTTTTCAAATAACCCTGTATAATTTGTTCTTAAGCTATTAAACGTGGGGTGAGTTAATCGATAAATGATAATTCAATACCAGATTTTAAAAGTAGTAACGGATTATGCCGCATTTTCACTAGGAGACATGTCGTTGTCGCCCAACATTCTCGTGGTATGTCTCTGCAACTTTGTGGGACAATGTCGCTCGATATTTCCCCTGTTCACATTGGCCAATTTCTACTAGAGTCAACATACAACAAGTTGCTAGACCCGTAAATATCAAGCGCGACGTCCGGCGACATCGGGCGGGACACGTGAGTTTCGTATCGAGCGAAGAGTCGCGGCAAAAATGTCCCTGAAAATGCGGCTTAAAAAAACATTTTCAGCGTTTGTTTTGACTCAGAATTAGGTGTGAATAGAATTTAAAGTAGTTGTAAGTAACTGACTTATCAACGAATGTGTATTGAGTGCAGGAGTATTCGCCAGTATGTCCACATAAAAGTCATCTTTCAACTTCTTCAAGTCCACTGGTATTTGATTCAAGTTGTTTTCTTCTTGTTCATCCATGGTGTCCAATCTGAAACATAATAATTTATGTCAAAAATATTCACGGAAAGGATCAAAAATATTTTACTGTACATTTTTTATTAGTCCGAAAGATAAATTATCAAAAAATTGGACACGTGTTTTTTCTTTTGTTACGCAAACCAAAATTAACGAAGATACAAAGCTTTTAAAAATCAGAAAAGTCACAAGGTCGGTACAATTTTACAGGCGTTATGACTCCTGAATTTCGAAGCGTTTTATCTTTGTCAATATTCGTTGATTAAAAAAAAAACAAAAATACGTGTTTTCACGCCCCGTCGTTCCGAATTTGCAGCCTAAGGATTCTGGGCAGCGAGGAGGTTCAAGTATTAATTCCCGAGAAAAACGAGGGAATTAAGTTAAGAATCCTTAGGCCGGAAACGCACAGGCCGGTGGCTTGCTTAGCGCCTAGAGCCTAGCGAGTCGCGAACAATCGAAAATGTTTGTGAACGTCGCTTGACGACTAGCTAGGTGTCAAGCGCGTAATGCGGCCGCTCACGAACATTTAGCACTAAGCACTAAGCAAGCCACCGGCCTGTGCGTTTCTGGCCTTAGTGTTAGTGTGTAATCCTGAGTTATACTCCCGAGGAGCGTACTCTGCTTTCACACCACTCGCTAAAGTATAAATGAACGTACCCCATCTCCCCCAGCTCCCTCCTGCGAGTCCTGAGCTGCGCCAGCATGTCCCGGCGCGTGTCATGCTTCAGTACGTGCAGGTCGCGGACCGCGCGGCCCCACTGCTCCTTGAAGAACGCCTTCGACTGCACCGCGCTGTCCAGCTTCTCTTCCAAGTAGCGCTGCGGGTTGTAAAAACCTTTTAGTCTTTAGCTTAAAGGTTCCAACAGGCACTAAAACGCAGAATTCTGGGTGTAAAGCCGGCTCTACACTCACCTGTGGACCGCGGCCGTGGATCGCGGCGGTAATTTGAGCATGAAAAAAGCCGCGAAAAATATAGCCCTCTACACTCACAACTTTCCGCATTTACGTCTGAGTGTTCTTAGCTTGACTTGAGGTAGTCCTTTTATTTTATAGATCTAGAACAGGAATCTCTGTGATTGCAATAATTCTCATCCATGCATCATGTTTTCAATTGTGTATTTTTTTGTGATCTACATTTTGGGATTGCCAAGGCACCGGTCTGCTTGGTAAAGCTCAAGGAACTCTAGTTACCTGAATCATTCCATTCGATGCTAATTTTTTTTGATACGTTCCCTTATGCCTAGGTCTCGAAATCAACTACGAACACAACGCGAGTGTGGATGCGTTCGCGAATCGCATACCCTTTGACGGGTTTATTCCACTTTGTTCACCCAGGTGATATCACCCAGATAAACAAAGTGAACAACTTTGGTGTCCTTTGTTTACCTCGAAAAATATCAACTAGGACTCTAGGTGAACAAAGGCGACTTTTGTTCTACGATCTTGTGGACTTTTATCACCTATATGATATCACCTGGGTGAACAAAGTGGAATAAACCCTTTGAAGAGTTCTAAAAAACCGATACTGATCGGGGAACGGCGCGAAGCGTGAACGAGAAGGGGCAGACAACATCTACACTCGTGATTCGCTTTTGTCGCCGCGAGTGTAGAGCCAGGTTTAAAAGAACAGATAGAACATGTAACGTATAAGGCGCACAATGCTACATATTTCAAAATACGCATGCACGCAAGTTATACAAGTTTCACAAAATGTCTCTTTTCTCAATATGCCACATTAGCAAAATGACACACTCTCAAGTAGTCATAAAAAGTAATCAAGGTGCCGGAGTCCCGCTCTGCGGGGCTCCTTTTACTTATTGGTTTTAAAAAAATAACCTCGATTCTAACCTAACCTGTTTAAGGCGTCCCGACTATTTTTTAAAACCACCCTGTAACTGCCTATCCTGCCTGTGAAAGTGTAAATAAACAAGTAAAAACTTACCAGTTCCTGTATTAGACTCGCAGTTTGGTCTTTGGTCAAGCCAGAATATCGGCTCTCAGATTCCTTTTCAGTGTTCTTTATATTGTTCTAAAACAGAAATAATTTTAAGTTATTATAATAAAAAACACTACACAGCTCAGTATATCCGGGAGAGTTGGAAGATGTAATACCGTATACTTCTAGTTAGAAATGTTCATTTGACACAAACTAAGGCATACAATGCAGATCATCTAAAAGTGCAAACAAAAAACACAGCGTTTAAAGATGTTTTTCATTACTCATACTCTGAAAGTAGGTCATTACATGTCTGATTAGCCGTTTGAAAGTTATCAATTGCCGGCCTAGGGAAAATCACTTTCAACTGACAGCTGCCAAATTTACGAAAAAAAAAACTAGTTCTATTTTGACATTTCTATTCAATCATGTTCGAACTTTTTATACAGCCACTAAATTACAGAGCGATTTAAAATTAAAAATAACATAAAGTTGAGTATTAAGAATATAAATAATGACTTTAAAATAATTTAGTTTCAACTATTTCTCGAAAATATCACAGATTTCGACAAAATCAAATAAAAAGAAACAAAATATGCGGCAAAGTCACAAGTGATAATCCGATCTACACTCATTTTTTCTTTAGCTATTAACTTATCTTGTTAATTTTTCTTTCCTCGTATACGTAATGAAAAGCACAGTGTTTACCTCTGGTAAATTACTTATTTAATCCCTCGAACTATTAGCGCCCTCACTACGTTACGGGCGCCAAACCCCGTCTCGGGACGTAAATAAGTAACTTTCACGCCTTGGATAACAATGTACTATTACGGCCCGTGTCACGACTCTCACACCCGCACCGCTGTCCCAACCGCTTTATTTCGTTTACCTTTGTACTTTTGTTGACACCGCGCGCCTCTGTAGACATTCGTTCGAAGAAAACTACACGGGAATTCGCCACTGGCCTGCATGCATTTGATTACCGCTCGCCGCCCCGCGTTAAGTTACCGTTCACAGAGGTAACGTCGTAAACGGGCCGTTAGACCTACGAGTTCAGCATATCTGCGTATTTATCACCTCAATTTTTGAAATCTTATAAGAAAAAAAGCCTTCTCAATAATCGTACCTTGAGCAACTCCATTTGTTTCTGTTGCTGTTGTATCTTGGCCTCCAACTCCTCGATCTTCATATCTTTGAGTTTGATCTGATGATTCATGTCATCCTCCATCTTCTGTGAGGCTTCCCGTAACTCCTGGTATTTGGCCGTATAGTGGGATTCTAGGGCTTTCTTTGCGTCTAACAACTGAAATATAAGATTCATAAATAGTGCATTATATTCATATTTCTATTATTAAATGCGAAAGTAACTCAGTACATATGACTGTTACTTTTTTAAGCCTGGAGTGTACCCAAGAGTATATATGGACGAACATGGTAGGTACTGTGCGCACGTACGTACAAGCTTTTGTTCTGAACAAACATTCGTTCATTTAACATTCGTCAGTTCATTTAACATTGTAAAACAAGTACTAAGTAGTCGCTTTCAGTGAACACTGACAAAACAGGAAACATCTGCTCTGATCAAAATGTTTGCTCGGCGGCAAAACGGAACTCGGCGTAAGGCTGCTTTTCCACCAGAGATGCGCTATGCTACGTTGCTGCGGATGCGTTTGATATCCACCAATCACATTCATTGGTTTACATAGCACAGCACTGGTGGAAACGGATTCAACTAAGATGTGTTTTTTTATATGTAAGGATGCGTGCTATGGATGCGTGCTATTGGTCGTTTTTCCTAGTATCGACACATCGCATAGCTCGAACTTCGCATCTTCGTAGCGCAGCTACATAGCGTAGCATCAGTGGAAACGATCACACAGTTTCGTAGCTCAGCTTTTACATCCTCGAAGCACAGTCTACATAGCACATTTCTCTGATGGAAAGGCATCCTAACGCTAGAAATTAACAACCTGTCTCAGTTGCTTTCTTCGCTTGGATCTTTGTCTGAACCAATCAACGTTCCAATTTGCCTATCCGTCTTTAAGATGTCCAATCAGAAGCAGCCGTCAAAAACAAAGGAACGGAATTGACATTGAATATTAATTTCGGGCGTAAAATGATAAATGGATGTGGATGAAATCATCACCCGAAACAGTGATAAGATACGATAATACTTTTCCGTATTGTAATTTCCTACTGTTTTCCCAAAATTTAGCCTACGTAAAGGTATTAATTTTAATGAATTTGGCGACTAGATATACAAAAGCACGGAAGGTCCAGTATGTACGGAAACCCAGCATGACCTGGGAATCGACCCTATGACCTCAGACTCAGTAGCGCTTCTGACTACTACACCAAAAAGGAGAAAAATTCAGCTGCGTGTGGTATTTGATTTAGGAAGTAGTTACAAACTATTTCAAGAGATGGTGTCACGTCACCGTTAACGTTCAAACGAGGGAATAGAAGTTTCAGCTTCTGAGTGTGAGTTGCGGTAGCCTAATTGGTAAGGCGTCTGGAGTACTTATCCAGAAGACGAAGGTTCAAATCCTACTCGCATCTAAATTATTCTTTCCTCAAAAATCTTTGTGATGTGCGTCGCATGAATGCGTTTAAAAATAATTGACATCTCGTACCTTTTTCTCCCTCTCCGTATTCCGGTACCCTCTCAGCCGGAAGTCTTCGGTAGCTCGACTGAGGTCCGCGGCGAGGTTGCGACACTGTTCTATACCCTTGCTTAGCTTACATTCCAACTCAACTTGTTTCTTAGCCCACTCCTTAGCTAGGAGCTCTAGGTGGTATTCTTCTTTGCGCTTCAGCTAGAAAATTGAGTAGTTGTCATAAGTTCGTGAAAATGCAGTAATTGTATTGCTATAAAATGGGACAAAATTATCATAGAAGATAAACTTGAAAAGTTGCATGCAACAAATTTGCACAGCACCAAAACGTGTTGCTGTAACGATGATGTGCAATTTTTAGAGTTCCGTATCCAAAGATTAACACAATTGAAACGTGAGAGGCTGTTTTATTTGGTTCGTTTTAACCATGGCCAATTTGATTTGAACAGTTTTCCAAATGTTGCCATATATAATATAGTTTATTTTTATGAGGCATTGTTTATGTATACTAGTGTGTATTATTCCCTTTCTACTCTAGTATCAGATACTGACAGACAACTGATTTCTCCCACCCTGGTTGAAGCGAAAGGGGATAGAGTCGTACTGACTAAAATCCGTGTGTGTTCCTTCAATAGCCCTTAACGTTCCAGGGATACGGTTACCAGTTTAGACAGTCCCGTGAGTAAATAATAATGAAGTTATTTTGGAAAGCAAATGTACAATGTATATCGACGCAAGAAAGCAATCTTGTAGTATCTCGAAAAGTTGAACTTTACACCAGAGCCAAAAAACTATTTAAAAAATTCATAACTTAACTAGCTGAATCCGAAGGGTAATTTTTGGAACACGTATTTCTTATTATAAAACTAGCTTCCGCCCGCGACTCCGTCCGCGCGGATGTCGGTCTTCGCGTGGATGGTTTATTTCTCCACTTTGAGTAACTCTGACAATGACATCTTATAAATATCTATTGGACCCAAATACGGTTAGCCATATTTGACTTTTTCTTAGGCTTAGGCCTATAATAATTAAGGAGATCCCTCTATTGAGCTACTGCTGTTGAGCTCGCGTTCTGTAGTAAGTATTTTTTTCATAGTAATTTCGACCTTGTATTTACAAATAACTGATCGGAACAGTTTTGATGAAATATACTAGATAACTAGGATATGGAAGTAAAAAAGTTGTTTGCACAGAGAAGACTTTTATTCAAGTGAGTGACACAAGTCATTAACAAAAACACATGTTCGAATATCAATTTGAAATGTTGTTTCAACTAAAAAGTTTCCACACTTCCCCTCAAACAACATCCATCATCAGATATCCTCACATCACACCACACCAGACACACTCAGATTCAGGTCGCGCACACATTTATTAAACGCCACACGACCTAATGGTTTTGTCAGCACATCTGCTGGGTCTGTACGAGATTAGGATGGCCCTGAAGCAGCTTAAGAACAACAAGGCGCCGGGCGAGGACGGAATCACTTCAGAGCTTCTGAGAGCGGGTGGAACACCGGTACTTAAAGTCCTCCAGAAACTCTTTAATTCCGTCCTGTCCGAGGGCAAAACGCCTCAAACGTGGAGCAGGGGTGAGGTGGTGTTGTTCTTCAAAAAAGGTGATAACAGCCTATTGAAGAACTACAGACCCATCACGCTTCTGAGTCATGTTTATAAGCTGTTTTCAAGGGTTATCACGAACCGTCTCGAACACAGACTTGATGACTTCCAGCCTCCCGAACAAGCCGGTTTCCGAAGAGGCTATAGTACCATAGACCACATCCATACGCTGCGGCAAGTTATACAGAAGACCGAAGAGTATAACTTGCCATTATGCTTAGCGTTTGTGGACTATGAGAAAGCCTTCGATTCGGTGGAAACATGGGCGGTACTTGAGTCACTCCAGCGATGCCGTATTGACTATCGGTACATCGAGGTGTTGAAGTGTTTGTATAATAACGCCACCATGTCGGTCCGAGTACAGGAGCAGAGCACGAAGGCGATTCCATTGAGAAGAGGCGTAAGACAGGGGGACGTTATCTTCCCTAAACTGTTTACTGCCGCGATGGAAGACGCCTTCAAACTCCTGGAATGGCAAGGACTTGGCATCAACATCAACGGCGAATACATCACTCACCTTCGGTTTGCCGACGACATCGTAGTCATGGCAAAGTCGATGGAGGAACTCAGCATGATGCTCGATGGCCTCGACCGAGTTTCACAACGGGTGGGCTTGAAAATGAACATGGACAAGACGAAAATTATGTCAAATTCCAATGTTGTGCCCACCCCAGTCTCTGTTGGAAACTCGGTACTCGAAGTTGTTGACTCATATATCTATTTAGGACAAGTAGTCCAATTAGGTAGGTCCAACTTCGAGAAAGAGGTCAACCGCCGAATCCAACTCGGTTGGGCAGCGTTCGGGAAGCTACGCAATGTCTTTTCGTCCGACATACCTCAGTGCCTCAAGACGAAAGTCTTCAATCAATGTGTGTTACCAGTGATGACTTACGGCACCGAAACGTGGTCTTTCACTATCGGCCTCATCTCAAAGCTCAAAGTCGCTCAGCGAGCTATGGAGAGGGCTATGCTCGGTGTTTCTCTACGTGATCGAATCCGAAATGAGGAGATCCGTAGACGAACTAAAGTCACCGATATAGCCCACCGGATTAGCAAGCTGAAGTGGCAATGGGCAGGCCATATTGCTCGCAGAGCAGATGGCCGATGGGGTCGAAAAGTCCTAGAGTGGAGACCGCGGACGAGCAAGCGCAGCGTAGGACGTCCACCAACGAGGTGGACAGACGACCTTGTAAAGGTCGCCGGAAGACGCTGGATGCAGGTCGCTTCCAACCGGTATATGTGGAGATCTAAAGGGGAGGCCTATGTTCAGCAGTGGACGTCCTATGGCTGAGATGATGATGATGATCTGCTGGGTTATCTTCCGTACACACATAGTCCAGACGTACAACATTCTTAGCAATACAATCTCTGACATAGTGCGCCCTTATGTCTATATGTTTCGTCCTTCTATGCGCTACAGGATTGTACGCTAGTTTAATAGCACTCTGATTATCTACGAAAATGCAAATAGCCCCAAGATATTCACCTCTTATAAATGCATTTAACTGCCGCAAGTGAACTGCCTCCTTGGTTGCCTCCGAAAGTGCAATATATTCGGCTTCCGTTGACGAAAGTGCCACACAAGTTTGTTTTCGGCATTCCCAGTTAATCAACGAGTTTCCGCATCTAAAAATAAATCCAGAATACGATTTCCTATCTTTGATGTTCCCTCCCCAGTCAGCATCGACAAATCCCGTGATGTCCTGCACCGGCGACTTGGGAAATATCAAACATAGATCCCTTGTACCCTTAAGGTATCTCAAGATATGTTTAGCAGCTTTCCAATGACGTTCCTCACAACATGAGTTGTACTGTGCCAAAAAATTAACCGCAGCCGCAATATCCGGACGTGTGTTACAGGCCAAATAGTTCAGCGACCCTATGAGCGCCTGATAACTACGAGAGTCTTGGCAGGATAAGAACTTACCTCCTTCCCCTTCCGCCAAGGCTTTATGGAAATCCATTTCCGTCGGAGTTTTTACTGGTTTGCAGTCAGACATTCCATATTCATCCAAGATCTTCGAAATAAGCCTCTCTTGATTCAAATATATTCCAGTATCAGTCTTAGACAAAAGCATACCTAAAACTTGTCTCGCTTCCCCTAAATCCTTTATCTTGAACTGTTTACAAAGATTGTCTAATAAAACTTCCTTCTGCTGTTTGTCTTTGTAAAACAATAAAAAATCGTCTACGTACAGAGCGATATAAAAATTATTATTTTTGTAAAGACAGCTATCAAAGTCACAGCGCTTGAAGTTCAAAGACAATAACACTTCATTTACTTTTTCATTCCAAGACCGTGAAGCTTGTTTGAGGCCGTATATCGCTTTTTCTAGTAAGCAAACTTTTTCCTTCGAGTTTTCATCTATGCAACCCTCAGGCTGTCGCATATAAACTCTTTCATGTAAATCACCGTTCAGAAAGGCGGTGTTCACATCGAAGTGACTGATGAACAAATTCTTTTCAACAGCCAACGATAGCAGCAATCTAACTGTCGATCTTCTCACGACCGGTGAATAAGTTTCGAAGTAGTCAACCCCGTAGGACTGAGTGAAACCCTTCGCCACAAGTCGAGCTTTATAGGTCTTATTACCATCTGCATCAAACTTGTACTTGAAGATCCACTTGTTTCCCACGACTTTAGCTTCAGGTGGCTTTTTGACGAGCTTCCAGACCTTGTTCTCGTACATCGAATCCATCTCTTTTTTCATGGCTTCCTTCCAGTTATCCTTATCTTCCCGATTTAAGGCTTCCTTAACTGTCAAAGGCTCCTGGTGTTCTGTATAGCATGCAAGTCCATGAAGGTTTCCTTTTCGGATTCTACTACGTAGAGGATAACGACATTCACCTTCGTTTGACTCTTCTCTGTTAATAGAATCTTCAGTTTCAACATTTTTCACCACGACATTTTCTGCTTCGCTATCACCCGTTTCTCCCACCTCCATCTCCGCGTCTTCAAATGCTTCAGCCCCATCTATGGAACTCGGCCCTTGAGAAGCTTCTGCACTATCAGGTGACGAACCTGACTGGTCTTGTACCTTTGAAAGTTCCCAGGTTACTTCAGCACCTTTGTCATCGCTACCTACGAGCTGACTAGAATCCTCTGAAACAACTGCTGTAGAGCCCTCCAAGAAAACTACATCCCTTCCTCTAACAATGACGCGAGGATTACTGGGATTAATGAAACGATATCCCTTGGTTTCTTCACAGTAACCAACAAAGACATGTTCTACCGCTTTAGGGCTCCATTTCTTCCGAGTTTCCTTGGGCACGTGCATAAACGCTTTCGTTCCAAAAACTCTGAAATGATCGAATGACTGAGCCTTCCCTGTCCACAACTCCTCAGGAATCTTACCATTATTGCCACTGTGAGGCAGCCTGTTCTTGATATAAACAGCCGTATTACATGCCTCTCCCCACAGTCTCGCACTTAGACCCTTTTCCGCTAACATAGCACGAGCCATCTCCACAATAGTGCGGTTTGCTCGCTCCACTACGCCATTCTGCTCCGGAGTGTAGGGAACAGTTAATTGATGTTTTATACCCTTTTGCTGTAGAAACCCATCAAACTTCTTGTTCACAAATTCTGTTCCATTGTCCGTGCGTATGCACTTCACCTTCAAGCCGGTTTCAACCTCTACACTAGCTAGAAAAACTTTAAAATGATCGAAAACCTCATCTTTTGATTTAAGAAAAAATACAAAAGATTTACGTGTAAAATCATCTAAAATAACTAGCATATACCGAGATCCACCGTACGTGGGTTCAGACATTGGACCACAGACATCTGCGTGAACCAGTTGCAGTCTCTCGACTGCCCTCTCAGCCTCACCAACTGGAAAAGGTAAACGATGTGCCTTCCCCTTAATACAGGCGACACAAGGTTCCATTACGCTCTTACCAAAATCCATACCCAGGAGCTTACGTAAATCTCGCTCATTTACGTGTCCAAGCCGCCGGTGCCACAACATCAAAAGATTACCTGCTTTCACTGACGCCAACGCAGTCCCATCTACAACCGCCTGACAACCTTCAAGCTTGTAGATCCCTGAGACTTCACTTGCGGTAGCCAGAAGCTTTCCCTTGAAATGGCCTGGAACCAAATGGTGAATTAGCTTGCACCCATCTCTGTCAAAAGTTACCTTCCATCCTTTTTCTACTAATTTAGACACTGATAACAGATTAACATGCAAACAAGGTACATACATGACATCCCTCACAGCAAGCATTCGTCCTTTCAAACTCACTATGATATCACCCTTACCCTTGCATTCAATCTTATCATTATTCGCACAAGTCACATTACTCATACCAACATTCATAACCAAATCTTTAAACCAATGTTTCTGGAAAGACATATGTGAAGATGCCCCGCTGTCAATGTACCACTCCGTCGGATTGAAGGAATCCCCGGCGCTGAATGAAGACAGGCTCACGATCGCGACGTCACTTAGTTTGGAAATTGAACCCGCTTTCCTTCCTTCAGGACAGTCCGGCTTCTTATGTCCACTCTTTCCACATTTAAAGCATTTAATTTTGGTCATATTAATATCTTTGTTCCCATTCCACTTCTTACTTTTACGCACAGCCAATGCCGAGTCCGCTGAAGACAATGTACTACAACCTTGACGTGAATCCTCCTGTAGTAACTTCTGTCGTACGTTCTCTGAAGTCAACTTCATCCCAGAGTGTTCCAGCGCCATTCGCATAGGCCTGTACTCTTCAGGTAGTCCTCTCAGCAACACGACAGCTACAAGATCATCGTCAAATCCGGTGGCAATATCCTTCAACTTTTGAGAAAGAGACATAACTGCAGCAACATATTCATGCATCGACGAATGTCTCTCTAGCTTCTCATCCAGCAACGCGTTCATGAGGGTGATTCTGCGATTTACGCCTTTGTCCTCAAACGCTTTCGCTAAGCTATCCCAAGCATCCTTAGCATAATTTGAATCATGTACATACGTATAAAGTGTAGGTTCCACATGTAGACAAATCAAAGCTAGTGCATCTTGGTCCTTCTCGATGGCGGTGGAGTCTTTGGAATCCGGGTACGTAGACGTATACATGAACAACTTTTCTCGTATGAGAATCATTTTTATGGCGAATTTCCACGTAGAGTAGTCATCTAGGCCGCAGAGATTTTTGATGGTAAATTTAGTGACTGGGCCCATAGCCTTTTGTTGAAATATACTAGATAACTAGGATATGGAAGTAAAAAAGTTGTTTGCACAGAGAAGACTTTTATTCAAGTGAGTGACACAAGTCATTAACAAAAACACATGTTCGAATATCAATTTGAAATGTTGTTTCAACTAAAAAGTTTCCACAAACAGTAATCAAAAAGGTTGCGCTGAAAAGCACGGTTTAAAATTACACGCATACAATATTAATTCCACGGACGACCGCTCGCCACACTGGACACGTCCGCTCGCACCAAAATTCAGAATTTATATGCATCGCGCGGCGCGGAACGCGGCTCCTTATATAGGAGTCGGGAGGCGTGGCCCGCGTGTGCCGCAAACGGTTCAAGCCAAATCCGACTTTCGGCGCTACAGGTTACGGCGCTGAATCCACTGCGGGTAATGCAACGTGTGTTCGCGGTTCTACAGAACAACGTCTATGAATAAAACTGAAAAATAAGATTTTTTTTCTACGTATTTTTCCAGAATAAAAAGTATCCCATTTTATGCCCAGGATAATAAGGTATAATTATACCAAGTTTTTTCGAAATCGAACCGTTAGTTTTCACGTGATGCCTGCTTATACAGACAGACAGACAAAAATTTTCTTAATCACATATTTGGGTTTGGTATCGATCCAGCAACACCCCCCGCTATTTATTTTTCAATATTTTCAATGTACAGAATTGACCCTTCTACAGATTTATTATATGTATAGATTTATTAGATGGCACTAAAGATAGCATTCTAAAGTTGGTATAACATTAGTTTTTATGAGTTACGCAATTATTATTTCAATTTCAATCATCAATATTGCTGTATCTTGATAGTTGTAAATTATTATGTTGGATATACCTACACATAATGCAGTAAGTGTTTCACTTTTGCTGTAAGTAAATAAACAACGACGAAGTGTATCTTGACATCGGAAAAAAATACTTGTATAACATTTTTGTCGTATCTATTTGTTATTGTAAAATAATTGATTTTATGGTATTTACAGCATTTTGAAGTATGTTTTGTTAAAAAATTTAAGAAAAAGTCAACGTCGTATCATAATAAAAAACGTCCTAGGAAAACATCAGACCGTCCGACGCAGTATTTTTCCCACGTTTTTATTTTCTGAATTAAAAAATGCAATAAAAAGAAAATTCAATTTTTCGAGATACGACAATATCGCTTTCCAGTGTCGATATTTTTAACTTACCTGACATTTGAATAATTCTTGTTGTTTCTCCTTCCAGTCCTCGAGCTCGTCAACAAACTTCTGCATGATAGACTCTCGTTCTGCGGCCGGGATAGCCGTTTTAACAAAATCTGTTGATAATTACTTTGTGAGGATGAGTGAACTAACAAATAGTATAAATAATGCAACTAGTGAATAAAGGACGGATTTAAAGCGAGGACCATACATGAATCACGAACAACCGAAGGGTTGTAACGACTGAATCACGAACGTAGCAAGTGATTCAAGTGTTTGAATCCTGAGCACGAGTAATTCATGGCCCCCGATATAAATCTGTCCATAAAAATATTTTCTGTGTAAATATTATATATCGTGTTGCAATCAAATATCGACATTGCCAACCTACTTTAATATTTTTATAAAAAATTACATGGAAATTTATCAACCTTTTTCAACGTATTCGTTTCTTGGTGTGTGTGCGATGTAAGTATCGCTTTTGCTGGTCCCTCTGTCTTGTAGTGGTATTGTTCTGAAACATAGAATAAGTAAACAGATTTGAGCAATGGATTGAGCCGTTCATAAGCTATCAGTAAAATATTACTTAACATTCAATTCGGTAAAATTCTCACAATAGGCTGTTTATGAGGCATAAATGAATTTCTTCGAAAAAAATTAAAAATTGTTAAGGATTTGGATAGGGGATCCCATAGTAAAATATCAGTCAGTAATGGTGTATAGTGTATACTATAACAAATGATCTAGGTCGACTTAACCACGGGCACGCCGCAATCGCGGCGGTAAGACCCCTCTTTGAGGAGTGGCTGGATAGGAGTCACGGCGTCCTGACCTACCGCATGACGCAGGTCCTCACCGGACACGGAAGTGAGGGAGGTACCTGTATCTAAGGAGAAAGGAGGAAACGCCTGGGTGTCACCACTGCGAAGATCGCCCGGAGGACACAGTAGAGCATACGGTGCAAGACTGCCCCGCTTGGGCAGAGCACCGACGTGTCCTCACGGCGGCGATAGGCGGAGACCTCTCGCGCCCGGCATTGGTTGCGGCCATGCTGCGGGGCGAGACGGAGTGGGAAGCGGTCGCCTCCTTCTGCGAAGCAGTCATGCTCGCGAAAGAGAAGGCGGGCCGCGTGAGGGAGAGGACAATGTCCTCCCTCCGCCCCACCCGCGGTGGTGGACGCCCACGGCGACGGACGTTGCAAGACGATCTCCGGCCACCGTAGGCGCGGGCATGCGGGCGGCGAGTAAAGGGCAACTCGCTGCACGACCATGGAACATGCCCGGAACGACGGCGCGTTGTGTTCCACGCGCGCCTCAAAGAGCGTCAGCATGATGACGGGGCCCCCTCTCTAGAGGACCAAAGCCTGCCGGGGTCGCGGGACTTATATCATTACCGTGACCCCGGGACATAAAGGGCTACTGAAGGACACCGTGGATTTTAGTCAGTACAAGTCTGACAGTCCCTCCCGCCCTGCCCGGGGTGGGAGGACTCATTTGATGATTTTACCAAGATAAAAAAAAAAAAGGTCGACTTAACCAGTAACCCTGTATGTTTGACCTTTATAAGCCACTGGCCCGAAAGGTGAGTTTTTCTGTGTATTTCAATCTTTTGATGTTGATGACCTTCGAACATGAAAAAATAACTCTGTAATATTCACCTTTATTCCGTCTCCTTCCCACAATCGAGCACAGTGTCGCTCCTACTCTCTCTCTCGCGGCCTACCTCTAAAACTTTACTTTACCCTACCCTTCCACACGACCTCGACATTATGTAATATTCACCTGTCTTCCATCTCCTTCCCACTCTGGAGCACAGTATCGCTCCGACTCTCTCTCTCCCCTCCCTCCACAGTCTCACACTGTACTTGCATGTCTGCCGTGACCGGTCTCACACGAGACGCCAGTAACTTCTCCTGACTCAGAGTGAAAGAGTCACACATCTTCTTTATGAGATCTGTTATTTCGTTGGATTGAATGACTGAGTCGCCGGAGGCTGTTTTGTATCTAGAAGAGAATGAAAGATTAGTATAAATATAATAAAACTCCACGACACAAGGTACCCTAGTATGGAGTCCAAGGAATATGTAAATATCTAGTTATTAAGGATAACTGTTCTTTGGTTACTAGCTTTTTAATATTGTATATGCGAACTGAACTGAATAAAAATATCATTATAAATAATCATGATGTAGCTTTTGCCCGCGGCTTCGGATTTAATAATTGATTCGGCGATCCAGCGCCATCATTATGATAAAAACGTTGTTGCCGTTTTCCTCGGGTATATCACTTTTTCTAAGATATTTTAATTTTGCCATTATACCATTATTTCCCAGAATTTGATCCTTGTTAGCGACACTACCGGATGCTTTAATAATACAGCACTGTTTTTTTTTTCGAAAATAAAGGAGTCGAATCCTTGCCAAGAGTATAGATTTTTCAAAAATCAAATGATGCCATTTTAGTTTTCGTCAAATACGGCATCGAAATTCCTTTCAGCATTTTTCGATATTCCTCATAGTTTCGGATATAGCCATCCATGGCCAGTTTTTTTAATGATGGTTTCGCGTTTGACTACTATCTCCCCTGATGGTAAGCGAAGAAACCAATTGGAAAATTCACTAAAAACAAACAAAAACCTGCCAAAGCTTATAGATCCAGATCAGTTCCAATTATCTTAAAACAAAACAAAATAAGGCCCACTTTTTAAATTGCGCTTTAAACAAGTATTGCTCTTATTCTGGGTACATAATAAATACTGAATATCTTGTTATGGTTTCTTTCAAGTATTAATATTGTTTCTACTGCATAATTGGAAATTCATAACTTTTTTTTAATGAGATATTTGAGATTACTTAGAATTTACGGTATGGTGTTTTTTAATTTTCAAACTTCTAACGGAGTTTTCTTCGACTAATACAGCAAGCAGGCTATAATGATGTTTCACTCTCATAATGTCATGTATTCGGAGACATATGGACGCAAAAACAGCCACTTGGGGTGTCACCTTAATCCAGGGGGCCCGTAGCCAGAAGAGGTAGGTTTAATGGTGGAATATTCACAACGAGTGGTTCAAAATGCTTGAAACTGGTCTTAAAAGACGGGTAAATATCACCAGACGCCGTGTTCAAGGAAGAAAGTAAGTAAGTAAAGCCCAAGAAGACCATTTAGTTTGTTTAACCGCGTAAATAGAGCGAAAATCTACTGCGCGGACCGTACAAACTCCATTGCGTCGAGCTACAGGCACCCCTATCATTGACTACACTATTCCGAATCGACTCCATAAAGACTAACAATACTCAAGAAGATGCTTGGTTTGCCTCCAGTTAACTGCAGCGTATGGTGCAAATCGTGAAACATTTGCGAAGGAGAAAATTTATTGAACTGTTTTGACTGGGCTTCACTGCTTTTTATTGATGACTGGTGGGTTATATTTTTTTCAATAAAAACTGATTCATAAGAGTGTAGAGAAGATCTAAACAACAGGTTTCAGATCCTTGCACTCTTAAAACAGACTGTTCTGGCGAATTCTGAGTTATGCTCTGGGGGGGTTATCTCTATCACGCAAAACTGAGCTCGCACTTCTTAACGAGGGTGCTGTAAGTCTGTAACTCCTCAAAATTGTGTAGAGAATGTGGTGCAACTCTACATTATCCCATTCGCACAGCAAGGAATACCTGAGTTCTTCTTGAAGCAGGATAATGCTCGAGCGAACACGACGCGACTAACAGTGCAGACATTCCCTTACGCTAGAATAACGATGTTACAGTGGACACTCAAGATTTTTACCTGAGTTCTATTGAGCATTTAAGAGATGAGAAAAGTGAAAAAGAAAGTAAAATTCCCATCAACACGCAACTGGATCTCATAAATTGTCTGAAAACTTGCAGTAGTTGGTAGAGTATCCAAAAAGAAAATGTTCGGTATTTAATCCAGACCATTCCACATCCCATAAAATGAGCAGAACAGAGTTAAAAGAGAAGCTTAAAAGAACACTTTGGAACATTAAAGACGTTATTTATTTAATTTTTTTATGTTTTATGTAACTTGATACATTCCTGCAATTCCTCACTTTTCATTCAATTTGGTTTATTTTAACGATTTATTGGAATACATATTTAATTTTTGTGTATTTCCATCTAAAACCATTTATATTAATCAGATTCAGTCATTGTATTTAGTAATATTTAAACATTATTTAATAAATGGATAAAAACCAGGTGGCCCTTATTTTGTTTTGAGTAGTATATATGTTATAGGCAATGTGTACAATGCAGGCATTCTGTACAATACCTAGGAAATGTATAGAATGCCGGGGTCGTTCAGGCAATGTATGAAATGATGTACAATGTTTAAACTATTTTACACTTTACCTAGGAAATATATAAAATACCTAGGCATTGTATAGAATGCCAGTTGAAGCACAGGCAATGTATGTAATCGATTTTTCTTCTCTATGATTTAGTTAGATAGGTACTGATCTTTTGAGAGCTAATCCTAATTTCAACTTCCATTAGCAGACAGCGATAAGACATGTGTTCTATTGGTTTGTATGCCTAAGTACATTACATACGAGTTTTGCGTAGAGAGCGTTTCTCACATAGCAGTTGCCTTCGGATAAACATTTACATTTTATCTCTTCTCATCTGAGAAGCGGTGGCTCCGTCGAGCCACCTTGATAAGTTAATCAGTTTTTCGACCTAGGATGCAAGAGCGAGCGAAGCGAGTTCGGGACTTTGGGGCACCCCGACACGGATAGGTTAGGTTAGCTTCGTGGTTATTTTTTTTGAAACCACCCAGAAGTAGGAGCCCCGCGAAGCGGGGCTCCGTCGAGCCACCTTGGTAGGTAGTAATCAGTGACCTAGTTAACCTAGGATGCAAGACCGAGCTCGGGAATTGGAGCACCCCGACACGGACAGGTTAGATTGGAAGAGAAACATTCACATTTCATTTGATTACGTATTGCCCACTCGACTGTACCATGCGTAAGTTCGGACTCGCTACTATACTCAAGGCGGTCACAAAGTTTGGCGCGGGCTGTACGGGCTAGTCCCGCACGCCGCACACACGTGTCTCCTTCTCGTGGTCGTTCATTATACACATTGCCTGATGCGCTTTGGGCATTTTATACAATACCTAGGCAATGTATGAAATGAATTGTATTATATACATTGCCTGAACGTTTTAGGCAATATACACCGTGACTTTTTAGTCGTCTTACAAAAGTCGTCCGCTTAATGTATCCGACCTAAAATACCTCTAGGCGAGTTCAATTTTTTTTTAATCGTTAATAATAATTTTTATTAAATAGGTACATTAGAAATATGAAACACCCTGTTAAAATGTTTACGTATCAATCTGTAGAGTATACCTACCCAACGCAATAGTCGGGTAGATCATTCCATTTCCAATGAGACAAGGGCGTTTCTAACTACGCCTTGTGTCATAATAACCAATTAAAGTTTTATTATTAAATTTTTCAAATCTCTTAAATACATATTTTTTTATTATAAACGTGTTCTAGTCATTGGATACATGAACTGGGCTGCTTTTGTAAGACGACTAAAAAGTCACGGCGTATTTTTTTTTTAATGGGACAAACCCACCACACTATTCCCAAACCACTGCAACTCCTGAGAGCCAGAATCAACAGTGGCAACCACCAGAAAAGCGCCAAGACAATGAAGCTCGACGTGTCCCGGAGAATGAATTTACCTGTCTTGGATCCTGCACGAAATTAATCAGAAAAGAATAGTGGAGGAGTAGGAAAAATATGTTTCCACTTCCCTCCATGCAAGCAGGTAGTCACGGCGTATATAAAGCCTAGGCATTCTATACAATGCCGGATTATACACATTGCCTATAACATATATATATATATATTTTTAAATTATGATTTGCGCCCTTTGAACAAATCAAAGATATACTCCACCTGGCAGTATTCCTAGCCGCCATATTAGTATATGCGATCTGTCCGACATCTTGTGGCAAGTTGGTGCAGCTGCCGGCGCGGTAGTCCAGGGTTTGTTCCTGTGGGACCACGCTGTGACGATTTCCACTGTCCAGGTGCGTCGCACTTCGAGCTGTCAGGTTATTCGGCTTCTGGAAATGTTTTGTTTTTATATTTGAAGATTCTGGAGAGGTTTTGGGCTTAGTAATATCACCTGCACAGGTTAAAGGCCCGTTTACACGCTGCAAGAAATTGCATGAGAGTTGCATACAAGTTTGACTACTTACTATTAATGGACAATGACTTCAGTTGATGAAAGAAATACCGCTATGTAATCAAACTTGCACGCAACTCACTTCGAATTTCTTGCGTCATCGTCTAAATGAGGCTTAATATACAACAAGTAACGATTGTTGACATTAATCCATGGAATTTGACATTTTGACAGGCCTGTTGGTCTAGTGGTTAGTGACCCTGACTGATATGCCGGAGGTCGTGGGTTCGATTCCCACCCAGGACAAATGTTTGTGTGATGAGCAGGATCATTTGTTCTGTGTCTGGGTGTAATTTATCTATGATATGTATGTATTTAGAAATATATATGTATGTTTATCAGTTGTCTAGTACCCATAACACCAGCTCTGCTTAGCTTGGGACTAGATGGCGTTGTGTGATAGTTGAGGAATATTATTATTATTATTTACCCGTTGAGCCATTGATCCCAGTCCCAGCTGAATATCTTTTAAAGTCGCTACGAGCTAAAATACCAACCGTCTGGTAGATCGATACGATGACTCTTGGTCAAACATACCAATTGGTCAAAAGCTGAAATTGTTGAAACTTTCAGAATGGTTAAAACATGCCAGGTAAGTCGGACATGAACCCCAAGAAAAGTAGCTTCAACAGTTTTAAAGGCAGTCTTAATGGCTCGGTTGGTAATAGCATCCGTTGTATTAAATAGTGAGGTCACAATTGAAAATCATGCACGCAATCATGCTCGTAATCATTTATTTCTCCACAGAAAAGTCTTAAAGGCAATATAACTAGTACCTGTTTGTCATTCTTCACGCCAACATATTTGAGACTCATCTCGACGTCCACAAAAGGTCGTCTCCCACACGCCACGGCTGGGGTATCGTCACATCGCAATATGAAACATCGCTCATGTATCGTCAGCGTCGCGTTGGAGTTACAGAATTTGTCCAGAAAGTGTTGAATGTCATCTGTTGGGATTAATTTGCGAAGATCCATACTGCAGATTCCTGAACAATAAACAATACGTATTTAGATAGAATATACACAGATTTTAAAAATATTGCTAATTCCAAGGATACAACGCAGTCTTCACTCATAATGATTATTCTCTAGACCATTTTCGGATAGTCCAAATAAACTTTAAATAAAAAGGGAGGAGGTAGTCAAAAGTGTACTGCGAATTATTAGGTACACAAACATCTAATATTAATAAGGTTATATTAGTGGTAAGTTTATGAGGTATCCTCGATCTATCCCACACTATGCCAATGTGGCCCTTATGCCAGATATATCTCTTATGTTGCCCAAATTGCCCTTCACCTGCACCATTCGAGTGTATGACAGCTGCAGCTGAAATTGAGCGTCAGGTGACAAGCTTTATGCTGCCATCTGGCATTATGTTGACTTGAAGCCTTTTGGCATTAAAAGATTTGTTTATTTATTTTATTTTGATTAGTTTTGAGAAGTTTAATACCAATAAACATAATTTTATTTCTTTCAAGACTAAAAAAAAGAAGCCAATGTCAGTGCTGTGCAGGTGTACATATTGGTCTGCCAAAATTTGAGTTTATCGACACATCATCACCACATCCTTACTAAATGTTCCAATGTTTCTTTGCGAAAGTTTGGTTGTTCGGATGGCTGAACGTTTGTTATTCAATCACCTCAAAACTGCTGAACGGATATGAATGAAACTTGGGATAGAAATAGATTATCGACTGGAATAAGGCTGCTTTCCATCAGAGATCTGCTATGCTACGTTGCTATGGCTGCGTTTGATATCCACCAATCATATTTATTGGGGCACATAGCACAGCACTGGTGGAAACGGATTCAACTAAGATATGTTTTTATATAGAAGGATGCGTGTTATGGATGTGCTATGGATGCGTGCTATGGCAGCTCTCTACTTTGCGGCGACGATCTTCATAGCACACTTACTCGCACCGCTACATAGCATATCATCAGTGGAAACGGTCACATAGTTTCGTAGCTCAGCTTTTACATTCTCGCAGCATATCAGCACATCTCTGGTGGAAAGGCACCCTAACACATAATGATACGACATAGCACCAAAGGACCTTTTATACCGATGTTACGATCCCGTGGTATACTTTTCGACCTTCGAAACAATATGGACGAAGCCGTTGGAAACAGGTAGTGAAGAATCAGATTTCCATACCAACATCCTTCTCCACCGCACAGATCCTAGTGACCAGATGTGGGCACTCGGTGAAGTATCTCCCCAGTGACCATAGGTCGGACAGCAGTCTTAACGAAGTTCGCTGATTAAACTGTACGTTACATCCGCCATTACCGCTTGCTGTTGCTGACATCCTGAAAATAATTTTTAAATACCTACATTAATTTAATAGTTACACCATAATCCCCATTTGTGAAACTTTATGTTTTTTATTTGTCTTTTGATGAGGTGGAAGTCCTTTTTTTTTTTTTTAGCCTGGTAAAATCATCAAATGAGTCCTCCCACCCCGGGCAGGGCGGGAGGGACTGTCAGACTTGTACTGACTAAAATCCACGGTGTCCTTCAATAGCCTTTTATGTTCCGGGGTCTCGGTAATGAGATAAGTCCCGCGACCCCGGCAGGCTTTGGCCCTCTAGAGGGGGGCCCCGTCATCATGCTGACACTCTTTGAGGCGCGCGTGGAACACAACGCGCCGTCGACCCGGGCATGGTCCATGGTCGGGCGGCGAGTGAGGTGGAAGTCCTTAATGAAAGTTCTTATTCCTGGGAAGATCGCAGGGATCGGCATACTGACTAGAAATACGAGTATTACGAGCCGATTCTTATGTTTTGGGGATTCGGGTGGATTTGACGACACTGTTGGCGCAGTGGCTGAAGCGCTCAAACTGTCGCGGGTTCGATCCCCGCACGGAAGAAATATTTTTATGATCTGCATTTTGTTGTTCCGGGTCTGGGTGTTTGTGTGTGTGAGTTTTTATGTTTGTAAACGCACCCACGATACAGGAAGAAATCCCTAATGTGGGGCAATGTTTAAAAAAAAAACTAATAAATAATAAAACATCATTAGGTGAGTCTTCCGTGGGTGGAGCGAAAGGGACTTTCAGACTCTGACTAAAAAACCACCCTGTTTCTTGGTTGCCCTTTGCGTTCCAGGACCAGGCGGTGCACTTTTAAGGTAGTTCCGCGAGGTCATGACGCCCTACGTCAAGTAATTTTTGCAAAATACATACCGATCAGTCATAATGTCGTGTGTAAAAACGGAATAGCTGATGAAGCAATCCACTTCTTTTGTAGCATTCTGGTCTGGTAACAACTGGAAAATGCAGACAATATTATAATTAATTAGGCGACCCACACAAGCTTCATTAGGTGGCAGTTTCATACACAAAACCCATTTCACTCGATGGGTCACACAGAGACGCGACGCGTTTAATAGCATTTTCAAAAAAAACCCTAATATGCTCAATGCTCATGCTGTGTGCCAAATCCTAGCCTGATTCATTCAGTGGTTTAAGAGTATTAACTTGGATACTCAAAACACAATACACTGGCTGAGAAACTGCTATGTTGCCTTTTTCGGGAATGATTCACCCACAGCAAAAAAAAATGGCTAAAACCCTACAGGTTTATCTGGGTTTATAGATGTTTGCGAACGCACCCATGATTTAGGAGAAATACATAATGTGCAGCAAAATTTCAAATAAATATACTAATATTATAAAGCTGAAGAGTAAGTAAGAGTAAAGGCCTATCCGCACACAACAGTGCCGGCACGTACCGATCAGTAACGTATCGATCAGTGTCAGTGAAATATGATATTGTACCATACATTTTGTATGAACGGCACTGTCACTGATGAGTACGGATAGCGTCGTACAAAATGTATGGTACAATATCATATTTCACTGACACTGATCGATACGGTACTGATCGGCACGTGTTGGCACTGCTGTGTGCGGATAGGCCTTAAGAGTAGTTCTTTGATTGAACGCGCTAATCTCAGGAACTACAGGTTCGAGTTGAAAAATTATTTAGCTATTGGATAGTCTATTTATCGAGGAAGCCTATAGGCTATACAAAATCACGATACGACGAAAAGGAGCGGGGATAAAACCGCGGGCACAGCTAGTATTAAATAAAAAAAAGAAAATTCTTACCAAATCCACGTTTTCAACTGCGCCAATAACGAAGCTGAGCACAAACAGATGTCTGCCACTACCAATTTGTATGAGACCCTCATCACATAGCAGCTTTGGAAGGAGCTCCGGAGATGATACAGACTTCCTACTTTCTGATATGTATTCATCTGCAAAGATTATTTAGTTACTGTTAGGAAATTTAACCCATTACGCGACTCGTGCGATTCAATTTCTACTAACTAAAAATGAAAATCGACCTTGCTACTAAGAAACAATGATGCAATTCGATTGACTTGACGTCGTCGTGGCGATCGTGTTTTGTTTTTCATCTACCCGTAGATAAAAACGTGTTTTATGTCATATGTCGTAGTTGTAAGGTTGATTTTCACTTGTAGTTGGAGACGGTCGAATTGCGTTTGCATCGCCATGAGGCGATCCAACATGCCTCAGAGAGGAATTAAGTCGTTGGATTGAATGATGGTTTGTTTGGCTGATGACAATAGGCTCCTCATATAACATAGGCATAGCATAAGCACAGCACCGTGTGTGCATAAGCACCGTTCGAGTTAAATAAAATACATGAAGTAATGCAGGTGTTTGCTGGGTTCAGATCCACGACCTACTTTGTCGAGGCTGCTAACACTAGATTTCATGTATAGGTTCGACGAATCTGGTGATATTCTTGTCTGGTACTTCAAAGTTCGTATCATGTCAAGTGATGTAATATAAGATAAACACACTTACTCAAAGTCATCGCCAAAGATTTGGCAGAAGGCAGGTTTGCTGCACCAGATGGGTATGCTACCTCATTGCTGTGGAACAAGCGAAGCTCATTCCTCTGAAATTATGACAAAACATTAGTGGCATCATCATCATCATATCAGCCGTAACACGTCCACTGCTGAACATAGGCCTCCCCTTTAGACTTCCAATAGGACCGGTTGTGAGCGGCCTGCATCCAGCGTGATCCTGTGGCCTGCATAAGATCGTCTGCCCACCTTGTGGGTGGACGTCCTACGCTGCGCTTGCCGGTGCGTGGTATGATGCTTATAAATTATATTTCTCCATTATATTATATTAATTATAAATTTACAAGATATTTTTAGGGTTCCGTAGCCTAACGGCAAAAAACGGAACCCTGATAGATTCGTTATGTCTGTCTGTCTGTCCGTCCGTATGTCACAGCCACTTTTCTTCGCAAGTATGAGAGCTATCCTGTTGCAACTTGGTAAGTAGATGTATTATGTGAACCGCACTAGGGTTTCTTGGTTTGAACGAGATTTTAGTAGTTACTTTTTTTTTAATACATCATAAATCTTAAACCGCAATTTATCTTTTAAAGTTACAACCAATTACAAGAACTTTTTTATTATGTTACTTGCTGCTACGGAACCCTTTATGGGCGAGCCCGAATCGCACTTGGCCGGTTTTTTTTTATCAGGCAAAGGCCTCCCCAAAATACACCAGAAAATGCAAAAGTCAAGAATTAACCCCGTGCAGATATGACCGGCCTACTTCCACTTCAGCATGCTGTTTCTAAGCGCAATGTCGTGTAGTTTATTGTTGTAGTTCTGTGTCCGTGTTTTGGCCAGTAAGTATTACAGGTAGAATGGAATGCATTGGTTATACACCCTGGGATTTTGGGATCGATTATTCCATATTTAAGCCTTTCCTACATTTAATGAATAAATATACAATTGAAATGTTCAACCACTGTTAAATAAGAATAATATGCCAGTTGATGCTATAATAATGATTTAGTATTACAGTCTAATAGATCTGCAATAAATTATAGTCCAATCAAACATCTAACTTCCTTATTCCAGCATATGTAATTAGTAAATTAACTTACCTAACAAGTTTATGCAGCATTTTACATAAACAATATTTATTTGGCAAGTTACATGATTAGAGAATTACAGACATGCAACCAAAATCATGTTTGAATAAAGCTGATGGACTTTTTTGTTGGTTGTTTCTGTTTCCTGACTTAATAGTTAATTTATTTCCAGCATGACAAAGGAAACATTGATTATATGCATTGTTCAAATGACAATTAGGATTTGTGCAGTTACTTTTGAACTATTTTTTACATTGATTGAGGTTTTATAATTTCAATGGAAGCAATAAACATTCCAGAAGGATATATTTTGACCGACGACAGACGGTGGACAGACGACCTTATAAAGGTCGCCGGAAGACGCTGGATGCAGGTCTCTTCCAACCGGTATATGTGGAGATCTAAAGGGGAGGCCTATGTTCAGCAGTGGACGTCCTATGGCTGAGATGAATGAATGAAAAATGAATGAATATTTTTACCGTCTGGTTAGTCTTGTTACTAGACTTGAGTGAGTGGTAAACGAATTTGCGTCCACTAGATCAGGGTTTTTCAACCTTTTTCATGGCACGACCCCTTTAGTATGAAGAAATATTTCGCGACCCCCCTACCCATTGGATTTTTAGGGTTCCGTACGTCCGAATACAAAAACGGAACCCTTATAGGATCACTCGTGTGTCCGTCTGTCTGTCGCTTACAGTCAATTATCTCCGAATCTACTAAACCGATTGGGTTGAAATTTGGTACACATATCAATTCCTGTGACCCAAGCACAGAGGTGTGACGTGATTAGATGAAATCTGTATGTGGGAGGTAATTTTTGGGGGGGAAGGGGAAAATGAAAAAAAAAGTTTTGAAAACTGCATCGTGGGACATATCATATGAAATGTCTTGTTGAGACAATCTTAAGTGTTTTTTTTTTTGTAATTTTAAAATACATAGTTTCCAAGTTATTCAAGAAAATAGACGAAATTTGACCATTCCCCCTCCCCCCTTATCTCCGAAACTACTGAACCTAAAATTTAAAAAAAAATACTGTAATTAGTTTTCTACTTATGAAAACCTATAAGAAGTCCATATCTGTATATGGGAGGTAATTTTTGGGGGGAAGGGGAAAATTAAAAAAAAAAAATTGAAATCTGCATCGTGTGACATATCAAATGAAAGGTCTTGTTGAGACAATCTTAAATATATTTTTATTGTTATTTTAAAATAAACAGTTTCCAAGTTATTGAAGAAAATAGACGAAATTTGACCATTCCCCCCCCCTTATCTCCGAAACTACTGAACCTAAAATTTTGAAAAAAATACAGAAATTAGTTTTCTACTTATAGATTATAGGATAACCTATAAGAAGTCCATATCTGTATATGAGAGGTAATTTTTGGGGGGGGAAGGGGAAAATTTAAAAAAAATATATTTGAAAACTGCATCGTGTGACATATCAAATGAAAGGTATTGTTGAGACAAACTTAAAAGTATTTTTTTTGTAATTTTAAAATAAATGGTTTCCAAGTTATTCAAAAAAAATAAACGAAGCTGGACCATTCCCCCCCCCTTATCTCCGAAACTACTGAACCTAAAATTTTGAAAAAAATACAGGAATTAGTTTTCTAATTATAGATTATAGGATAACCTATAAGAAGTCCATATCTGTATATGGGAGGTAATTTTTGGGGGGGGAAGTGGAAAATTTAAAAAAAAAAATTTGAAAAGTGCATCGTATGACATATCAAATGAAAGGTATTGTTGAGACAAACTTAAAAGTATTTTTTTTGTAATTTTAAAATAAATGGTTTCCAAGTTATTAAAAAAAAATAGACGAAGCTTGACCATTCCCCCCCCCCTTATCTCCGAAACTACTGAACCTAAAATTTTGAAAAAAATACAGAAATTAGTTTTCTACTTATAGATTATAGGATAACCTATAAGAAGTCCATATCTGTAAATGGGAGGTAATTTTTGGGAGGGGAAGGGGAAAACTAAAAAAAAATTTGAAAACTGCATCGTGTGGCATATCAAATGAAAGGTCTTGTTGAGACAATCTTAAATATATTTTTTTTGTAATTTTAAAATAAATAGTTTCCAAGTTATTCAAGAAAATAGACGAAATTTGACCATTCCCCCCCCTTATCTCCGAAACTACTGAACCTATTTTTTTTTAAATACAGAAATTAGTTTTCTACTTATAGATTATAGGAAAACCTATAAGAAGTCCATGATATTAAAATAACATGGTAAATCACTCAATATTGTGCGTACCAATTTGGGTCAGATTTAAAAAAAAACGTGATAGGTAACATCGTACGGAACCCTCTTCACGCGAGTCCAACTCGCACTTGGCCGGTTTTTTACATGTATTTTATTTTGTGACAAATAAATATTCAATCCAACACAGTTACTCGTTTTCGTCGTAACGCAATTTGCAATATCAAAAATGGATCCACGATGGGAAAAATTGATGAAAGAAAAACAAGCGCAACCTTCGCATTAGTGATAAAGTTTATTATTTTATTTTTAGTTAATTTGATAAAAAAATTAAGATGGAAAAGATCTCAAAGTTATTTTTGTTTTTTTGTGAAATTGATACAAATGTTTAAGATGGTAAAGATCTCATAAGTTATTTTTCGTGAAATTGATACAAATGTTTAAGATAGAAAAGATCTCATAAGTTTTTTTTATTTTTTGTTGATTTGATACAAATGATTATAATTGACCTTTAGTTAACATTTATCCTAAAGGCGCTCCCTCACCGGGAGCATTCGCGTGTAATGTAACATTATAGATTCGACTTTGAGCATTACATCAGTACTACCTCCCTGACTGACGAGTATTCGTGTACATTTAGTATAGATTTGGTACAAGGTGCACATTGTGATGCTCGATTGTTCTCCCTCACTGATGAAATGCTCGAATTTGTAACGTTACATTACAGGTGATTGCTCGCGGTGAGGGAGCGCCTTAATATATCTTTTTAAACTTTTTTTTTAATGCAGTAGCTTTTCCAACCTTTTACAACTACCCTATAGAAGCTTCGCGACCCCCCTGAAGAGGCTTCGCGACCCCCCAGGGGGTCGCGACCCACAGGTTGAAAAACCCTGCACTAGATCAATGCAAGCACAGTCAAGTCTAGCGGTTTGCCGGGCTTATGGTGTAAACACATAGTATTAGTAACTTCAAAACTTGAGTATGTAAGGTGAGGTATGTGTACACCTCAATCCCATTACAACAGTAAATTATAGTAGACCCTGCTGATGCTTCAGTTACTGAAATTGTTGAAATTTAACCTAACTTCAAGCTAAATTACATTACTATTGCTTACAGGAGTAGGTGTGTTGACTCTGTCTTCAATGGAGAGACTCATCATCAACTGCGGGTGACAGCATCTTCCTTCAGACTTCACTCCAAGTAGTCTATGCCATGAGTGTTTGATCTGGAAGTATACAAACATACTTGATTACACTGCAACTTTGCAATATGGTAAATGATGGTACAGGTATTATCTGCTACATTGTGATTACCAGATGGGTTACCAGATTATAACTAACGGGAAACAAAAGCAGAATTACTATTTTTGTTTGAAGGGTCCTTTGAATTTTCATTTGAAAGGAATTATTACAAGAGGATTATCACAAATAAAGGTTGGACATTCAACACAACATGCAATGAATAAATTCAATTTGACAAAGTAAATTCAAGGACATACTTCTACAGTCTTATTAGAAGGGCATGGCTGTGCTCCAAGCAAGCTCAGAAGCAAGTATCCCACTTTGTCCTTTCGTCCCTGTGTGTTTGTTGTGAAAACTTCAACTTTGACCGGCACATTCTGGACTCGTAAACTGTAACATAAAAAAATTTAGAGATATGTGGAATTATCCTCTTCTTTATAAAAGCTCAATGGATCTGAGAACAATAATTCACTTGAATTTCTGCCAGTCAAGATCTTTAAATTAAGATTTGCTAAATGTAAACTTTCTTGTTTATTCCAGATTTTTTTAATGTCGCTAGTACACAGAACACAATTACGTATAGCTAACGCAGCTCCAGCAGCTGTTTTTGGATGGAAAAATTTCAGGGAAAAAATCTAATAACATAAAAACAAAAGTTTGTTTACCTTCGAAACCTTCTTTTGTCAGCTTCCCAAACAAGTTCAGCATCAAAAATCGGAGCATGTGAAGGCACAACAGGGTCCGTCTCTAACATATATCCATTTAGAGATCCACTTACAATAAACGGGGCACGTAAAAATCCAAATCCAAGTCCTAGAAACATTTGGATATTAGATCTATGTCCATACAAATTACGCAACAAGCTGCTTAACAATAAGCTTGAAAACAGATATACCCTCTTTCACGTGCAGGACTATCTGAATATTTGGTCCTCGTAACTCGTCCATCAATATTTTACTTGAAATATATCAAAAATTTGTAAAAATTCAAATCAAACGCAACTGTAAACATTGCTTTCCAAAATCAAAGAAGACAGTGATATGACATATTTTTTTTTTTTTTTTTTAAATATTTATTCATGACCATAGAAACAAGTCTTTCAGTCGAATACATTTTGAACTTAACATTAGTTAGTGTTACATATTATCTCACATATAATTGTTTATAGAATAATTATTATAATTCGACACTTCTTTATAACAGTTAATAACAATTCTTTATCATAAATCTATTCAACCCACTTGCCGACCTTTCGAGTTGGATAAATACAATGACTTTTTATATAATCTGAATTAAATTTTAAACAGTTTAACAACGCTTTAAAGATTTTGAAAAATATTTACAATTTTTCTATGGTATTACATACATATTTGTACAAAACAGTAAAATAATTCTTATTCACTAATAATTCCTGAACGCGGCGGGGAACACTTTGTTGATCACATTCACTGTCATTGTCATTTATTTCACTCAATTCACTGACCAAAATTAAACGTTGAATGTTGAAACTTGAACATTGTAGGATAATATGATCCAAATCAGCATCCTCTGTTCCACAATGATCACAACGGCTGTTATTAATTATGTGAATCCTATGCAGGTGAGCTGGTGTTAAGCAGTGTCCCAATCTCATGCGTGATATAATAGTTATAAATTTCCTTGTGCTGTACTTGAAGTTATGATACCAAGGTCTAGTCAATAATTCATTTTGTATTCCAGCATACCATCTGCCTTTCGTCTCCAACGTTATGTCCCAATACTCCTTCCATAACCGTCTATTCAGTTCTTTATAAAGGCTGTAATAATCAGTGAATGGGACCTTGAGCAACTCGGATCTATCCTCATCATGGTCTGAACGGGCAGCACTATCAGCTACCTCATTTCCACGAATGCCACTGTGTGAAGGTACCCATACCATTTCTACTTTAATACACTTGTCAAGTAGTTTTAGGATAAGAAATCTAATATAGTAAATAATATAATTTAACTTAAAAGTAATATTTACATTATCTAGAGTAGACAAAACACTTCTTGAGTCTGTAACTATCAAAATATTCTGTACATTATTTACAAGACTATTTACATGTTGCAGTGCACAATAAATTGCATAGCATTCTGCAGTGAAAATGCTACATACTCTATTTAATTTAATGCATTTGGTGAAGTCTAGCTGTGGATCATAGAAAGCTGCATTTACAGTATGGTCTGTTTTAGATCCATCTGTGTATATTACATAATGTTCAGGTCTATTGTCTTTAAACTGCAAAAAATCAAATTCATTATGCACCACATCTAAGTGGATTGCAACACTGCTAATAATACTATTATAAGGAATTCTGTACATAGGCCATACATTATTTACAATAATATCTTTTGAATATCTATTTACATGTTCAAATATTGTTGGTATTTCAGGTAGAGTTCCACCAACCAAAAATGAAGCAGAGATGGTATTGGAAGCAATTGACTGAGAGATCTCCGAATATATGATTAATTTCTTGAGTAAAAGATTATCATTTGATGATATGACTTTTAATAAAAATCTCTCAGCCAACAACAACCTTCGTAATATCAAGGGAGGTATACATGTCTCAACTTCTAATGAATTGATAGGTGTGGAGCGCATTGCACCACAAATAAGTCTCAATCCCATATTTTGAATGACATCTAATTTTCGTAACAAGGTGCTACTGGCATTCATGTAAGCTAAACTGCTGTAATCAAAATGGCTTCTGACTATACTTTTGTACAGCATACTCATAACTTTTGGGTCAGATCCCCAAAAAGTTCCTGCTAAATGTCTCAATAGATTAATACCATTCAGTGCCTTGCTACATATATGTTTAATATGTTCATCAAACTTTAATTTGTCATCAATAATGACACCTAGGAATTTATGTTGCTTAACTAAAGGGATATTTACACCATTGTATGAAATTTTAACATTACTGTGAGTATTTACATTTTTAGTGATAATTAAAACTGAACTCTTTTCAGGATTTATTTCTAATTTAAGTTTTCCATGGTAATAACTATATAATTGAGACAAAGCTTCATTGATGTTGGCCATAGCTATATCTATGTTTTGGTTTATACTGTACAAAAGCAAGTCATCTGCGAACTGCAGAATATTTACACCAGGCACAACTACATATTTTAATATTTCTGAAGTATATACATTATAAAGTAAAGGAGACAAAGTTGCCCCCTGCATTGTGCCTTTGTTGACCTTTCTAGGTCCATGCATTTTATTATTAAATTTTACAAATACTAATCTATTGTTCAAAAAAGAATAAAGCCATTTTAGAACATGTCCAGGAATACCAATATCATAAGACACTTGAATGAGTTCTTCTATATTTACATTGTCAAAAGCACCTTTTACATCTAAAAAGACACAGATTGCATTAGAGTGACTTAATTTAACCTGTTTCAAATCTGATAATAAAGATACAAAACTTTCAGAGCAACTTTTACCTTTTCTGAAGCCAAACTGCATTGAAGGAATTAAACTTTGTGATTCAACAAAATAATCTATTCTTAACTTCAACATATTTTCAAAAAGTTTACCTAAACAAGATGATAAGGAAATAGGTCTGTAAGAAGATGCATTGTTTGCTGGTTTATTCGGTTTAAGTATTGGTATAACACATTGTGTTTTCCATGACTCAGGTATAACTAATTCATCCCATAACTTATTATAAATATTAAGTAATATAGTTTGTGCATTCAAATGTAATTTCTTAATTAACATATAAGGAATGTCATCCAAGCCTGGGGTAGTGTCCCTCCTACTCTTTAGAGAAGCTTTCAATTCTTCTATAGTAAAATAGCTTTTAAGAAATGCATTAACATTATTCTCTGTGGCATTTTCAAATAAATATTTAAGTTTGGTCTCATCTATCTGTGTAGAATCTGCTACGTTATTTAAAAAACTTAAGACCCATTCATCATTAAAGTTTTTATTTCTATTTGTTCCTATTCTTTTAAACTTTTTAATATATCCCCATATTCGAGAAACAGGTGTTAATCTGTTGAAACTACTACACAAATCTTGCCAAGAAGTATTTCTTTCTTCTTTTAAGATTCTTTTTTTCATTGCATCTAACTGTTTATATTTAATCCAATTTTGTATTGTAGGATCAGAAAAATAATATTTTAATGCATCTTTTGATTTTTTGACAGCATCAGTACATTTTTGGTTCCACCATGGCACTGGTTTTCTAATTAAAGAATTTGGATTTAGTTTTCGCTTTGGAATTGCTTTAAGCCTAATTTCATTCAAAATATATACAAAACTATTATACAAATCAATAGCAGAATTATTCGTCACATCTAATTGAGAAAAAGAAGTTTCTGATAGTATATAATATTTTTCCCAGTCTGCTTTACTATAGATAAATTTCTCTTGCAATACAGGAGGTGACACATCGTATGAAGATGGTTGAACATCTATTTCAAGCAAAGTCGGAAGATGATAACTACCCATGGGATCTTCGAGGACACACCAGTTACACATATGCGCGATTGAATCGCTTACAAGGGCAAGATCTATAGCTGAAGCTTGTCTATTGGGATATGGAACAGTTGTTGGCGATCCATCATTCAAAACACAGAGATTAAATTCATCAATTATATTGTATAAACATCTGCCTCTATTATTATTAGTATTGCATCCAAAGGCTATGTTGTGGGCATTAAAATCTCCCATGATTATACATGGCTTGGGTATTTTATTAATTAAGGCTTTTAATTTTGTTGTGTCAAATCTGATACTAGGTGGACTGTAAACACAAAGTATTGAAATTGTTCCAAATTCTGTTTCTATTGCTATGCATATGTTTTGAATTGACTCTGAGAAATTTGTATGTATGACTCTGTATTTTAAATGATGGCTCACCAGAATCGCCACTCCATTATGTGAATTTTGTGAATTTTTATGAATGATATTATATGAAGGAAAGTGTGGAATTAATGAATTTGTTTTTAGCCAGGTTTCATTGAGAAGACAAACATCTATTTTCTTATCAATAAGTAAATTTTGTAAAAGGCTCTTTTTGCTCTGCAAACTCTGTATGTTGTACTGTAAAATGTTTAAATATCTATCCATTAAATTAAATTTGCTAAAAATATCTCTTTAATTTTCTTATTTGTGAGTGGCTCATCCAAGTCACTCCTGTTACCCAATGCAACCAGAGATTTAATAATTGCGTTAATTATAATATCATTATATTTCTTTAGCTTCATTTTTCAGATATAAATAAATAGGTAGACTATGTAGTACTTTCAACCTACTAGGCAACTTTCGCACATTTAAAAAGTAAAATCGAATGATTTTTTAAAAACAAATCGATAATCGATACCCCATCCCTAGTCTATGGCGTCCGACCGCGCCGTTCAAGTTTCATTCTTTTTTCGTGCGAGGCAACGAGCACGTCTCTGTTATAAAAATATTTTTTCTAAGTGTTTTATAACAAGTTTCTGTGTGTACCTGTGATTTCTACTGCACAATAATGCCGAAGCGAAAACAAGAGGAGAAAATTCGTTATTACGAATCGAAATTGCAAAAGTTGCGGGATACACAAGTACCTGCACCTATTGCACGCAGACGGTGTATTATTTATTCGGATTCGTCTTCGGATGAGAACAGTTTAGGTAAGTTTTTTCAAACGATTACTTTACATGTTTATTTTGTGTAAGTCACGTTATTATCCTGGGTGTTGGCCGCGAGTCAACGCGAAGGAAATTCCTGAGCCGGGGTGCTGGCCGAGAGTCACCACGAAGGCAAACCTATATCTTTAGGTCTAGGTGTTGGCCGTGAGTCAATGCGATGACCAGTTAAAAATATAAAATATGATTTTTTCATTTTTATTTCTGTCTACCCTCAAATTTTAACAAACGTTTTTACGTTGTTACAGACCAAGAGGTAAAAACGACAGTCGAGGAAACACCTCAACAACACAATTCTAATGCGGAGGTTCCACCTGAACCTGCCACCACAGACGCAGAATACGTAGAAGAACTTGACGTGGAATTTCTTTCTGCGTTGGGTGATTCAACTACCGATACGCCTACTTATGGTGAAAAAATACACGATACGCTGGCACTGCGATGGCTACCAATTCTACGTCGAGGTATCCCAAAGGAAGCTAAGGAATCATTGCTGAAAGAGCAAAAAATTCCCGAAAACTGTAAGCTTTTGAGGGCTCCAGTGCTAAATCCGGAAATATCAGCGGCACTCATCGAATCGATGAGAAACCGTGACAAAAAGATAGAAACCCAACAGCAGCAATTGGGCCTCGGTATAACAGCCGTTAGTCGAGCCATGAACGTACTTGTCACTGGCGGAGAAGACAAGCAAACCAAGGTACAGGCTGTCAAAATTATGTCTGATGCTTGCCGCATACTTTTGGACCTCCATTATGTGGAAACTAAGTCTAGAATAAATCTAATCACACCGGCATTAGATAAATCATTTATCACCCTTATTCAGGACATGGAAAGGGATGAATCACTCTTCGGCAACAAACTGGCCGAAAAGATCAAGGCTTCTAAGGTGATAGAAAAACAAGGACTCCAAATTAAAAAAGGAACCGGTGCTCAAAAAGCTCCCGTGTCGTCCACATCACAACCAGCATCAACAACACGGACACGCTACCAGGGAAACTGGACAGCCCCTTCCCGCTATCAGCCGTCGTCGAACAGGGGGGGGAGGGGAGGTGCTCAGAGGACTCCCTCGGCGACACAAAGAGCGTCGAATACGACAGCACAAGGCAAAAGCAGCTACAACAAGCAGCGTGCTGCTCCACGGCAGTAAACACGGTATGTCATGCAGGCAGAATCCGACATTATTTCGATTGTTGGCTTAGAGTTACTGCTAATCCTTTTATATTAAAGGGGATTAAAGACGGTTTTTCTATACCATTTGATACCGAAGTCAGCCAATCGATAGTACCTCATAACAGGTTCTCCCCATCAGAGATATTAGATATGAGGACTGCTATTAATAAATTATTAGACTTAGGCGCCATAAATAAATGCCAACCATGCGAGGATCAATTTATTTCAAAAATTTTCTTGATTCCTAAGACCAATGGGAGCAAGAGGTTTATCCTCAACTTAAAACCACTAAATAGGTTTGTCTCCAAATTACATTTTAAAATGGAGGACTACCGAACGGCAGCAAAACTAATACCTAAGGATGGCTTTATGGCTACTATTGATTTAAAAGAGGCATACCTACTTCTTCCCATCTCAGTCAATGACCGAAAGTATCTGAGGTTCCAGTTTCAAGACGAAAATGGAACTGTTTCATTGTATGAGTTCTCTTCTTTACCATATGGTCTTTCTATAGCTCCTAGAACGTTTACGAAGGTCATGAGAGAAGTTATAACTAACCTTAGATCACACGGCTTTACCTCAGTTATGTATTTAGATGATATCTTGTGTATCGGCAAGAATTACCAAGACTGTTTAGAGAATGTTAGGGAAACAATCAATTTGTTACAGTGCCTAGGATTCATAATAAATTATGAAAAAAGTTCAATACAACCTAAGCAGTCTTGTAAATTTTTGGGCTTTATTTACGACTCAAAGAATATGACAATATCCTTACCTAACGAGAAACGTGACAATATAGCACATCTGATCAAAGAATTCCAGTCATTACCTTATTGCTCCATCAGAGATTTTGCACAATTAATCGGTACTTTAACTGCTGCTTGTCCGGCAGTGCGCTACGGATGGCTGTACACCAAATTGTTAGAAAGGTACAAATTTCTTACTCTGAAGAAACTCATTTCTTTTGATGCCAAATTTAAATTATCAGCCGATATATTACCTGATTTAAATTGGTGGGCTAGAAACATTCAATCAACGTGTAACTTAATAGGCACACTTGACTTCGAGTTTGAAATGTTTACAGACGCCTCCAGAACGGGTTGGGGTGCATATAGCAACCAAAACCGTGTTCATGGTGGTTGGACAGTAGAGGAGCAGAAGTTCCACATAAATTATTTAGAACTTTTGGCAATATTCTTAAGTCTAAAATGTTTGGCTAGAGATAGGTCAGAGTGCAATATATTGTTACGTGTCGACAATACCACTGCAATCAGCTACATCAACCGAATGGGCGGAATTCAATACCCTCATCTCAGTGAGTTAGCTAAGAAAATTTGGCAATGGTGCGAGACGCGAAAGATTTGGTTATTTGCTTCGTACATAAATACCCGGGAAAATAAGGAAGCGGATGAGGAATCTCGGAAAATAAATAATCCAGACATTGAATGGTCTCTATCTAACAAGGTATACTTAGATATTGTAAATAGTTTAGGTACCCCTGAAATAGACCTTTTCGCTTCTCGCACTAATGCTAAGTGCGATACTTATATCTCATGGATACCAGATCCAGACGCGATTGCAGTGGATGCATTTACTATGAATTGGAATCAGTGGTTCTTTTATGCTTTCCCACCCTACTCATTAATTTTGAAATGTCTACAAAAGATAAAAAATGACAAAGCGAAAGGCATTTTCGTTTTTCCATTTTGGCCTTCACAACCTTGGTTTCCTCTTCTAAAAAGCATGTTGACATCGGAGATAATTTTCTTGAATAGTGACGCCCTTCCTCGGTCTCGTTACAGGACGCGTCGGCAGCAGGCTTCCCTGGCTGCAGTGAGACTCTCCGGCACGCGTTTTCTAGAAGAGGGACCCCGGAGGCCGCTTTAAATTTAATGATTGCGTCGCTTGCTAAGAACACGTTAATGCAATACAGTGTAACGTATAAACTGTGGTGGATATTCTGCAGAGATAACAATTTGAACTGCTACGATGCTGGGATAGCCCAAGTCATCTTGTTTTTAACTGAACGGTATAATGAAGGTTCAACATTCGGAACATTGAATAGCCACCGCTCAGCACTCTCCCTCCTACTAGGAGGTGAAGTCAGTACTGACGTCAGAATTAAAAGACTTCTGAAAGGCGCCTTTAAACTTAGACCATCAGTTCCCAAGTATACCAGCACATGGGATCCTCAAGTAGTGCTGAATAACATATCCAATTGGTATCCCAATGAAGATCTCTCCATAGAGAAGATAACCAAAAAGCTGGTCACCCTATTAGCTTTATGCACCGCCCATAGGGTGCAGACGCTATCACTTATAAAATTAGAAAATATTATTATTAATCCAAGCGAAGTAAAAATTGTTATCCCTGATATTATTAAAACTTCTGGCCCGGGACGTGATCAACCAATTTTGATTTTACCCTACTTCATTGAGAATAAGAGTATTTGTCCAGCCACCACCTTACAAAATTATCTAGAACTCACAAAAGATTTAAGACCCGTGGGCGCTAAAAATCTTTTACTAACTTGGAAACGACCCCATAAAACTGCTTCTGCTCAATCCATCAGTAGGTGGATTAAGCAGGTGCTGGCCGACAGCGGCGTGGACGTATCAGTGTTCAGTGCACATAGCACGAGACATGCGTCCACGTCGGCTGCCAGCTCAGCGGGTGTATCTCTAGAGGTTATTCGGAAAACGGCGGGCTGGACAAAAACATCAGAAACATTCGCTAATTTTTATCAGCGGCCTATTTCTAATGATGGGGATTTTGCAAGAGCAATTCTATGTAATGATTAAGTTACTTATAAGTTATCATAATAATTATAAGATAAATATTTTGGTTTTGTTCCTAGAAGACAATATTTATTTAATAAATTCTATTTTGATGGACAAAACTTTTTACTCTAAACATCTACATAGTCTACCTATTTATTTATATCTGAAAAATGAAGCTAAAGAAATATAATATTATGATCAAATGAACTTCACATGTGAAGTTCGATCATTATTATATGATTTAGCTTCATTTGAAGATATAAACCCGCCCTCCCATATCCCTTAACTGAAAAGTTTTGTCTTCTCTGAAATAATGAAACTTGAACGGCGCGGTCGGACGCCATAGACTAGGGATGGGGTATCGATTATCGATTTGTTTTTAAAAAATCATTCGATTTTACTTTTTAAATGTGCGAAAGTTGCCTAGTAGGTTGAAAGTACTACATAGTCTACCTATTTATTTATATCTTCAAATGAAGCTAAATCATATAAAATTAATAGATTTAAAAAATCTAAAAACCCACGTTTTTAAATGTCCTAAAAAGAAGAAAATAACCCTACGGGGCTGAGAGAGGGGCCACTCAAAACGTGGGGGCGTATATTATATAAGGGATTATTTATGGGATATATTTACATGATCGCAGGTGTAACTTGCAAAGATACGCCCCCACGTGTTGAGTGGCCCCTCTCTCAGCCCCGTAGGGTTATTTTCTTCTTTTTAGGACATTTAAAAACGTGGGTTTTTAGATTTTTTAAATCTATTAATTATTTTATTATTTTTATCATTGTTCATCGGGTTTGAAGCTACCCTGAAAATTTCAGCCTGCTAGCTTATCGGGAAGTGCCTCAAAGCCTGTCCGCCATCTTGAACGTCCGCCATATTGGATTAATAGCCTAGCCTAGCATAAGCCACATGACTATTTTTTTCGTATTCCTGACAGCAAACCCTTTCATTTGATACCCATATCACGGGGGTGGATTTCAAACAGCCAGTCTACCATCTTGGACGTCCGCCATATTGGATTTAAGTCACGTGACTATTTTTTTCGTATTCCTGACAGCAAACCCTTTCATTTGATACCCATATCATGGGGGTGGGTTTCAAACAGCCAGTCCGCCATCTTGGGGAGGCCGCCATATTGGATTTGTTATGACGTTTCTTAACTAGTCATGTATTGTCATCAGAAATCAAAGCGTGTACAAAATTTCAGCCTGCTAGCTTATCGGGAAGTGCCACAAAATTGAGTTGCAAAAGTCCAACCGGAACGACAAACAAACAAGAAAAGTGAGTGTATAAAAACGTGGGACCTCCATTATGTGGAAACTAAGTCTAGAATAAATCTAATCACACCGGCATTAGATAAATCATTTATCACCCTTATTCAGGACATGGAAAGGGATGAATCACTCTTCGGCAACAAACTGGCCGAAAAGATCAAGGCTTCTAAGGTGATAGAAAAACAAGGACTCCAAATTAAAAAAGGAACCGGTGCTCAAAAAGCTCCCGTGTCGTCCACATCACAACCAGCATCAACAACACGGACACGCTACCAGGGAAACTGGACAGCCCCTTCCCGCTATCAGCCGTCGTCGAACAGGGGGGGGAGGGGAGGTGCTCAGAGGACTCCCTCGGCGACACAAAGAGCGTCGAATACGACAGCACAAGGCAAAAGCAGCTACAACAAGCAGCGTGCTGCTCCACGGCAGTAAACACGGTATGTCATGCAGGCAGAATCCGACATTATTTCGATTGTTGGCTTAGAGTTACTGCTAATCCTTTTATATTAAAGGGGATTAAAGACGGTTTTTCTATACCATTTGATACCGAAGTCAGCCAATCGATAGTACCTCATAACAGGTTCTCCCCATCAGAGATATTAGATATGAGGACTGCTATTAATAAATTATTAGACTTAGGCGCCATAAATAAATGCCAACCATGCGAGGATCAATTTATTTCAAAAATTTTCTTGATTCCTAAGACCAATGGGAGCAAGAGGTTTATCCTCAACTTAAAACCACTAAATAGGTTTGTCTCCAAATTACATTTTAAAATGGAGGACTACCGAACGGCAGCAAAACTAATACCTAAGGATGGCTTTATGGCTACTATTGATTTAAAAGAGGCATACCTACTTCTTCCCATCTCAGTCAATGACCGAAAGTATCTGAGGTTCCAGTTTCAAGACGAAAATGGAACTGTTTCATTGTATGAGTTCTCTTCTTTACCATATGGTCTTTCTATAGCTCCTAGAACGTTTACGAAGGTCATGAGAGAAGTTATAACTAACCTTAGATCACACGGCTTTACCTCAGTTATGTATTTAGATGATATCTTGTGTATCGGCAAGAATTACCAAGACTGTTTAGAGAATGTTAGGGAAACAATCAATTTGTTACAGTGCCTAGGATTCATAATAAATTATGAAAAAAGTTCAATACAACCTAAGCAGTCTTGTAAATTTTTGGGCTTTATTTACGACTCAAAGAATATGACAATATCCTTACCTAACGAGAAACGTGACAATATAGCACATCTGATCAAAGAATTCCAGTCATTACCTTATTGCTCCATCAGAGATTTTGCACAATTAATCGGTACTTTAACTGCTGCTTGTCCGGCAGTGCGCTACGGATGGCTGTACACCAAATTGTTAGAAAGGTACAAATTTCTTACTCTGAAGAAACTCATTTCTTTTGATGCCAAATTTAAATTATCAGCCGATATATTACCTGATTTAAATTGGTGGGCTAGAAACATTCAATCAACGTGTAACTTAATAGGCACACTTGACTTCGAGTTTGAAATGTTTACAGACGCCTCCAGAACGGGTTGGGGTGCATATAGCAACCAAAACCGTGTTCATGGTGGTTGGACAGTAGAGGAGCAGAAGTTCCACATAAATTATTTAGAACTTTTGGCAATATTCTTAAGTCTAAAATGTTTGGCTAGAGATAGGTCAGAGTGCAATATATTGTTACGTGTCGACAATACCACTGCAATCAGCTACATCAACCGAATGGGCGGAATTCAATACCCTCATCTCAGTGAGTTAGCTAAGAAAATTTGGCAATGGTGCGAGACGCGAAAGATTTGGTTATTTGCTTCGTACATAAATACCCGGGAAAATAAGGAAGCGGATGAGGAATCTCGGAAAATAAATAATCCAGACATTGAATGGTCTCTATCTAACAAGGTATACTTAGATATTGTAAATAGTTTAGGTACCCCTGAAATAGACCTTTTCGCTTCTCGCACTAATGCTAAGTGCGATACTTATATCTCATGGATACCAGATCCAGACGCGATTGCAGTGGATGCATTTACTATGAATTGGAATCAGTGGTTCTTTTATGCTTTCCCACCCTACTCATTAATTTTGAAATGTCTACAAAAGATAAAAAATGACAAAGCGAAAGGCATTTTCGTTTTTCCATTTTGGCCTTCACAACCTTGGTTTCCTCTTCTAAAAAGCATGTTGACATCGGAGATAATTTTCTTGAATAGTGACGCCCTTCCTCGGTCTCGTTACAGGACGCGTCGGCAGCAGGCTTCCCTGGCTGCAGTGAGACTCTCCGGCACGCGTTTTCTAGAAGAGGGACCCCGGAGGCCGCTTTAAATTTAATGATTGCGTCGCTTGCTAAGAACACGTTAATGCAATACAGTGTAACGTATAAACTGTGGTGGATATTCTGCAGAGATAACAATTTGAACTGCTACGATGCTGGGATAGCCCAAGTCATCTTGTTTTTAACTGAACGGTATAATGAAGGTTCAACATTCGGAACATTGAATAGCCACCGCTCAGCACTCTCCCTCCTACTAGGAGGTGAAGTCAGTACTGACGTCAGAATTAAAAGACTTCTGAAAGGCGCCTTTAAACTTAGACCATCAGTTCCCAAGTATACCAGCACATGGGATCCTCAAGTAGTGCTGAATAACATATCCAATTGGTATCCCAATGAAGATCTCTCCATAGAGAAGATAACCAAAAAGCTGGTCACCCTATTAGCTTTATGCACCGCCCATAGGGTGCAGACGCTATCACTTATAAAATTAGAAAATATTATTATTAATCCAAGCGAAGTAAAAATTGTTATCCCTGATATTATTAAAACTTCTGGCCCGGGACGTGATCAACCAATTTTGATTTTACCCTACTTCATTGAGAATAAGAGTATTTGTCCAGCCACCACCTTACAAAATTATCTAGAACTCACAAAAGATTTAAGACCCGTGGGCGCTAAAAATCTTTTACTAACTTGGAAACGACCCCATAAAACTGCTTCTGCTCAATCCATCAGTAGGTGGATTAAGCAGGTGCTGGCCGACAGCGGCGTGGACGTATCAGTGTTCAGTGCACATAGCACGAGACATGCGTCCACGTCGGCTGCCAGCTCAGCGGGTGTATCTCTAGAGGTTATTCGGAAAACGGCGGGCTGGACAAAAACATCAGAAACATTCGCTAATTTTTATCAGCGGCCTATTTCTAATGATGGGGATTTTGCAAGAGCAATTCTATGTAATGATTAAGTTACTTATAAGTTATCATAATAATTATAAGATAAATATTTTGGTTTTGTTCCTAGAAGACAATATTTATTTAATAAATTCTATTTTGATGGACAAAACTTTTTACTCTAAACATCTACATAGTCTACCTATTTATTTATATCTGAAAAATGAAGCTAAAGAAATATAATATTATGATCAAATGAACTTCACATGTGAAGTTCGATCATTATTATATGATTTAGCTTCATTTGAAGATATAAACCCGCCCTCCCATATCCCTTAACTGAAAAGTTTTGTCTTCTCTGAAATAATGAAACTTGAACGGCGCGGTCGGACGCCATAGACTAGGGATGGGGTATCGATTATCGATTTGTTTTTAAAAAATCATTCGATTTTACTTTTTAAATGTGCGAAAGTTGCCTAGTAGGTTGAAAGTACTACATAGTCTACCTATTTATTTATATCTTCAAATGAAGCTAAATCATATAAAATTAATAGATTTAAAAAATCTAAAAACCCACGTTTTTAAATGTCCTAAAAAGAAGAAAATAACCCTACGGGGCTGAGAGAGGGGCCACTCAAAACGTGGGGGCGTATATTATATAAGGGATTATTTATGGGATATATTTACATGATCGCAGGTGTAACTTGCAAAGATACGCCCCCACGTGTTGAGTGGCCCCTCTCTCAGCCCCGTAGGGTTATTTTCTTCTTTTTAGGACATTTAAAAACGTGGGTTTTTAGATTTTTTAAATCTATTAATTATTTTATTATTTTTATCATTGTTCATCGGGTTTGAAGCTACCCTGAAAATTTCAGCCTGCTAGCTTATCGGGAAGTGCCTCAAAGCCTGTCCGCCATCTTGAACGTCCGCCATATTGGATTAATAGCCTAGCCTAGCATAAGCCACATGACTATTTTTTTCGTATTCCTGACAGCAAACCCTTTCATTTGATACCCATATCACGGGGGTGGATTTCAAACAGCCAGTCTACCATCTTGGACGTCCGCCATATTGGATTTAAGTCACGTGACTATTTTTTTCGTATTCCTGACAGCAAACCCTTTCATTTGATACCCATATCATGGGGGTGGGTTTCAAACAGCCAGTCCGCCATCTTGGGGAGGCCGCCATATTGGATTTGTTATGACGTTTCTTAACTAGTCATGTATTGTCATCAGAAATCAAAGCGTGTACAAAATTTCAGCCTGCTAGCTTATCGGGAAGTGCCACAAAATTGAGTTGCAAAAGTCCAACCGGAACGACAAACAAACAAGAAAAGTGAGTGTATAAAAACGTGGGAATAATGATCGAACTTCACATGTGAAGTTCATTTGATCATAATATTATTTGCTACTTTTTTCATGTCTAAACTATCATTATTGGTTTTAACTGGAGATACATGTTCTGTAGTTTTAACACTTACCCTATCAGCAACCGGGGGCAAAACCGGGAAGGATTTCTCATTATATGTCGGGGGTGCGTTCACCACAGTGGCATATGATTTTTGCGTGAATTTGGCCTTTTTCTCTTCGATCTTTTGCTTTTTAATGGGACATTCTCTTGAGATGGCGAGATGATTACCTGAGCAGTTAATGCATATAATTTCTTCAACATCACATTCTTTGTAGGAATGACGACCTGCACAAGAAGAGCACTGTTGCTCGCCTCTACAAGCCTTAGCAGAATGGTTAAATTTAAGACACTTATAGCATTGCAGAACTGGTGGTATGTATGCTTTCACCTCGTATCTAAAAAGTTTTATATACACGTATTGCGGTAAAGATGTGGATGCAAATGTGACGGCAACTGTATTCAAGGGCACCAATTTCCCCTCTTCTTTGCGCATAAACCTTTTAATGGCAATGACTTCAGAGTCACTCACTATGTTTTTATAGATTTCTTCATTCGACAGCTCCTTGGGCACAAACCTCAGGACTCCAATTCTTTCCGTCAAATATGACGGTATAAAAGCTTTTAACTTGTTTTTCAACAAGAAGTCTTCCATCTTTAGAAAACTGTTGGCCGCAGCCGCCTTTCTAAATGTTATACCTATTTTGTGTGCATTTATTCTATGCACTCCTAGTGCTCCTTTAACATTGTCCGATATCAGATTGGTGAGTGTGATAGGATTTTTGTTTCCTATTTTTTCTTTCTCCGTCGATTCGACGTACACTATATATTCGGAATTGGTGTTTTCTATAAATAGTCTCTTATAATTTTGTTTAGTAAAAAAATTAGTGACATGGTAAACAGTGAACCACTAAAAGTTTAAGCATTTATAAAACCAATGTACGTGAATTTAATTAAGAGCTATTGACATTAGACGAAAGGAAATTTATTAAACTTGTGTTTGGCATATCAATTTCAGTTCCAATTGTTATAGTTTATTGGTAATATTGTTTTTTTTTAAAGATGGCGAATGGTTCACTGTGTACCAGTATAAGTACACTGTGAACCGGGGGGTGCGTCGACAGTGGACCAATGAGTACACAGTGAACCATCACATTAATTACATCCCTTTATCGCATTATTTTAAAATATTTATTGTTAGAAATGGCGTTAAATGAAACTGTATTAATGTAAAATTAAATAATTTGTATTCGTCAGCAACGATCACAGTTAACCATCAGTCTAAAAAAGAACTAGTAGGTACTATTTTAACTTAAAAATCTAATTAAGAACATTGTTATTATTCTACATAACAATTAACAGTCAATGTATTACTAAATAATTTGTATTCGACAGCAACAATCACAGTTAACAATCAGTCCAAAAAAGAACTAGTACTAATTTAACTTAAAAATCTAATTAGGAACATTATTATTATTCTACATAACAATTAACAGTCTTTTAATAACATTTTACTGAATAGTTTACGCTTCTTAGAACAGTTTGCATCATGACCGCCAATTTTTCGGTTTTCTGTTTTAGTTCGACCCATTCTGAAACAAAAAGATCACTTGATTATTTGTTTTTTACAATTACAGTTGAAAAGTATAAGCACAAATTGTATCGGACATAATTAACAAAGTGATTGGTACACAGTGAATCACTGTTCACTGTGTACCTTACGATTTTGAGCCACTGTGTACAAACACCACTTTTTAACCTATAAGGTGACATAACTATTAAATAAACCAAATTCAAGGGATACTTATACATCTAAATTATTAAGGAATACTTGCTTTGCACACGAAAATAATGCAATCTAATGTAACTAAATAAACAACGATTCTAGAAAGAAAATAAATGAAAACACGTGTACTTACTTTTTTTGGCGCCAAGGACAAAATCATGCACTGTGCGACCGTTACGGGCGGGAGCGCGATGTCGACTGGGGAGTGCGAGAGGTGGTAAAAGACAAGTTGTTTCACGTTTGCAGCACGGTTTGGCAACGTCGCGTTTTTGGGTTATGAGTGCTGGTGCACTGTGTACTACTGGGCCACTGTTTACCACTTGACCCTACTTATTGTTGGTACTCGTGCCCGTATTTTCAATTTTTCTTTTTTTCGCCTGATCTGGCGGCTCCTCGCCGCCACTGGTGACACTCATCGTAGTTCGTGGTCTAATTACTACTTGGTAGGTGATGTATTTGTACTTAAATCAATTTATTTAATTTTTCTCAAAATCAAATAAACCGCGTCGTTTGACTTCCCGCCAAAAAGTCGGAACGCCTGATATGACATAACTAAACTGGTGTTGCAAACACAATTTATGAACGAGAAGTAAGTTATTGCCCTTCCTAAAAAAAACAATTTGGTTGTAATCTTAATAAACCCGATGATGATCATGATCAATTTCATTGATTTTCCACAGATTTTTACTGCACTTTCAATATTTCAGCTTTCAATTTATATCATAAACTGTTCCACAGAAATGTTATCAGTTTATCACGTTTAAAATCTTGTTTACGGAAAACCACCATGATGCCGGAAATAAACAATTATAAATAAAATAAATTCTTATTAGAATTATGTCGCTTTGATGCACATTTTAAGAAAATATTAATAGTGATAAAAATATCCTTTTATTTATTTCATTTTTCAAGAAGCGCACGAGGTATTTGTGCATAGAAAAGATTTTATGTTATTGTGTTGAATTTGTTTTGTTTCCGTAAACATGACAGTACAATTTCAACTTGTCTTCTTGGATGAATTTCTACGAATGCATGACAATAAATAAAATAATAACCTACCTAATGATGTGCCATTAGTTTTAAATGTGATATTTAAAAATTATTAACCTAAATAATCACTATGAAGAAGTTTATAAACGAGTACAAAGCCAAGAATACGAAGGATCATCGGAGTCAATCAGAAACGAACACTGCAGTAAGGTAAACAATCGTTGTCAGACTTTTTAGTTGACTAGAGTTCTAACTACCCTAAAAGTATTAAATAAATTCGAAGCAGGTATTGTACGGTAGTAAATGCACTCTGAACGGTTGACGAGCCGTCTGTGACCGCAGCAGACTAGAGTTGACGAGGGCCGACGCTCGACAACGCGCATGAAGTGGATCACCGGAGCGCAACGAAAAGTAATTTGTACAAAAAACCAAATTCAACTCATTGCGAATGCCGCGTTGTTCGTGATGTTTTGTCTGACCGCACAATATATCGGCGGTCATTGTTGCTAGTCGTTTTTTGTAACGATCGGACTTCTAATGCGCCGGTAATGTTCCGCGTCTTCCTCGCATCGACGGACTTTCCGTTTAGTTTATAAAACTTATTTAAATTCGATAAAAGTTACTAGTTGCTAATTGTAGACGGCTTGTTGATAATTTTGTGCTACGGTTTTCGAACAAAAAGTGGATTCATTGCAGGACATGGGAGTTTTCAAGTGGTTGCGCCGGTAAGTACGTAAACTTTTGTTGTTTTTTTTTTTGTTATTTACCTTCTTAATTTATGAAATTTAATGCTCAATTGATGTAAGACTAAGACGACCCACTGACCTAAGATTTGCTTAGGTATTGGCAGCTTATTTCATATAATATAAAAAACAATAAAGAAAGTAATAAACTTGAAAATATGATACCTAACTGACTTGAGGTGGCGCTAAGATGTACCTACAAATCGATCTACATTATTTTCTTTAAAAAATCGTTCGTAATTATTATTACGAACGATTTTATTAAAGTCGAAAACTCCGTTCAGTCAAACATCTTTAGGTCCGTACATAGAGTAGGTATAGTAAGTATATAAAGGAAGTCCGTATCAGATGATTGCACGAACAGTTACTTTTGGACCGTAAAACTCAACAAAATGTCGATTAGGTACAATAGAACTAGCATGGACAATGTCCCAGGATGATGTAAGTGGTCCACCTAACGTTGAATCATCGGAATTGTATTTCTGTACCCACAATACATTTGATTTCAGTCCTATAGATATAAGCTAGAGGCTTTGTGTACTATTGCCAATACAAATCACAGGTGAATGCAGTTAATTATTGCAATGAAATCTAGTTCTACCATCATGATTAGTTTAGTCATTTTCTGATCTTCGGGACAGGTGTATCTTACTGGTAAACATTTTTTTAATTCTAAACTTTTTACTAAAACTTAAAATTACGATTACCGGAATTAGGTCGAAAACTAAAGTTCATTGACTTTTCGAAATACGTTCGTTAACATTAGTCACTACCTAATATCTATGCCTAGAGTTTTTTGAGGAACGAAAACTTAGCAAAACGTTTAACGGTACCTAGTACAATGATAACTTTATCTTGTTATGTGCAGAGGCGTCTCTAGCCCTTGTGGCGCCCGTGTGCAACCAGTACCCTGGCGCCCTCTAGTCTAATAGGAGCGGGGTCAAAATGGAATACTAACATTTATATTTTCAAAGGGAAATTCGAATGCAAATGGTGCAATTTTAAATAGCCTTTAAATGGCTCAGGCGCAAAATGTCGCTTTCGCAAAATGTCTCCTGGTAGTAAAACTTCTCTTTCGCAAAATGTCGCTTTCTCATAATGTCGCTTTCACAGAATGACTCCTTCTTAAAAGGTCGCTTTCTCAAAATGCCTTTTTCGTAGAATATCTCTTTCGCAAAATGTCGCGTTAGTAACTTAGGAAAAAGTTAGCCAGGTTTAAAAGAAAGGTCATTTTTTTAAATTACTTATTCTTTTTTATTCTGTTCTGGTCTTTGTTAATATTGTATGGCAACGTTGTAAATTTAATTTTTCGAGTAAAACAAAAAAAAAAACATTTATTATGAGTTCTTTACAAAATCTGGTATAGTCCGTACTTATAGTGGTAGGTATAGTATGTGAAACATCTATACTAATATACTGTGCAAGACTGCCCCGCTTGGGCAGAGCACCGACGTGTCCTCACGGCGGCGATAGGCGGAGACCTCTCGCGCCCGGCATTGGTCGAGGCCATGCTGCGGGGCGAGACGGAGTGGGAAGCGGTCGTCTCCTTCTGCGAAGCAGTCATGCTCGCGAAGGAGGAGGCGGGCCGCGTGAGGGAGATCACAATGTCCTCCCTCCGCCCCACCCGCGGTGGTGGACGACCAAGGCGACGGACGTCGCAAGACGATCTCCGGCCACCGTAGGCGCGGGCATGCGGGCGGCGAGTAAAGGGCAACTCGCTACCCGACCATGGATCATGCCCGGGTCGACGACGCGTTGTGTTCCACGCGCGCCTCAAAGAGCGTCAGCATAATGACGGGACTCCCCTCTAGAGGGCCAAAGCCTGACGGGGTCGCGGGACTTATCTCATTACCGTGACCTCGGAACATAAAGGGCTATTGAAGGACACCGTTGATTTTAGTCAGTACAAGTCTGACAGTCCCTCCCGCCCTGCCCGGGGTGGGAGGACTCATTTGACGATTTTACCACGAAAAAAAAGTTACTAACGCGACATTTTGCGAAAGAGGCATTGTGACAAAAGCGACCTTTTGATAAGGAGTCACTCTGGCGAAAGCGATGTTATTATGAGAAAGCGACATTTTGCGAAAGACACATTTTACTACCAGGAGACATTTTCCGAAAGCGACATTTTGCGCCTGAGCCATTAGAGGGCGCTCGGCGCCCCCTTAGACCCGGCGCCCGTGTGCGCCGCACACCCTGCACTATAGGTAAAGACGCCTCTGGTTATGTGTGTGATTTTAATTATTACCTATTTCATTAGCAGCTGCTGTCCACTGATTAGTCTATTATGATCCTGATAAGAAAAATCGTGTGTGGTTTCGGTTTTTAATTATTTTCTTAATAACATCGAAATTATTCATAGGTTGTGCACCTGTCCTAGAATTGTCTGATAAGCACCTCTGACTAGGAGAGAGAAGATACGAAATGTAATCAAGAAGATACTAAGATGCATTATTAACAGATAGGTAATTATTTAGATGCGACGTCACTGACTTCAATCACTTGGATTTTCAACATTTAAGTTGTAGCTATGTATATTTTTGTATGAATAGTTAAAAGAAAACCTAATAACCGAAACCTCAGATTAAAAACGAAACAATGCGAGATCGTATTGTCCTTAAGTGCCCAAGGTCCCCAATAGGTTAAAAACGGCCCTGGTTACAAAGACATACCTTATCTACCGATCTACAGTAATATCTACCGAAAATCAGAATCAGGGTTCGTTCCCAAAAAAAAAATATTGAAAGCAATAGATCGAAACACTTTAGTATTCAGAATTGACTGAACGAACCTTTGAGCTAAAGGTGAGTTTTCGACTACCCGTCGAGTGTCGACTACTGATGGCAAGTCGAAAATTCGAAACAGACTTCGCTTTGACCTTCTTATCATCGTTAGGTTTATTTCAATATACCTAGGTACCTAATCCTGAATTACATCGGTCATCTTTAATCAGTGAATAGGGTAACGGTAAAGTACCTACCTACATCTAACGAAGCTATTTTACTTTCGTTCGTAACCTTCTGGCTAAACCATATTTTCAAACCCCTTCGATCTCCAGTCTCCGCGAATTCAGTCGTCTGTTGCAATCTGTTCCGTGGTTGCAATAATCTTCCCGACATTGTAGTCCACTAAACCTTCCAGACAATATCTTGAAGGTTAAGTGGACTCCAATGTCAAAATAATGTAATTGGAAAATGCCGTAAATGTTAAAATTTAAGCTCAATCTTTTTAATCCCAGGCAAATTTATATTGATCTTTTATGAACCAATGGCCAATGGCATGATTATTTTCCACGATTCCAGCCCGTAGCATCGACAATACAATCCAGAATAGCCTGTGATATGATGTTCCTATTTTGTTTTATTTACTGTAATGATTTCGAAGAAGCCGTGTAGGAAGGATAATGATCATAGGATGGAACCTCTTGCTTCAAGAGTTCAAATAATTTGTAGCAGAAAAGGTATTGTAGAGCTCGTAAAACCCTACTCAAATTACGGTTTTTGTGGATGACGTAATTCGACTTCAAGGGTCGAATTCGTGAATTATTGAAAGCGCAAAAGCGAAAGTACACCACTTTCTTGCAGTCTAGCAATACGAATATATCGTCTGAATTTAATACCTTTGTTGTCGGATGAGTCAGCTACTGTTTTGTTTCTGTTTTAACTGAATGGTCAAAAACGGAAGTGTGTAGTCTCCAAACATAGTCTCCACTGAGTCTGGGCCAGTGGCTGGTACTAATCTAAATCTTGACAGTATGAATAGAACGTAGGATTCACAACAAGCGCCAATTTAAATGCGCTACCCGGTTATCTGCATTACCTTTTAACGAGATGATTAATCTTTGTAGTAATTCGAAATATCATCATCATCATCATCTCAGCCATAGGACGTCCACTGCTGAACATACGCCTCCCCTTTAGATCTCCACATATACCGGTTGGAAGCGACCTGCATCCAGCGTCTTCCGGCGACCTTTATAAGGTCGTCTGTCCATCTTGTTGGTGGACGTCCTACGCTGCGCTTGCTAGTCCGAAATACCTATGCATTGATGCAAATAAATAGAAATGTAAGTTCTTTCTTTCAAGCACCATTACCACATTAAGGCTCACATAATTTCGTTTATTCAAATCGTACACATAGGAGCTCCAAAAATTACGATTCTTCATTTTATTCATTGCGCACGACTGAGTAATTTCGAAAAAGTAACAAAAGAATACCTCCCAATTCTCAGTCGTGATTGATGCTTCCATTAATTACTAGTTCGATTCAATCTGAAACCTTTCAATGAATCTAAAACAGTGTTATTGAAATTTCACTTTCACCAAACTTATTTGTGATAGGATAGCCAAGCGATGTGGTTCTCTTATTGCTTTGCAAATAACCAAAATTGTTGGTTAGACAGCTTCTTATTTATGTAAGTATTATCATCGTGTCACTATAGGCTGGCTGGGACGTGCTTTTAACTAGTTTAATTACAATATTACGTAATGTATTGTTTGTATCGAGATTATAAAATAAAGCTTTGTTATAACTTCCGGCGTATCGGAGATTACAATGGATGACTTTAAAATTTTCTGGTGTAACAAAGACTTTGCTAACAAAGAAGAAATCTTGCTGCGTTGGCGTTGCTGATATTGCTCTGTATGGCAGAGGCTACGAACTGGAAAGTACTGTTAACCAAAGGTTATACGAGCGAGACTTAATTAATGAAGCACTTTTACTTTTAGGTAATAACTGATAGAATAATTATTTCAATGATCACTACTCACCAAGTGATTGAGTAATATTATTCGAAAAAGCCTCCTAAAGCTTATTTCACTTTTTAAATGATTGTCAAATTGCAAAAGATAAAAAATCCTTTCTCCACTCGCTTCCGTTGACAAAAACTAGAAGCGTGACAAAATTAGTGTATCAAACGGGCAATATTTAGAATGTCCAAATTTTCTCTTTCAAAATTTGAGTACTAGACATTTCAATGATATAATAACTACGCTTTGTCAGACACGATCTATCAGTTTATTGGATCTAGGAACTGTTTCTCAAGAGATCAAATTGATGTCAGGTGTACAATGCCTGGGAACAAATTTGCGAGCCTGATCAAATTGTTAATCGGTAAAAGTGTATCGTTCGTCCCGCGTTGCTTGGTACGAGTATTCATGATTATGATCGCCTCTTACTTTGCTCTCTTATCTGTAGAGTTCATTGTCTTTTTTTTCTACCAGATGTTATTTAATCGAAGCTTTGTTGCTAAGCCTGACAAGTCAGACAAGAACGGATTTAGGGTCAGTTCAGACCGAGACGCGAAGCGACGCGACGATGCGCGCACAGTTTTAAGAGCCATTCGAAATACGACTTTATTTTCTACACCAAAAGATACATATTTCGTTGTGAGAATTTAGGATACGTTGAGATGCGCAGCGATGCGTCGCGATGCGCCGCAGCGCGACGCATCTCAAAGCAGCGGTGCTGCGCTGCGCCTCTCAAGGCATCACGACGCAGCGCGGTGCCGCTTGACGCCGCTCGCGGCCGCTCCACGATGCGAGGTGAAGACCGGGAGCTAGAGGTGACTGAGTATGCATAATTGTGAGTAACGAATTTCGCCAACCGATTTATGTTAAGAAAAGGTCAAAGAATAACAATGTAGAACTTGCCGGTCAATTTTTTGGTTCATTTTTTTCGCCTTCTTCTCTTAATCGTAAACGGAATGTATTGAGTACATGATTTAAAATCATTTTAATGATTATTTCCGTAATAATTTATAGAAAAATCAGATCACAGCTTTTTGCGGGACAGATAAAGCGCATAATAATATTATGTTTATGAATTCGGTCATAGTTGCAGTCACTCGGATTTTGCATACTCAAGTACCTCTAGCCCCTGGACTATGTAGCTGAGGCCGCCATTTGCAAATGGGACTGCGGGAGGGCGCGGGGCGGGGCGGGAGCACGTGGAAAATCTAGACACGTTCTGCTGCACCGCGCGGCGTCTGGATGCGCCTCGCGACGTTGCGATGCGTCTTGCGTTGCGTTGCGCAGCGAGGCGCATCGCGGCGCCGCGAGGCGGAGCGCGACGCAGCCTGAAATGACAGGCCTCTTCAAGCATCGTCGCGTCGCTTCGCGTCTCGGTCTGAACTGACCCTTACGAGACGTGATGATAAAAATAAGTGAAGCTCTGTGATAATAAAAAAGTTTTATGTACCTTTCTAAGAAGTAAATTAGAACGTCGTAGATCTAAAACTATGAAATGTCTGTCTGCAGTTCAAAATGTTTAAAAAAAGTCCTAATCATTATTCAATAGGTACTAAATTCCACTTGCTTCGGGTAAATCTCGTCGCCGAGTCGCACCGGTGACCCGCAACTGTCCCACGCTTTTGCTGCCTGAATGACGTCCGAACTACCATTAGTTGCTGTTATTTGTACTCTTATATTGTTGAGGTTTTTTCTCAGACCATTGTTGGGTTTAGCGCCTTACGTAAAAAAGATTCGGAGTATGGGCCTCATTGAGAGACAACCGTGAAAGATTAAGTTGTAATGATTGTAGAATAATTTCGTAATTATATTCGATGACAACTTGAGAGTTATTTTATAATCAAAATACCACTTTCCCCTTGGTAGCGTGCACTTTAAAGATGGGTTTTTCCACGCCCTCTTTATTTACTTCTTGTTTCTCCAAAATTTGCTTAATTGGGGAACTACGCGTTAAGGTGATTATAATTATGATGTTTGTTGACAGAGAGCGCGTGACCGTAACGACTCATCACAGCGCTAACCCCAGCTCCACTACTCCCGAAGCTCAAGTCCCAGGGTCCCAAAGCACCACACAAATAGGCACTATTCGCACAGAGGAGTATAAACGAGATTTAGCCGAGTTTCAAGCGAGAAGATCCTCGGTAAACAAGGACCCACCAGAAACGCCTGTAAAAAAAAAATGCAGCAGACATTCTTTACCCGTCTCTTGTACCGACTGCACCGCAGACCACGATAACACTTTCAATTATGAGAAGAAATCAGCCGTTAAATATAAAAAGAAATCGCATAAACGCGCTCGAAGCACGACCCCTGAACGAACAGTTTACGGAGGCGTTCCGAACATACAGTTTTTATTCCAAAATCAGGTGTTCATGCCCGGAAATCTGTACCCAACGACATCGTCATTTTCTGAACCACAAAAATTCAGACGTCAATCACGCCATAGAATAAGTAGATCTCCAGACATGGACTTCTTAGTTCAAAAGCAAATAGATTTCAAAGAAGAAGAGCAGACGAGCTCTCCTCCTGCGTTCTACAGGAATAACTCTCTTCCTTTTGATGTGAAGAACTTTTTGGAAAATCATAAGGGTGAGGAAGATGACGTCGATGGTCTGAGGGCAGCGGGAGACATTAATTTATCTAGTCAAAATAACTCCACAAGTCCTGGTAAAGATGAGTCTGATGATAAGTTATGGGAAGTGATGAGCGAGTTGAAAAACTTGGATCAGTGGGCGGACGAGCAGTTGCAGGTGCGGTCGCCGAACACAAGCAAGTCGGATGACAGTAAAGTATGTTTGTCAGGGCAACGCCCCGCTGGATCCATTTATTTCTTACTTTTGTTTGCATGATTGAGTTTTGTGAATTCAACAAAACGGAATCAATTGCACTAGCTACACGTTTTAGATACGTAGTTGTTATTTGCTATCGTAATTACGCTGCCTCGTTGGTAGTGGTCGTAAGCGCGTCTGCTGAAAATGAGGTCTTGGGTTCAATTCCCAGGTCAGGCAAAGTGATAAAAGAGTCTTCCCAACGAGAATTTCTCAATAGCAGCCACGGAGATTGAATCTCCCGGTTGATGGCAATAGGTTCACCCCCTATGTATGAGAGAGACAAACAAAACTGCCGAAATGTAGGTATACTAGTAGGTACACCTCCTTCGGGGAAAAATGGTGGTACCTCGAGTCATTTACTTGAATCAAGCCGGAAATGAGATCATACATTATTTCCTGTCTTAATACCTACTTTGGTTCTTATTTTTAGAGCGACACGAGTGCTTATGGTTTGCCGATAGCAAGTGCAAGCAACGTCGATGTGACGGTAGACAGGAATAAAACATGGAACCTTGGAAAATGGGGCGTGGTTCCCGTTCAGATAAAGAAGTTAATCGGTGTCACCATAGAACATGTTAGGAAGAAACGGAATGTGGAGATAAATATATTGAGGTGAGCTTCTGACATCATTCTTTTAAATCGTAAAGCCTTTTTAGTGCTTTTATAGTAGTGTTTTGAATGTCATTGTCCTTTTAATGGAATGAGGTGAGAATAAGATGTGTCATAAACACATGAGTGGAAAAAAAAGTTTGCCTCGTCATCTTGTGATCGCAAACGCGACTGCTGAGGTGGAGTTTCAGTGTTCGATTCCCAGGACAAGCGAAGGGTACACCGAGACGCGACAGTACTGGAATGTGTTTCTTTTCGTATTAGTAAATAAAGTTAGATTTTGAGTCGCTCATTGAAATGTGCACGTCGCGTCTCGGTGTGAATAAGTCGTGTTATTGAGGCTTTTCCAGTAGTAATTTCTCAGTAGCCGCATAACCTGGATTTGTCGCCCCCGATTAGAATGGACTAAAACATAATTATTGACGAAATGGGTATCTACATATTATGTATGTCTCTAGCTAAACCTAGGTGTGGTTTTATGGGTTTTACCTTAATATTTTTCAAGCATACCTACTCTTTTCTAATTCTGGGCAAAGACTTATACCTCACACCTCATTTTACTTAATGTATAAGTATTATTACCATGATTAATTTACTAAATATATAAATTGCGAATCTAATTAGTCTATCAGCTAGTTTTGAAAAATAATTGACACTTTTTTCCTTTTGTTAAATATATGAATACTTACAAAGATATTACGCATCAAAATTCGAGAGTGGGGGCTCGTGACGTCAACAGCAAGTTAAAACTACTTGCTTGTGACGTATTGCCAATGTTAAAAGTGTCGTATCTTCGTTAATTTTAGTTGATGAAACAAAAAAAAATATTTTTGATAATCTAACTTATTTAGATTTCTTCAGTCAAATATGTACCCATTTTTTGATAATCTAACTAAGGGACTTATTAGATTTCTTAAGTCAAATACCCTTGTTTTCCGCCATTATAATGTTGGCATTTAAAATCTTTAATGGTAGCCATACACCATACTGCCTAACGTCCAATCGGCATGACGCTACCGATTGGATCAAATTGGCAGTTCGTCCATATACACCATACTGCCTATGGTCCAATCGGCATGACGATCGATTTGATCAAACTTCAAATAGGCGGCAGTGATGCCAACTTAGCAACTTTATAGCAAGATCTAGCTATAAAGTTGCTTTGCTAAGTTGGCATCACTGCTGCCGATTTGAAGTTTGATCATGCCGATTTGATGCAATCGGAAGGATCAAATCGGCATGATCAAATCGGCGTGACCAAAACGGCAATATCAAGCCTATCAAATTTCACTGTCATGCAAATTTGATGGATTCCACGCCCACACACGGTCAATTCTAACTGATCCAATCGGCAGCGGCATGCCGATTGGACGATAGGCAGTATGGTGTATGGCTAACTTAAGAGACTTTTAGATTATTCAAAAACTATTAGTGCCATTTTACTTTGGTATTTAAAGAGGCATTAGGAATTCCGTTATTAAGTCGTTGCTTTATTTCAGAAAGTGTCGCCATCCTAATATAATACTTCTAATGGGAATCTATCCGGATATACACGGCAATGTGCACTTGATTTGCGAACGATGCGTCGATTCCCTCTACGGCATACTACATGTGCAGGTAATTTATCCAGTTACATGAATTATTACTAGAAACAAGGTATCAAACTTGAACTCTGGTTCGTACTTCGAAGTGATAATTATCATGATTATACAACTGGAACGCGATTCTCGACTATACCGCTTTAAAAAGTTGATAAGCCTGGCCGAATATATATGGATTCTTAGTTATGTTTCTAGACAACGAATTCAGATTCGTAAATCTGAGTGCATATTTTTATGCAAGGTTTTCTACATGGTGGACAAGTTCGTAAATATTCCAAATTGAAAAAAAACTAACTAAACTACCGTCTGCCTAGTCTTTCCGAATTGGGAATTCCTCATTATTAAAATAGAGCAGTGGTGGCCCAGTGGTATCGGCCCCGACTTACGAGTTGTAGGTCGTGGGTTCGAATCCAGCCAGGCGCATTACTTTATGTAATTTATTTCATCACCACTGCTCTCAAAACGGTGAAGGAAAACATCGTGAGGAAACCGGCATGTCCTAGAACCAAAAATTCGAAGACATGTGACATCCACCAACCCGCACTGGGCCCGTGTGGTGGATTATGGCCCACTCTCTCTCTCAGAGAGGAGGCCTGTGTCCCAGCAGTGGGAACATTTATAGGCTGATGATGATGAAAATGAATACGTCGGAACCCTTACATGTGCGACCAGCCTAAGTTATCCTAAAAATTAACATGAATAATTAACTATTAATTATCCGACAATTATCATGATTATTTATTTTGAGCCCTGATAATAAAAGCAGGTCGCAGCATTTTATTGCATGCATTCATCACCAATTTGTTCCTCTGCCCTATGATAACCCACTTTCAATAAAATATATTGAACTGATAACCTTTTAATACAGTTTGCAAGGATTGTATCTTGGTAAGTCAACCTTCACATTTAAATTAAATACACCTTCATTCTTATTTTAAAAAGAAACGACTGTACCGACTCTAGATCATAACATAAAGTATAAGTATACTTTAAACTTTTTATTTTTGTATCGAAATCTTCAGAACTGCTGATACGATTGTGAACATTCCTTCACATAATATAAGTATGTTAAGCTTCATCATTCCCGAGTATTATTTATGCTGTGTTAAAAAAGGCTATACATAGCTTCAAGATGATTTTCAGCCTTTCGTTATAGTTTTTGAGGTGGGCAATCATCAAATGAGTGAATTTGGGTGACACTAAGAACCATGAGTTCCTTCAATTGCTCTTTGCAATCCAGGGCCACGATAACTTTCTAAGACATTTCCTGACTCCATTACTCGCCGAATCCAACTCGGTTGGGCAGCGTTCGGGAAGCTACGCAATGTCTTTTCGTCCGACATACCTCAGTGCCTCAAGACGAAAGTCTTCAACCAATGTGTGTGATGACATACGGCACCGAAACGTGGTCTTTCACTATCGGCCTCATCTCAAAGCTCAAAGTCGCTCAACGAGCTATGGAGAGGGCAATGCTCGGTGTTTCTCTACGTGATCGAATCCGAAATGAGGAGATCCGTAGACGAACTAAAGTCACCGATATAGCCCACCGGATTAGCAAGCTGAAGTGGCAATGGGCAGGCCATATTGCTCGCAGAGCAGATGGCCGATGGGGTCGAAAAGTGCTAGAGTGGAGACCGCGGACTAGCAAGCGCAGCGTAGGACGTCCACCAACGAGGTGGACAGACAACCTTATAAAGGTCGCCGGAAGACGCTGTATGCAGGTCGCTTCCAACCGGTATATGTGGAGATCTAAAGGGGAGGCCTATGTTCAGCAGTGGACGTCCTATGGCTGAGATGATGATGATGATGATTACTCGCCGTTCAAAAACCCGCGCCTAACGTAGGCCGGAGATTGCCCCGTGTTCCCCGATGTCCGATGATGATTATCTCTCCTTCTCCAACTATGATTACCAATAATAATACGGGCAGAGCAGCAGGCAACATCATAGTTTATTAACACGTTCACCTTATTAAGACAATGTTGAAACTACTATTCTTTTACAGGGTCGCATTCTAAGTGCGCAAACGGCAGTGCAATATGCCCTCGACATATCAAATGCCCTCGTCTTCCTGAGAATGCAAGGTTACCTTCACACAGACCTGTGCAGTTCTGGAGTGATGATCACGAGCCATGATGCTGCTAAACTGGCAGATGTGGGCTCCTGTGCGAAGTTGGAGAAACCGGAGAAGAAGGTGCCAAAGGCGTATGATCTTTATTCGCCGGAACCACAGTATGTTAACATTGAAGGTGAGTGAAATAAGTGATTTATTATATGAAGCCTCATTTTTTTAGACCCCAATGAATTCTGTTGATCAAACAAATACCGCAATTGACGACACGGTTGGCGCAGTGACTGTGATCGACGGCTACATTGCGTGTTGCGGGTTCGATCCCCGCATAGAACATTTTTGTATCAACAAGAAGTTGTTCCGGGTCTGGGTGTGTTTGTGTATGTGAGTTTCAATGTTTGTAAACGCATCTATAATACAGGAGAAATTCCTCGTGCGTTTAGTCATCTTGTAAATTGGCGTTAACTTTAAGACTTTTCTGCCGAGTATAAAACCGGGTTTGTAGGATAAAAGTCAAGAACATAATAGGCTATTTGACTAAAAAAAAATCTAATTAATCCGTCAGTTAGATTATCAAATAATATTTGACCCGTATTTTTTCTTTTTTTACGCAAACCAAAATTGACGGAGATATGATGCTTTCAAAATTGCCAATACGTCACAATTTAGTACATTTTTTACTGAATTCTGACGTCACGAGCCCCCACTCTCGAGTCTTGATGTGTTATATCTTGGTAAATATTCATTGATTTTACATAAGAAAAAATGTGTCCGTTATTTTTCAAAACTCTAAATAACGGACTTATTACATTTATAATTTATTGAAACTGTCAAATAGCCTATTGTTAAGCGCCTGTGTGATTGATAACTTGACTACCTACAAGCAATTCGTACCAAGTTTTGCTCCATTGATATTCGATCTAGCTACCGGGTGTAATGTTTGGTGAAAATATTGTTTTCATTGCCGTAGGTACAACGTTATTTCCGTCCTACGGGTCGGTAAAGAAATTCACACGAGACGGTAAATTTTGTACTAATGGTTTGTAACGCATCAGTAAACCACTTTGGTGTAGCAACTGTCTAAACTCAGTAACAATCTTAATATCTATTGTTTGTAACCAATGAACGTCCGAATTTGTCCATCCGAGTCTAAAAGATGTCCAATCTGAAGTAGCCACTGCAGAAAACAAAATCAAATATTTTTATTTCACATAGGCCCATCCCATGAAGGCACTTGTAAAACTTGGACACACAGATTGGGATTTTGATTGAGGTAGAATATTCAATTCAGACGTGAAAGGTTACTAATTACTTTCCGACAAGCAAGTACTTTACCAAGTTATTAAAATAAATATAATTAGGTCTAGTTCAATGTTCGTCAAGCTCTAAGTTGAATGTTCTTGCAAGGTACGCTGCCTTCACAACGAACAATGAAAGCGAGTTTTAATACAATTCAGAGTTAACGTACAATAAACTTTATATGCACTACACCAAGGCTGTTCAACCTATTTTCTAGATGAGCCTACATTTTGTTTTCGAGCGGGACCATTTAGTTGGAAAAATAAAAGTCTGTAATATACAATGACGTATTATACAGGGTGTCCAGTAATGAATGGATAACCTTGAAATGGGTCATAGTAGAACTAAGGGCGATTCAGAAAAAAATACAAAAAAAAATCAATACCAAGTATTTCATAAGATATGTCACTTTTAAGAATATTGATAATTTTTGGTACCCTACTTTACATTCTTGCACACCACGACCACAAATTGATGAATTCCATCATTTTTTTATTGATAAAATAATCTGCATTAACTATGCTAATAGATGAGCAGTAAATAGTAACACTGCTACTAAACAGCTTTTTAAAAAATGAACTCGAATTAGTACTTTAGTGTAAAAATTCAGAAAAATTTTCATTGAGACAAAGTTTAAGCAACCATAGCATGAAAAAAACGTATGGCGACACAGGTGACCAATAATTTTAAAATAATATGCACGTAATGCAGATTTCAAAAAGGTATTACTTATCATTGCACCTAATGTAAATAATAAATTATTGCTAATTGAGTTTGAAAGGAGAGATAATTGCTGCTGAGAAAAGTTTGAAATATTCAGGTATTCCAGGTAAACCCCACACATTTTAAGAATTTCACCGAAGAAAAAAAAAGTCTCATCTTCTAGACGCTTCGAATGACACCTATTTCAAATCTGTTGGATACCTTCACCCACCTTCACCCAGGTTAGGTTAGGTAAGCCAATTTCTCTCCTTTCAAACACAAATAGCAATTATTCATTGTTTTCAATAGGTACAATGATGAATAATACCATTTTGAAATCTGCATTAAGTGCATTTCATTTTAAAATTATTGTTCACCTGGGTTGCCATACGTTTTTTTCGTCATTGTACCTATTGAAGATAATGAATAATTGCTATTTGTGTTTGAAAGGAGAGCAATTTGCTAACCTAACCTGGGTGAAGGTATCCAACAGATTTGATATAGGTGTCATTCGAAGCATCTAGAAGATGAGACTTTTTTTTACTTCGGTGAAATTCTTAAAATGTATGGGGTTTACCTGGAATACCTAAATGTTTCAAACTTTTCTCAGCAGTAATTTTCTCTCCTTTCAAACACAATTAGCAATAATTCATTATTTACATTACGTACAATGATAAGTAATACCTTTTTGAAATCTGCATTACGTGCATATTATTTTAAAATTATTGGTCACCTGTGTTGCCATACGTTTTTTTCATGATATGGTTGCTTAAACTTTGTCATAACGAAATTTTTTCTCATTTTTTTCACTAAAGCTCTAATTCGAGTTAATTTTTTGAAAAGCCGTGTATTAACAGTGTTACTATTTATTGCTCATCTATCAGCTCAGTTAATGTAGATTATTTTAACAGTAAAAAAATGGTGGATTTCATCAATTTGTGGTCGCGGTGTGCAAGAATGTAAAGTAGGGTACCAAAAATTATCAAAATTTTTAAAAGTGACATATCTTAGGAAATACTCGGTATTGATTTTTTTTTGGTTTTTTTTCTGAATCGCCTTTTGTTCTACTATGAGCCATTCCAAGGTTATCCATTCTTTACTGGACACCCTGTATATAGACACGTCATGAACGAACATTGCGGCGCTTCAAAACGGCGACAATACTAGAACTACTTATACGCGTGAAGAAAGAGAAAGAAAATATGACACCGTACGGGGCGGCGGGAGGGAGACGCAACTAGCGCAATGTGGCCAATTGGCTTCATTTTTTGTTGCCATTTTAGTGTCTAAACACACTATGCCGAAGTTACGCGACCGAAGTTCGGTACAATTACGCCTGCAATGCTATTTGAATTACTGACGACACACTATGCCGAAATTACGTCGCGTCATAGCGTACAGCGTAACTTCGGTCGGGCGTAAGTTCAGCGGCAACTTATTCAGTGACCACACATTATACGCGACCGAAGTTCGGTTCGATTACCGACGAAGATCCGGGGGCGGGGAGCAGCAGGGAGCCGCCCGCGCCACCCGCGCCGAATTTCTGCCGCGTAAGTTCGGCATAGTGTGTTTAGACACTAAGAGTGCGGACAACGTATCTATAGTTTATATATCATTGGTAATATATCAATGCAGATAAATACCCTGTTCCAAATGCGATGGCGGGCCATGTAGTGGCCTGCGGGTCTGGATTTGAGCAGCCCTGGTGGTCTCCCATGTCGTCATAAAGCGAGGGTAGTTCCACTGAGGGAAAGAGACCGAGCTATACAAGTCGTCTAGCGCCATCTCGTTCCCCCCGCCCCACAAATTACCTAACATAGTTGCCTAGTAAATCACAGCTGTTAACACAACCTAGCTAAAAAAAGGCAGACCACAATTGTTGTAACCAAGATAAGATTTAAAAGAAGCATCCATGCATAATCACCGTACATTTTCATTGTTCTATGTAACTTCAAGGTTAAGCATTTTATATTGCTAAAATTATGTCTAACATAATGAAGATGCAGTCATTATAACAGACTTGTAAAAAATAATGCGACGTCTCGTTGCTTGGTAGTGTAGAATAAAAAAAAGCCAAGTGCGTCTCGGAATCACGCATGCAGGGTTCCTTTCCATTATCAATAAAAAATCGCATTTGTTTTGTGGACGCCCCATTAAATATTTATTTTATTCTGTATTTTAGTATTTGTTGTTATAGCGGCAACAGAAATACACCATACTAGCTGTTGCCAGCGGAAATTATCCACGGAACATAAAATCGATATAAAATCTATCCTATGTGTTAATCCACGTTATAAACTATCTGTGTACCGAATTTCAACTAAATCTGTGCAGTGGTTTTTGCGTGAAAGAGGAACAAAATCAAATCATTTATTTCAAGTAGGCCTGTTACAGGCACTTTTGAATTTTCAAAGGACAAAAAAAAATAAAGGTAATATAAAAATAGTTATGGTGCTACAGTCCCAGTCACAAGACATAAAAACTGTGAAAGTACCATAGGTGCTCATTCCAAAGCGTAGATCTCTATGGAGAAGAATGAGCAAGAAACTCCATGGACACTCTTTTTCAATCGCCAAATTATAACAGAATCTTTGTTACTTCATTCATCTTGAGATGGTACGTACATTATGTGAGAACGATGTAGCAAGTAAAAGGTGCCCATAGGAAAATATAAAACAGCCAATTCAAGAAAATTATAAATCATTAATTCAATAGACCGTGGCAGCTAAGAGATGACCAGTCACGACTGACGCGGCGCCCGTTCACGAACAAACATTCATCCATTCATCCAAACAAACTTTCACGTTTTTAATATTAGTAGGACACTATTGTAATATATTAGTAGGATGTGACAATTAACTCTGTCTATCACGGTTCCTGAGATAGGTTACAGACGGACGAACGGACTGCGGAGTCTTAGTAATAGGGTCTCGTTTTACTCTTTGGGTACAGAACCCTAAAACACGTTAGTTCGAAGTAATCAAATTAATTCAAATGACTTTATTATCTCGATAAAAAAATAACCATAAATGTAAACATTATACGGTAGCGTTAAATTAATTTTAATTGTAAAAGAAATGCGTGTAATGTGATGAAATGGTCGTATGACTTTTAGCAGTGTTCCCAAACATTGTTCTGCTAATGGCCCGGTAATTTTCACACTGCCTCTTCCTGACCCACTTAATACTTAACCCAAACTGAGCTTAAAAGCTTACCCATTAGGTAAAATAATATGTAATATGTATTAATAGTAAAAAGACCTGCTACCCGGTATTTTATTTTCATGGCCCTGGGTCGCGACCCGGCAAATGGGAAACGCTGGCTTATAATAACCGTATGAAACGTGTCGTTTATAGCATGTGAAATGTTTTATTTCACATACTACCTCATCGCCGCCGTCGGCCTAGTGGTCACAAGCGCGTTTGCTCAATATAAGGTCCCGGGTCGATTCCCAGGTCGAACAGTGTTGTTGGGTTTATCCAATCAGCTAGTAGATAGTTTTTATAGATCGGTGGTACGGGACCTTTCGTGTGCGAGTCCTATTTGCACTTGGCCGATTTTTCATCTACATCTACACTAATATTATAAAGAGGAAAGATTTGTATTTTTGTATGTGTGTGTTTGTAATGAATAAACTGAAAAACTACTGGACCGATTTCAAAAATTCTTTCACCAGTTGAAAGCTGTTTTGGTCCTGAGTGACATAAGCAATTTGGGGTGAGCGGGCGAAGCCGCTAGCAAAAGCTAGTCTTCTAATAAAGTAAGCTTTGTTACTATTTGACATGTCAAATCTTATTAAAAGTTGCAACAAAAAAGAAAAAGTTATGCGGCGTTCCCAGGCGGTTACCTTCCCAACTATAAAACCATATTTGCTTTTTGAAACTCCATCCGTCGCTTCAAAACGAAATCTATCTAGATGTCCTACTAACAGTCACACAGACAAGTTAAGCAAACAATAAATGTACCGTTACATTTTTTAGCAGCATACACCTGATTTCATTTGTTACCTACTTTATGTGAACTGCTGAAAAATACCCGCATTTTATTTATACAGACATTTATATTGTTCAGACGCCAGCAGGTCAACCAACCCGAATCTGTCAAATTTTACCAATCCAACATTAACCTTCTACTACTGTGATAAGATTGAAAATCTATTAAAGAAATTTGACAGATTGAGGTACCTAGTTTGATGTGCTGTCGTCTGAACCTACACACTGTAGAAACATTTCATTTATTGGTATTGAAGACAAATTTATTGTTAGTGTCTGAAAGCTTTCTCCAAGTGACATAGAAATTATTGTTTTTTTTTTTTACTTTTTGTACAACGGTAATGTAAGTGCGAAGTAATGTTAGATTCAAAAATCTATTACTTAGTTGTAGGTTATTGTATTGCTAACATTTTGTAACGTGTTGAAATTCTTCTACTTTATCGTTTTTAATTAAAATATAGGTTAACTAGTGGCCCGTCCCAGCTTCGCACGGGTATATTAAGAACCGCTCGTCCGATTTTGTGCAAACTTCACATAAAGCATCTACTAAATAGTGCGATGGTCTTCCTTTTATTTCTGACACTATGTTATTTAGCAAAAAAGAATCCTTATGACGAAGCCTTTCGATCGGTATGATAAAACTACAGGATCATTTTTTTTTCTCGTGTAGCGGGTCCGATTCCCGGTTCAACCATGTAATTATTTAAAAATCTATGAATGCAGTTTAAACTGTTTTTAAAATTAAAATAATGTCTTCTTTCAGTAAAATGGTCTATCTACAATATTAAGGTACTTTCCCTCCATGTTGCATAGCCGTGAGACGCCCTGTAGATCATGGCTTCTTCGGTGTAGACATCAGCACCTGAACCTGCTTAATATTACATTCATTCCTTTTTTTTGCATTTACTTTTAAACGCTTAATGAACAACGTTTTTAACAGTTTATTCAAAGTACAAACTGATTTACAAAACAAGATAAAAATATAACTGATACCGTTTTTAACCGACTTCAAAAAAACCGGCCAAGTGCGAGTTGGACTCGCCCATGAAAGGGTTCCGTAGAAGCAAGCATAGATTAGGGATATAATTATATTGAGATTAGTAAGTAATATACACAAACAATAAAAATAACTTTGTTTTTCATAGTGTTTGTATGAATGGCAAAGTATTATTTGCGGTTTTTGAAAATGTACTATATCTCAAAAACTGCTAACTATATCTCATCCAAACCAATTTTCGCTGGATGTTTTTGTTGAGGTCTGCATTATATTTTTTTTTAGTTTTATCATTCTCTTATTTTAGAAGTTACAGGGGGGGGGGGGACACATTCTACCACTTTGAAAGTGTCTCTCGCGCAAACTGTTCAGCTCAATATCATTTTTAAAGACCTATCCATAGATACCCCACACCACAGAATAATTAATAGTACTATACGTACAGAAGGACTACTCCAAAAAAAAATCAAACAAATGTAAAATCTATATACGAGAGAATAAAGTACATTTTAACTGGCAGCCGTACCGCCCACCTACTTTTATAATAGCCTAAACTTCCCGTGCGCAAGCAAAAATGTACTGAATGGTTACGCCCGAGAGTTTATTTTGGTTTATCTGACGCCAACGACATTAAAAGGTTACTATGGGTCAAGCTCAATAGGGTTGCGACTTGCGAGTTTAGGCACAAATAGGTAGGTACCTATGCGTATTTTATGCATTTGCTAAATTACATTATCACCATAAATACCTATGTTCCTCAAGGAATTTTTTTTTTATCATCAGCCTATATCTTTTTGGTTTCGTCATCGATTACTACATACATTATTGATTGTTAGCACAGAATGATAATAGGAGGTACCTACGGCACCTTACGTGAGGAATAATATTTATAATAATATTATCTTTTCTACCTATTATGTTATATTTTTGAACATTTATCTTACAAAAAAAAAAGAATAATATTTAAAAGATTTTTATCGTCTATGGCAAAATAGCGAGTCCTTATTATTTTGCACTCAACCTAGTAACCGACCAATTACTATCGCATACTGTCACAGGCCCCGCGTTGCGTGTCTTTGTAGGTAGGTAAAAAAGTGGCGCAGCGAATTACAACCGCTGACCTTGAATGCGTAGTGTGGCCATTTTCTGAGTTAGAACTTTTAAACAACAACGCAAACATCTTTCTACCGATCTTAATTCTTAGTACTCAGCTTAAGGTGAGTGAGAGTGTCGTCTTTTTATCTTGGTCGTCCAGTAGGCTCACCCCCCCCCCCCCCCCCAATTAGTATCTCGCCTCATTTCCAAACTTGTAACCTCATGATTAGGTATCATGATCAGTTAAGCCCATACTTCACAAGCAGGGAGATAATTTTGTTGATCATTACTAAATATGTATGTACTATATTTTTTTTTCTTCATAATAATATTGTGTTATTAATTTACCAAAAGCACCTAAAGCAAGAAACTTGTGCGTAACTACACGTAACGTAACAAAAATATTAAGGAGACGGAGCGCGTGCGTAACGGGTGGCGCGTGGCAGCCGTAGTGAATGGGCCACGACATAATGGCCCCGCAACTACTTGCAGTTTTATGCCTACACCGCGGAGTGAGACAGGCCTGCCCACACGTATAGGTTTAGTGAAAAAACAAATTTTTGAGTTTCAATTTTAAGTATGGGGGGTACCCCCAAAATTTGTTAACCGACTTCAAAAAAAGGAGGAGGTTATATTTTTGTGTGAAAATCCTAATGCGGTTCACATAATACATCTACTTTTTTTTTTTTTTATCGTGGTAAAATCATCAAATGAGTCCTCCCACCCCGGGCAGGGCGGGAGGGACTGTCAGACTTGTACTGACTAAAATCCACGGTGTCCTTCAGTAGCCCTTTATGTCCCGGGGTCACGGTAATGGTATAAGTCCCGCGACCCCGGCAGGCTTTGGCCCTCTAGAGAGGGGGCCCCGTCATTATGCTGACGCTCTTTGAGGCGCGCGTGGAACACAACGCGCCGTCGACCCGGGCATGGTCCATGGTCGGGCTGCGAGTTGCCCTTTACTCGCCGCCCGCATGCCCGCGCCTACGGTGGCCGGAGATCGTCTTGCGACGTCCGTCGCCGTGGGCGTCCACCACCGCGGGTGGGGCGGAGGGAGGACATTGTCCTCTCTCTCACGCGGCCCGCCTCCTCCTTCGCGAGCATTACTGCTTCGCAGAAGGAGGCGACCGCTTCCCACTCCGTCTCGCCCCGCAGCATGGCCGCAACTAATGCCGGGCGCGAGAGGTCTCCGCCTATAATACATCTACTTACCAAGTTTCAACAGGATAGCTCTCATACTTTCGAATAAAAGTGGCTGTGACATACGGACGGACAGACAGACATGACGAATCTATATGGGTTCCGTTTTTTGCCATCTGGCTACGGAACCCTAAAAACTATCTTGATGAAGCCTACTTTACATCTGTCATGCTGAAGTTCAGAATAGAAATCATGAAAGCCAAGTCAAACGCATGTTTGTACGAGTATGTTTGTTTTTAATCTTTTCACGCTCAAACTAGCTAGAGCTACTGAATCAATCGTCCCGAAATTTTGCATATTATACGCTGTCAGGAATACAGACACGCATATCTGTCATCCAGAAACAACAGAAGAGAGCTGTAACCGAGAAAAACAACAGTGACGTTAATATTCCAGATGGCGCCACTTAAGCGATCTGTATTGATTCTCAAATTCTAAATGAACGCAAGCGAAGCCGCGGGCAAAAGCTAGTTTAATAATAATAATATTCAGAAGGCAGTGCTCCTCGATAGGGCTCGCATTGTAAGGAGGTTCCTGTCTCTGGAGCCATAACCACCGGTAGCTTGGACTCTGCTCCCACATCGGGCGACGCGGCGGACCACTATTTTTATGTTTTTTATTGTTTTTTTAAAGCAATATTTAAATTAAAAATTTAATGATATGTGTAATTTATAAACGGGATAATAGTAAAAAACATGTCTCACAAGAATCAAAATGATTGCTAGTATTTTTGTCTCGTGTCAAAGTTGTCCACTAGCTCGATAGATGGCGTTGTCGTCGAATTAGATCTCGCTATGGTTTCGTTACCGCGCGTCATATATAAGGGTTCGGAGGCATCAACCCATAACGGCTCGAAGGACCATATGTTAGAATTTTTTAAAGATCGAAAGTTTTCTTTTTAATTTCGATCTTATATTGTTAATTGTTGTTGAGCGAGCGCGTGGCACACGACTAAGGTGCTAATTAATAGTCTATAATTCTTTAACGATATATTTCGATTCAAACTTAATGGCGGTTCGGAAGTTAGCTGCGAGCGAGTGCAGTTGCGCGCAGGCACAGTCAAGTTGACAACAAACATACACAAAAAGCAAGCAAGACGCGTCGCGCGAGTGCGAGTGAGACAGGGGGTGCGCGGAAGCGTATTTGGAATCTACAGGGTGGAATTTTGTAATGCCACCTGGAGGGAAAGTACTCTTAATGCTGCCGATGGAAAATTTTACTCCAAGGAAACATTCCTTTATTTTTGAATAGAAAACAAACTGCATTCAAAGATTTTTCGAAAATTTTCTTCTCCCACACCCGGGAGTCGAACCGGCTAAAATCTGAAAAAAATATACCCTGTACTTTTATTGCATCGATCGTTAGGGTCAATTTTATGGATGAAATCTCTCTAACAAACATGATAAATTAAATGAAAGGAAAACCCATTTCGAGCAACTAATTAGTTAATTTACCATTTTTTTTTAATAATTAAATTGATTTAAGATTTCCTGGTTTTCCTTTATCAAAACCTTTAAAAAAATCTGTTATCAGAAACTAAGGGGGGAACAAAAATTCGAAAGTTATTAATAGAAATGCCTACAATAAGTTGTAAAACCAAGCGAAATAAACATTATTTTTGTTATGTTTTATTTATTATTCAAATAAATGGCAAAAAAGTATCAAAAATGTTATTCTAATAGGAACTCAAAATGTAAACAAAAATTTAAATCGCCAGTAATCGTTGTGATGAAAACAACTCAAGGATAATAAAATAGGGTAGTTTCCAGGGTCAAAACAATTACATTCTATTTAGTCCGTATTTTAGATTATAAAAAAATATTGGACACGTATTTTTTCTTTTTTTGATTAAACAAAAAATAACAAAGATATAGCCCATTAAAGTTACGTGTGACGTCACCCCGCGTGAAAAAATGCCACGCGGCGTGACGTCACACGTAACTTTAATAGGCTATATCTTTGTCATTTTTAGTCTAATTTACAAATAAAAAATACGTGTCCCTTATTTTTGAATAACCTAAAAGACGGACTAATTACATTTTTTAGGGCAACTAGCCTATTATCTAATAACGAGTTTTTTTAATTATTGTTAATGAAACTCAAACAATGTTTATCAGAACAGTCTTAGCTTATTTGGGAATATCGTTCATTAATAAAGCTGAAGTCTAAAATAAACAATTTAGACTAGAATTTAGATAGTGTTAAAAAAAGCTTGCATCACAATAAGTATGACGTCAGCAAACCTTCCTTCGTAATTGAACTGCATAGTATATTTGTTTCATAATTTAATTCAATAAGATTCAACTACTTAATCAAACAAAACAAATAAATATTTGATCGCTCTTTTTGACGTTCCAGCTTTGCCAACTTAATTTACAATACAATCCGGGTTCTCAATGATTATAAACGCTTGTATACGTGTATGACAAATTCATTTTAAACTTTATACCTATTCAGTACAAGGTATGCCGACGTCAACTAAACATAAATAGCCAACACAGTAATAAACTGTCTTGATTTTTTTGTTACATAAATAAGAAGTTACTCACGCTCACGATAAAGTTTTATTTTAGATGACACGTGACTCGATATTGAAAAAAATGTTATCGATTTTTGTGGATACTAAACGCAAAATTTGGCCAAACATTCGCCAACGTCCATACTACGTTGAATACACCGGTTCTCGTCCGATCACCGAAGTTAAGCAACATCGGGCGCGGTCAGTACTTGGATGGGTGACCGCCTGGGAACACCGCGTGACGTTGGCTTTTTGTTGCAATTGAAAATGTCTTACTTTTATTTTTAAATACATTGTTCTTGAAAAGTTGTATTTTATTACGACTTGATACCTAGCAGCAACACACGCTCAAGAGGGGCAAATTCGGAGGGTTCATTTATGTCATTGAAAAACACACCTTATTTCAGTGTCATAACGTGCAGCACGTTCCTAGCATTTCTGACCAAGCATGGAAAGAAACTGATGAGTATTTTGTCAAATAAATAAGAAGTCACTCCGCTCACGATAAAGTTATATTTAAGATGACACTTGTCTCGAAATTGAAATAAATACATTATCGATTTCTAAGTTAGCAAACGCAAAATTTGGCCAAACATTTTTTTTATGTATTGAAAATAAGGTTTATAATTTAACGTCATTAACCACATTCTTTGCAGTGTTAGATATTTATAGAAAAATTCGGTAAAGCGTATGCCAACGTCCATACTACGTCGTAAATACTGTCAGATTAGCAATAACGGTAATGATACGATGTGTATCTTGTTGACATGAGAAATGCTTAAAAATAACCTACTTTACAAGACCACGTGCAAGCATCTCAATAATAATAAAAAATTACATGCACGTATCTTTTGGACGTAAAATTCAGCCAGGCATTTGCCAACGTCCATACTACGTTGAATACACCGGTTCTCGTCCGATCACCGAAGTTAAGCAACATCGGGCGCGGTCAGTACTTGGATGGGTGACCGCCTGGGAACACCGCGTGACGTTGGCTTTTTGATACAATTTATAACAGTTTTTTTGCATCTAAAATATTATAACTAGGTAAACTTTTGGTTTACTTATGCACTTGTATACAAAAGGTATATTTTATTACTACTTGACAGGACCTAGCGGCAAGAGGCGCTAGAGGGGCAAATCCAAAGGGTTAATTTATGTCTTTATGTTATCGAAAAACGCACCTTATTTCAGTGTCATAAAGTGCTAAACAGCACGTTCTTAGCATTGTTGACGGAGCTCTTTACAGTTTAAACAACTTGCTACTTTATGTGCCTGAAAATAAAGTAACTTAAGTTCAGTTTTCCTTCAATAGAAATACAACATGAAATGCCGTAACTTCATTGAGCTTTTGCCGTATATCATTACTTCCCAGAATTTGATCCTTGTTAGCAACACTATCGAATGGTGTAATAATACAGGGTGTGATTTTTTATTCAAAATCAGCAGGTTCGATTCCTGGCCAGGATTATTGAATTTAAAAAAATCCAATGGGGTGGTTTTATTTTTCGTCAAAATCGGCCTCGAGACTTCTTTCAACGTTTTTCGATATTCCTCATAGTTCCGGATATAGCCAACCTCGCCCAGATGAAAAATTTAGCATGTATATTGTTACAGATACCCGCGAGTCGGAAGTTGCTGAATTCGAGCCTTTACTATCAGCTCATCCATCGGAAACGTACATGTCATCCAATGCCACTAAAAAGGACTACAAAACGTATCAGAACTCTGAAAAATACAGATGGCAAGCGCCTGAGTTGTTTGTACCCGATGAGGAAGGATTGGTGTCTCCATGCTCCAAGAGTGACGTGTATTCCCTATGCCTGGTACTGTGGGAGAGTTGTAATGGTAATTATGTAGTATTTTCTAGAACTTTCTATACAGCTGGCATCATGAAATGAGTCCTCCCACCCAGGGCAGGATGGGAGGCACTGTCAGACCTGTACTAACTAAAACTCACGGTGTACTTCAATAGCCCTTTACGTTCCGGAGCCACGGTTACGCGTTGGTCCCGCGACCCCGGCAGGGTACAGCTGGCATGCGTCTGAATTGATTACGATGATTTATAGATGTGTCGGAACGCGATTCTTTCATAGATTTCATGGCAGTAGCAACCTATCTAATTAACTGATAACCGTTTAAGGGCGCATAACCAGAAAGTTGGCAACGTCGCAAATAGCTGTCAAATATTTACAAGTTTTTATTAATTTGGTAAATTTACTGTATGAAAATTAGAAATATGGCTCTGTAGTGCACTAAAAATTGATTAGGGAATGCAATAATTAATATCGGTAACACCGAGTATATAGTTTTAGATGTAAGAAATGTATTTGAAAACTTTCCAAATGCTTTTTTTACACCTGAAACGGTTACAACATCAAATTCAGTGTTTTAATTGCATTTCTATATCAATTTTCTAGTGCACTATAGAGCTATATTTCTTACTAGCTGTGCCCGCGACTTCGTTCGCGTGGATGTCGGAACTTAACAATGTATTTTTTAGTGCAACATTGGCTGTAAACCATCATTCTGGAGCATACATAAATATGCGTATGTAAATCATCAAATGAGTCCTCCCACCCAGGGCAGGGTAAGAGGGACTGTCAGACTTGTACTGATTAAAATCTACGGTGTCCTATAAATCCTATAATAGGCCTTTACGTTCCGGGGTCAAGGTAATTCGATAGTTCCGCGACCCCGGCAGGCTTTGGCCTTCTAAGGGGGGGCCCGTCATTGTGATGACACATTGAGGCGCGTGTTGAACACAACGCGCCGTCGACCCAGGCATACTCGCCGCCCGCATGCTCGTGCAAGAGAAAAATCTACGTTTAAACGCCTCTGGGACCTGAGTAGTATGGGCGGACTCCGGAGCCTGCCCGTTTCTGCCTTTACCGGCGCTGGCAGCCCCAGGACGTAAGCAGACATGGGCGAAAGTCATTCTTTCAAGGAAACAGGTCGTACCTATGCGTGACCCATCGTATCCCATCGTATTCCATCGTATCCCATCGTATTCCATCGTATCCCATCGTGTCCCGTCGTATCCCATCGTATCCCATCGTATCCATCGTATCCCATCGTATCCCATCGTGTCCCATAGTATCCCATCGTATCCCATCGTATCCCATCGCATCTCATCGTGTCCCATCGTATCCCATCGTATCCCATCGTATCCCATCGTATCCCATAGTATCCCATCCTATCCCATCCTATCCCATCCTATCCCATCCTATCCTATACCATCCTATACCATCCTATCCCATCCTATCCCATCCTATCCCATCCTATCCCATCCTATCCCATCCTATCCTACGATTCCTTTAAATCGCTTTAATTAATTTACATTTTTTGTTTGTAAGGTGTAAACTGATTACGATGAAATAAAAAACATAATGTTACTTCAATTTAACACCTCTACTCCTGGTTTTTTTAACGCCATCTACCGTGTTATCGTTGATTTAGATGAATTATTTGAATTTATGTAGTTTTTCTATTCGAAGCTAGATCGCGCTACTGAACTGCGCGTCTCGGTGTGAACTGACCGTAATATTTTACTTCTGAATCACTTTAAATTCAAATATCTTTTGATAGACTGAACCGATTGCAATGAAACAAAAACTAAATGTTACTTCAAGTTACGCTAAATCGTTGTGTATAAAAGTTATCTACATTGATTTCGTACATTTTACGTGATGCCCGAATAACCAAACATACAAACAGATAAACAGACAAACAGACAAAAATTCTAAAAACGCTGGAAATGGGTTCTATTGGTTGTCCTTTAACACCCTGGCTATATATACAGGGTGTCCAGTAATGAATGGATAACCTTGGAATGGGTAATAGTAGAACTAAAGGCGATTCAGAAAAAAATACAAAAAAAAATCAATACCGAGTATTTCCTAAGATATGTCACTTTTAAGAATATTAATAATTTTAGGTACCCTACTTTACATTCTTGCACACCACGACCACAAATTGATGAATTCCATCATTTTTTTATTGTTAAAATAATCTACATGAAATGAGCTAATAGATGAGCAGTAAATAATAACACTGCTACTAAACAGCTTTTTAAAAAATGAACTCGAATTAGTACTTTAGTGAAAAAATTGAGAAAAATTTTCATTGTGACAAAGTTTAAGCAACCATAGCATGAAAAAAACGTATGGCAACACAGGTGACCAATAATTTTAAAATAATGTGCACTTAATGCAGATTTCAAAATGGTATTACTTATCATTGTACCTAATGTAAATAATGAATTATTGCTAATTGAGTTTGAAAGGAGAGAAAATTGCTGCTGAGAAAAGTTTGAAATATTCAGGTATTCCAGGTAAACCCCACACATTTTCAGAATTTCACCGAAGAAAAAAAAAGTCTCACCTTCTAGTCGCTTCGAATGACACCTATTTCAAATCTGTTGGATACCTTCACCGACCTTCACTCAGGTCAGGTTAGGTTAGCAATTTTCTCTCCTTTCAAACACAAATAGCAATTATTCATTATTGTCAATAGGTACAATGATGAATAATACCATTTTGAAATCTGCATTAAGTGCATATTATTTTAAAATTATTGGTCACCTATGTTGTCATACGTTTTTTTCGTCATTGTACCTATTGAAAATAATGAATAATTGCTATTTGTGTTTGAAAGGAGAGAAATTTGCTAACCTGACCTGGGTGAAGGTGGGTGAAGGTATCCAACAGATTTGAAATAGGTGTCATTCGAAGCGTCTAGAAGGTGAAACTTTTTTTTTCTTCGGTGAAATTCTGAAAATGTGTGGGGTTTACCTGGAATACCTGAATATTTCAAACTTTTCTCAGCAGCAATTTTCTCTCCTTTCAAACTCAATTAGCAATAATTCATTATTTACATTAGGTACAATGATAACTAATACCATTTTGAAATCTGCATTAAGTGCACATTATTTTAAAATTATTGGTCACCTGTGTTGCCATACGTTTTTTTCATGCTATGGTTGCTTAAACTTTGTCACAATGAAAATTTTTCTCAATTTTTTCACTAAAGTACTAATTCGAATTCATTTTTTAAAAAGCTGTTTAGTAGCAGTGTTATTATTTACTGCTCATCTATTAGCTCATTTCATGTAGATTATTTTAACAATAAAAAAATGATGGAATTCATCAATTTGTGGTCGTGGTGTGCAAGAATGTAAAGTAGGGTACCAAAAATTATTAATATTCTTAAAAGTGACATATCTTAGGAAATACTCGGTATTGATTTTTTTTTGTATTTTTTTCTGAATCGCCTTTAGTTCTACTATTACCCATTCCAAGGTTATCCATTCATTACTGGACACCCTGTATATATATATTTTTTAATGTACAAAAACTTCTTTTCTACAGTTTTATTATATGTATAGATATAGATTTCCATACAGTAACATTGCTGGATAAATTAAAACTTGTTAATATTTGACAACTATTTGCGACGTTGCCAACTTTCAGAATAAGCGCTCTTATGATCTAAAATAAAGGTCCTTGAACTGTCCCAACCTGTTTTTTCTGTTCCGTGGTCCCAACAGTAAACTATGATCCTTGAAAATAAATGGCTATTGATGGGACACGGTAGATTTTAATCAATTTTAATAAGAAATGGCGTCAGTTGGAGTTTGATGATTTTTTCAACAAACAAAAAGAGTATTTACAGCAAAGGGCCCTGGAATTATTGTCTAATGACTCGACTACCCAATTTAAAATATGCGTTTCATAGATAATTCTAGGACTTTATCTTTGTATATTAAAAAAGCACATAATGTTAACGCTATATGAATTTTACACAAAAAATGAAAAAAAGCGCTATAGTATTTTTTTATGTATTTTATGTATCTGCCAATTAAAATAACTTGTAATTTGACTTTTTACCCGACTACGGCGAAGCAAAAAGGAGGGTTATGATTTTGACCGGTATGTATGTATGTATGTTCATCTGTTCCCTCATAACTTCTGAACTCCTTATCACTACTTGACAAATGAGGTGTCGTTAGAAGCGTCTCAGTTGTCCGCTGGTTATAGGGTAGGTGACGTGTCACCAAATCCAATATGGCGCCCTCTAGGGGATGAAAAGTCGTAACCGAAAAAAAATATATTTTCGCACAGTATCGACATGGGTATCAAATTAAAGGGCTTGATGAGCACATTTGAAATATATATACATTATATAGCTTTTACTAGCTACTTTGCCTGTTTCTAACAGTGTCAACATGGGTATCAAATGAAAAGGCTTAATGAGTACATTTTAAATTCACTCGCTGCTTTGCTTATTATATCAAATAACCCCAAAATAGTGTAAATAAAAAAATAAGTTAAAATAACTAAAACCCGACTACGAAAAAATCGCGCACTAAAAAGTATAAAACAAGAACAATCCGTGTTACAGAAATTTTTAATTAATAGCCGTGGTCGTATGCCACCTGCGGTTGTTTCACACAATCTTTATTGGCTAGGTGGCATACGACCACGGCTATTAATTAAAAATTTCTGTAACACGGATTGTTCTTGTTTTATACTTTTTAGTGCGCGATTTTTTCGTAGTCGGGTTTTAGTTATTTTAACTTATTTTTTAACCAATACAATAGAGAATTTTGTCTTGTTTATTTTCTTCAATAACTTAATCATTCACAATCTAAGTATATTTATTTATTTTTCACCAGCCACCTTGCCTTGGAAGAATCTCACATACGAAAAACTAAAGGAACACTACACACTATGGAAAACAGGCATACAGCTACCAAAAGATGGCACTTACCCTGGATGTTTACTTGCATTGCTTGAATCTGGACTAACACTTCAGCGGCACGAGAGAATAGATCTGGAAACTCTGCAGACTACACTACAAAATGTCAAGGTATACAAAATTAATACACACTGTTTATTCCTAATTTTAGCTCCATTATCATTGTATATACTTCATACAATGATAATGGAGCTAAAATTAGGCACAGCGTATGCCAACGTCCATACTACGTTGAATACACCGGTTCTCGTCCGATCACCGAAGTTAAGCAACATCGGGCGCGGTCAGTACTTGGATGGGTGACCGCCTGGGAACACCGCGTGACGTTGGCTTTTTAGGGTTCCGTAGCCAAATGGCAAAAACGGAACCCTTATAGATTCGTCATGTCTGTCTGTCTGTCCGTGTATGTCACAGCCACTTTTTGTCGAAAGTATAAGCGCTATCCTGTTGAAACTTGGTAGAAAGATGTATTATGTGAACCGCATTAGGATTTTCACACAAAAATCAAAACAAAACAAATTTTGGGGGTGCCCCCCATACTTAGAATTGAAACTCAAAAAAAAAATTTTCACCAAACCCATACGTGTGAGGTATCTATGAATAGGTCTTTAAAAATGATATTGAGGTTACTAACATCATTTTTTTCTAAACTGAACAGTTTGCGCGAGAGACACTTCCAAAGTGGTAAAAAGTGTCCCCCCCCCCCCGTAACTTCTAAAATAAGAGAATGATAAAACTAAAAAAAATATATAATGTAGACCTCAACCAAAACTACCAACGAAAATTGGTTTGGATGAGATACAGTTAGCAGTTTTTGAGATATAGTACATTTTCAAAAACCGCAAATGTAACTTTGCCATTCATACAAATACTATGAAAAACAAAGTTATTTTTATTGTTTGTGTATATTACTTACTAATCTCAATATAATTATATCTCTAATCTATGCTTGCTGCTATGGAACCCTTCATGGGCGAGTCCAACTCGCACTTGGCCGGTTTTTTTCTTGCAATTTCTAGTAGTTTTTTTTGCATGCAAAATTACATCACCGAAGTTAAGTAACATCAGGCGCGGTCTGTACTTGGATGGGTGATCGCCTGGGAATACTGCGTGACGTTGGTTATTTGCTGTAGTTCCTCTTATTTTAATAGCTGATACTTTCTGCTATGGGGCCGTCCACTAATCACGTGATGTTTTTTTTTTGGATTTTTTGTACCCCCCGACCCCCGCGGTGATGCATGGTGAGGTTTAAGACTACCCCCACCCCCCTTCCTATATCACGTGTGTTTTTAGTACCTAAAAAAAATTGTATCTTTTTTTTAAATATTCATAAAATACATGTTTGGGTATACATATCTAATTTTATTATAGGAATAAATCTACCCAGTGGCTTGTGAACAAGAAAAATGTATTGTACCCGTAACGCCGCTTTTCGGTTAAGTATCCCGAAAAAATAAATACACGTGATATATTACTACAACCCCTCGCCCCCTCTGTGATATTTAGTGATTTTATATAGACCCCCTCCCCCCCATTTCAAACCTCACGTGATTAATGGACGGTCCCTATCTTAAAATTATCTCGGCACACAAGCTTTTGTTGGTATCTGCATTAAATAAAATTCACAGACGATTTTCTTGTTTGTTAATTCAAATAAGAGTGAGTGACTCTGCTCCCGTCACGTAAGGTTATGTGTTACATAACACGTGCTTCTAAAAATATAATGTCGTCATTTTTACCCGTGACAGTACAGACATTATATGCGTTTGGGCACAGATGTTGCACTGGCGGTTCGGAAGTTAGCTGCGAGTGCAGTTGCGCGCAGGTACAGTCAAGTTGACAACAAACATACACCGCATCGCGCGAGTGCGAGTGAGACAGAGGGTGCGCGAGTGCGAGTGAGACAGAGGGTGCGCGAGTGCGAGTGAGACAGAGGGTGCGCGAGTGCGAGTGAGACAGAGGGTGCGCGAGTGCGAGTGAGACAGAGGGTGCGCGAGTGCGAGTGAGACAGAGGGTGCGCGAGTGCGAGTGAGACAGAGGGTGCGCGAGTGCGAGTGAGACAGAGGGTGCGCGAGTGCGAGTGAGACAGAGGGTGCGCGAGTGCGAGTGAGACAGAGGGTGCGCGAGTGCGAGTGAGACAGAGGGTGCGCGGTATGTGCCCCGCCCGTCTACACCCCGCTGATACCCAGAATTGCGTTTTGCGCATCGGAACGCACGATGTTCTGAGCCGCCATTGTTTGAATCGTAGGGGGCTTACACGCGCTAACTGACTACTGGCCGCCGCCGCGCCGCCGGTCCGTCGATGGACCTTAGCGCAGTGGGTTGTCAACAGCCGCGCGGCGCGTGCGTGTGCATATATTTCGGTCGAATTGGTGTTTTAAAATATTAAGTTATGGCTACAACTGGTGCATTATGTGCAGTGCATGGATGTAGATCCAACAAGAGAAGAAATAAAAACTTATCTTTTTTCAGTTTTCCTCGTGATACAGAAATGTAAGTATTTTTTTTGTGTATTAAGTATTGAGGATCAATTGTACAACCTACGAAAGAGTAACAGTACTAAGGTACCTAACTGAATCATAAACAAACCAATTCGTCAGTCAAACTAAACATAAAAACAAAGGTTCATATACCTACAAGATATAGTTACAATCTTTCTGTCTCTTTCTCTCTGTAACCTTGAATAAGATTGTCGAGTGTTTGATGCCGCCGCCACGCGCGCGGCGGTCGGCGCCGCCGCGCGCCGCACCGCGTTCATTTTGTTAGGCAGCAATCTTCGATCAATAATAGTACTAGATTCCCGATGAACGCTTCAAAAACGGCCCATAACCGAAAAATACCGCCAAAAACGGTTTTGTGACGGTATTTCGAATCCTTATTGTGTAGAATTTAAGTATCATTTTAGAATGACTACTTTTGTACTGATGACATTTTATCTTCAAGAAACATTTTTAAATTCTGAACGTTAAACCTTTGTCGGATGAAAGAACTTAAATAAACACATTTTGCAATGGTAATTAAACTTTATTTTTGAGTGTTAAGGTTTATAATAAATTGAGGTTGTTCATACTATTGAACATTTTTCTAAGAAATGTAGATGTTTACGTCTGTGCAATTGTGGCCACTTTTGCAACTCTTTTTTGTTCGTGATCCTTAATCTAGAGCTATTATTGATCGAAGGCAGCAATTGATTTTTTCATTCGAATTACGAAATGCATAAAAATGTGTTTTGTTCGAAATATTAAGAGATTTTGTAAGGAATTCGTGATAATTCGTCTTGACGAGTGCTTTGTCTTTAGATAATAGGCAATTATTTCTATTAACAAGTAATAAAACTTGTCTTTTTTTTAAACTTATCTTGTTTCTTTTCAGTCGGAAAACCTGGGCAGAACTAATTGGCAGACCGGACTTAGCAAGAACAGAAACGAAAAGTGGTCATTTTGTGTGTTCACTACATTTTGATCCATCTGTGATTAAATATATACCACAATTACAACCTCGTGCTATGCCTACGAAATTACTCCCATCTCAACCAACTACATCGAACGCCAACAACGAGATAAAAACAAAAGAATGTTCTACACAAACCAATTTTTCAACTGTTAATATGTTATCAGTCGTCACTGTTAAGAATGCTGACATGCAATCTGAATCCGTACAAACTACAGAAGCCCTGTCGTCCAACACGCCGAGAAAAAGAAAACTTAAAATGGGTTTGAATGATTCTCAGTCAGCTAAAAAGAAGAAGACTTCAAAATGAGTTAGATCACTTAAAAAATAAAGTTAAATCGGAGGAGTTACAATCTTCTCAACCCTTGGAAGGGCTCCACTAACTAGTTATTAGTTAATATGATAAATTGTATGTCACTTTAACTAAGTTGTGCCAGATATTACATCTACCTACATAATAACTAGTTAATGCGATGAATTCTGTATCATTTATCACTTTCACTAAATTGAATTGTTATATTATGAATAATAACTAGTTGTTATGTATATTAACTGAATTTTTTACTTTGACTGTAACATAAATATATTTCGTTTTTATACCTAGGTACTTATTTGTTAGATCAATAATACATTCTGAAACATTAAAAAACATATTTTATTTTGTAAAGTACCTATACTAAAAATCCCTACTAACATCTTTGTCGACAGAGGCAGCCCTGGCAATTCACAATATCCATGCGCGGCGCGCATCTTTAAAGCAAAACTCAACTTTACGTTTTTAGGTACATTTTCGTTAGCACCGTCTGTATATCGACTTGAAAGTGTAGGCTATTAGGCTGCCTGTCCATTGGCTGGCGGAGCGGAGCGAGCGAATAATAATATTGCGGAGCGGAGTTGCGGTCTGTGTCTGTCACTGTCTGTCCACTGGTTTGATTGTTGCAGTTCTTAGATATTTTACGCGACTAAAACTCCGTAGAGGGCGCAACAGTAAAAAAAAAAATATGTGCGAACCCATTTTCCTCGTTCTATTTGGACTTGAGGGCTGCGATTACTATTTCTTATAAAAGTAAATACAAAATTCTACTAGGCATTCGCCAACGTCCATACTACGTTGAATACACCGGTTCTCGTCCGATCACCGAAGTTAAGCAACATCGGGCGCGGTCAGTACTTGGATGGGTGACCGCCTGGGAACACCGCGTGACGTTGGCTTTTTGCTACATTTGAGTTCCTTTATTTTATTGCACTGTATGTACTGCTATTTTAAACTTATCTGCAGTACTTATTTCTGAACACAAAAAAGAACAAAGATTTTTTTAATTAACTAATATTATAAACTAGCTGACCTGGCAAACTTCGTACCGCCTCAGAATCATTTTTTCTTTTTACCGACTTCAAAAAAAGGAGGTTATCAATTCGACCCGTATGTATGTAATATTTCCAGAACTGCCCACTTTTCATATAATTATGTTAGTCTATATCAGCGCAGCGTCTGAACAAATGTGCCAAATTTCAAAAGTGTATGTATGTATGTTTTTATGTTTGTGTTCGCATATCTCCGGAACTACAAGTCCGATTTAAGTAATTATTTTTTTTGTTGTACTAGGTATTGTCCAACTTAGGGTACACTGCAAGTTTCATCAAAATTGGTTCAGTATTTTTTGAGATAGGGAGTTTTTTGCCTACTTGGGTTGCAGATTTTCAAAGTCGTTGTTTGTGTGGTCGCGATTGTCTCGCGTTTGGCTGAACCGATTTTGATGCGGTTTTTAACCGACCTCCAAAAGGAGGAGATCCTCATTGTGTAAGAGTACATACATGGGCGATGTTATTACCGGTGCTACGGATTACAATATTTTAGTGTACATGTAAGAAGGTTGAATATTGAAACTAAAAGGATAAAATAAAAAACTTTAAAAAAATGTAACCGACTTCCCACATAAAAGTTCAAAATAAACTACAAAAAACTTTTCTTTTGAAAGTCGGTGACAAAAAGTCAATGAAATAAAAAAGAAAGCCACCAGTTACATTTTTTTTTTTAAAGTTTTTTACCACAAAAGTATTTGATACATTCTAGGGAAGGTTTTAGTGTAAAACAATCATGGATTTCTCGTGACGTTGACCGCATAGATCCGTTATTGTTGCTGACTTGTATTAAAGATTTCTAAAGACGCCGATTATACGAAGATTTTGTTGAATATCTGAACTAAAAAGGGTAAAATAAAAACTTTTTTTAAAAAAAGAACCGACTTTTATCAAATTTACTCGCCTTTTAAACCTTGCCTGGACTTACACAAAAAAAATTCAAAACCAACATTACCCAAATCAGTCATAAAGAATATTTTTTATCCCGATTTTATGTTTCCGTGGGTTAATTTTCGAGTTGTAACGTGCGAAGCTGCTGGCAACCGCTAGTTCATGAATGTCCCTCAATAAGGTTATGTTTTGCAAAACATGTGTTTCTAAATTCAATGGAATGACGTCTTCTGATAGCAAACGCGTAATTTGATAAAGCATTCGCCAACGTCCATACTACGTTGAATACACCGGTTCTCGTCCGATCACCGAAGTTAAGCAACATCGGGCGCGGTCAGTACTTGGATGGGTGACCGCCTGGGAACACCGCGCCCGCGTGACGTTGGCTTTTTGCATATTTGCTGTTTTAAAATCTTCGAATCTGAACGGAGTATTTTCTGGTGTTCTTATTTTATTTCGGGGGGGTTTTTAATCAAATCTATAGAGCAAACTTGGTCTTAGCTCAAGCTTAATCGGGTTACGCTTCATCCGAAAATAAACTTTACCTACTAGACTTAAATTGAGCTGCATATACCTACAGACCACAGAACAATAAAAACTGTTTTATTGTTTAGTACTACAGACGAATAAGAACATTAACTGTAAGCCAATCAGGTTCAATTTCGAATGAAGCGAGACTGAGCTAAGGTTAAGCTATGACTAAATTCTTCTTTTGCGAACACAGCAACCTTTGGCTCGAGAAAATTACTGTTTGAAGTTTAGAAGCTATTTGAATATCCATTCAATTGTGATCTTTTCAAACCGCACTGCACTTTCATGTTAGTGTGATAAGGTGCCAAGTTGTACTTACAGTAATCGATCGGGGCCCCTTGAGTCACAAAGAACCGGTTTTGCGGGATTGTATGTACCTTAACTCACTGAAAATAAAGTGCATATTTCAATAATATTCCTGCATTGCGTTAGATATTTACCGAAAATTTCGGTTAGGCGTATGCCAACGTCCATACTACGTTGAATACACCGGTTCTCGTCCGATCACCGAAGTTAAGCAACATCGGGCGCGGTCAGTACTTGGATGGGTGACCGCCTGGGAACACCGCGTGACGTTGGCTTTTTGCAGTTTATGCTTAATTTCTATTTTTTATTTGTATTTTCTTTTTCCTACGAATATAATTTATTACCCGACGATTAAAGAAGTGGAATGATTTGCATAAAACATTGCACATTGTGATGGATTAATTGTATGTCTGTTTTACCATTTCTATCGTTTCCAAATGCTGAATGATTTTTTTTCACAATTATATTGTATTAGCTTCTTATTACTGGCACGAGGATATTTATATTTTATTAGCCAAAAGCTTCGCCACCTCCACGGCATTATCAGTGGCAGCGCACAACTCGTGTTAACTTATGCCTAACTCAGATTTGCATCAAAATATGATCTTTATTTTCGTCACCGTAAGGTTACTTTTGAGTAAATACTGTCAGATTAGCAATAACGGTAATGATAGGATGTGTATCTTGTTGACATGAGAAATGCTTAAAAATAACCTACAAGACCACGTGCAAGCATCTCAATAATAATAAAAAATTACATGCATGTATCTTTTGGACGTAAAATTCAGCCAGGCATTCGCCAACGTCCATACTACGTTGAATACACCGGTTCTCGTCCGATCACCGAAGTTAAGCAACATCGGGCGCGGTCAGTACTTGGATGGGTGACCGCCTGGGAACACCGCGTGACGTTGGCTTTTTGCTTTTTTCAACCTTTTAATATTTTCATGCAAAACTTTTCACATCTTTTAATTGTTTTTTTTTTGTTACAGCGTAATCTGGACGAACTTGGCTATATAATAATCCCAGCTCGATTACAAACGAAGAGGTCAACATTTAGTTCTACAGCCTGGGACACCACTTCCCCAACCGACTCCGAGTGTCTCAGCCCACAGAATGTGGAACACACAGCTGTTATCCACAACGTTCCAGAAAGTTCCACCGAAAGCGAGAAAGAATGCAGTAAGAGCGACGCGAGCCCTCTATACGAAACCATAAGAAATTCGCGAGTCAACTCCATGGCTGTCGCAGAAAAGTGCTTTATCTCCGACGATGATCAAAACGATCATGCTCCGATTATAAGATACGAACATTTACCTGAAAAGGACTTCTCCAGTGCCTGTTCTACCCCTATAGCAAAAATAAAAGCGCGGATCAAAGAAATGGAGTCTCCAGGCACCTTACACAGGAGTGATTCTACCGAATATTGTAGCATATTCAGTCCAAATCGCACTGTTACATTCACAAATGACAGTACGAAAGACCAAAGCGTTGAGCGCTCAACTACAAAACTCAGTAGAAGCTTACAAACTCCGAAATCTTACAAACCGCTCCACATAAAAGTTCCTGAGTTCAACTTTGATTCGATAAAACCTTTATTAAAAGATAGAAATAGTACTGAAAAGTCTTCGTATAACTTTGATATAAAGAACTATAGTTTGCCGACCACGCCTATTGCTCGTAGTAATAAACTCAGGAAGAATGCGTGGCTATCTGGAGATTTGAATGGAACAGAAAGAAGTAAAGATGACTCGGTGACGCCTGAGAAAGTAGGTATGGAGTTGTCGCCGGAAAAAGAAGGTAAGAACAAAGAATCCATAATATTAGGTCATAATCAAAATAATTATTGTTTCAGAATTCTAATTTCAAATTTATTTTGTTTTAAAAACATGATTTTTTTTTCCAAAAGTAGTCATTTGTTTACTGATTAGTGTTGCATTTCAATCGCATTTCAATCTTTTTCGTCATCATGGATACGTTAAAAATTCGAGTAATTATGGAATATAAGTAGGTACCGTCGTGGCAGCAACGCGGTACAAGCGGCACGCAACATCAACGACGTTTACGGAGCTAACACTACAAATCAACGCACCACCTGTTATTGGTTTGCTCGCTTCCATTCTGGAAATTTCAACTTGAAAAATGAACCTCGCCGTCGTCCGAAGACTTTGGTCGACAATGACGAATTAAAGGCGATTGTTGAAGCTGATGATACACAATCTACGGCTGAATTAGCAGCAGCTTTCGACGTTAGCGTCAAAACAATATACCAATATTGTTTGCATTTGCGTCAAATTGGCAAGGTAAGAAAGCTTGACAATTTGGTGCCCCACGAACTCAATGATCGCCAGCGCGAAGTACGCGTCGAGACGTGCCTTGCACTGCTCAACAGACACACAAATGAAGGAATTTTGAACCGCATTGTTACCTGCGATGAAAAATGGATTCTGTTTGATAACCGCAAGCGCTCAGCAAATTGGTTGGATCCTGGTTCAGCACCTAAACAGTGCGCTAAACGAAAACTTGCCCCTAGAAAAGTGATTGTCACTGTTTGGTGGTCTAGCGCCACTGTGATTCATCACAGCTTCTTACCAAACGGGGTGAGTATTACTGCAGATGTGTACTGTGAAGAACTGAACACAATGATGGAGAAGCTGGCACATCTCCAACCAGCATTGGTCAATCGCTCGTCTCCGCTGCTCCTGCACGACAACGCGCTTGCGACAAGTTGCAAGAACTAGGGTTGGAAGCTCTCCGTCATCCGCCCTACTTACCAGACCTTGCGCCTACAGACTACTACTTTTTCAATAATTTGGATAACTTTTTAGCGGGAAAAAAATTTAATACCCGAAAGGCAGTACAAAATGAAAGGCATTTTGTACTGCCTTCTAAAAATAATTTGTTTCCTCCCGTCTAGCTGATTTCTTTAAGAAGGGCATCAATAAACTGCCACTGCGTTGGCAAAGATGCGTTGATTGCATGTGCGATTACTTCGATTAATACAAGTAAAAAATACATGAAAAAAATTCTTTAAATTTTTTTCATACAAAACGGCAATTTCATAGGTACCTATTAGCTTCAGTAATAAAAGCTAGAAGCTTTTATTTGTCGATTGTGTGTGAGGTTCTATTAGCAATTCTTCCTAAACCTTCTGGGACTGCAGTCCTCTTTTGTAACAGTAAAATAATAATGTATAATAACATCGTCATCATCAGCTTATAACGTTCTTACTGCTGGGTCACAGGCCTCCTCTACATGAGAAGGAGTGGATCTACCACGGGCCCAGTGCGGGTTGGTAGATGTCACATGTCTTCGATTTTTTGGTTCTAAGACATGCCGAAATATTATAATTTTGACACCCGACTTACGAGTTGTAGGTTGTGGGTTCGAACCCAGCCAGGCGCATAACTTTGACTCTATAAATAAAGATTAAAAAAAAAAAAAACACCACTGCTCTCAAAACGATGAAGAAAAACATCATGAGGAAACAGGCATGTCCTAGAACCAAAAATTCGTAGACATTGGACCAAACCCACACGCGGCCCGCGTGTCCAAAAGAGACGAGGCCTGTGTCCCAGCAGTGGGAACATTTATAGGCTGATGATGATGATGACATGTTCATACTTATTTTCTTTTAGATCGTAAAAACATGACAGATTCATCTGAAACTCCGACCACGCCATTGATTACATTGTCTGAGAACACAAACAATGTTGATAACAACAATTACACGCAACAACCAACAACTTCAACAAATGGTTCTCCTGATAGTATCGACGTCGTTCGAGACAGCATTACAGGATTACGGAGGTAATATGCATTTCATTTACTAAACTAGCTTTTGCCCATAGTTACACTCGTGTTAATTTAGAATTTTACGATAAATTTGGGTTGTGCAGGCGCCATCATGTCACATCTAGCTACCATGACCACGATCTATTCTCAATTATTTCCTGTGTTGTGGCTGCCTTATGAAAAATGTAAATTCACTTAACAGCAGGGTTGGAAAAAAGAACAGTTTTTTTTTTCAAATTTATAAAACAAACAGTTCTAATTGTTTTAAACAAGTGTTTTATTTGTTTTTTTTTTAGTGGCTAATTCCACCTTATTTGTCGATATCTAAACGTATACTTAAAGCAATTATGTTTCATTTCTATACTACATCTTTTCAAATTCGCCCTTTGTAATGAAATCTTTACGAAAAATGATGAATGAAAAAAAAAACATGTGATGTTTTTTTCTAATATTTTTAAGAATTATTTAATTACAATACCAATAAAAGTTAAAAATATGACATAGCAATGGCATAGACGCAAATGGTTTTATGTCAAGCTATTTAGACTCCAGAATATTAATTTATTTTCATTTTATATGCATTTTCATTCATCCTTCTTGAAAAGTAGTTGAAACGGGTAATAAAAAACTGTTTAATTTCAAACTGTCTTCTTAGGGTCAGCTCAGACCGAGACGCGACGCTGCGCGCACATTTCAATAGAGCTACTCAGAATCTAACTCTATTTCCTATATGAAAAGACACACATTTCGCAACGCAGCACAGCGCCCGCCGCGCTGCGTTTTAATAGCGACTCAAAATCTAGTAACTTTATTTACTACACGAAAAGATACACATTTGCAGTATCGTTGTGTCACGTCGCGTTGCGTCGCTTCTCGGTGTGAACTGACCGTAAAACAATGTTTTAAACAGGTGTTTTAAAACAACTTGTTTTAATCATGCCAACCCTGCTTAACAGGCACACCTGGAACGATTACATGTAGATCAGATAAATGTTTCTTCAGTGCGGGAATCGAACCCGCTACTAGCGTACCCTTCGGTCCCTTAACTCCTGCGCCGTTCTAATTCGTCATCTAGACAGTATAGGCACCTACATAAGTTACCGTAATGTTATCTCGTGTTATTGTATTTTATGTACATTTGTAATTAAAAAAAAAAATAACATTAAAAAAGTAAATGACGTAAATCAACAGATGTGGTTCACAAATTCAACCTTGAGATTGTCAACGTCCATACCATGTTGAAAACACCGGTTCTCGTCCGATCACCGAAGTTTAAGCAACATCGGGCGCGGTCAGTACTTGGATGGGTGACCGCCTGGGAACACCGCGTGACGTTGGCTTTTTGCAATTTTTTTTTGTTAGTTCGAAGCAATTTAATGAGGATTTTTGTAGTCTTTCTAAATAGGTTTTATTTTGATTGTATTTTATTTTCGAAGTTTTCATTTGGTTTCGCTGCTAAATTCCCCCAAACGCCCAGCGATAAACGTAAATGATCAGAAGTCTCATAGATTTTCAACTTTATACTGTAGCGGGTAAAGTTGAAAGTCTATTAAAAATTACAGAGCGCTTTCGTTCGATCCAGTTCGCTATTGCTCAGAAGCCTTTAATAGATTTTTAACTTTATGAGCTTCCTGAGCGAGCGTTGCCGTTTGACTATAGGGCCTGTTCTGTATTAATTAAAAAACAAAACAAAGTTATAAATATATTGCAAAAAGCCAACGTCACGCGGTGTTCCCAGGCGGTCATCCATCCAAGTACTGACCGCGCCCGATGTTGCTTAACTTCGGTGATCGGACGAGAACCGGTGTATTCAACGTAGTATGGACGTTGGCGTTTATGTGACCGAAGTTCAAGTACAGTATCAGCCTCTGAGCTTCAATGTCTTTTGTACTGAAGCAAATTAAAAGAAGCTAACAGGGTTATTGTTATTTTTCCAACAAGAACTTAAAACAGCAATCATAATTCATAATTGTTGTTCCTTTTTATTCCAATCTCTACATAGTTTAGTTAGAACATTCGTTTTCCGCTGTCTGTACACTTGATCTACTAGAAATCAAAAATAATGTGTTAGACATAAATGTTAAGAATAAAAAGATATTTAATGATTTCATAGTCCCCCAGTTTCAATAAATTATTCAAAGCATTGATTAGCAGAATAGATCACTACATGAGTATAAAAACAAAGTCGCTTCCCGTTGTCTGGCTGTCTCTATCTATAGATGTAGGTATGCTTAGATCTTTAAATCTTCGCAACGAATTTTGATGCGGTTTTCTTCAATAGATAAAGTGATTCAAGAGGAAGCTTTATACGTATATAACATGCGTAATATAGTAGAGATTGCACCCATGTGGAGCCGGCGCAAGTCGCTAGTAAATAATAATTGGGTCACAATCCAAGCAAGTACGTAAATGAATCAATAGTGACGTTGTAAACGGCTATCATCGCCGAGCACGCCGACAAATCCACCTCCCGAGTTCACCGCTCCACTCCACACGGCAACGACTGCCGACTCGTTTTCAGAGTTCAGAGTACTAGGACCACAGAAAATGCGAGGAGGTTATCTATGCTAGAACATTAGTGAAAGCGACATCTATGTGTGACATAGACAGTAGCGCCACCTTATCTTACGGTCACATTTGGAACTAGTAAGGGAACTATGTTGAGTCGCATTCTACGTGGTTCGTGTTAAAAGTGATAGATGGCGCTATTTTAATTATTATTTAATAGAAATTATGATTGTATCTAGAGTTGTTGTTTCCAGTTTAAAAAATCAGTACGAGGGTTTCAGTGTATAATTTTTTTTTTAAATTTAACAGGATAAATCCACCCCAAGATTTCTTTCCGCCGGAATCTGATGACGTTAGAGACCGCATGAGTTCCTGCTCACTGAAATCAAACAAACAAGATCAAAATGTCCTGAAATATAAAGTTGAAGAAGATATTCTCGCTAACGTCAACGTGAAGCCATTGGTTGCTATACACGAGAGATGGATCTACGAAGCAAACCGGAAGACCTGCCGGTCCATGTCCCTACCTGAAGATAACAGGTTAGTAGTAAAAATGACGTCATCAATAATCTGGATAGGGATCGACTATTTGAGTTTATTTGTCGCCAACGTCCATACTACGTTGAATACACCGGTTCTCGTCCGATCACCGAAGTTAAGCAACATCGGGCGCGGTCAGTACTTGGATGGGTGACCGCCTGGGAACACCGCGTGACGTTGGCTTTTTGCTTTTTTGTGCAAAACACATAATATCCAAACTATTCTATCCTATTTTTTAAATTTAATATTCCTGTCAAACTTATAATTTTCCCAGATATCGCTTATTGAAGCGTTTTACAGGATCAGTTAAGTAACACCGAATTCTTCTAAAAAAATCACTTTATTCACGAGACTTATTTTGTACGAAATAGTCCCTATCAAACTATTATAGATAATAAGATAAACATAATCATCGCGTGTTCAAAGCTAACCTCAAAAATACACGCCGCCTTACACTTTGTAGGTACCTAAGTACTTGAGCATTGAGTAGCGGACGCATAGTATATTTTAATGACATTGTATAATGCACTTTCATGTTAGTGTGATAAGGTGCTAAGTTCTACTTACAGTAATCGATTGGGGCCCCTTGAGTCACAAAGAACCAGTTTTGAGGGATTGTTTGTACCTTAACTCACTGAAAATAAAGTGTATATTTCAATAACATTCCTGCATTGCGTTAGATATTTACCGAAAATTTCGGTTATGCGTATGCCAACGTCCATACTACGTTGCGGTTCTCGTCCGATCACCGAAGTTAAGCAACATCGGGCGCGGTCAGTACTTGGATGGGTGACCGCCTGGGAACACCGCGTGACGTTGGCTTTTTTTGCTGTATTTTGTTGTTTTAAAAACTTCGAATAGAAACAAAGTTCTTTGCTGACTTAGTTTTTCATTTACCTATACTTGATGTATTCTAATAGGTACTGATTCTGTAGGTGCCATAGTGCCATACGCATTTTTCACCAGTGAACGAATATTATAAGAACTGAATATTCAATCAGTAATCATTAAAACTTAGTAGTCTTCTTTTGCGAACACAACCATTTTTCGCTCCGTAAGTTCCAGAAAGCTATTTCATTCATTCAACAACTCACTCAATTTCGGCCTTATAAACTAACTTCACTCGGCTCCATGCAGGCATTGAACTGTGTATATGAACAGGATTATGTATAATATACATTATGGGATGGGTATAAGGTGCCAAGTTGTTCGCAGGCTCAAAAACGTCACCTTGCGGCCCCAAGGGGCTCAATCGGGCTTGTTTAGATACACCTTATAATATTGAAAATAAGGTTTATAATTTAACGTCATTTACCACATTCTTTGCACTGTGTTAGATATTTATAGAAAAATTCGGTGAAGCGTATGCCAACGTCCATACTACGTTGAATACACCGGTTCTCGTCCGATCACCGAAGTTAAGCAACATCGGGCGCGGTCAGTACTTGGATGGGTGACCGCCTGGGAACACCGCGTGACGTTGGCTTTTTGCAAATTCTAACTTTATTGCACTTTTTTATAAAATTCGTGTTCTTATTTTTCCGAAATGTTCTGCCTTTTTGTAATATCACGCGTGCCATAAAACCGTAGAAACGAACGGAAGAATACACAAAGTGACAAAATATAAAAAAGATTTTTTTTATAATTTTAAGCCGTGTACCATAACCCGGCAAGGAAACGTCGAATTGTACAGAAATAACCGTCTATTCTTGTTAAAATATACTTAGATAGAATTTCATTGGTCTTGCTACGCGTGCAGTTATTATGACCGCCTGGGAATTCTGTGACGTTAGCTTTTGCTTTTTCTTCCAGGAGCCAGATATCAGCAGTGAAGCCGGCCTCCCACTGCGTGGATACATTACAGAAATCATTACCTCAGTTGAACATGAAGAAACCAGGGACCAAAATATATCGCACGCGTCCTGCTTCGCCCAGCAACGGAAAAAATGGTCAGTCGCCACTTAATCATACCATTTAAACGACTAATGATTGGTCTAATAAACGGTTCACATATAACTTTGTAATGTTTAAGAAAAAATATTATTTTTAGAGCATCTGTGACTAACAAAATTGCATGCAAAGATATAAGAGAGAACACAATTTTGTCCTTGTATACTATGCCATTCAACTATGAAGGACAGTTGCTGACGCCATCATGCACTATTAACACTTTCAAATAAACAATTATCATAATTGTCAAAATAACTCTAACAAGATAATATACGCTATTGATTTATTTGCACAAAGTGTTTTATTGCTAAATTTTATTTTCAAGTGACAGTTGACAGACAGAGGTCGTTGACACTCTCCTTCCTAATTGAACAGCATAGTATCATCGTAATCGTAAGTATAAAAAATCATAAAAACATTACCAAACAATAGTTCTCGCTTTGACAATACATGACAAAAGGGGAGGGTCGAAAATCCAAAACGGCGAATAATATTCCCAAAATGAAAATCCATCCTTATTTACCTACGGTAGCGCAATATTTCTAAATAAGCATTCAGAAATATTGCCTATATCTAAGACAGAACCTTTGAGCTAACTTATGTCATGCTTCATCCGAAAATAATCTTTGTTTATATAAAGTTTATGTACATATTTCTACGCTCATTTCTAAACGCGACTGTGTGATCAAGTTGATAACGTAACACGCGAATAAGAACATTGACGTTGTAAAATAAGGTTTATTTTCAGTTCACTCTATGGTTGTAAACCCCTCTAGATGATGTTGGTAATAGAATAAAAACTTATGATTGCATGTGGCTTTTTATTCCTAATTTGTATACTATGCTTTTTCTATTTACCCTACTAACATAAGGATTTTAAAAGTAAGTATAAATTGTGCACTTGATATTATTAATAACTGCATTGAACTCGTTGTATTGGATATTTTTTAGATAAGTTTCGCGCGAAAAGCGTGAGTTTATTTATGTATTTCATTGAATAACAACTGGCATGCCTCATTTTTGCTACCTTGGAAATAAAATTGTGTTCTAGGCCTTATCTATTTTAAATTGAGCAGAAAAAAAAGGTTTGTATGATAAAAATGCGATATTTTACAGGAAACCAATGGGAGCAATTTTGTCAAGCGCGGGAAACCATCGCTAAGAGCGTCAACTTTTCTCGAAGCCCTGAGCTACGACTCCGGAGCCCTGAATTTCCATATCGACGGGTTGAATCGGACCGAGGGTAATCATTTTATTATTTGAAATTACAGTAGTGTTCGTTTTAAAGGACCATACGTTTTGGTTAGTCTATCGCCAACGTCCATACTACGTTGAATACACCGGTTCTCGTCCGATCACCGAAGTTAAGCAACATCGGGCGCGGTCAGTACCTGGATGGGTGACCGCCTGGGAACACCGCGTGACGTTGGCTTTTGCTGTTTTTTAGTTTGTACTGTTTTATTATGCTATTTTTTTTGCTCTCCTAGATTCATCTCAGTAGTTTAACTCTATTAGGTGCGTCCCCACAGAGCGCGCAGCCTCGCGAGGCATTTTCCGCGCGAAGCAGCTCGGTTGGTGTGGACTTGTCTCGGCGGAGGCAAGTGACAGCGCTGCTGCGGTCGACCGACCGAGCGCCCGAGCCATCCAGTGTCGGCTTTTGTTTGCTCGCGTATATTGTTTCGTGCCTCGGTCGAAAAACAATAGACGCGTCCACACAGAGTGAGCAGCCTCGCTTGTCAGTTTCCTCGCGCAGCAAATGCCTCGCGAGGCTGCGCGCTCTGTGTAGACGCACCTAATCTGCATAAAATTCCTACTACACGGTTCATTTGTTGTTATTAAATTAATTAGAAGTGACTCACGCTAACGATAAATAGTTAATTTACAAAACACGTGTTTTTAAATTCAATGGAATGACGTCATATATAAGATAGCAAACGCTTAATTTTGCAAAGCATTCGCCAACGTCCATACTACGTTGAATACACCGGTTCTCGTCCGATCACCGAAGTTAAGCAACATCGGGCGCGGTCAGTACTTGGATGGGTGACCGCCTGGGAACACCGCGTGACGTTGGCTTTTTGCTTTTCATTTTGTTAACAAATAGTATTTTAAAGTAATTATTGTTTGATTACAGAACATTAACCGAAAGCTTAAAATCCGAGCCAATGATCGACCAATCAACGGACACAAGAAGCATTGAAGACTACATCAGAGACATGATACGCAAAGAGTTCCAGCACTTATTGCAAGAAATATCCGATGATGCTTCAACTACGTCCAAAAACGAAGATATTGTCAACAAAGGAGTTGCGAATATCATGGAGTCTTTAGCCAGTAACGAAGATATAAGATCCACGAAGAAAGAGCCAATGAAATCGTTTTCTCGGGTCAAAATCAATGGGAACAACAAACCTCTTTTGCAAATCACTTTCACCCGTTGTGGGGAGAACAGCCTCCAAGTTCTAGACAACTGTGTGAATGTTACTATCTGTGACGGTAGCAACAATAATGTTAGTACGAACACTGCGTGTAATAAGGATAAAATGAACCAGTCTATGGAAGAAACGTTGACTGAGGATGGTCACGTCAACGCTTTGAAGAGGTGCCAGGCTTTCAATGCTTTACAGGTGGGTAGGACAAGTTAGTATATTATGTATGTAAACCTGATTTATGTCGAACTTTAGAAGCATAATGTTACACTCTACGTACGGTTAGTGGCCAGCATTAGTTGATCCCACTTTACCTTATTTTGTATAAGATAAGAGCTCATGTAATGATGGGCACTGACTGTACTACAGTACCTCGAGCACGAATCACTTTCGAAAAAGTATTCGTATCGTCTTGGAAAGCATTTTGTATGGGAACTTAAACAGCGCCTCTGGTGAGCGTAAATTGAACTAATTTTCGGAGCACGAACAAAAATACGTAAATTTCGTATCGTCTTCGTATTTAATTCGAAACGTAACTTGAGCCTTTTGTATGAAAATAGGTAGCACGAAGGCATAAAATGACGGATAGTTTCGTAATTGTCGAAGGCTGGCTTACGAGTTTCTCGAATATTTACTCACTTCAAATTTGACAGTGAGAAAACTTTCGTCAAGTTTATTATTGAGCATAAAATTATAATTTAAGTGATTGTGTTGATATATTTTGTTAAAAAATGAATGTGTGCTCCAATATTTATTATAATAATATGATATCTTTCTATTTATGCTGCCATAATTCACAAAAAATAAGCACTTGACATGACAGGATTACATAGATCTTTTAGCAACCGTACCTATCATGTTGCTTCTCAATCATTGCTCGATTCATTGATTGATATTATTTTCATTATTATAATAAAATAAATAAAATCATCAAACACAGAACATTCATAAAGTTTTTCTTTATTTTTACAATACATTTTTCATTAAATACCATGACAAAATATGCTCCTTAGCCTATTATCGTCTCCTGGCCGCACTTAGGTACTCTGTGTTATTCAATATCGGTCTAGCAATATAACGTGAAAGAACAAACAAACTCATATTCGCATTGACTAATAAGGATTTTAAACATTCACACTTAAAAATACAAAATAAACATTTTGTTATGGACCACAGTTCAATGTATTAGTTATGTTGAATTAGTTAGTTAGGACCTCAAAGATAGGAATTTCTTCATAATGCAAGCCTTATCGTGAAGTACTGTCTTCTAATTCAAGCTCTTCGCCGGATTCCCAAACGAGAGCCTCGTCTCATCATTGAATATCGTGGGGGACCTTCTGTTCAACCGGTTAACAGACCTTCTTGATCAGGGTGTCAATTACTTATTTACTCCAGTAAGAATACTTCCGTTTAGATAACTCAGTTTACTGGAATAGCTTACAGAAAAATAACGAACTATAACAACAAAATCATTGAATATTGATTTGAAACCTCTTGACAGCGGACAGATTTGACAATATAGACATTAGGTATGACACAAGCTTTTTTTCTAAATCAAATTTTTTTCATGGCTTTTTATTTGTGCCAGTATGACAGACGTTCGTTTAGGAACGCAGTCAAATCAAACACAACGTTTTAGTAATTATTTTAATTATTATCTAACGGAATATTAACTGTTTCTGCAGTTCCTTTGTATTGCGTCATAAATTGAACAGTATTACAATTTTAAATGCCCTAAAATCACTAATTTTCTATCAAAAATCCAGTTTCTGAACGAAACATTAATTCAAGTGTACGATCATTCGTTCTATTTTTCCCATCCTTATTTACGTTAGTATGACGTCACCAACGTTTTCGTATCGCGCCCTCGGTACTAATTCGAAAGTGCTTCGTGCTTCCGACTTTCGTTGTATGCCATTATTGAATCGACGGTACGATACGGTGGCGAGACGAAACCTTCAAATATTCGTGCTAGGGGTACAGTACTACAATAATAAGAAAATATTTGTTTCTAATTTTTATTTTTCATTGTCAACAGGAAGCTAGAAGTACCGAAGACTTATACATAGACGACGACCTATCGACGATGCAAGAGAACTTCGGCGGTAAAGTGAAACTAATACCGCTGCACGGCTCCTTGCACGAAATCCTGTGCGAGAAGGAAGACGACTGCTGCCTCATCAAGGTGAAACAGGAGAATGGCTGCGACACTATCTACTTCCGCTGCGACAACTCCGACGCCGAGTCGCGCGACGCCATCGACGGTTACACGCACGACTCACGCGCACAAGACACCGTCGTCTTCAAACGAAGCATATCACTCGTCGAAGAGAGAATCCAGCGCATTTTCCCAAAAGAAAAACGCACTCAGAGCCCCTTAGCTCGCAAAATGAAACCGTCCAACATCAGAATTCGACCGAAATCTGATATATTCTTACCACCGACACAGGGACTAAACAGAATATCTCGAGTTCTTAGCAACAGTAGCCCGTCCTTACCTACATGCGACAGAAATGATGAAGTTGAGGTGAACATTGAGAATGTGCTGAGCTACCAGGACTCTTCATCTGATGAATGCCTCAAGTGCCAAGCGGAGAATGATGACTTCGAGTTACTAGAGAGGAAGATAGAGGAAGACCTCGCGAACAGCTGCAAGAATCCAAGGTCTCCGATGTCCAGCGGCTGCTTACCGAAGATATCTGAAGAAAATCTCTTGAATATAAACGAGGAGAAGGACTGATTAATTCTGTTGATCCAGAATTAAGATTTTTGATTAGTTGTTAACACTAAAATTGAAGCCATAAGTACAAATTACGATACTGCATGATGAGGGTCAGAGCTAAGCCTTTTCTTCACCGATCGCATCCGAAATGTCCAATTTGACAAGTACAAAGTTGTTAGATTTTTGTATAACACTTTTTTTTGTGAATTGTAATAATGTTTCTGATATTGCTATTATCACAATTATGTTACTCATCCGTCCAATTTGTACTCGCATTTAGAAAACCCAAAGATATTTTGATAGGTTTTCTTGTATTTTTATATTGTTTCCGTGTTCTAATTTGTATCGTTTTTAGTGATTATAGTGCAAGGCTATGTGATTTAGAGTAAGTGGCACCAATACATTCCACTGTTGTGATTTTTAGAATAGAGATGCACCTTATGAAGGTATTTCCTTGTTAAACTTTAATAATAGCACTTTCAATCTACTTATAATATTTTAATCTTCGTTTCTATATTTTTAAATTGTATTGAATACACCAAAGGTTAAGTAGTTGCCTCGTTTGGTACTTTTCTATGATCCTTTGATTTTCTAAAGTTTAAGTTGATTTATAAAATGAGTATTAATGTGATTTCTAAAGTTTCCATTTTAAATGCTATTGTTACTCAGATGTGTGGTTGATTTTAGATTTAACTGTTAAAAATAAAACTTTGTACTTATATTGTTGTTTTTATATTTTACAAAAATAAAAATAGAAAAGAAGCAACAATAAATGGCACTATACAATACTATTGACATATACATTGTGCTTAATATTAAAAAAATACGTGTCACGCATACTGGAAGACATTTTGGAATATAATTTCTTGGTTCTAATGTTACATTTTTTGTATATAAATGCACAGTATTAAAAAATTTCTCAACGTCTAACACATCTTAAACGTTAACTACATTAACGCGATACGTTAAATCTTAAAATATAAAATAAGTAAAAAAAAAGTAATAAAAATTTAGCTTCTTATTCTGTATAATTGCTAATAATCTCTAAACAATATGGCGAAACTGTCCTCAGGAAACAATTAAAATTAATCAGACAGTCTATCAAAAAAAAAAAATTAACTCAGTTCGCTCCTGGAGTTCATAATTTCATGATCTAATTGTATGCATAAGAGACAGCTCATTAGTCTTAAAACGTGATATGAAAATAGTCTATATTTTATGTTCATACATAGATAAATGAGAAATGATACGATTTGACAGAAAATTAGCTTTGAGCAGAGGATATTCACAGTGAATATGAAAATAAACTGTATAGTCGATGCCATAGAATTCAATCGAGCTTAGATGCTGATCAACTTTGCTCTTTATGTCACTGAAAATAAAGTTAAAATTAAATCAATTTGAAAATCCTCTGTTCAATGTTTCGTTTCTATTAATCACGATTACATTTAGGAAGTCTTATCAGTAAGTTTAGTGATAACTGCTTTAACTTCGGTGTAGTTCTTAATGCCGTAAGGTCCGTTCTCGCGACCGATGCCGGATTGCTTGTAGCCTCCGAAGGGAACTTGGTTGCTAAGGACGTTGTAGTCGTTCACCCATACTGTGCCGGCGCGGAGTCTCTGTACACAAGATAACACAGTGATTATTATCTACTAGGTAGAGTAGCGACCCGTCCCGACTTCGCACGGGTATTTTATTTTCCGACTTGTCAATTACATACGAAAACAAAAAAAAATAATTGGTGCAATTATTTCGAAGCTTATTTCCGAAATATTGCACCATTTTTTTTTTTGTTTAGCGTATTAGGGTTTCAAACTTCTGCGTTGAACCGTTTTCGAGATTTGGGAAATCCCAAAACGTTACTGCAGTAAAATCTTAAATATATTGAGAACCATAGCACACACAAATTTTGCTTTTTATAAATATTTAGTTTGCAACAATAGCTACCTTGTTCATGTATTTTTTCTGGGCTGAAATAAAGTTTTGCCAGGGTAATGTTTCAAATGTTACTCTAGCGAAATCTGTTTTTCTCAAATTACTTTTAAACGAGAATTCACATAAATGTTGCTACTAGTAAACTAATTGCTCCTCATGACACAAATTTTTTGTTAAGGGAGCTTGCTGACGACGCGATGCGGACGCAATTCGACCGATTCCAACTACAAGTGAAAATCAACCTTACCACTACGACATATGACATTAAACGTGCGGTTTTCTACGGGAAGATGAATAATAAAACACGCTCGCCACGAATTGCATCATTGTATCGTAGTAGCAAGGACCATTTTCATTTTTAGTTAGTACAAATTGCAAACCGCACGAATCACGTCAGGGCAAGCTCCCTTAGTCTCACATTTTTATAGCCCAACATTTTGCTTGTTGTTGAATAATTCTTCATACCTGCACAACATAGTTAGCCTTGTCGATGTCCTGCGTGAACACAGCGGACGCGAGGCCGTACTCAGAGTTGTTGGCTCGCTCGATCACCTCGTCCACCTGCGAGAACTTCAGGATCTGCTGCACTGGACCGAAGATCTAGAATCGTACAGAAAAATATGTTTGAGTGTTCTTTTCTAACTCACACTCAATATTTTAGTACAAGAAGCACCAAGCAGTCTGTTATTATAGCCAAAAGTTTCTCAAATGTGAATTTGGTTAAATATCTGCTTTGTCACCTCACTATGGTTTGTTTACTCTTGTGATCGACTCTATGGATCATTAAAACCGGCCAAGAGCGAGTCGGACTTGCGCACGAAGAGATCCATAAAACAGCAAAAAAAAAATAACATGTCTGTTGTATGAGAGCCCTCTTAATATATATGAATTTCATTAGTATTTGTTAAAGCGGCAACAGAAATACATCATCTGGTAAAATATGAACTATCACGGTTCATAAGATACAGACATAGGGTAGGTAACAGTCTTAGTAATAATAAATTTGTAAATCTACATTAGTAAAAATATAGGTGGGATCAAATTTTTACCTCAGTGGTAGCGATATCCATATCATCCTTGACATTACTGAACACGGTAGGCTCCACAAAGTAGCCAGTGTCAGACGCGCGGTTTCCTCCCGTCACTAGAGTGGCTCCTTGCTTCTTACCGGATTCGATAAGGCTTAGGATGCGAGTCTGTTGTTCCAGATCGATCTGAAAATATTGGAAATGTTTCGTTGGTTATAAAGCTTCGATCAATAATAGTACTAGATTCCCGATATGCGCTTCAAAAACGGCCCGAAAAATACCGCCACAAACACTTTTGTGACGGTATTTCAAATTAGTATGGTCCAACCAACGACCATTTATATCTAGACTCCTAATCACAGGCGACCGATGTCTGTCAACACATTAGGTAAAAAAATCTTAAAACCGTCGTGACTCGACCACTCCTGTGAGTCCCCGTGTCGCACTGACCTTGAGTTAGCCAATCAGAACGCAGACCCCGTCCCCGTTAGCCAATCAGGACGCAGTACCCCGTCCCCCTCGCTGACGTCGTACCTCAGCGACTTGACAGAATATTTTCGTTAGTCAGATCGTGCATGCGGCGTCTAGATATAAATGGTCGTTGGGTCCAACCATAGCCAACGTTTAAACGTCGAAATGCCCGCAAATTGTGTTCAAAAATTATGCAAATAACCATTGTAACACCGATATTTTCGAAGGCTTATCTTTTTTCGATTAATTTATATTTTTTTGTATTGATCGAAGTTATAAAGTGCTAAATTGCACGTCACGTGGGGAGGCTTTGGATGGATACATATTATTCGTGGTGCTAGGAAACTGCTATAAATGTCCTGTAGAAACTACATATTCTTCTTACTCCTACACTATGATTTTCTGCTTAACCTTTTAAACGCGCGAGTCGCATATATGCGACAAATATTTTCGTGCCCCTACCGCCCGTGTCGTATTTATGCGACAGAGAATATTCACTATTTTTGTTGCTTTCTTCGATTTTATTGCATCTATTCTATATCTCTCTATTTATGTACATAGACAGATAGAATACTTTTTATTGTACACCATGATACTTAACAAATCGGAGCTTAAAAGGAGCAGAAAGAGAGGAGAAGAGGAAAGGACGATTCATAGCCGCGCGCTAGGGGCACGGCAACTGATATTTAGCCGTGCGGTTAAAAGGTTAATTTCGTTGCAGGATCCAAGACAGTTAAATTCATTCTCCGGAACACGTCGAGCTTCATTGTCTCGGGGTTTTTCTGTAGATCGCTACTGTTGATTCCGGCTTTCAGGAGTTGCAGTGGTTTGGGGTAGCCGCACTATTTGTGGTGGGATTGTCAAAAAAAAGAGTTTTTTAATGGAATACAAGGTATTATAATTATGGAGATATTATGTCGAGACCCATCCCGTCCACACTCAATGGATAATTTTACGGGCATTTATTTCTCACTAGTTACTAAAATGATTACCTACTTAGGTTGTCAAAATCAATACACATAAAAGATTATTATTATAATTCTATCAGCATTTTAACTTGTTTCTAACTGCCTAGTATCTGATGTACTTATAAGTACCTGTGGTCCCTGCTCGGTCTCAGGTTTGAAGGGGTCTCCAACGACACGTTTCTTGGCGCGCGCTGCAGCCATTTCTACGAACTTGTCGTAGATCTTGTCCTCCACAAAGGTACGGGAGCCTGCATGGACGAGCATTTATTATGTTACATTTTATCAAACAAATAAAAAGATGAAAAAAGTAAAATCGTAAAAAAAAGCCAAGAACATATTGTTATATTACAAGGATATTTCATAAGGATCAGAAACAGAGAAGAAAGATATGAAGATATTAACTATTTCGATTCCTTTAGCATAGTTACAATTTTAACGACACAGTCGGCGTACTGGCTGAACGATCCACTGCTGCGCTGCGATTCGCGGGTTCGGTCCCCGCACGGAACAAATATTTATGTACAAGCAGTTGTTACGGATCTGGTTGTTTTTTTTTTTAATCCTTGCCCCACACTAGGAATTTCTCCTGCATCGTGGGTTCGTTTACAAACATAAAAACTCACATACACAAACGCCCAGACCCGGAACAACTACTTGTAGTTGATACAAATATTTGCTCTGTGCGGGAATCTAACCCGCGACACGCAGCATATCAGTCCAATCGCTCAGCCATTGCGCCAATCGTACTTCGCGGATGCTCCTTAATTAACATCTCCGTCAAATCGCGTGCTGCGATCGTTTTGATAGTCACATAGCCCATCACCGACTTCGCATATAGCATACAGATCATTCGTTCCGGCAAAGGAGCACTGCTCTATGATGGAGAACAGCGCAACGCCTAGGCGAAGATTATGTTGGCCTATTTTCCATCTACTTGCACTAAACACATGTGACCAGTGCACTCGACTCACCGGCACAGCAGCACTGTCCCATGTTGAAGAACAGCGCGAAGTGCGCCGCCTCCACCGCTCGCTCCAGGTCCGTGTCCGCGAAGATGATGTTGGGAGACTTGCCTACTTGCACTAAACACATGTGACCAGTGCACTCGACTCACCGGCACAGCAGCACTGTCCCATGTTGAAGAACAGCGCGAAGTGCGCCGCCTCCACCGCTCGCTCCAGGTCCGTGTCCGCGAAGATGATGTTGGGAGACTTGCCGCCCAGCTCCAGGGTGAGGCGCTTCACTGTACCCGCTGAGTTACGCTGGATCAACTTGCCTACTTCCGTCGAACCTGCAAACGAAAACATAGTGTTGAAAAAAACATCCGGACCGCCAACCCATTTTGTCCGGACCGCGAGAACACTACAGAATACGATCATAAGATCGATTTCTAAGAAAACACAGTTTTAAAACACAAACATGCGGAAGTTTCTGGATTTAATGTCAAACACGCAATAAAACATGACACTTTTCTCATAGAAATGTGAAAAAATACCTATGTTATAATTGTATATATTCCGTAATTACATTTGTGTAACAATTATTTTTTTTCTACAAAATGTTCTGCGGATCGCGATGGTCATTTCATGTTTTAAAATGGACTCCGAACGAAACTAATTGGTGACCTAGCCTAGACGCATACCACGACGGGCTAGTTCAAAGCGGGCCGGGAAAAAGAGTTCATTGAAGTAATAGTTCATAACAATAGTTCACTGCATAAATAAATTGAAAGTCTGTTTAGTCCATTATTTTGAGTATTGAAAAATAATGAACACGTATCTTATTATATCAATGAATATTGACAAAGACGCTTCGAAAATCAGGAGTGGAGGTTTGTGACATAATAATTTCTGCAAAATTATACCAACCGAATGACGTTATGTGATATTTAGAAGCGTTGTATATTTGCAAATTTTGGTTTACATAAGAAAAAATTCGGGTCAAATATTTTTTGATAATCTATCTTTTGGAGTTATTAAATGTTTTGAGTAAAATAGCCTTTTCGGAAGGACTTTGCCCGGGAGTGGGACAGTACAGCTTGTAACCCATAACTGATAAAAATGAGGACATTTTCGTCAACTCAGAGATGAAAAATATTCGATAATGATAATACAACCAAAATATATAACACTGATATTCCTCATTGTGTCAGATTATGTAACAAGTAGGTACATAATAAAAATGTTGATGTTTGCACTGTAAATCATGGACTTATGCGCTGTATAAAACCTTATCCATATAATCAGTTGCAAGTGACTGATAAGCAAAATGTCAACACTCGCCATTGCTCGCCAGTTTATACATTTGCACTTTGTATACAAAAAAAAATTAGCCGGCCAAATGCGAAACGGACTCGCGCGAGAAAGGTTCCGTACCATTATCTATAAAAATGTCTGTTGTATGTCAGCTCCCTTTTTTTTTTTGTCGTGGTAAAATCATCAAATGAGTCCTCCCACCCCGGGCAGGGCGGGAGGGACTGTCAGACTTGTACTGACTAAAATCCACGGTGTCCTTCAATAGCCCTTTATGTCCCGGGGTCACGGTAATGAGATAAGTCCCGCGAACCCGGCAGGCTTTACCCTCTAGAGAGGGGCCCCGTCATTATGCTGACGCTCTTTGAGGCGCGCGTGGAACAACGCGCCGTCGACCCGGGCATGGTCCATGGTCGCGCTGCGAGTTGCCCTTTACTCGCCGCCCGCATGCCCGCGCCTACGGTGGCCGGAGATCGTCTTGCGACGTCCTTCACCGTGGGCGTCCACCACCGCGGGTGGGGCGGAGGGAGGACATTGTCCTCTCTCTCACGCGGCCCGCCTCCTCCTTCGCGAGCATGACTGCTTCGCAGAAGGAGGCGACCGCTTCCCACTCCGTCTCGCCCCGCAGCATGGCCGCAACCAATGCCGGGCGCGAGAGGTCTCCTCCTATCGCCGCCGTGAGGACACGTCGGTGCTCTGCCCAAGCGGGGCAGTCTTGCACCGTATGCTCTACTGTGTCCTCCGGGCGATCTTCGCAGTGGTGACACCCAGGCGTTTCCTCCTTTCTCCTTAGACACAGGTACCTCCCGCAACTTCCGTGTCCGGTGAGGACCTGCGTCATGCGGTAGGTCAGGACGCCGTGACTTCTATCCAGCCACTCCTCAAAGAGGGGTCTTACCGCCGCGATTGCGGCGTGCCCGATGTCAGCTCCCTTAAATATTTTCTGTTTTTCAGTAATTATTGTTAAAGTAGCAACAGAAATACATCATCTGTGAAAATTTCAACTGTCTAACTATCACGGTTCCTGAGATACAGCCTGGTGGTGGACAGTGGAGTCTTAAGCCAAGGATACACTAGGGGACAAATGTCGTGCGACACGCGACACGGGTCGCCAGCGACGTCAGTGCCCATACCATGAGTTGTCGGTACTCGATCATCGATATCGACCGCGTTTGGCGCTCTCATTCGTTGAGAGTTCATACAACCTTGGAGCGGGGCAATGAGAGCGCCAAAAGCGGTCGATATCGATGATCGAGTATCGTAATGACAACTCATGGTATGGGTACTGATGAGGTAGCGCGACGTTGCCGGACTTCGCTCGACATGTCTGGCAACATCACGCGACACGGGTCGTCAACTACATCGAGTGAAGTAGCGTAAGTAATATTCTTCTTCTTCTTGTCGCTGGTACGATGGTAATTCTATTTTATTGGCCCAAAACTCCGCCATCTCTACCGCGTTGTCGGTACCAGCGTAGAGGTCTATTTGGCTGCAACTTTTTGGGCAAAGAGGGCAGGATAGGAGATGAAGCATGGTTTGTGACTCAGCTCCACATCCACATCCCGCTGCCGTTCCAGTGCGATAGCCCCAAGTAACATTTAAGTCACACGATGTCGCCAGATATGTCAGGCGAAGTTTCGCGAAGTGGCACGACTTCGTCTGACGTCGCTGCGGACATAAGTCGCGCGTTATCGCCATTTTTGTCAGGCGAAATCGGCCGGCTTCGCTTGACATGTCGCCGATACATGTCGTGGCACATTTGTACCCTAGTGTATCCTTGGCTTTAGTAATAGGTTCCCGTTGTGACCTTTTCTGTCTTATAATTTTTTTATCACCAAAATATTTTTACTTTGGAAATGGACAATGATTGTGCGATATTACCTGCTTAAAAAATCATGCAATACATTCATTATGACTACAAACAACAAAAAATGCACGCAGATTGAATTAAACAAATTATAGCTTGTTGAAACATAATGTGACTTGAATTACAATAAATCAGCAATATTTTACGAGTATTACTGACGCACAAATTACCCACTTTTTTTTGTCTACTCATATTATTTGTTTAATGTCATGTTGTTATTTTTTTTTTGTATGCATGTAAGCATACTTTTTTTGGTCAAATCATGAAAAAAGTCGAGACTGTCAGACTCTTACGGACTAAAAATCTGCCCTGTTCGACAGTTGCCCTTTACGTTCAAGGGACACGGTTTCCCGTTTGGACAATTCCGCGACCCCGGCAGTGTCTTGTTCTTTCATTTACCTTTTGTGTGGTAACGTTTGCAGACGTTACCGTGATTTATAGGCATACTGCCCTATTGCTGTGCAAAGGGCCAAAGGCTCTGTCTCAAAGGCCTCCCCTTCCCCCAATTCTTTCTAGAACTAAGATCTTCTAGACCGCCATTGAAACTATTGAATTAGTAATGTTTATAAAATAGTTGTGTAACAATTTTGGTGTACAATAATAAAGTGTAATAAATATTATTTATTCTGATAATACTGATGAAGTACATCATCTAAAATCCTATGATAAGTCAATATCATAATTAAAATCATAATCAATAGTGAATATTTACCAGTGAAGGCAATCTTGTCGATGTCACGATGATCCACCAGAGCTGCGCCCGCGTCGCCGAATCCGGGGAGCATGTTCACTACTCCCGGCGGGAAACCAGCCTCCTACAGGATAATACAGTTTATTAGAAGTGTTTCAAAGCACTGTATTAAGTGATTTCGTTGAGCTCGTGGCTAAATAATTACAGCTGCACAAGCCAATCTTCCGGGTTAAGCCGCGCTTGCCAAGGTTGGTCTGTGGATGGGTGACCATCTGTCATAGCGAGTTTCCTCCGCGCCTTGGAAAGCACGTAAGGCCGTTGGTCCCGGCCGTCATTTGTAGATCTTTGACAGTCGTTACTGTTAGTCAGAAGCTCTAAAGTCTGACAACCAGTCTTACCATGGGGTATCTTACCCATTTACATGTAAAATACTGATATTCAGCTGCATCTGGTTCGACTGGAAGCCGACCCCAATATAGTTGGGAAAAGGCTAGGCAGATGATGATTAAAGTGATTTGAGGCAACACGTAACAAAGAATCGGTAATTATTTGGAACATTTTACAATTTCTTACAACACAATACACAAAGAAGTTAAAATTTTAATTCATTTTCATTTCTTTTTATTACACATTTACATATTAGTATTAGTAACACAAATATAAAAAAAATTAAACACATGAATTTTAATTTTTTAGCACTCAATTTCAACTTAATTAGAAAAAAAATCATATCATCATCATATCAGCCGTAAGACGTCCACTACTGAACATAGGCCTCCCCTATAGATTTCGAATAAGACCGACTGGTTGGAATCGGCTTGCGACACAATGCCATGGGGCAACTATGTATATGAAAGTATTTATATGATAGCATTTGAATAAAATATACATCTCGAACCTGCATTTAAGACACAGATATTTTAAATCTATCAAGTTAGAATACTGTAAATTATTATTGAAGTGAAAACTTTAATATGTTTATGTTATAATTATCTAAACCTTCTTATCATACTCCATGCCACTTTAACCCACGAAATATGGTGTCATGCATGTGATAATAAGACATGATATCAAACAATAGTATGGTACAAATGGTGTTAATTACATTATTGTCCGTTCTTTTCCATTACCATTTACATTATCAGTGACTTTTTCAATTTTTATGTAGGTAGTTTGAAATTAGTTAATGTTTAAAATTTCTGATATGGTGAAGACAAAGCACTCCCGCACATTCATTAGGTACTTCGTCGTCACACGCACCCTGCTGTATGATGCACGGCAGAAGAGGTATGGTATTACCCAGTTACTGGGTTGTCGAGGTCAGATAGGAAATCCCTCCACGTAAAATACTGATATTCAGCTGCATCCAGTTTTTCTCGAAGCCAACCCCCACCCGCAGTGGTAGACGCCCACGGCGTCGGACGTCGCGGGACGATCTCCGACCACCGTGTGCGGCGGTATATGGGCGGCGAGTAATGGACAACTCGCTGCCCGACCATGGACCATGCCCGGGTCGACGGCGCGTTGTGTTCCACGCGCGCCTCAAAGAGCGTCAGCAAGATGAGGGGGCCCCCCTCTAGAGGGCCAAAGCCTGTCGGGGTCGCGGGACTTATTCCATTACCGTGACCCTGGAACGTAAAGGGCTAATGAAGGACACCGTGGATTTTAGTCAGTACAAGTCTGACAGTCCCTCCCCCCTGCCCTGGGTGGGAGGACTCATTTGATGATATTACCACGCTAAAAAAAAGCCAACCCCCACAATAGGAAAAGGCTACGCAGATGATGATTATTATCTATCTCTCAATAGCCTTACCCTTCCTTATGAATCACACAGTCTATTGGTGAAAATCGTGTGAAAATCTGTGCAGTAGTTTTTGCGTTTATCACGAACAGACAGACAGATGCAGCGGAGGTTTTTCTAGCGATGCATCCGATACCGATATATCGGCGATACTTCGGGTTAGCCGATATTTCGGTATCGACGAAATTTTTATGATCGATTCAATTCAATGCAGTGATAATCAATATAAATTCGAGATTTTAGAGGAATGTTGGGTCACTAGAGGTGGTTTAATTAACTTTGACACTAGATGGTGTCAACACACGAAAAAAAAGAAGGAAAATGATGATGATGCATGAGTAAGCTTAAGTCTTAAACCTATTTGGCGCAGCCATGACGCTCATCAAACGTTTTTTGTTCTTTTTGTTTAAAGTTTCCATTTTTGTGTTTCTTTTATTGTGTGTTTGTCGTGGTTTTGTACCAAATAAATATTATTTATTTTCTTTCTTTCATAATTTACCTTGATGAGCTGAGCGAGGTAGAGCGCGGTGAGCGGTGTCTGCTCTGCAGGCTTCATGACGACAGTACAGCCGGCTGCCAGCGCCGGACCTAGCTTCCACGCGGCCATGAGTAGCGGGAAGTTCCACGGAATTATCTGACCGCATACTCCTGAGAAATGAAAAGAAAAGCTTTAGGAACAGCATGCTATTTAAACATTTATAAGTTGTATGTCTGATGGGGCCGTTTCAATGGTATAATGAGTTGAGTACTTAATTCAATAAAAACTTTTATCTACTCTCATATCGTTAAATTCAAAATACAAAACTTAAAACGAGTTTATAATGACGTACTTTACACACAGTATAACGAAATAAAATTAAAAAATTAAATTATGACACTATTTCTCTAACAAAATAATGTTATAATAATTTTTTTTTTCATTACGATACAGATTACAGATCATAGATACATCCATTTGATTTTTTATCTGTGGCTGCGCGCGCTTTGGCCCATGCGCGGTGATAACGGGAATTTTGGCGGCATAATACTGTGTCAATCTTTATCTTTTATTTGATAAATTCGTGTTCAATGAAAGTAGATAAAGTAGTGTATGAAACTGTACATAACTAGGTATTATACACTCGTGTGATACTTTTATAAAACTCGCTTCGCTCGTTTTTAGGGTTCCGTAGCCAAATGGCAAAAACGGAACCCTTATAGATTCGTCATGTCTGTCTGTCTGTCCGTGTATGTCACAGCCGCTTTTTGTCGAAAGTATAAGAGCTATCCTGTTGAAACTTGGTAGAAAGATGTATTATGTGAACCGCATTAGGATTTTCACACAAAAATCAAAACAAAACAAATTTTGGGGGTGCCCCCCATACTTAGAATTGAAACTCAAAAAAAAAAATTCACCAAACCCATACGTGTGGGGTATCTATGAATAGGTCTTTAAAAATGATATTGAGGTTACTATCATCATTTTTTTCTAAACTGAACAGTTTGCGCGAGACACTTCCAAAGTGGTAAAAAGTGTGTCCCCCCCCCCCGTAACTTCTAAAATAAGAGGATGATAAAACTAAAAAAAAATATAGTAGACCTCAACCAAAACTACCAACGAAAATTGGTTTGGATGAGATACAGTTAGCAGTTTTTGAGATATAGTACATTTTCAAAAACCGCAAATATAACTTTGCCATTCATACAAATACTATGAAAAACAAAGTTATTTTTATTGTTTGTGTATATTACTTACTAATCTCAATATAATTATATCTCTAATCTATGCTTGCTGCTACGGAACCCTTCATGGGCGAGTCCAACTGGCACTTGGCCGGTTTTTAAACTTACACTCGTGTATAATACCCCTCATTATGTACCAGTTTCATAAACTACTATATTTGAACCTCTGTTTCTAGTGCATTATTTTTTTCATCCATATAATTGCTTTAGTTCGTGACGTTTTCAAGTGGGATAGGCAGAATTCAGAATACAACCTGCTTAGACATTTTTTTTGTTTTTAGGTGGTACAGTCATAAAATGAGTCCTCCCAACTTGACTGGAAGGGACTATTAGGCTCTTACTGGCTAAAAATTCACTGTTTCTTCAGTTGCCCTTTGCGTTCCAGGGTCACGGTGTCCTTAATAGACGGTTCCGCGATCCATCTGCTAAGACCCTAATATTTATTTTTGCGTACATACATTCATATTAATATGTACTTTTAATAAAGACCACTAGTCATCATAGTATAATAATTGATTCTTTTTTTTGGATAACATCAATCGATGTTTCTATTGTTGTTATAAACCACGACCATAAAAACTTATAAGGAAACAAACATAACTGGTGACATATTTATGGTTTTAAATGTGACTGTATATTTTGCTTTAACCTTAAGGTGTGTCCAAATAAAACGCGGCATTCGAGCGCGGCAGCCGCGCGCGGCTAGCCGCGCTATGATTGGATGACAGCCGCGCGCGGCAGCCGCGAGCTACCTGCCGCGTACGGCGATCGTCGCGAACGGTTTAGTGTCGGTTCACACATGGTGTTTTTAGATTTAATTAATTGATTAGTTAGTTAGTTGAAGATATTATAATAACGTTGCCCTTTATAACTTAAACAAAACTGACCTTGCGTAGAGATACCGATGTATTATCTCACTCGTAGAATCATCATCAACATCTATACAGACTATAACAAACATATCAGCCGACCAGCCGTAGGACGTCCACAACTGGACATAGGCCTCCCCTGTAAGTGTCCACTAGGATTGGTTGAAAGACGTTTAAAATAATTTTAAAATATGACGATCTCTTGTTACAAAAGAAAATCGTTAATTAAATAAATACTACTGAGTATCTGATACAATGTGGCACAGTGTACCGCCCGCAGTGATATGTCTGGCAAGCAAAAGTGTTCACTCAAATTAGAATCGAGTTTACAATATCGTCCGACTTCCTTGGCAACTAATGTGGTTTCCGTTTGACATTCTTTACTGAGGTTACTTGTTAGGATATTTTATTGTATGTGTCTTTTAAATGAAGTATTTATTAATTAGTAACCTACTGGTTCAGGACAGAAGAGTACTCTTACTTATACTATATTCAGAAAGAATAAAAGAAAATATTATTTTCTTTGCATTGTTTTTTTTTTTCCAATTACGTTTTCTATAATTCTATGGTTTGTCGCATCCAACTGATATGAAAAGAATATCCACAATATACCACAGTTTAAATACGAAATAAAGTGCGCGGCGTCTCTCGGAAATGCCGCGCAACACTGCCGCGCAGAAGGTCTAAACAAGTTGCGCGGCAAACTTGTGTCCCACGAATGCCGCGCGTAGCTGCCGCGCACCTTGCACGCCGTGTTTGGACACACCTTTGAGATTGAGACGTGTAGGAAAAACGTTAAATCGCGTAAGAACTATAAAAACAAAGTTGTTAGTTTTACGTAGTGTCTAATCTTTAAAAGGTTATTTTATTTGGCAAGAAGTTTATTTATGGTGCTGTGAAGTTATTTAAAACTATTCTTGGCTGACTTCTATGTCTATCAATATAGCGTGTGAATGAATGCACGGGGAGCAGCTACTATCAAAGTGTCAATGCATTTATTATATTTTCTTTTGTTGAAGTTTGCAACTTTATTTGCGCAGCTGTTATAGAATAACTTTTCATTTTGTGAAGCTGGGGGGGTATTACAACGTCTTAAAACCAGGCTTGTTCCGGTGAGTGAAAGTGACAGAGCTATACAAGTCGTCTAGCGCCATCTTGTTCACTCACAGGAATAAGCCTGGTTTTAAGACGTTGTAATACCCCCCCTGATATAAACTTTCTTACATAGGCACTTACACACACATACTCGTATCTCAGTGCTATAGTAGTATAGTCGTAAACAATATGTGACACAATATCACATGTTACTGGTGTTATCATACAATCATACTGAAGCGGTGTTTTCAAATTATCGGCATGACATTTAGTATTCATATCTAGGTATAAATCGTAATGAAAGAATTGATCATTTGCTACTTTTAAAAGACATTCATGCCTATCTAAATACGATCTTTTGCACACAGATTAGTTTTTACACCATATATGTATAAGTAAATAGCGGTACCCCGTGGTTTCACCTCTGCTGCTCGGCTTATATAATTGGTCGTAGCGTGATGTTATAAACCCTAGCCCTTCCCCGATAAAGACTATTCAACACAAATATAATTTTTCAATTCGAACTAGTAGTTCCTGAGATTAGCGCGTTCAACCAAACAAACTCTTCTGTTTTATTACCCGACTACGGCAAAGCCAAAAGGAGGATTTTGACCGGTATGTATGTATGTTTGTCTGTTCCCTCATAACTTCTAAACTACTTATCATTACATGACAAATGAGGTGTCGTTAGAAACGTCTCAGTTGTCCGCTGGTTATAGGGTAGGTTACGTACGTGACACCAAATCTAATATGGCGCCCTCTAGGGGATGTAAAGTCGTAACCGATAAAAAAGAACAATATTCATTTGACCGATATTGTGTTAGCCGTGGTCGTATGCCACCTAGCCAATAAAGACTGTGTGATACAACCGCAGGTGGCATACGACAACGGCTAGCACAATATCGGTCAAATGAATATTGTTCTTGTTTTATACTTTTCAGTGCGCGTTTTTTTCGTAGTCGGGTTTTAGTTATTTTAATATTAGTATAGATTTACACTTAACACTGGAGAATTCGAGATAAGATAAATATTAGAAACTGCAAAAGGATGACTTGCCTATCTAAATACGATCTTTTGCACACAGATGTTAAATTTTTACACGACTCGTAATTAATTTGCACTTGGCTTATGGAGAATTCTAGATACGATTTTATTAGAAACAATAAATAATGATGACTTATCAGTTTTGATCGAAGATATACATATGTTTGTTGATTGATATATGTATGTACCTACTATTTACATTTTTATGTAAATATGCTTATAATGTACATGTTTTAAACGGATTCATACTCAGACGACATATGCTAAGCTTGGTTGTGTTCGTAATATTTTCGCTATATCATGTTTTTATATTCCATACGAGTGATAATTCATTTAACATCTTGATAGTATTAAAGATATACGAAGGTCATACTCATGTAAAATTACATAGGTAATACTACCTATGTAGGCATCGTTTTAATAATGAAAAAAATCATATAGAATTGGAATTTCTAGAAGCTGTCCAGCATGGAGTTTAGATTTAAGCCCAGTGGATGCCGATAGGATCGTTTCCTATTACATATAGGATTATTACATAACTTACGAAATAATATGAGTGTAAACGTAAAGTACCTATGCAAATCGGCGTGAAGTAATAATGTCATAATTATCACCACTTGATTGACGGTAGATTGGCGCTGCGACTGAGCAAACGATTGCTGGCCTGCGTGTCGCGGGTTCGATTCCCGCACGGAACAAATTTTGTATGATCTACAAGTAGTTGATCCGGGTCTGGGTGTTCGTGTATGTAATTATAAATGTTTGCAAACGGACCTGTCTACGATACAGGAATTAATCTACGAGTAAGTCTGGGGAAACATTAAAAAAACAACTGGTTTAATATGGGTGCACTACTATTTACCTATACCTCTTCTTAAGCAAACCAAGCCTTTTATTATTAAGTATTATAAGTAAATCAGTTACACCACTTACCAACAGGCTCATGACGTGTATAGGCAAAGTACTTCCCATCCATGGGCAGCACCAATCCATGGCTCTTATCAGCCCAGCCCGCATAGTAGCGCAGGTTCTTGATAACTGACTCAACATCCGCGTAGTAAGCCATCGTGTACGGCTTACCGTTGTCCAGGGTTTCCAAGCTCTAAGGGAAGATAAAACATTGTTTATGTCTATGGTATACATAATACATACAACCCTAATCTCTTCAAAGTTAGAGTGAACAGGCTTCTCCTGGGTAAGCTCGCTCCATTGTCGACCTTGTCTTAGTCACTCCTGACCTAGACTGAGGTCAAGAACAAACCCATCAAACATGAAAAAAAGGTATAAAAGTCTATGTCGGTAAATAAAATAGGAGATTTTTTTATAATGCATATAAACTGAATTTGAGATAAACCACACACATTCCTAACATCTACAACTTCATATAGCCTGAATCAACATTGACGACATTCAGAAAAGCTGATGTTTCATGCTCGATGTGTTCCAGAGAATAATTCCCTATCGATTATTTCTACCATCAGCTAGTTATAATCAGATTTTCAGTCTTCATTTTGTGATTGAGGAGATAATTCAGCATATATTCTCCTATCCTCAAAAATATATAATACACCCTCAGGTTAGTGTCTCTGGTCTAGTTGCAATCATTTGAAATCGTTTCAACCTTGTGATGTCATTATTAACATCTACTAAGTCTCTGGCGAGCTGGATTGTATGCTAGAGAAATAAATAAATTAATAAACCTGCTAGCTCCAATAGCAATGAACTTGTTTGTACCATCAATGTACTATATAGGGGGGCCTGGAATAAGCTTTACCATCTTAAGGTCGAGTCTCTTACCACAATGTAGAAGAAGAGTCTCTTGCATGCATGTCATTAAAACTTCAAGGTCTATTTTTACTTCTAGACCGACTTGACAGTCACTTTCGTTAAACTTAGGGGCCGTCCATTAATCAAGTGATGTTTTTTTGGCTTTTTTGTACCCCTTTATGATACATGGTGAGGTTTAAGATTACCCCCCCCCCCCTTCCTATATCACGTGTATTTTTAGTACCTAAAAAAATTTGTAACTATTTTTAAATATTCATAAAATACAGATTTGGGTATAATGTAATTTTATTATAGGAAGAAATCTACCTAGTTGCTTGTGAACAAGAAAAGTGTATTGTACGCGTAACGCCGCTTTTCGGTTAAGTATCCCGAAAAAATAAATACATGTGATATATTACTACAACCCCCCGCCCCCCTTGTGACATTTTGGTGATTTTATATAGACCCCCCCCCCCCCCATTTCGAACCTCACGTGATTAATGGACGGTCCCTTAAGTGCTGTAAAATTTGAATTTAATGAGATTAATTTTCACAAGTAGCAAAACAATTGGCTATTTGACTAAAATAATCTAATCAGTCCGTTAGTTAGCATATCAAAATATATTTGACCCTTATTTTTCTTTCTGTACGTAGACAAAAATTGACGGAGATACGACGCTTTCAAAATTGGCAATACGTTTTGATGCGTTTTATCTTGGTAAATATTCATTGATTTTGCAAAAGAAAAATTCCTGTCCGTTATTTTAATAAACTCTAAATTACTGACTAATTAGATTCCGACATCATAATTGCTTGCATTAGTACTCTATATTTTACTGCATGCAATGAGTAGGTGAATGACCGGCCAACGGATATTATGTAACACTGGTTTGCCGTCACAAATAACACAAAATATAGGTCTAGTGAGAAAACAACAGCTAGAGTAACTTATTATAGTTGCTGTAAAATATAGTAGTACCTTGTAAAACAATGTCCCATACATTGTTACTAATGAAATCATAGTATCTTGACTTCAAGTTATTATCTTAACATGAAGTCAAAGAGATTTAAAAGAACTATAGTTTAATGTCTTTGCATGAAGTAGTTAAATTGGCTAAGGGACAACTGAAGTTTAAAGATAAGTAGAAGTGGCGTCAAAAACGCTTTGCGAACCTGGCCCTGTAGCCATGTAAAGGTGGATCCAGACATGGCGAGGCATGCGCTCCGCACGGCGCACAACGCATGCCTCTGCTTGAGGCGTGCGTGTTGACAAATTATACCAACATATGCTCGGGTCGAGCCATCGCGTGCGAAGCAAACGCCTCGATCATGTTTGTTGCAAGGCAAGTAGGCGCGCAGACTTGGCGAGGCATGCGCTCCGCACGGCGCACAGCGCGTGTGCGGCGGCGGCCGGCTCATTGGGAGCAGTGCGTTGCGTTTGGACGGTTTTGTCCGCCTTTGATTTAAATGATTAAGATTGGATTAATGTTGATATAATTGAGTGTATAAAATTCGAGTTATTTTTTTCAAATGAGAGATCATCGAAAAGCTTATTTCCGTGTTCAAAACGCAGGTGGAAGAACTTTTTAAACCACCAACGACGACGACTTTTTCCTTTCCTTTTTTTTTAAATAATTGAATTAATAATTATAAAAGCAGCAGCGGATAAGTGCACGCGATGCAAAGGCGCCATCTTGACTGCTGCTGTGTGGGTTGGATCGGCCCGAGCATGCGCTGCGCGCTGTTTGGCCCGAACAAACGCAGTTTCATTTTCGCAGTCGAGGCGTGCGTTGATATTGTACGCGGCGCACGCCTCGAACGTGCATGCGCGGCTACGTCCACAACTAATGTAATGCTCGCACTGAGGCACTTTGATCTTGAAGCATTTGCCGACATACGTCCGCTCGCCCTCGCACGTGCGTAGCGCATGCCTCGCCACGAATATAAAGGTACACACCTTGCGAGGCATGCGTTGTGCGCCGTGCGGAGCGCATGCCTCGCCATGTCTGGATCCACCTTAACACACGATAAACGCAAACGCTCATCAAATGAGTCCTCCCACCCCGGGCAGGGGAGGGACTGTCAGACTCGTACTGACTAAAATCCACGGTGTCCTTCAATAGCCCTTTGTGTTCCGGGGTCACGGTAATGAGATAAGTCCCGCGAAACGCAAACGCTGAGTAGGCTTTAATAGATTTTCAACTTTATGTGCTTGGGTATAACGTTGAAGATCTAGTGAAGATTGCTTATCGTTTTCGATCTTTCCTGTCGCTAACGCTCAGAAATCTTAAATATATTTTTAACTTAAGGTTCTAGGCTATAAAGTTGAAAATCTATTGGGGAGTACCGAACGTTTACGATTATCGTTTGCGACTTGTTGTAACTTGACTAGGGGGGCAGATATCGCTGACAATCACATTTGGTATAGATACTTGGGGGAACCAAGTCATCTATCTTACAACAAGAGGGCCTCGCGCGGGCAGCGGAGGCATGTCATATATTTCGTCCTGAAAGAAAAGGGCCTCGCAGATGCTTCTTGCTACGCAAAGAGATTTAAAAGAACTATAGAGCGGGCATTGAGAATATTGTCATACAAAAATGTTGATGTCGGGCGTCAGTAGCGCTATCTAGCGTTGTATAGCAAAACCACGTATTAAAATAATTCATCAGAATATATTTCAGCCTTTACACAATAGATGGCAGAACTGAGCATCTTGTGATAGGGGTGCAACATTTTAGAATGGCACAATTATCGATACATAAACATCGATAAAGTTAACTAGGATTTAAATATTAGAAAAAAATTAAAAAGTGTGTAAGGGCAGAACAGAAATTAAATTATTAGTTATTATTAATAACTAATAATTTAATTTCTGTTCCGGGGTCACGGTAATGAGATAAGTCCCGCGAAACGCAAACGCTGAGTAGGCTTTAATAGATTTTCAACTTTATGTGCTTGGGTATAACGTTGAAGATCTAGTGAAGATTGCTTATCGTTTTCGATCTTTCCTGTCGCTAACGCTCAGAAATCTTAAATATATTTTTAACTTAAGGTTCTAGGCTATAAAGTTGAAAATCTATTGGGGAGTACCGAACGTTTACGATTATCGTTTGCGACTTGTTGTAACTTGACTAGGGGGGCAGATATCGCTGACAATCACATTTGGTATAGATACTTGGGGGAACCAAGTCATCTATCTTACAACAAGAGGGCCTCGCGCGGGCAGCGGAGGCATGTCATATATTTCGTCCTGAAAGAAAAGGGCCTCGCAGATGCTTCTTGCTACGCAAAGAGATTTAAAAGAACTATAGAGCGGGCATTGAGAATATTGTCATACAAAAATGTTGATGTCGGGCGTCAGTAGCGCTATCTAGCGTTGTATAGCAAAACCACGTATTAAAATAATTCATCAGAATATATTTCAGCCTTTACACAATAGATGGCAGAACTGAGCATCTTGTGATAGGGGTGCAACATTTTAGAATGGCACAATTATCGATACATAAACATCGATAAAGTTAACTAGGATTTAAATATTAGAAAAAAATTAAAAAGTGTGTAAGGGCAGAACAGAAATTAAATTATTAGTTATTAATACAATCCTATATTATCAATTTGACGATTATGTTCAACAGTATTGTTATTAATCTATCGTCATTAACTTAGTCAATGAACAACATAAAAAAATGTTTTTTTTTTCGTATGATTTGATGAAAACGTCTTTTTCTTTTGACCAACTTCCACCGTCTCGATTTTATTTTTCCCATGTCTTAAAATGATCCTAACATTAAATGTGTCAAACGACATGAAAATAAATGTTTTAATTATTTTTTGTGGACAGTTCGCCCTTGAACAAAATAAAAATGTTTCAAAAGGGAGCTAGTCTCCTAAAAAAGTTTTTCCGTAAGTATCTCTTTCATTCATAAACAAGTCAGTATACGAAATTAATCATTTGGTATTTTAATTACTCTTCGACTTAATAAATATCGATAAACAGACAACTCTAATTCTTTAGCAAAGTTGTCGCCAAACGCCATCTGTTGTTCAGTAGCTGTACGAAGTATAGTACAGCTACTGAACAACAGATGGCGTTTATTTAAAAAAATGCAAGAGTTCTAGAATAATATCAGACAAACTCTTAAAAACCAGGTAAAAATAAAAAAAATATTTACGAAAATAAATTGATTTCAAGTCCACATGTTTTCTTATTTCTTGATTTGCAGTTACGCAAAGCGTAAATAGGTATATTTTCCTATAATCGTCCAACGACGATTGAATTTTGACGCACGGTCACACGACCTGTCAGGCAGACGTCTCAAACTAGACTAGTCGAGTTTTTACCGAGTGGTAAAAATTTGTGGATCACAACTTTCTTCGTGATGTCCCGTCTATTGCTCGTATATAGTTTAATGTCTTTGTTGCTACGCCACTAATTAGTAGGCATTAGACGTGGACGTAAAGCACGTATGTCATACACATAGACATTTATATATAAGGTGTTAAAAAATCAACTGCAGGAATTTCGTGTGCGTACTCGCTATCAGAAACCAAGTACATTCCAAAAAAAAATTTTTTTTCAATTTTTTTTTTCAAAATTATTAATTTTTTTTCAAGCATTTTTCTTTTGGCCTTTTAGTATGGCTAATAAAATAAGTTATTTGTAAGTATTTCTATAAATTGCCAGTCCAGGGTCTGCAAAATGTGATGGGAAAGTTGGAATCAGCTGTAACCGCTACACACGGGTGAGCGACCTCAAAAAGCAATCAAAATCATTAATACGGTCAAAAAAAATGCTTGAAAAAAAAATTTTTTTTTTTTTGAAAAAAATGCTCGAAAAAAATTTGTTTTTTGCAATGTACTTGGTTTTTGATACCGAGTACGCACACGAAATTCCTGCAGTTGATTTTTTAACACTATGTTACTAGCACTCCGCCCGCGACTTCGTCTGCGCGTGTTTCTAACTTCGAACCTCTGTGAATTTAATGCCCTGTCACCCTCCAAAAAGGATATTTTTGGAAAATCTAAAAATGGTTCAGTAGTTTCGGAGCCTATTCAATACAAGCAAACTATCAAATCTTTCCTCTTTTTGAAATATTAGTTTAGACAAAACGATTTTTCGAAGTTCACCCCGCTAGGGGTTGATTTTTGAAATATAAATAAATACGCATCCTTTATTCGATTGAGAGATAATTTATGCCCAGTTTTGAGTTTATGGAAGCAAGCAGTAAAATCCTTCCCTTAAAACTTGAACTCACAGTCGGGGCCCATTCAAATTTTACCAATCAATTCTTCCCAAGGGGCCCCGACTGTGAGTCTTTCTGTTCTGCTTCTTCCCGCTGTTCTCTTGAGCTTGTTTATTTCTTTTTAGTTTTTATTTAAGTTAATTTTTTCACGTATTTTTTAAAATTAGTTTTTACGCAGTCGGGTTTTTTGTTTTTCTTTAAATTTTTTTTACATATACATATAGATTAAAACTGTTATGGCCCTATACTCAGTTGTTGTAGGTCTGGCTTTTTCTGTATGCGAGTTTAAACATTTGCTAGGATTTTCACAAAGAATTTCTCCGCAGATTTTATTGTTCATAAACCCAAACCCATGTAAATAAATATCACGTAGAAGGCAGCATGCAGATTTCAAGGCCCGTGTCGTATATTACAAGCATTACAACCAATTCCTAACAGAGAGGAGGCCTGTGTCCAAGCACTGGGATTTTTATAGTCTAGTCTTTGGACGCAATTTGCACAAACCATAAGCCTACCTAAGATATCAATAATGTTTGGCAGCGTCTGTTAGGTCATGTCTTATCAGGGGTTAAGATAAACAGAGATAAAAATAGATAATATGTTTGTATACAAGTAGGTAAATAAGCCGATTACATAATATTATCTTGAACAGCTATAACGCTATTTATCGCAATGTGCGAAGAAATGGATCTCGGAATATTTCTAGAAATGGAGCATGGATTCTTTTTCTTTTTATAAAAGTTTCCTCATACTATGAATTTCCTCTTGTATCGTGGGTACGTTTATAAACATAGAAACTCACACACACAAACACCCAGACCCAGAACAACTACTTGTAGGTCAGACAAATATTTGTTCCGTGCGGGGATCGAACCCGCGACAGCGTGTCGGGGGCACAGCGGTCAATCGCTCAACCACTGCGCCAACTGTGTCGTCAAATTAATCACATAGTTATAAGATATTTGTTGTCTGAAATGAGTCTGTTTGGCACAACTGTGAGGTATACAGTACCTACCTACTTATCTATTGTTTTCTAAGCATTTACGGTGCATCCACACCGCCGGTAACATTTGTAGCTCAACGTTTCCAAATGTTGCTCGGTAACATCCGCCAACAAAATGTTACTAAGTGTTGACGTGTTACTGTAAGTCGAGTAACGTTGCGCAACATTCGGTAACATCCGCCAACAAATGTTGACGTGTTACTGTAAGTCGAGTAACGTTGCTCAACATTCGATAACAATGTTACCCCCATTATCTAACAATGTTGCCGATTGTCGAGCAACGTTACTCGACATACAGTAACACGGCAACATTTGTTGTCGGATGTTACTGCGGTGTGGATGAGTAACAATCAACAAATAGTAACAAGGAGCCACAAAAGTTACCGAATGTTGCCGAATGTTACCGTGTTGCCTTTTGTTGCTCCACAAATGTTACCGGCGGTGTGGATGCACCGTTAGTGAAAAAAATATATACCCTCTTTTTGGTTGAAATATTCATCAAATGAGTCCTCCCATCCTGGGTGGAGCGCAAGGGACTGTCAGACTCATACTGGCCAAAACTCCACCCTGTTCCTTCAATTACCCATTGCATTCCAGGGTCGCGGTGGGTGTCTTTTATAGTAGGTCCCGCAAAAGAATTGTCTATTGTATCGAATAAACATATTTATTCTAGCTAATGCCACAGCTAATGCTGCATAGCAGTGCATAATACTGAACAATATTTACTCTGGTGCCCGTTTTTTCGTTCGCCTGTCGTCATCGAAGCATCGTCTCTGTTAATAACTCCTAAGTAAATACTCTATTTGTAAAATAAAATAATCTAGCGAATCTAGATCTGTAGAAGAACGTCATCAAACTATACGTGGGTTTAGAATATAACACTCTTTATTTAACCGACTTCAAAAAAAGGAGGAGGTTCTCAATTCGTCGGAATCTTTTTTTTTATTTTTTTTATGTATGTTCCCCGATTTCTCCAAGACGCCTGGACCGATTTGGAAATTTTTTCTTTTGTTTGAAAGGGTATACTTTCCAATTGGTTCCATGATCATCAGGTCAGGATCTGATGATGGAATCCCAGGGAAATCGAGGGCAACCTTCAAATTTTATAGGCACATAGTACCATTTTCATATATTTTCTAAAGCTGTTCAAGTATTTGCATCTGATAATCATCATCTCAGGTGGATGAGCTGATGATGGAAGGTACAACTCCTCAACGGCTTGGAGTAGGCATCGACTGATTTAGTTTGTGTTCGCATATCTCTGGAACTACAAGTCCGATTTAAGTAATTCTTTTTTTGTTGTACTAAGTATTGTTCAACTTACGGAATACTGCAAGTCATCAAAATCGGTTCAGTAGTTTTTGAGATAGGGAATTTTATTAGCTTATTGTGCACTTGAGAGAGAATGATTTATTTGACAAGAATTTGAGTTGAATATTTAAACTAAAAAGAGTAAAATAAAAAACTTTTTCAAAAAAAAAATGTAACCGCCTTCAAAAACAACCACAAAAAAGGGTAAAATAACCTACAAAATAACTTTTCTTTCAGAAGTCGGTGGCAAAAAACAATGAAATGAAAAAAAAAACAAAGGCACCGACTTCTGAAAGAAAAGTTATTTTGTAGGTTATTTTACCCTTTTTTGTGGTTGTTTTTGAAGGCGGTTACATTTTTATGTACACCATACAAACAGTTATATGCCAAGACTTGGTCACTAGTTTATAGTTCGGTGTGGTTCGAGCTTCGTGCGACAGAGATAGCGCTCTACAAAGCCGAAACTAGCCGAAAATCTCTTTCTAAAGGTCGATGTACAGACGCCAGCAGGTCATCCTGCCCGAATCTGTGAAATTTTACCAATCGGACATTTACCTTCCACTATTTGTGATAAGGTTGACAATCTATTAAAGAAAGGTGACAGATTGAAGTAGGTTAATATGCTGGCACCTGTACCTGAATGTGTGTAATGAAATACTTACAGCCAGGTATGTCCTATCTCTCTCGACCAGGTCAGCTAGTCTGCTGAGAAGATGGCCTCGCTCTGAGGCGTCCATTTTCCGCCATGGTGAGCCCAGCCTGAGTCAAAAACAAAAAATCGTATTATTTGTAATTCTAGACAATAATAAAATGTTTTGAATTCGCTGTGTAATATCTGTAAATTCTTGGAAATTAGATATTTTCATAAACATTTTCGGCTTTCTTTTTAATAAAAAAAAATAAATAAAATCTAAAAAGTAGTTACTTAAAAAGGTTGTGGTATACAGGGTGTAAGAGACATCGACGCACAAACGGATACCATGGGTCCAGGACATGATTCTGGACCCGACATAATTCCCCCGTGTTGGAATTTTTCGTCGGTTTTTTCCTAATTTTCAAAATGAAAAAAAAAAAATGAGTTTTTTTTACTTTAGACTGTTCATAATCGTTATTCATACCTAACCCAATGAGATTTTTAATAAAAAAGTAATTAATTCACTACTTTCACTAAAAGTAGCAATGTAAATAAAACTAGAAATGGTGTCTTCTTAGATGTTTATTATGAAAGGTCATCGTATACCTAAATACTGTGTCCAGTACCACAGTACCTGTAATACTTAAAGCGCGGCTCACTATTAAAAAAAAAAACAAACAAACAAAAAATAGGAAAAAACCGACGAAAAATTCCAACACGGGGCTGTCCAGAATCATGTCCTGGACCCGTGGTATCCGTTTGTGCGTCGATGTTTCTTACACCCTGTATATTAAATACTACACACGCCGCCGCTCCCGAGAGTCCCGAGTTATTTCACATCTTTACTACTGTGCCGTTGCCGCGCTGCGATCGAATTGACAGTCCCCCCACCGAGTTCGCACATTGTTTTTTAGCGTGGTAAATCCTTAAATGAGTCCTCCCACCCAGGGCAGTGCGGGAACTGTCGGGACTGTCAGACTCGTACTGACTAATATCCACGGTGTCCTTCAATAGCCCTTCACGTTCTGGGGTCACGGTAATTCGTTAGTCCCGCAACCCCGACAGGCTTTGGCCCTCTAAAGGGAAGACCCCGTCATAATGCTGACGCTCGTGGAACACAACGCGCCGTCGACCCGGGCATGGTCCATGTTCTGACAGCAAGTCGCCCATTACTCGCGCACCGAGATCGCACATAGTGAATAGTACGGCAAGGTTGGCGCAGTGGCTGAGCGATCGACTGCTGCGAAGCGTGTCGCGGGTTCGATCCCCGCACGGAACAAATCTTAGTCCTTTCGGGTCTGGGTGTTTGTGTATGTGAGTTTATATGTTTATAAACGCACCCAAGATACAGGAAGAAATTCCTAGTGTAGGGCAACGTTTTTTAAAAGAAAAAAAAAGAACATGCCATGACACAACATAGATTTTAATAAAGCTTCAATTAGAACGTAGTATTTTTTTTTTTTACAAACAAAAAATACTGAAGCACAGGGAAGAGATTTTCTGTTTCAGATGGAATTTAAAGATTTTTCTTTTTTTATATGGAATTCAAAAAGTGACTGCACATACCTGAAGGCATCTTTAGCAGCTTTGACCGCCTTGTCCACATCAGTCTTGTTAGCCTGCTGGACCTCAGCAATGACCTGGCCATTGGAAGGGTTCTCAGTCTTGAAGGTCTTGCCATCTGATGACTTCACCCATTCATTGTTGATGAACAGCTGTAATAGAACAGACAATTAACTGCAGTTCAAGAGTTTTGATGATAATAATTTTATTGAAGTTTGAGATTTTCAACAGTTTCAAGGGTAGACCTTTTTTTGGGTGGCAAAATCATCAAAAGAAGACTCCCAAGCTGAGTGGACTAGAAGGGACTGTCGGGCTCGTACTGACTAATAACCCACCCTGGTGGCCTACTCCTCCTCCTCGCGTCGTATTCCTCATTACTGCTGAGGGTCGTGATTCCCCCGACCTGAAGTCACTTTCAGCTTGACGATGCTACTATGACGTCTTAAAGCGTGACTAGTTAGGCTGTGGGAAAGAGACAGAGCTATACAAGTCGTATAGCGCCATCTCATTCCCTGAGCAGAACCACTCACGCTTCAAGACGTCATGATAGCCGATAGGCCACCACCTGTTCCTACAAATTCCCTTTGCATTCCAGTGCTGAAGTGAAGGGCAGATCTCATAATTTAATTATATTAACCTTTTAACCGTCCGACTTCAAATAAATTGTCGTGCCCCCCCCCCTCCCTGCGCCAGGCACAGTTAAAAAAAGAAAGATCGGAAAATAAATTCCTACAACAAAGACGGATGTACAATACTCAACAAAGCACATTAAATGAGTTGTGGTATTTTAGTCGGATATATCCGACTCTGGCGAAATGGGCCCGAAAATATTTTTCGGATATATCCGATGTTGGCGGTTAAAAGGTTAAGCTGCATTTACAATTATTATTTAGTAGTGTTCAATTGAATAATAACATAAGATTTGGTAAAAAGCTTGAAGATTTATTTTCTTTTTAAAGATTTTCATGATGAGTGGTGAGTTTCGTTTAAAGAGCATTGCATTAGTAATAGAATAGAGATTCCATTGTGTACTCATGAATCATGATACTGATTGTTTGATTAATTGAATGCAAGATCAGCTACTAAGTTTATCAACAACTAGTGTTTATTCTGTTATTCCTGATAACAGAGTCATGCCAACATGTTATCCATTTATGGGGGTAGTACGGACAAAAATACACTTTTTAACTCTCATAGAAAGGAGGCTTTTGCCTCCAACAGTGGGAGATTATGATCTTTTTATGATAATGAAACAAATAGCCCATAATGACAATTATAAAACATCGAAAAGACAGGCACAGGTGGTTCCTCATGAAGCATCTTGACGGGATTGATAAACAAATTGCCTTACCATAGTGTTACTGTACAAATACCCTACTTTTTATTACTTTACTACACAAATAAAAAACACAATATTTACTTGTAACATTTAGAATGTGGTTAAATAATTTTAATTAATCTTCAAATGAATAATCAGAATAATTTATACAAAATAAGCACTACAAGCCAGTTTTGCAAATTTTTAATGAACTAAATATAATTTACATATTAATTGTATAATATTATGTACATTTAACTGAAGGAGGTACATGAGGAAAACTTGTGCAAATATGTGAGCTGTATATTTTACAATTTAATAATGATAGACATCTTATTGGTTCAGTTTAGAATTTTTTTTATTTGATGATTTATTAACAAAACTGTGAACCTCACTTGTATAATTTTGTTAGGTAGGTACATATCCTTTTCTTCCTGCCCTTATCCCATTCTACTTGGGGTCGGCGCAACACGTTTTCTTCTTCCTTTCTCCCCTATCAGACGTCACAGTATCAATTTTACTACTTTTCCATTTTCATATCAATTTTGATACTTGAATTGAAACAAAATGGGGAAAATATAAACAAATATATAGTCCAAAAGTAAATGTCGTTTTTGTTTCATAAATTCCTTTGATGATAATTCACATTTTGTTGCAGGGAATAAACAGGGAAAAAACTGTTTAAGAACGAAATTAAATCATGGGTGCGTCTGAACTAGAATTATGACCTTGATCTTCAAGCCGATAAAGGTGCCGGCTAGCTGACCTTGAAGATTATTAATAAAATAATGTAACAAACATCTATCGTGACATCGCTTTAACAATGGTTAGATTTTAATTTCGGCATATCTAACATACCAACCACAACCATTTTTTACATTGATCCATTAAAATAACATCTAGGGATATTGATAATGAGTGCAATACTTTGTTTCTTGTACATACCCCAGTATACAAAATTTCAGGTTTCGTTTGAGGTGCAGGGGCAGCAGCAGCTGAGGCGAATCTCGCCTTTTGTTGAACCGCTCTGCTTAATTGTCGTAACATCTTGACTAACACGTGTTAATTCTACTGTTACGGGCACCGGACTGAAAAATATTGGCAATGTTCCAAGTTCCCGCGCGACTCGTCTTTTGCTTTTCTGACTAGTGATGGGTAGCTATAGCCATAACTAGCCAAATACCGGCTATGAGCAAAAAAGCCACGGCTATGATATCCGTCAACACGATAGCTAGCTATCGGCTACTGGTTGGCTAGATAACTGACAAGTTATGACATAGCCGCGTAGCCACTGGCAGCCGCGTAGCCGCTCGTAGCCTCGTAGCCGCGTAGCCACCATGGAGTATAGCTAACTGCTACGTTTTGTAGCCGTCCCGGTATTCGGTAGCCGGGTAGCTAGAGTAGCCAAAAAAGCCGATAGCTGTGTGCGCGCTCACTGCGCTATACGTGTGCGATCTTTATTGGTATCGTCCATCTTTTTCTCACAATATTCACAAAATAGATTAGACAAAGAGAGAGCATTATACTTTGTAATTTCGTTCGTTTAATAAACGAACTTATGAAATGCGATGATTATAAAGGTGGTTAGTTACCGTCAGGTTTAAAATTAATAGACATTTGATAGTTAGTATTTTGGTTTTTGTGAATCATTTCTTGTCATGATTATAAAATAAAATTAATACCTATACGAAATCTTTCACCATCTAACCTTTGTTGGCGTGGCGAGGATCGAATTCAGATCGGGCAGTTGATGTTGCGTTATTTAAGTCCGACCTAGCTACACCGGCGCTGCTTAGTCGCGTTGCTAGTTACAAAACGCTATTGTTCAATAGCCAAGTAGCCAAATAGCTGGCTAGCTAGCTGGCTATTACACCACAAATAGCCGGTTAGCTAAGCTATTTAAATTTCGGCTAGTTTCCCATCTCTATTTCTGACACCAGTCTGACACTGACACTGACATTTTGATTGCTTGACAGTTATTTTTTTTAAATTTCTGGCATGGATTCTAGATATGCATGTTATTGTTCTGAGATATGCATGCAATCATGGAGCTAGTGGTGCGTGGCGTACTGATTATATTCAACCAGTTATTTATGTTATGGCAGCCATAACTGATTTCATAAAGAAGTATTTTAAAGTTTATGTAAAATCTGAAGATGAATAAGTTAAAGACTTCTTCCCTAAGAGCGCGTATTCTGTAAGTTGGCAATTTAGCAATGTTATGACTGGAAATAAGAAATAATGTATCTGTAGTGCACATTCTCCAAAGTTCCTCCAACCTCTCATTTCTCTCACTATTATTGCCAGAGAAAAAAGAAAATCTAATGCTAGAGTTTTAAGGTTTATTTTGTGTGGCAGGAAATTTGAAGTACGCGTTCTAGATTATTTTATTACGTCTATGATCTACGGTCAATAACATTACAATGACATTGACATTGATTTCCAAGTCAGATGTTAAAAAAATAGGTACTGTGTTGTGTTTCAAAACTATTTTTGTGTTTTAGAACTTTTATTTCATTATTTATCACTGAGAAAATGGATAAAGTAATAACTGAGTCCCGTATCTATAAGAAAATATATAATTCACAACCAATACAAGTACTTGTAGCGGTTGATAAACAAATTACTAATAATTTAATATCTGGACGAATTATTACAAGGTGTGTTGAACTTTGAACGTTGTGTTAAATCAGTGATTCCCAAAGTGGTCCAGGTGGACCCCCAGGGGTCCACGGGAGACTTGCTGGGGGTCTAAGTAGGCGTGAACAAAAAATGGGGGTCCATAAGATGTTAATGGGGGTCCACGTAAATTTATCTGCTTTTGATAGTAAAGAGCAAAAATGTAAGCATAGTTTTTATAAGGGCCTACCTACATTGTTTTAAGTACCTAACTAAGCAGATAATATTTTAATAAGGCAAGCGACTGTTACTTGTCCAAACTTGCGTATTCGATATTACCTTCGATCATTAAAATCAACTAGATAGACGGTCAAATATTTAATAGCTTTTCCCTCCTCATACCTTGTCGAAAGGAGTTTTAGTGCCATGCCGTTACAAACCTCTTAACAAAAAAAGGAGCTAATTAAAAATCACACAGGATTTGCGGTTATTGCTCACTAAAATAAAGCCAAACATTGATCGTTTGCTGACACTCTATCAAATACTTACATCCTTCCTATTAGGTAATTAAAATTATGACCTGAACCTATATTACCTTATTAATTTTTTCTTGTAATTCTATTCTTTTAATTATTGTTATTGTTATAAAATGTACCATTTTTCGTTTTTATTTTACCTATCGGAATATAGGGACAGAACTCAGAAGCGACACAATTTTTATTTTTTGGCGACTTTATGAATGTGGTAGAAATGTAGCAGCAGGGGGTCCACCGAAACCAGTAAAATTTTGAAAGTGGTCCACGAGAAAAATAAGTTTGGGAACTACTGTGTTAAATACTGTGAATCCGGGTTATTATCTTTTCATTATTTAACATAAACTAATCATTTTTTTTTCAGACCAGGGGGTTCAAACGGAGTGTGGTGTTGTGTACTTCTACCAACAGTGCTTGTGATTTATTCATTGTTGTACGAAGTCTCGGAGTTATACACGTTTCTAGCCATTATATCAGTTGGATTATTATCGTATTGCTTTTTGTTTGTTGTATTTCTTTCTTTATCGAACTTGGTCCTGAGGGAGCATATTTATGGTGGATGTGAAGCAGCAAGTCTGGTGTCCACATTGTTCATATATGCAAATCTTGGATATGGTAATATATATTCCATACTAATATTATAAAGCTGTAGTATGTTTGGCACAACACGCTAATTTCAGGAACTGATTAGAAATCTTTTTGTGTTAGATAACCCATTTGTCAAGGAAGGCTATATTTATAACATCACGCTATGACTAAGAGGTGGCAAGCAGCAGGCAAAACCGCAGGATACAGCTAGTCAGATATAAATTTCGTCAATAATGTCTAAGGGGCTTTTTTTTTTTTTTTTTTTTAGCGTGGTAAAATCATCAAATGAGTCCTCCCACCCCGGGCAGGGCGGGAGGGACTGTCAGACTTGTACTGACTAAAATCCACGGTGTCCTTCTATAGCCCTTTGTGTTCCGGGGTCACGGTAATGAGATAAGTCCCGCGAGCCCGGCAGGCTTTGGCCCTCTTGGGCGGGGCCCCGTCAATGTCTAAGGGGCTTGAACATTTACTGAATTAAACTTACATTTGGAAATGTCTGACTTTAGAAGACTTTGTCTCTCTCAATACTAATCTGTATTGATGCTAGCTATTGATTGATTCAAGTTTTTTTATGAAATGCTGCTATTTTCAAAATATAATTAATAAGCAGAGACTTAGGGCTGTACTAAAATTCTCAGACCTCTTTGTTCAGAATACTATTTTGTTCATGATATCTTTATTTATTTTCAGGTTTAACATTCTCTTTGATATACCCCATAATAGCCCTATTCTCATTTAGTAAACTGTTAAAAGAGGTCCTCAGAAAATGTCCCCAAACATTCACACTCGGGGAGGCAATGCTCGTTGTACAAAGCGTTATTCTGTTCTGCGTCATGGGGGTCTGCAAGATATTTCACAGCATGGGTGAAAAGGGAGATTCTGAAACAAAAATGATAAATGGCGTAATTTTTGTAAGTATTCTAAAGCCATTTTTGATTTTGAATCACTTTTCTGAAACTTTTTTGCTTGAATTTCATTTTACCGAAAACTATTGACTGAAGTCCTTTTTGCTATATGCATTATTTGACATATTTTAATATCATCCAAGTATCATTTGTCATAGGTTTTCGAACTATATTTCGCCGATTTACATAATAACTTTTTGCCATTGGCTGTAGCCTCTTCTTTGAATTTTTTTTCAATATATTTACATTTCTGTCAATAAGTGTGTCAATGATACCTCTTTACATATTCAGTATGTAAACATTTAAATTTCCCACCACTATAACAGGAAATAGTAAAACTTACATAATAATATGATTAACAAAAGGGGGCCTCCCTTGTGTTGTTTATCATATTATTATGGTTTATTTAAATAGTTATGGCCAAAACAAAATATTTTTTAATGAACCTAACTCACACATTTTTAGCCAAATAAGGGTGTTAAAAAATCAACTGTAGGAATTTCGTGTGTGTACTCGGTATCAAAAACCAAGTATATTCCAAAAAAATATTTTTTTCGAGCATTAAAAAAAATTTTTTTTTTTCATTTTTTTTTTCAAAATTATTTTTTTTTTCTAGCATTTTTCTTTTGGCCGATTAATATGGCCAATAAAATAAGTTATTTGTAAGTATTTCGATAAATTGCCAGTCCAAAGTCTCCAAATGTGATGGGAAAGTTGGAATCCGCTGAGAACGCTACACACGGGTGAACGACTTCAAAGAGCAATCAAATTCATTAACATAGTCAAAAAAAATGCTCGAAAAAAAAAATATTGGAATGTACTTGGTTTTTTATACCGAGTACCTACGCACACGAAATTCCTGCAGTTGATTTTTTAACACCTTGTATTACATTCTATCAGTGGTGATTTTTTTTTCTGCCACAAATGGCATACATTTCTATTTCAATCACCAAAAATGGTATTCCCTATTTTCAGACTGTATTATCATCAGTGGGAATTATTGTTACAGCATTATGTGTTTTGGACGAAAGACAAAAAACCCTTGCAAGTCTTGGGTACATAACAAGTATTGCCGGGACATATGCAATAGTGATCTTACATATAAAACTTGGATTTGATTGTGTAATTCTACTAGCCTCATATATCCTGCTGGATAGTGTAAAGGTAAGTGATTTTACACAAACACATTAGTAAGCTCAGTATAGTCCAAAAAGCTATGAAGAGGGCGATGCTCGGAGTCTCTCTGCGCGATCGACTCAGAAATGAGGAGATTCGTAGACGAACCAAAGTTACCGACAAGGCCCAACGAATTAGCAAGTTGAAGTGGCAGTGGGCAGGCCATATAGCACGCAGAACTGATGGCCGATGGGGCCGTAAGGTACTCGAATGGAGACCACGCACCGACAAGCGCAGCGTAGGACGTCCACCCACAAGGTGGGCAGACCATCTTATGAAGACCACAGGATCACGCTGGATGCAGGCCGCTTACAACCGGGCCTATTGGAAGTCTAAAGGGTCCTATGTTCAGCAGTGGACGTCGGCTGATTTATGATGATGATGAAGTGATTTTACAATTTTATTGACTTGAATTTAATAGTCCCCACCACCTACTTTGCAAATAGCGAATATGACAGTGAAACAATATACAATTTGAAAAATTCGTTCCACAGATTACTCCCTACACACAAACTTTTACCTCTTTTTAAAATTAGTGTAGATGAAAAATAAATCTAAATGTACTGCTTCCAACTTTTACATTTTAATTGATATACCAACCAAAGCATGCAAATTGATTTTGAATTTCATTGATTGAGCATGCATACAACGCATATGGAACTGGTTCCTTTCAGTTTCCTCAATCTCTATCACTTTTTTGTTGGGGTGGTCAAGGGACTGTCAGACTTATACTGCAATATCATATAAATATCGACATCGACTCGGTTGCCAAAGAAGAAAAAGAAAATCATATAAATATCAGAATAAAATAAATATTCCCCTCAGCTCCCATACAACAGTCATGATTTTTTTGCCGTTTTATATATAAATGGTACAAATACCTGGAGATGGATCTTGAGCGCTGACCTTCACCTGCGCAGAAGTGAGTTATTAGGTCCCTTTGGTACATGAAGTGAGGAACGGGGGCGGGGAAAGTGTAGTGATTGGCCCGCGTGGCGTGCCATAGCGCATCGCGTCATAGCCGCCTCTCGGGATTCGTTGTTTTGTGCGTTTTATTTGTTTTATTGTGCGTTTCATTTGTCGATAAGTGTACGATGCGCAAAGCGATCCCCACTCTTAAGCGGGCTCCACATTCGCGCCGCGAACACCTGTCAAATTCGCGCAAGTAAATTTGCCGCGAAGTCGTCGCGAACAACATGTCCCTCCACATTCGCAATCGTTCACAGTTTAGTTCGCGCGCTTGTCGAGAATGGACGCCGATTTAGGCACTTAAGTCCTATAGCTGTACATTTTTAGCTAGACTTTCTTTTTTTTTTTAATTCAGTCATTTCTATATTCTTAAGTTCCTGTATTCGCATCCATGCATCATATACCTACATTCGTTTTTTCTTTATGTTTGGGATCCCGTAAAATGGGTTCAGCATGGAAGCACTCGATCAATACGAGTTCCAGTTCGTTCGTCCAATAGGCTATTTGACAGTATCAAAAAATTATAAATCTAATAAGTCCGTTATTTAAAGTTTTTAAAAATAACGGACACATTTTTTTTCTTATGTAAAATCAATGAATATTTACCAAGATATAACACATCAAGACTCGAGAGTGGGGCTCGTGACGTCAGAATTCAGTAAAAAATGTACTAAATTGTGACGTATTGGCAATTTTGAAAGCATCATATCTCCGTCAATTTTGGTTTGCGTAAAAAAATAAAAAATACGGGTCAAATATTATTTGATAATCTAACTGACGGGGTAATTAGAATTTTTTAGTCAAATAGCCTATTGACGCTCATTTTGGCGCAAACGTAAACAAATACAAATGAGCACGACCTCACGGCATGGAGTCTCGCGCAATACTGAATTTACGCGCGAGTGTGGATGCGCTTGCGTTCACGGGAGGTTCGCGCTTCGCAAACCCTTTGAAGCGGGCGCAAATACCGACACTGAACGGGGAACAAGGCGCGAACAGGCGCGAAGCCCGCGAAAGGGCGCGAAAGCCATCCACATTCACGGTTCGCGGCGTTCGCGGGTGTTCGCGGCGCGAATGTGGAGCCCGCTTTACGCCGAGCGCTCAAGAACCGTGCCGGTATCTTGTACAGAACGCATCATGCGCAAGTTTGACTCGCACTTGGCCGGTTTTTTTCACTCTTCTGGTAACTCATGTGTAATATTTTTAGCCATCATATTTTTTTTTTAGTTGAAACTCACCGCGTTTTGGCTCTGCCTAGTTGGTCTAGCAGCGGCTGTGGTACTAGGCCGCACTCGTTTCAATAACAAAGCAAGTACGGTGACCCGCAAGACGTTCCATGTGCTCGCTTCGCTCGTGTTCCTAAGTGGCATCGTGTGGGACGTTAAGTTGATAACCCTGGCGGCTGGAGTCGGGTTTGGTCTTATGATATTAGTTGAGGTGAGTTATATTCAAGTTCCAGGGAGTTTTTTGCCAGTTTTTCTCTATGGTAATGATCAACCCGGGAACTGTAATTTGCTATAAAGTATTTAAAATGAAACCCCTATTTGTTACAGGCACTTAGAAAAACTGGAATAGAAACAATATCACCAGCACTCCAGTCTGCATTTGAAGTTTATAGTGATGAAAAGGTAATTTAAGCTTTATTTTTTAATGTAACTAGATTCTGCCCCCAACTTCCTTTGCGTGAAGTTTTGGCTCACTACCCGCCGCGATGCATCCATCGCCCGCTCTCGCTTTTAGTTTTTCATAAAAACTATCAACTGCAAATACAACAAACAACCCTTTAGGGGTCATAAAGTTGTTCTGAGTATGATTATTTGTGTGTGCCCCGTTGGTCTCGTGGTCGCAAGCGCGACTGCTGATCGTAGGTTCCTGGGTTCGATTCCCGGGTCGGGCAAAAAGTAATATTGGGTTAAAAAAAAAAGAATTTCTCAGTGTCAATAAATCCCTTTTCAATAGCTGCCCGCAGTTTGGAAGTTGACAGTACAATACCCCCTTGCATCGGAAAGCCATCTCTCTCCGGCCGTGTCGGATTGCCGTCCCATCGTAACTAACAGAGTAAAGGAGCAGAGAGTGCACCTGTGCCTGCGCAATTCTAACCAGAAGTTCCAAGAAGTCACACACTTTTGCACTATAATAATTATGTTCCGCGCAGTTGGCTTATCTCCGTTGAGATTGGCCGCCGTGGCCGAAATCGGTCAGGACTACTTCTACTCCTATTTCCGTATGCGAGTTTCAATGTATATGGACGCAACCACGATAGGTACACTCACGAGTAATTCATAAAATGGAGGAAAGTTTAAAAAAATCGTTTTAGGGGTTCCAACTCTTCGCACTGTCTCGTCCTGATTGACAATACTTTCTTTTTTTTTAATTTACAGGACGTGGGTTCTTTCGCGATGACTCCGTTGTACCTGTACGTGGGCCTGGCCTGCCCTCTCATCTTGGTCCCAGAACACCCAGGTTATGAGTTGGAGTTGCTCAGCGGAGTACTGTCGATAGGAATAGGAGATACTGCCGCTAGTTGGTTCGGGTCCATGTTTGGGTACAACAAGTGGGCAGGTAAGTTTTTAAATATAGTGTTGCATGTTTTGATCTGTGGCCATATTAAGAACTAATTTTACCATCTTGGTTTTCTAAAACATTTTCATAACGCCCTCTTCACAATGTTGTTCAAGCTGTAAGGAAATAGAAACCCCGATTTTCCACCAAAACAGTTTTTGTTGTACCGACGCCAGCACATCAAGCTACCACAATCTGTCAGATTTCTGTAATAGATTTTCAACTTTATCCCAAGATAAGAAGGTTTACGTTCGATTGCCAAAATTTTAAAGATTCGGGTAGGTTGATGTGCTGGCGTCTGTACAAGATTCTTTTGACGCTTGATAATGGGGCGCAGTTAGTGAATATACGTCATAGAAACAAAATTGCAGAATTTAGTGTACTAAAAGTTAACAATTCTATTACAGATGGACAGAAATCGGTAGAAGGCACAGTGTTCAATATTTTATCACAAGTAGGGATGATATATGCCATTCAGTTTTTTGGTAAGTAAATCCTAAGGGATAGTAACTTTATAGTTTTTGTGTAACGTACAGAATAGAAACGGATCGAAAAACGCAAAGTTTCGCGACTTCCAGAGAAGCTTCGCGAATTTTCCTAGTTAGGATTTCTAATCTAGTTTAAACGTTACACAATTGATATAAAATGCATTATGCTTTGTAAGATTTCGTCACTAGAATTCACCATTCCATTTCGCGGCAACGTTAAAGCTGTCTACCGGCACAACCCAGCGGGCAAGGCCTGATTTTGACGATTTTGCATTGTCCAGTCTCCCAACTTCTAAAGCCGCCGTTGTGCCGGCCGGCTTCGGTGTGTAGATAGCTTTAGGTGGTCGCACATAATATCAGCATCGTACGCTCGCACTATATGACATGACGTCATCTGCATTATTCGGATGCTGACAGTATTTTCTTCCGATTTCATGTTTCCATACTACGAATAGCACCACAAACTACTCATAAAAATAAATCTATCCACCCATAGATATATTTTATTAAAGAAGGAGATATGGCGTGGAATTCAAAATGTATAGAAATCCGATGAAGCTACGATTGCCCCTCCATAACGATAATATTGCGCACACAATTCTGTCAAAACAATACTACGAACAATTGCACACACGCGCCATCGATAACTCAGTCATTTAAATATAAACCTAATTATTTACACTACAGCGTACTTTTTCCGTATGTTGCGTATAATTTACTCACACAAACGATTATCATTGTGTGTTGTCGCGACACGGGGGGCGGATACGACTCTCCCGCTCAAATACAACGGACGCACCATGCGACATTACGGCTTGGTGAGGTATCGTTATGTCAGTTTTACATTGCTTGTAAAGTCACTCAGTGATAGACTGAGGTGGTTGTAAAACAGCAATGTATTTAATGCAAAAACAATACAGTCGGAGTATATAGGAAAACAAGAATAAAGTAGTACAAGTCAATAGCTGAGCGAAACGCTCAACACCACGGCTTCACCGACACGCCCCCTTGCCACTTCTCCTGTTTTTAATATTTCTGTCTGTCCACCTAATATTCTATTTTCTACTTACAGATATAGCGAGACTAGACAATGCTTTATTTCGGATCGCAATCGCAGCAGGCATTTCCGGCCTGGTCGAGGCGAAAACTGACCAAGTGGACAATTTGGTACTGCCCTTAATCAGCATCATTGCTTTTCAATTAACTTCGATATTTCCATTACTTTTGAATGTGTATCTGAAATACCTATCAGAATTTCTATGATAAATAGTTTTTGAACTTACTGTTTGTGATGAACATTTAAATGAAAGTATAATTTATTTGGTTGGTGGAAAATAGGGTACTTAGACTTTTTTATATTTTTGTACAGTTTTATAAAAAAGTATCGCAAGTCTTCTAGAAATAATCTAAAGAATAGAAAGATAGATGACATTTTAAATGCATTCCCACGTTACCAAAGAGTAGCCATAACGTTTTGTAAATAAGAAGATATTTTTATAAATAAATAATTTATTTGAATTATTAAGTCTTTTATTCATAGGTATAAAAATAATAATTAAATCATTGTTCTTACATTTATATTTGTTCTGTCGTGTTTTTCGCTTAATATGAAATTGGAAATACATAATAATCTACTATGGAATGATTTGCGCCTCCATGCCAATATAAAACAAACTTGTAACAGCCACACCATATCTGGCCCTTTAGATGTGCACAGGCAAGCCAGCAGGTACCCCAGCTTTTATAGCAGACATCTTTAAGTAAGGAAACAAATAATTAAATATCTTTGAAGTGGAGCGGACAGTGCATTATTAGAGTTATGTTTTGTAGACTTGATATTAAACGTAGGCGTTATTAGATAACAGAATTATCAAAAAAAAAATACCCTTCACTAATCTGGTGCAAGAAGGCACTGTTTGCGTTATTTATTAAGTAAGGAAATAAATAATTAAATATCTTTGAAGTGGAGCGGACAGTGCATTATTAGAGTTATGTTTTTGTAGACTTGATATAAAACGTAGGCGTTATAAGATAGATACCAGAATTATAAAAAAAAAAAAAAATACCCTTCACTAATCTGGTGCAAGAAGGCACCGTTTGCGTTATTGATTAAGTAAGGAAATAAATAATTAAATATCTTTGAAGTGGAGCGGACCTCAGTGCAATATTAGAGTTATGTTTTTGTAGACTTGATATAAAACGTAGGCGTTATAAGATAGATACCAGAATTATCAAGAAAATACCCTTCACTAATCTGGTGCAAGAAGGCACCGTTTGCGTTATTAAGTAAGGAAATAAATAATTAAATATCTTTGAAGTGGAGCGGACAGTGCATTATTAGAGTTATGTTTTTGTAGACTTGATATAAAACGTAGGCGTTATAAGATAGATAACAGAATTATCAAAAAAAAATACCCTTCACTAAGCTGGTGCAAGAAGGCACTGTTTGCGCTATTGATTAAGTAAGGGAATAAATAATCAAATATCTTTGAAGTGGAGCGGACCTCAGTGCAATATTAGAGTTATGTTTTTGTAGACTTGATATAAAACGTAGGCGTTATAAGATAGATAACAGAATTATCAAAAAAAAAAAAAAAACCCTTCACTAATCTGGTGGAAGAAGACACCGTTTGCGTTATTGATTAAAAAATAAAATTGTTGAGTCACAGATATTCAAATACATAGATATAACACACATCAGCAAATTTGCTGCTACTTCATTATTAATTCACAATTATACAATCTTCAAGTTCAGGCTTAACTTCTACACAATCACCACTTTGTTCATTGTTAATTTCTACACAATCATCATTTTGCTCTTCCTTAACATCTAATTTAATTATTTTCGCTTTATCATCAGCAGTACCATTAACTGAATGAGCATCAGCACTATTTCGTTTATTCTTTATCAATATTCTTTTTTTCTTAACTCCTTTGCATTTGGCTTTGAAAGTCTTCTCTAATTGTAGAACGTCGCGTCTGTCTATGGTCCATTCTATGGGTCTGTGTAATGCTTCTAATGTGGGGTTCTCGTCTTTAAAATATGTTGGTATTTCTATGCAGAGTATGTCCATTACTTTTTCGAGTACATCGTCTACATAGTAGTTTATTACTAAATCTGCTTTATTATCCTGCAAAGAAAAAAACATTTTGACAACACTTCAGATTCCATTTTGTTTGCATTTATATGTACTTTTTTGAAACAAATGTTTATTAAAAAAATCTGTCGCAAATAAAATTAAAATATTAGAACTTACATGTTTGGTGGGTTGTAAGTTGCAAATGACTAGTTTTCCGCCATACTTGACTGTCTCTAGAGGTAAGTTACCACTTGGCACAATTTGTAGAGTTGTTCCTAAACAAATGCTCAAATCTGCAATACTGAAATAAAAATTTTAGTAAATGACTTGCTTTGATTGATTTTTTTTTTGTCAAAATGTGATAGAGCTCAAAAGCTGTATATTTGAGTTCTCTACAGGTTAAAACATTATACAAAAAGACTGACAGGAAGATGTTAGACAGTAACCTGGTCTGTGCAAAGCATCCTCTTTTAAACAGGAATGAGGAATTTTTCATCCTGTACTTCATATTAGCTCATTAAATAAAAGTTTTACAAATTCAAGTTACCTGGAGTGTAATTCAGCCATGGTCAGATCATTTTCGGGCAAGCTGTGCTCCCAGTCCAACACTCCATCATAAAGTTTCCCCCGGCATGGTCTTGATGAGGTATATACTGCTGGGCATGGATTTCCACTGCACTTCTTACCCACTGTTTCTACAGGAAAACCTCGAATAAATTGCCTGAAAGAAATAAAAAACTTATTTAGTGGGGCTGCCATAGAGGTTTGTCATAAAAGGAGGCCAATGATAAATGCTTTTGTAATATATTATTTAGATAGTGAAATGTGGCACTGTGTTTCTACCATTACAATACTTCAATATCTAAAAGGTTTTGCAGAGCCACATATTTTTTAGTTATCGAGAGATTATGTAATATTTTTTTACAGAATATCAGGTTTTATTGTAACCAGAAGAAATTATGTCTTTGTGGATGGAAATTGGTGATAGAAACAAAAGTATTACCATTAGCAAACTCATCAAACATAGCCTGATGCTTTGCCTTGATCTTCATGAGATAGAGCAAGAGAAAGAGATTTCTTATTTTTATTTCAAGTTTAAAATATTTTATGTGAATGATTATGGAAAGAAGCGTGATGGGAAAGAGACTTTCGGATAGACTAAGAACCATCGACATAAAGAAATGTACAAGAACAAAGGATGTTTCAGTAACTATCAGAAAGCTCAAATGGAAATGGGCAGGACATACCATCAGAGGCAAAGAGAAGTGGACGAAATGTGTAATGCACTGGTTTACAAGCCATAGAAAACGAAAACGAGGGAGGCCACCGAGAAGATGGGTGGATGAAATAAAAGCCATAGCAGGTGATGGCTGGACAACAATGGCCAATGACAGAGAAAAATGGAGACAGTTGGGGGAGGCCTTTGCCAACAAAAGGCACACAGACGGGTGCAAACTAATTAAATAATCACAATTATAAATTATTATTATTATAAATTAAAATAAATAACTTTGAAATTATTAATTAATATTAATTGCTAAAATTGTATAATCAAAATGAATCAAAATACAACTTATGTATTATTATATTATGATGAAATGTATTATGTATGTCTGAATAAAGGCTATTATTATTATTATATTATGTGAATGATTTACCTGTAGGAATCTATAGTAAGTCAAGAACATTACAGTTCTTATGTTATCATGAACATTATCCTATTAATGTCCTTCATATCCTTGGATGGATACATGTTACTCTTTTACGCAAATACCACTGAACAGAGTATTAGTTATAGTATTAGTTTATAATCTGGTTTAAAACATAGGACAGTTTTTATCTCGATTTTATGTTCCAGTGGGATAATTTCCGAGTTGAAGCGGGCGAAGCTGCTGACAACAGCTATTTATTAATATTCTAGGGATTATAGAAAACACCTAAATAGTTACCTTTTACACAAATTGCACTCATCGACAAACATATTGCCATGTAACTCAGCAAGGTACTTCCTAGGTAGGCCAGACTTTAGGTGCAAACCATCAATATTCTGGCTGACGATGTAGTGAATTTTGTTGGCCTCTACCAATTTCTTCAGTATCATGTGGGTCTTCGTGGGGACGGCATCATCAAAAGAGATGTTTATGTTTGGTTTCTGGCCTTTTTTCTCTAAAGTCCACACTCCATTTGGTCCTCTGAAAAAATTGTTTTATTGATTGAGTTTTCTATTGTTTTTAAGTTGATGGAATAATACTGCCTGTTTAGCAGCCAATCAAGTTTCTGCTGCTAGGAGACAAGGCCTCTGTGAGTCTGTGACAGGGAAGACTGTAAATGACAAAAAAAGACTCACTTTTTTTCTAAGACAACAAATTATTGGGCATGCGGGTGGCGAGTAACGGGCAACTCGCTGCCCGACCATTGTCCATGCCCGGGTCGACGGCGCGTTGTATTCCACGCGCGCCTCAAAGAGCGTCTGCAAGATGACGGGGCCCCCCTCTAGAGGGCCAAAGCCTGCCGGGGTCGCGGGACTTATCTCATTACCGTGACCCCGGAACATAAAGGGCTATTCAAGGACACTGTGGATTTTAGTCAGTACAAGTCTGACAGTCCCTCCCGCCCTGCCCGGGGTGGGAGGACTCATTTGATGATTTTACCACGATAAAAAAAAAGACAACAAATTATTACAGGCTAGTGCCTGTAATAGTTAGAAACTAGAAACACTGTAAAATGTATGTAATCATCATACATATAGACTATTGCACTCGTAGGATCGCTGGCGGTAGATACTGAAGGCTTCAAGTAGGGTTCGGCGCTAATGAGACTCCGGATTACTTTCTTACTTGTTGTTTATTATAATACTGCTGGTTTTCGGAATGAATGCCATAGAAAACTACCCCTTTTTTATAGAGAGCTCTGACCAATCAGAACCCTTAAAATTTGCACACGACCCTAATATTTTTTCCTTTAGCCAATCAGAGCAATCCATTTTTGCACACGGCACTAATGCGACTTTGTATGGGGAACCTTAATTTGGCAGTTTTCTATGGTAAACCTTCCCCTTTTGCTTTACAATTTGTCTTATAGCCTAGGGGTTAACTTATTCTATCTAATTACATAAAAACCTTAATTTTAGACCCAAAAAATGACAAAAAACCAATTTTGCATCAACCTACAGGCAGAGACACCAAGTGCCAAAAATTGGAATTACAATTATTTATCACTGTTTTTGAGGGTATTCGTAAAATTTACATTTTTTACGTCTACCTATCACTTTGCTTACTTTTTCGGGACAACACAGTTTCTCAACTTACTTGACGGTGTATGTAAAATGTGCATTTTTATGTTTACCCTACTATGGGTTTACTTTGTGGCATCAGCAGAGACACCAGGTGGGAAAAATAAAAAACAAAACAAATTATCAATATATTTGAAGGTACTTATAAAATGCACATTTCTACATTTACCCAATCCTTATTAAATATAATAACAATAGTTTTATTGCTCAAACTAGCCTAATCTTTCTAATTACTACATATTTACATAATTGCTTGATGCGATTATTATTCGTCGCTAACATTCTCCCCCACGGTGCGCAGCACATCATCCTCTTGAAGCGACGAAGCCGCGGGGACTAGCACGATGACCCGTCGTGTAGGTCGCCGAAGCACTCCGCCTGATGTCCTCACGTCCAGCACTCTGGTTCTCCCATCTGGCCCAGGGTACGCCTTGATAACTTCCCCTCGAGGCCATGAGTTTCTAGGTAGCGATGCGTCGACTATTAACACGATGTCTCCTTCCCTCGGGTCGGTTGTCTGCCTCCCTTTGATTGCCCTTGGCATCAAGAGCGGTAGGTACTCGTTGATCCATCTCTTCCAGAAGTGGTCAGCAAGCCTTTGGGTAGTTTTCCAGCTTGGCTTCCCAATCAACTCTGTGTCGTCGAATTCTCCCGGCGCCATTGCTCCACACGATCTTCCCAGTAGAAAGTGGTTTGGTGTCAGACTTTCTTCATCTTCTGGCTCCATACTGATTGGGGTTAGAGGTCTGGAGTTTACTATGTGTTCGACCTCAGTCATAAGAGTATGAAGTACTTCTTCAGGTGGGTTTCTCTCGTTGAGCACTGACGCCAGCGCAGTCTTGACTGTTCGCACGAGTCTTTCCCAGGCGCCCCCCATGTTTGGGCTCCCCGGGGGAATAAATTTCCACTTGATGCCCCTTTCTTGCGCAGCCTCTTCTAGCTCCTTGCTTGCCCCAACGAAATTGGTTCCGTTGTCGCTGAATATGGTTTTTGGGGTTCCTCTTCTTGCTGCCATTCGTCGAAGTGCCATTATCATTGAGCTGGTACTGAGAGAGGGTACCAACTCCAAGTGAATGGCTCTGGTTGTAAGACAAGTGAATAGCGCCCCCCAGCGCTTCTCGACTCTTCTCCCTATAGTGACCTGCATCGGCCCAAAGTAATCAACGGCAGTGCAAGCGAACGGGAACTGATGATGTTGCAGTCTCTCGCTTGGTAGGTCTCCTGTCGGGGGCACTTCTGGCAAACTCTTCTTTGTCTTGCATCGCTGACAGCTGTGGGCAACCGCCTTTAAGGTCGCTCTTAAACTTAGAATCCAATATTTCTGACGTAGCTCGTTCATTACTGTGGCAGTGTTCCCGTGAAGAAACTTCTCGTGATAGTGTTGTATGATGAGACGCGTGATTTTCTGTTTCCCATCTAGTATGATAGGATTCATTTTTCTTCTTTCTTCGCCTTGAAACTTCATTGTTCTGCTTCTTAATTTAATGATATCGGCGTCATTTAGGTAGACGTCGATTTTCTTAAGCCGACTTGCGTTTTCCAAGGGCTTCTTTTCCTTTAAATTCCTTATATCTGACTTGAAACTGTCATTCTGACTTATTTTCATTAATATTTCTTCTGCTTTTCTTAAGTGTTCGTCTTCCAGCGGCAGGTACAACCTCTTCTTCTCTTTGCTGACTGGTAGTTTGGCGATTTGTGTCTTCTTCTTCTGGGATCTTCTATGGGGTCTCCAGGGCTCTTCCTTCTGACGGACGGCGGCGTTGGTTGCTTTACGGGTCTTCTTCAATAAGAGGCATGCGAAAGCAACCACTCTGGCCGTCACGCGCAGCAGTCGCTCCCAGCTCGAGAACCTCTCCAGGTTGAGTAAGACCTCCTCTATCGCCTTTATCGCCGTCACTCTTTGCTTGTTCTTTTCTTCCAACATAGTACCCTCTGGTTTAAAGTCTTTGTATGGCCACTCTTCTTCTGGTTGAAGGAGAAATGACGGCCCTTGAAACCACCTTGCGTTGTAATCAAATTCAGTCGGGGTTCCCCTCGTGGCGTCATCTGCTGGGTTTTCTTTAGTAGGTACCCATCTCCAGTCTTCGGGCTTGATCTGCTCCTCGATTGTCGACTTGCCATGGTGAATGAAGTTTACAATGGCATTCTTCCCTGATTCACCTCCATGCAGCACCCACCCGAGGCTAGTGAGAGAAGCCACGGGATCGGCTGGCTTGCCTTTCTTCAGTCTTCTTGTAACTATGAGTCCCCAGTTGTCTTGACCAATCAACAGCTTGGGTCTTTCTGTGACGTAGAGAAGTTGCTCTTCAATTGCCTTCAGATGCTGACAATTCTTCACCGTGTTCTTGCTTATACTTTGCTCTGAAAGCTTCAGGTCGTCGATGGTTCTTGCTATGATTGGCCTCTTGTCTCTTCTATGAGCCCCTTTTATCTTCAACTGGATCTTCTGTGAACTATCTTTCTTTATAACTTTTCCGCCGACTGTTTCGATTGCGAGAGTTTCTTTATTTCCTTCGGCTCCGATCTTCTTGGCTATTGATGCGTCCAAGAGTGTGACTGTTGAGCCTTCATCTAGCAGCGCCAGCACGCGAGCGTGGCCTTTCGGTCCGTAGAGATCCACTGGAATCATCTTCAAATAAATTTTCTCTTCCCCTTTGCTGTTGTGGATCGAGGCGACTGTCTCTTCTGATGCGCTTTCCTTATCTTCTTTCTTTTCTGCTGACTCTGGTGGTTTTTCAGAGTGCAGGATAGTATGATGCCATCTTCCACACTTCTTGCAGACTGGAGCTTTGCAATTGATTCTTGAGTGCTTGAACCGAAGACACTTGAAGCATAGTCTAGCCTTCTTGATAATGCCCCATTTTTCATCTATGTTAGCTTCTTTAAACTTCTTGCATTCTATCACAAAATGCTCTTCTTCACAGATCGGACATGACTTCTTATATTTTTCTTGAGACACTTCTTGCACTGTATGTACAGGTTTTCTTGACCCTTTCTTTTGCTCCGAAAACACTTCAGGTGGAGCAAAGTCCCCGCACATGTCGCTTTCTATTTCTAGAAACGCTTCGATGAGTAGCAACTCTTGAATTTCTTCCTCCCTTCTGGTTCTATGATAGGCGAACCATCGGAATTTCATTGATGGTGGCATCTTGTCTACTATGGCCTTCAATGTTTCAGGAGAACTGAGGTACTGCGACTTCTTCAATGCCTTGATGGTTTGGACGGCGTTCTTCACTCTGCTTGCGAACACACATATGTCGCTTGGGTTCTCGCCCACCTTTGGCAGGTTCTTCATCTTCTCTAGTTCTGCCAGTGCCAATGCCCCAGGTCTTCCGAATCTGGCTTCTAATCCCCTGAGTACTTCGCGTGGATCTTCAGCTGTAAACAGCAGGCTCTGGACGGCTTCTCTGGCTGCACCTTGAATTGCTCTTCTGAGGCGCGCTAAGTTCTGTGCGTCGCTGAAGGAGGCAGCCCCGTCTTCATATGATCTCTTGAACGGCAACCATTCTTCACAGGACCCGCTGAAGTGAGGGAGCTCGAAGTGCTTCGGCGTTGCGACGTCACGTGACTTCTCTGACAGCTTGACGATGACTTGGGCTAACTCGTGGATGTCACTCTTCTTTTCTTCAGTTGGCCTACTATTGCTAGGCTTGACCCCAGATTGGATGAACCACCTCTCGACTTCTTGAGTTTGCTCGTACATCTCTTCTCCGGCACCATCTTCTTCTTCTGACTCTGCTGTTGCTAGTTCTAGTTCAGCCTGAGCCACTCTTGATCGCGCTTCTGCCAATTCCAATTCCCTTAGCGCCACTGTTAACTTTGCTTGCGCTTCTGCTCTCTTCCTATGCGACGAGCGGACGGACTGCGTGTCTATTTCGCGGGTCGGCTTCTTAGGGCGAGGCTGCTGCAGACTCCCATCTATTGACGTCGGTACACTTCCTTCATCTCGACGTAACTTCACAGCAACACTTCTATCTGGGTTCTGCCGCGTAGTGCTGTGGCTTTCTTCTCGGCGCACGGTGGGCTGAAAATCGGCTTTCATAGACTTAGGCATTTTATTTTGCAAGTGCCAGTTTTTATACCGGATATCACTTCTATTAGTTATAACAATATACAAAAATGATACCAGAATTGATTCTGCACAAAAACGAAAGAATTATAATTTTTTTACGAAAATTTTGTATGGAGCTAGTATGAAAAATCGAAATATCTCTAAAACGGCAGGGATAACCGTAATATCCTTATAGGGCGTTATAGTACTAATTATTTATGATTTTTTGACATACGTTACATAACGGTTGTAGATGCCGTTTTTTTTAAAAAAATCGTCAAAATATTTTTCTTTTTTTTTTACATATGAAACGTTCGTTTTAGTGTTTAAGTTGAAGAATTCAGAGCTTTAACAACTCTTAACATAAAATAGCATCACCCCTATAGACCTGAAGGACTAGACAGAGCATCTCCATCTGTCAGTTTCAGTGGCACCAAGGAGGTCATGAAAATGCTTGAATCATCATGCTCGCCGTCCATTTTCTGCTTGTATCGGCTTTGGTTGGAAGCACCTTCAAATCCCTACTTCAATATCAGTTTTAACTGCTTATTTTCCACATTATCAGAAAGACTTTGAAGAATCCGCTTCACCGTGATGTCAAGTAAAGCTTGAAGTGTAATTCTAGCTGATCAATCCGTAACTGATACTGATTGATTAGGAGGGTAGCATGCAAGCTTAGTTTGTTGCAGTTTATAGTAGGATGGGTAAATATCCTTAGATCCTTCCCGAATGGCAGTCTCTCGCAACGTAATATATTGCCATTTTGAAAGTTTAAGTGATAGAAGCAATCCAAATGCTTTCTCTTGTGTAAATATTACTGTTTCACTGGTTTCTTAATGCTCTCATTGATTTTAACGGCAGTTTCTGTATTTTTTACCATATATTCGATTACAGATGCGATATCTTCATACCCTTCTTCTTTTAAACGTGCTGCAGCTGCATATGCCAATTCAAAGGAATCGTCGCCTATGTGCTCACTAGATCTTCTCTTTTTCTGTTTGCTTCCCAGATCTTTTAATGGTTTTCGGGACCTTTTTGTCATTGTTCCAACAGTCGATGATGTCGAAGGTTCTGGAGAGACAGAGCATGCTCTTGGTATCTCATCAACAGTTGGTTCTTGATTTATTAAAGGTTGCACGCAACTTGGCCAATCAATATTTGCTTGCAGCCACTCTCCGTACGCATTTCTAAACTTATCAAAGAATCGTTTAGATTTTTGCCACCTGTTTAAAGCAGCTCGCGTGAATCTCCGGCAAAATTCTATGAGAGTTACTTGATCTTCGGCAGAAAGGCAATCGCCTATGCGGGACACAATTGCACTAAACAATACTTCATGATTAAAAGAAGGACATTCACTTTTTAGAAGAACAGACAAGTCTAAATGTTTGTTCTTCTAAAAAGTGAGTGTCCTGTAAGTTGAGTGTTCTTCTAAAAATTAGTTAACTACCCTCGTTAAATTTATAAAAGATATGATAATGAAAATTTATAATCGTCAAAAACATTTCGTAGAACCCATAGTACAACTAATCAACAAATTAGCTCACTAATTATAAAAAGGTGAATGCGGTTCTTAGTTGGTATTGTTGCGAGATATTTCAAATCATTTGATCACATATTAGGCTCGTTAGCATGAGAAGACTACAACCCTCATTCTAATTACTTAATTACTTGTCATCAGACTCATTAGATGACTACACAATATGTTATTTTGTATTTTGATCGTATGCAAGGTTTTAAAATTCCTTTTGTGTCGATATTTTTATGTGTCCGGTTATGTTGTAATCATACTTTTAGGGTGTGATCAATTAACAATTTAATTCCCCTATCTTTCAAAAGAAGCGACGACATGGGCACTTTGACATTGATATTCAACTATTTGGTATTGTAGAAGTCTTACAAGATTAACAAGATACTACACACCTCTGTCTAGTCCTTCAGGTCTGGTCGGGGTGATGCTATTTTATGTTAAGAGTTGTTAAAGCTTTGAATTCTTCAACTTAAACACTAAAAAGAACGTTTCATATGTAAAAAAAAATAAAAATATTTTGACGATTTTTTAAAAAAAAAACGGCATCTTCAACCATTATGTAACGTATGTCAAAAAATCATAAATAATTAGTACTATAACGCCCTATAAGGATATTACGGTTATCCCTGCCGTTTTTGAAATATTTCGATTTTTCATACTAGCTCCATACAAAATTTTCGTAAAAAAATGATAATTCCTTCGTTTTTGTACAGAATCAATTCTGGTGTCATTTTTGTAAATTGTTATAACTAATAGAAGTGATATCCGGTATAAAAACTGGCACTTGAAAAATAAAATGCCTAAGTCTATGAAAGCCGATTTTCAGCCCACCGTGCGGCGTGCGGGATCAGACGCTTCAACTTGCTCTTCCACGGTGCTGGCTAGGGGCGCGGTGCGAGTCGCTCCCCCCGATGCTGATTCCCTCCCGGCAGTATTCTGCTGACGAATGGACGACTGGTGGGCTCGTACGCTAGGCGGCGGCGATCTTCTAGTGAGCGTTGACCGACTTGTAATTGACGCGCTCGTAGTCGCCTCGCTTGTAGATTCACTTGGCGTGCTTGCACTCCCGTCGACCGACGAAGTACTTTCTCCCGTAGCCTTGGACTGCACTGATCCTGATCTTGTAGAAGGCATCTTCAGTTTTCTTGAACCCGATCCGGCTTCTCGAAGGACCACTATAGACTATTGCACTCGTAGGATCGCTGGCGGTAGATACTGAAGGCTTCAAGTAGGGTTCGGCGCTAATGAGACTCCGGATTACTTTCTTACTTGTTGTTTATTATAATACTGCTGGTTTTCGGAATGAATGCCATAGAAAACTACCCCTTTTTTATAGAGAGCTCTGACCAATCAGAACCCTTAAAATTTGCACACGACCCTAATATTTTTTCCTTTAGCCAATCAGAGCAATCCATTTTTGCACACGGCACTAATGCGACTTTGTATGGGGAACCTTAATTTGGCAGTTTTCTATGGTAAACCTTCCCCTTTTGCTTTACAATTTGTCTTATAGCCTAGGGGTTAACTTATTCTATCTAATTACATAAAAACCTTATAAAAACCTTAATTTTAGACCCAAAAAATGACAAAAAACCAATTTTGCATCAACCTACAGGCAGAGACACCAAGTGCCAAAAATTGGAATTACAATTATTTATCACTGTTTTTGAGGGTATTCGTAAAATTTACACTTTTTACGTCTACCTATCACTTTGCTTACTTTTTCGGGACAACACAGTTTCTCAACTTACTTGACGGTGTATGTAAAATGTGCATTTTTATGTTTACCCTACTATGGGTTTACTTTGTGGCATCAGCAGAGACACCAGGTGGGAAAAATAAAAAACAAAACAAATTATCAATATATTTGAAGGTACTTATAAAATGCACATTTCTACATTTACCCAATCCTTATTAAATATAATAACAATAGTTTTATTGCTCAAACTAGCCTAATCTTTCTAATTACTACATATTTACATAATTGCTTGATGCGATTATTATTCGTCGCTAACAATACATTTTACAGTGTTCCTAGCTAAATATTCAACATCTTCTGAATAAAACTGCACTTTAAATTCTAAAGAGGTTTTATTTACCTGAAATCTGGTATTCCAGCTGAAGTACTAATGCCAGCCCCAGTGTGCACAACCACATGCTTCGCCTCGCTTATTAACTGAGCCAACAACTTACATTTCTTATCAAACTTCTCCAATGTGTCGAATTTCTAAAAAGAACAGCAATTAAAAAGTAAATTAAATAATATCCATAGAGATTTAAAAATATGTGAATTATGAGCTTATGAATTTTGCGAATACCTCTGGTACTCCCAGCACTCCTTTGTTTTCATACGGGGATAATCCTTCAGCGTAATTGCAAGACATATTGAGGAGTTATATTAGAAGTGTAACGAGTTTTATCAAATCAAATATAATTTTGATAAACAAAGTGCACCCCACACAAGTTTATTTATTTGAGTTTGACATTTATGACAGGAGTTTGGCATTCATTCGCAACGATCGATGAGGAAACTAAGAAAACTCACTCTCAAAATTATTACCTATTATGATAATGATCAATTTATTATTCAAAATAATTATTGTTTAAACATAGTCTAGAATCACAGAATCATGCATTTATAATTTAAAAAAAATCCTTAATGTATCTTTAGTCGATTTTGGCGAAGTATTATAAAGGGACAAGTTATCACAAGTCTCAACTCTATCTAGTGTCAACTTCGTTTTCATTCGTCGTTCATTTCATTGACTTGTTTGTTGGCATTTTAGGAAAATTTAATTGGATTTCTGCAAAAATACAGTCTTTGTTATACTTTTGAAGTTCTCCAACTTTCGAAAATGAATCGCAGAAGGGCTCATGATGATGAAGACGGTTACGGTAAGTTAAAACAATTTTTTAATTGTATTTTGTAGGTTAGATTCTGTATTCGTTTGATGATTCTCTAACTTTTGTTTTAGAACGTCTCAACCGCAAAAGACGTCGTGTATCCGAAAACCAGGAGATTGAGGATAGATTGGAGTCCCTGATACTGAGAGTTGGAGAGAAAAGTAGCTCCAGTTTAGAAAGTAACTTGGAAGGTTTAGCCAGCGTATTGGAAGCTGATTTGAGTACGTTTCGTGTTAAGATTCTTCGTATCCTCACTGACTGTGCTATTCGTATGCCGGAGAAATGCACTATATACGCTACGTTAGTGGGCCTTCTGAATGCAAAGAACTACAACTTTGGTGGTGAATTTGTTGACTACATTGTAAAGACTTTCAAAGAAAACTTGAAGATTGGCAAGTGGAATGCAGCGAGGTACTGTCTCAGGTTCATAGCTGACTTGGTTAACTGCCATGTCCTGGCTGCCTCCTCCCTTTTGACATTATTGGAGACTCTGGTGGACTGTGCCAATGAGGATGGAGTACCTCAAGTTAGAAGAGATTGGTTTGTCTTTGCCGTGTTATCAGCATTGCCTTGGGTGGGCAGAGAGCTGTATGAGAAGAAGGAATCTCAACTAGATCATTTACTAACGACTATTGACATATTTTTAAACAAGCGCAGCAAGAAACACTGGCCAGCATTAAAAGTGTGGTCTTCTGACACTCCTCATCTTCAAGAAGAGTATCTAGATTGTCTATGGGCTCAGATTAAAAAGTTGAAACAGGACAATTGGTCTGAGAAACACATCCCTAGACCTTACCTTGCTTTTGACTCTATCCTGTGTGAAGCTCTGCAACATCAACTTCCTACTATACAGGTAATATTTATATAATAATAAATTCAATCTGTGTAGTTAACACTTGAATAAATAAAATCTCATACAAGAAAGTTAAGTATTTGCTTTTATTTCAGTAATTTAACAAAATGCATAGATAAAAAAAAATAAGATGCTATAATAATATCAGTAATTTGCTATGTTTATTGACTAATCCTACAATTAACTGTTTTCAGCCACCACCACACAATGACACTGACACATACCCCATGCCGAGGGTAATATTCCGCATGTTTGACTACACAGACTGCCCTGATGGTCCGGTCCTACCAGGAGCACATTCCATCGAGAGGTTCCTCATTGAGGAGCATCTCCACAACATCTTAGAAGCGTACCATGCTGAACGCAAAGAATGTGCGGCACAGTTGCTCTGCTTTCCCTACAAAGCGAAGATTCCACTGGAATACTGTATTGTGGAAATAATATTTGCTGAATTGTTCAACCTACCAAGACCTAGGTACTTGGAGATATGTTACGGGTCGATCTTGATTGAGTTGTGTAAGCTCCAGCCTTCGACCATGCCACAAGTGTTGGCTCAGGCAACAGAAATATTGTTCATGAGGATTGATACCATGAATGTTGCCTGCTTTGATAGGTAAGATTCTTAAGATTTATAATCATGGTTATTAAGAGATTGTATTGTTGCTTTGTAATAATTCAGTAATTGGAGAATCAAAAAAGCTTTACAATACGCAAAGCAGACATTTAAATATTTAAAAACTTTAGCATGTAGATAGCAAGGTATCTAAAACAACATTCATTTGGCTGTAATGTCTATGTGTTGATTGTAAGTACATAGTTTGACAATATTCCATTGTAAGACAGTGCAACATTATGTGAACATAATTATCTGGACAGTAGAAGTTGGTCAAAAGTACAGTAATGTTTCTTCTAACAGCATAAAGTTTCTGAGTAGTAGTCAGTATTTCATTAGATTTGACCCACTTCTGTTGCCTAGACATTTTCCTTCCCATACAATGAAATGATCCTTAAATGACACTAAATCAAATAACTAGTCGCGTCAATGTACATAAAACATGCAATCTTCGGAAGTCCTCAAGAACAGCTCCGATTTTGATGTTTTTTTTTATTAATGTTTTGTTTTTTTATATTCTTTAAAATCAGAAACCTCTTAGAGCGGGGACGGAACTATTTATATTGTTTAAACAATATCAACGACATTTATACAGGATGATTTGTAATTGGATGCGGTCCTTGAAATGGGTGATACTAGACCTTATTTGCAACAATTTTTATCCCGACAACATGGGGTCTAAACTGGATGGTTTTAGAGATATCGAACTTTAAAGATTTTTCGGAAATTTTCCACCTCTCCCTCATGAAGTGCTTAGTGTTAGAAAGTAGCGATGGTTATCACCTACAATTTATACTTTTCTGATAGAATATAAATGGCTGCATCTAATGGATATGTCCTATATAACAAGTTACCAACAGAATTTAAGACAGTAAATAGTATAAACGTCTTTAAGAACAAACTGAGAACATATTTATTGAGGAAAAGCTACTATAGCATTGACGAATTCTGTAATGACGATCAATAATTGACAAAACAATGTAATGACGATCATGTAATTGTATATTGTTTGGATTTTTAAATGATTATCTATCATATGGGTATTAAATTATTATTATTTACTTGTTTGAAGAAATTATGTAATCGATTTAGTGTTTTTTTTTATGTTAGATATTTTAAATTAATATTTATTCATTGTTTTCTTAAATTATTTTTAATTATTTTTTTTATATATTTAAAATCATTTTATTTATGCAATCATTTAATTATTACGTTTTTTTTTTATTTTACACTTGAATCTCACATTAAGGAAATTATTATTTTATTAAGTATTATTGTAATTAATGAACTCTCTTTTTTTTTCAACACAATGTATTTTGTTATGAAATAAATGACTTATGACTTATGATACAAGTTTATTATAAAACTAATCATATCTTGGGAAATTAAGTGTCATAAAGTTTCTGTTTTGAAGTTTTCTGAAAACTTCCCTTGTCTTTCAAAGCACATTTTTGAAAATAAATGTATTACACTTGTTGTATAAATTATAGAAAAAAACTTCCTTGTCTCGTTACCTTTCCAAAATGGTGCCACAGTACCCACTTTTAGTTAGTGTCTTACCAGAAAATTTGGGTTGTTTCTGACAAGGTAGTAAATCAACGAGAATCGGTCATAATGTTTTTCGACCCAACTTTTTTTTTTCTTTGGTATTTGTCCAAACTGCTATCTGATATTAGCTTTTTGAGTCAATGCACTAAATCCTGGACGATCACATCAGGCAAATTCGGTCTTTATCTGGAGTATTTTTATCTATGGACCAGATAGTCAAACCATCAATTACTACCTTGTCAGAAACAACCCTAATTTTCTGGTAAGACACTAACTAAAAGTGGGTACTGTGTCACTATTTTCGAAAGGTAACGAGACAAGGAAGTTTTTTCTGTAATTTGTACACCAAGTGTAATACATTTATTTTCAAAAATGTGCTTTGAAAGACAAGGGAAGTTTTCAGAAAACTTCAAAACAGAAACTTTATGACACTTAATTTCCCAAGATATGATTAGTTTTATAACAAACTTGTATCCATTAGATGCAGCCATTTATATTCTATCAGAAAAATATAAATTGTAGGTGATAACCATCGCTACTTTCTAACACTAAGCACTTCATGAGGGAGAGGTGGAATTTTTTAGAAAAATCTTTAAAGTTCGATATCTCTAAAACCATCCAGTTTAGACCCCATGTTGTCGGGGTAAAAATTGTTGCAAATAAGGTCTAGTATCACCCATTTTAAGGACCGCATCCAATTACAAATCACTCTGTATAAATGTCGTTGATATTGTTTAAACAATATAAATAGTTCCGTCCCCGCTCTAAGAGATTTCTGATTTTAAAGAATATAAAAAAACAAAATATTAAAAAAAAAAAACATCAAAATCGGAGCTGTTCTTGAGGACTTCCGAAGCAGGCTTCATTGACGCGACTAAACCTCATAAAAAAAATTAGTAATTTTTTCATTCATACAATTTGTATGAAAAAATATTTTGCAAAATTTGACCAACTTCCGCCGTCCTGATTTTTTTCTTCTGATACAATGAAATGATCCTTACATGAAACAGAGTTGTGACGCATTAAAAAAAATTTGGCCAATTTCAATAATTTCTGTGGACAACTCACACTTGACCAAAAAAATAAAAACGCCAAAGTTGTCAACATCAAAAAAGAGCTAAAGGTTCCTAAGAAAGTTTTCCCGTATCTCTTATGGATTCGGATTTCTCCCTTTTGGCCAATTTAAAAGAAAGATTTATTTTGTTTTAATTTTAGGTTTGTCAATTGGAATTTTTCTTTTAAAAGAGCTTTACAATATGCAATGCCTGCATGCATATAAATATTTAAAAATTGAGAATCATTATAATGTGTATAAATTCATAATGTCAGATAAATTATTCCATTGCCTACTTACTCAGTTACTTTAGCTATTTACCCAATTATTTTCTATAGCTTTATGTAATTTCTATAATCTCGTCATTATCATTATTTTTTACTTGACCATATATTTTCTTGTCTTAATTTTAGGTTTGTCAATTGGTTCTCGTATCATCTTAGCAACTTCCAGTACCGCTGGTCTTGGGAAGATTGGGAAGCCTGCACTCAATTGGATATTGATCATCCCAAACCAAGATTTGTTAGGGAGGTTCTTGGAAAATGTCTTAGGTATGAACTCATTTGTTTTGTTTGTCAATTATGAAAGAAAACTTAGGTCTTCAAAAAAATTAAATCATCTATTTATCTTTTTAGGTTGTCATACCAGCAGAGGATAAAAGAAATGGTACCAGAATCGTTTGCAGCATTTGTGCCTTTGAAACCAGAGCCTATCTACAAGTATTCCATGGAAGGAGCAGGTGAGAAAAGACTATTAAACAAACCATTTTTATAATAATTTATTATACAAAAATATTATTAATCTTAATTTAAACTTATTACTTAATTGAACTTAAATATTTACATTCCGGTAACGCAGAAAACAAGACTTGTACAAGTTTTAGTACTTCGAGTTTAGACGTAACACAAGCCCAAAGGCGCACTCGAAACTTACTTACGGAAACAATTTTAAATTTTTTATTCCTGTCATTGCAGTCCAGTTGAGTAACAATTTGCGAGAGCATGAAGGTTTCATGAAGAACAGTTTCCAGTGAATTTCGGTGCTAAATGCTTCTAAATTATTTGTATCTCCTCTCTCACTCCTCTTTTAATAAGTAGCTTTCATTGGTCACTGCCAGTGCTCCAGAGATCAATTACTGAGACAGCATTTAAAGCTACAACACTGAGTATGAGTATTAGTTTAGGACATATTCAGTCTATTCCATATCCATTAATTCTAATAAGCTAAAGGGCTCGTTTTGATTTTCTTGACCATCTTCATAGTAATCGTCATCAATTTCCTTACTATCTTCATGAATGTTGTATGGTGAACCTTCTTTTTCATCATCATATTCTTCATCAAACTTATCATCAGTTGTGTTATGATTGCTTTTCTCGTCATTCGTGTGATCATCATTTTCCTCTTCATTTGTGTGATGATTGCTTTTCTCATCGAGGGAATGCAGGAAGTCTTCAAGGTCATCGGCATCGTCGAGATGTAAGTAGCGTTTGTGCTTCTCACTTTCGCTTGTATTTTGGTCTGGCGCTGGTGTTGAGTGCTGCCCTGTTGCTGCCTCTGTAGTATCATCCATTGTGAACCCTCCAAATAATTCATTGAATATGTCGGGTGTGACTGGGCTCGATGTTGTCAAAGTGGTGCTAGATGTCTCAGGTTTAACAGTTTCTTTAGGCTCAGTTGATGATCTGAAGGGTCCTTCAGTAGTCGTAAGATTGTTATGTTTCTTCTTTTTACATTTCGTCTTATTCTTTGTAGCTGAATATGGTGATGCAACAACTGTCAATTCAGTAGTCGATACTGGTTCTTCAAGACCTATATATTCTTTGACTTCTTGAATTACGGAGGCGGTCGGAAATATGTATTCATGGTCGTCTTTGGATTCCTGAGCTGTTGAGTTCTCTCCAGGCTCTGACTCCATTTCAATGGATTCTTCTTGTTCTGATTCATCATCATCGTGCGACCATTCTGACATGTGTTCGTCCTTTATTTCTTCCTTTTCATAAGTCGGTTGAGTAGTTTTTACAAGAATGTCTTCCTCTGTTTTTTCTGTTGTACTGCTACTAGTACTTTCCTTATTTGAAGTATAGGCGTGATCTCTATGATCCTCTCTATCCCTCTGAACTTCTGGACTTCTAGGAGTACTTGCAGGTATATATCCTGTGAATTTAGATGCTTTTCTTCTTAGTGCGTAAACGTTTGATGTTCCAGTATTCGTTCGGTTCTTGTCGAGTGTACTTGATGACCATTTGTCGTGATTCACCGATGTGCCTTTTTGCATTAATGTGGATTGTCTGAAACGGTTTTTACTCTTCGGTTGCGTGGTCACAACCGGCTGTTCGGTGTCCACGATGGTGCTCGATGTTGTGCTAGAAGTACTCGTTGTTGTTATTTTAATGGTCGTTGTAGGTCGAGGAGTGGTACTACTGGTAGTAGTAGTACTCGCAAGCGCCTTGTGCGTCTTTGTTTCCCATATAGAGTTAGTCGCGCTAGTTGCAGCAGAGCTCGCTTGAGGTGTCAAGTCATACGTTGGTTTCTTTAAAGAATACTTTCTCGTTGGTTTGAGTGTCGTCGTAGTTGTTGTCGTCACGCGTTTATGTTTTTTAAACTTTTCCGTTTTGTTGAACTTTGGTGGCGGACGTGTTCGCTTCTTAGGTTTAGGTGTGGTTGTTGATGTGGTGCTAGTGGTAGTACTCGTTGATGTAATCTCCTCTTCATAAGAATCTCTGAACTCGATACTCGTAGAAGATTCTTTTCTTGTTGTCGTTAAAGGCGTTGTTGATGAAATAGGATCAATGACTTCCTTTGTACTCGTTTCTTTGTGCGATGCCATCGGAGTAGTTTTTGTAAAAGCTCCCAAAATATTAGCCCATTCCATCTCATTATCATCATTGTCTTCAAATTCCAGAGAGGTAGCTGTTATTATTTCCGGTGTTAATGTAGTAAGACGTGTAGATTTTATATTTTCATGTTTATTAGTTGGTTTCTTAGCAGCGGGCTTTCGTGTGTTCTTATTATTCTTTTTAACACTTATATCTTCGTCTTTGAAGTCGATATCTGTGAAATTCATAGTAATGGGTCTGAAAGCAGTGTCTGCCGACGAATCCAGTTCAGAAAATTGAGTGTCGAGTACTTGCGGGCTCGGACGGAAATCCGGAGGCGCAGCTTTCTGTGGTTTGTTCGAATGGGAATACTTCAGCGGAGGCATCGGTTTGAAAGGTTTTTTATCCATAGTTACGAATACTCCTGGCGGGGCGTTATACACTGGCGGTCTGATGTGATCGCTCACATAACTGATCTTCATTGGTGTTTGTTTCTGATGATGATAGATTTTGTAAGTAGTTACAACGTCTGGTTCTTTTGTTGTATATTCTGTGGCGTTCAGTTTAGTCTTGACAGGTACCTCGATAGTTGATTCCTTGAGAAGTGGATGATTTGTGATGGGTGTTGGCAAAACAGCTGGCCTGGTAGTCTTTATTACGTTTGATGGCAGAAATCTGTTGTCAGAGTATGGTTGTACGTATGGGATGTTCCCTATAGGATCAACGTTGAAGTATGGATGCTGTATGTAGGGCGCGGGTGGAGGCGCGATAGGAGGGTACGTGTATCTATGAGGTTGAGGCTTTGCCATGGGGTAAGGCAGAAGTTTCTTCTGATGGTAGGACTCTCTGTCGTCTACGTGTGATACTTTAGCATGCTGATGGTACCCATTAGAAAAGTAAGTCCTAGGTTTATGCCTGTACCCTTCCTCGTAGCTATCTTCATCAGAGAAAAGTGACGAGAATATTCTGTCTAAACTCCGTGAGAATGTTGCTGGGCGCTTTAAATGATAATTTGGGACAGGATTGATATTCTTATGGACCCAAATCGCCCCTTGAGGTTTAGTATCCTGACGGAGAATTATCTTTTCACGCGAACGTACTATTTGGCGTTCAGTGGTTGGTGTGCTCTCTTTGATAGTGAAAGTTCGGACAGGATTTTCGTAAGGCTTTTTCACCTTCTTAGTTGTTTGCGATGTCACTGAGAATGTTAACTCATAATGATATTTGCCAGCCGACGTTTCTCCTTGCCTCATTCGTTTTACTGACCAAATGGCTTTAACTCCTTTTGCGCAATCACTGTCACTACAGTTGTTCTGCGACGCATCATCTTCAATAAATCTGTACCCTTGTTCATCTTCGAGTAGTCTACCTTTTGCTAATATCGTAACATCACCGGGTGGAATAGGCTCTTCTTTCAATCTGTCAAAACGAGCTGTTTTAATTTTATCCCAAAGGTCGTGATCATCGATTTCTTTCGCCACGAGGTTTGGTTTGCTGTCCGGCGAGATGTAGTCTCCTTGCGCGATTAACTGATCTATTTTGTCTCTGACTAGAGTTAGATACACACTATGCCTTAGGGCGTCTTCCCAGTAATGCGCGGGCACCGCAGCCGTCACCGGGGGAGCTTCAGTCTTGATGATCTCCTGCAAGGTTCCTGCTGCCTCCAGTCTATCTCGTGGCCAGGCGCTGAGCGGGATCGGCGTAGGTCGGAAGTCTTCCTCATGTTCAGCGTTCACAGTGATGCTTCCGTCTCTCTGCACCTGTAATGCGAGCAATGGTCTTTCAATAAACATGAAGCGACAATCGCACGAACGTTAATTAAGTAGCTGGCGACGACTATCATTAGAATTGTATTTGACGAAAAAAAATGTGGATATTTCAGTATGCGTTTGAAAGTAAAATGGCGGTGGGCGGGAAAGTGCGCCGGAGACGTTCGTGCTACAAATCGGTTGCGTGCCGGACGATCCAACCCCTCTGCGATGAGTTTCCAATTGAATAATTCCAGCACAATTCAACTTATTTGGCTCGAATCTTACTACATATTTCGTTCTTTCTACTACTTTGGCCTGGGAAATAATTTATAACTGTTTTTTTCTCGGCAATATTTCTCTGTAATCTATATTCCGGCGGCCCGCGGGTCCCATGCGGCCGGCGAGGTTCGTTTTGTAAACTGAAGTTTTTAATAAAATTCAGGTAAAATTTCCGGCCAAATTTTACCGGCCCCGTACCAAAACATTGCCGACCGCTGCTCTAGACTCTGGAAATTAATAATCACAGATGAAGACAGATTTGATCTGTGTCTGTACCAATCAACGACTAAATTCCTACCAGAGTCTTTAAGATGTCCAATCAGATGTCAAACAAAGAAACGGTATTTGGATTGAGATTGAATGTCAATTTCATTCATTTGTGAAGTCTCAGGGATGTCACGAAGTCAATCAGTAAGTCGATTAGATTTAAATGATCTGACTGACAGACTTCTAAGCGATTCAAAATTATTCTGTAAAATTTTACAATTCAATAAATGATTAGATAAATTGACTTTATTCATTTTTTCACTTATTTGTTACATTTTTAAATATAAAAAAAAAGAATATTTAAACATGTAAACTATAGTGACCCACCGGTATCGGGAACAGCTGACTCATATTATTGTTAACGATCTAGGAGCGCATTTGTAAATAAAACTCGTATTATGAAAGAAAAATAGATATAACATCACAATAGAACAATCAATGGAGGTTTAAAAGGGCAGATCGTAAAATGCACTATTAGCGAGCATTTACATTGAACAATCATTTATCAAGTACACAATCATATTGTACGTAGTCTATGAGATTTCATAACGTTACAAGCAGGGTTGAAAAAAACCAGACCATTGTTTAAATTGTTTTAAACAAGTGTTTTTTTTTTCTTTTTTTAGTTTAGGTCTTTATTTGAAATTAATTCAACCTTAAACCTGTTTTACAGGTCTTATTTATTTGAAAGTATAACCGTCTTACCACAAAAAATTAAACACCCTTTGAACACAATGTCTAAAAAAATTGACAACGTCAAAACAATATTTCTCCTTGATATAAGGGTCGTTTTGCAGTTACACTTTTTTTAGACAAGCGTTCAACGGGTCATCTTTTGTGGTAAGGCGGTAAATGTTTAACTTCTATACTAAATCTTTTCAAATTCCCCGTGGTAAATTAAATATTTGCAAAAAACGATCTATGGTGAAACATAATGTTTTTATTACCCGACTGCGACAGAAGGATGGTTATGTATTTAAGTATTATTTTAATTATAAAACTAAAAAGTTCCAATATTTTAACATGGAATAGAATGGTTTTTAATCGACTTCAAAAAAAGGAGGAGGTTCTCAATTCGTCGGAATGTTTTTTTTTATGTATGTTCCCCGATTTCTCGAAGACGCCTGGACCGATTTGGAAAATTTTTCTTTTGTTTGAAAGGGTATGCTTCCCAAATGGTCCCATGATCATCAGGCCAGGATCTGATGATGGGATCCCAGGGAAATCGAGGCCAACCTTCAAATTTTATAGGCACATAGTTTTCATATATTTTCTAAAGCTGTTTAAGTATTTGCATCTGATAATCATCATCTCAGGTGGATGAGCTGATGATGGAAGGTACAATTCCTCAACGGCTTGGAGTAGGCATCGACTGATTTAGTTTGTGTTCGCATATCTCCGGAACTACAAGTCCGATTTCAGTAATTCTTTTTTTGTTGTACTAATTATTGTTTAACTTACGGAATACTGCTAGTTTCATCAAAATCAGTTCTGTAGTTTTTGAGATAGGGAATTTTTATATCAAGCTATTTAGACTTCAAAATATCAATTTATTTTCATTTTAATTTTAAATATCTATTTATCCGCCATGAAAAGTAGTTAAAAAGTGTAATTAAAAAACACGGTTTAAATTAAACCTATTTATACATGTGTTTTTTAGTACAAAGTACTGTTTTAATCATACCAACCCTGGTTACAAGGCGATCTTAATCTTACGTTTATCAATTTCTTTGTATCTCCTAACAATATATGTACAAACGTATTGTAAATGCCTTCTCTGGCTGATCTAGACCTAAATATGCAATCACCGTGGCGATATGGATGTTTAACTTAATGTAATACATAGATGGTTATGAAGAATTCTTGATACTGTATTGAGAGATTCCCGCGGATACTTTGTCACGCTTTTCACTTTTATGGAAGGTCTATAACGAAACCCGCGGTGGTGGACGCCCACGGCGACGGACGTCGCAAGACGATCTCCGGCCACCGTAGGCGCGGGGATGCGGGCGGCGTTTAAAGGGCAAATCGCTGCCCGACCATGGACTATGCCCGGGTCGACGGCGCGTTGTGTTTCACGCGCGCCTCAAAGAGCATCAGCATAATGACGGGGCCCCCTCTCTAGAGGGCCAAAGCCTGCCGGGGTCAAACCGGGGGAACAAAAAGGGCTATTGAAGGACACCGTGGATTTTAGTCAGTACAAGTCTGACAGTCCCTCCCGCCCTGCCCGGGGTGGGAGAACTCATTTGATGATTTTACCACGATAAAAAAAAAGGTCTGTAACGAAAAGATTAGTACAAAAGGTTAGGCCCATACCTAGCAGTGGATGAAGTCAGGCTATCGTTAAATTAAACCAAAAAACGTTAGTAGTGTATAATTGGGGTTTCTGGATCAAAAGAGATCCATCAACCCCAATTATACACTAGTTCAAATATAACATCAATTCAAATACTGTAATTTCATTTATTCAAATACCATAATTTCATTTATTCAAATACAACTACTTACTACAATTTGATACTACCACTTAATTTTAAGTAAATCATATATTCAAATCATCAATTCAAAAACTATTACCATCTATTCGAATGCTGTTACATCATTTTCAAATAAACTATCTGTTCAAATATACCAATTAGAAACCAAAATAAAACAGCTTTTACAAATCAATGTTTATTTTAGATACCCCAATTATTTAATCGATCAATATTTTGTGAACTAGACAACCAGTCAATCCCAATTTTATTACTCATTTCATCAACATTTAAATATTATTTCATCCTTTCTGTTCTAATTGATTTATTTTTTATCATTTACATGTGTTCTTAACAGAGTGTGTTATGATATGACAAATGAGACGAGCATTGTTGCTACTTGATATTTATAGCACAATGTTTGCTTTAATGACTAAACACGTGAATGTTGTAAATGAAACTACGTTATTGCAATGAATAAGCAAGTATTTATTAGTTCATATAATTACAACTTAAATAAAAAAGATAATTAGAATTAATTAAACAAAATAATTTGGAATCAACAGATGTAGTAGGTAGGTGACCCAGGTGTTTTTGTAGGTGATCCGTTTTTTTCTTTTTACAAGGATTGATAAAAAGTATTGTTTAAATATGGTAGCATGTCTTTGACACGTAAGTAGATGTTATCAGTGTAAATGCTCTTTACAATATGCTGCACACATATTTCAGCACTGCAATGGCACATAGAATTACTTTGAAATTGGTTTGCATCGTAAATTTCGATCCGTATAACTTTTGTGCCACCGGTCGAAACCGTTTTGTAAAAACTTAACAACTCCTTATTATTAGTTGTATTTGGAACACATGGGGTTCGTTGTCGTTCTTCCTCATCCAAATAATTTACGACTTTATCAATCACATCAGGTTCTATCATTAATGGAGGTGAAATTGGTGAATAAACCCAATCCGGTATCTGAAACAAAATACATTATTTTAAAATGAATAAAAACGTATGACTGTCTAATAAACCTAGATAATTCTTAACTCTTTATTCAAACAATAGTATTATCAAATGATAAATATTCCCACATTTTATACACGGTTACATAATATCAAGCTATAGGTATATTTCCGGTATAAGCTGACCTCTCACAGTACGGAAATGTGTAGCTTGATATGTAGCCGTGTGTGCCTAATTGTTGGCTTCTAACTTGGCTAGGGAATCGAACCCAAGGCTTTTGACGAATACCACCACTTATCAACCACTCTACCAACGTAACTATTCTCGTGTTTTGCTTTAAACTAAAAAATAATAAGAACTAAGTTTAAAAAATAAAAACTACCTTAAAAGGTCTACATAATATTTTAATTCGTATGATGGAAGAGTGATGGAATTGAGTGTTATATTATACATTATAATATTGTAGGCATTCCACTATTAAAGTCAATAATCTGATGGTTCAATCTGTCATTAAATCAAGTTAAACTTTGCAATTAAATCAAATATTAAAAAATAATTCAATTAATACTCACAGACATAATTATTATTACTCGTTGATTGCCGGCGCTTGGTGGTAGGAAACTAAATAATATTTGAATTTTCAAGATAATTTATCCTTTTTATAGGATTCTAATAAATATTTTTTAATGAATATAAAGTTCAAAATTGCTGTGAAAATATTATTATACATATGTCAGCGTAATTTATATATTCGAGACAATACGATGCTATACCGTTTCAGATTACAATTAAATGCATACCATAATATAAAGCCAGCGGTAAATAGACAGCGGTGCGGTGCGATAGCGTCGTGGTGACGTTTAAATGCTGGGGAGTGCCTGGACAGATACGATACAGTAGTTTAACTTCATAGAAAACGGCCTAAACGATGCGCCTCGAAATCTCAGTGTATACCGGTAGACAGTTGTTCGATTGGACGGCAGTTACGCACGCGGATTTATCTACCAAGCGACCGTAGGTTAAGATCACACTCAGTTAATCTACTGTATCATTATTATTCTATGTCCACATCATGTATGACCGCGCTCATACTGATTTGAACAATACAAAACGTCACCGCAACGCTATCGCACTGCATCGCTATCTGTGAACTGGTGACTTAAAAGTCAATACAGTTAGCGAATTTAAGTATCTTATGATGAAGATAAAGTTCAAATTAGCATGATCTCGATGTTTATTGCTTAGCAAGATATTTTTCTACAACGTAAACTATTACATATTTGGTGTTAGGGCTGATAAAGCATTTTAGTAACGCGTGTCCCTATTCCTTATATGGGATATCGTGACGTGGATTTACCACTATTTAAGAGTGCATCCTGCAGAAGCTGGATCACAACAAAACTTCAGCTAGGAGCAGTGACATCTTACAGTTTTTCTACTACCAAATCAACGTCAATCTTCTAAAATGTAAGTATCTACTCACTTTTCAATGTAAATTTACTCTGTGTTATCTGTTAAAGTTTCTTGAAGAATTAAACTGGATAAGAAATGCAGTACATTTGTCATCCACCCTAATTCACTATTCGATCATTCATGTATTTAGAGTTATTCATTAACCTCTTCAATAATTCAGATAAGTTAGCGAGTCTCTCATCTATAAAAATTAAAACTGTTCATTGATTCATACTTTTTAATATTCATTCATTCATTCATTCAAGTAATAAATTCATGCACTTAGTGTCGTCTACATAATTTAAAACAAATAAATATTGTTACTATACTAATTGATTGTTTTTATTTACAACAGGTCCAAGAACACCGCTGACCATATTTTCCCTTCAGAGGACGAATCGGCAGATGAGGAGCATGCACCGGTGAAAACCAAGCTGAAGGAGAACAAAAAGCGCAAGCCTTCGTCAGCGAGCAGCTCCCAGCCGTCTACGAGTAAGAAAAGTAAGCCAACCATTCACCCAATCACTCCTGCCACCAAGTCAACTGCTCGCGAGTTGTTTGGGAGCGACTCTGACGATGATGAAATTGATATTGTTGTGGACAAAAAGACTCCACCAATATATTCGTACATCACGAGGAGACTGGCGAACGGATTTTCGCGACAAATGAACGAGCAAAAAAGAGGTGAGTTCTATATAGAACTCAAAGTATATAAATGTGATGAAATAGAGAGGGTCCAACCAGTAAATAGGTGGCGGCACTCGGTAATCACAATTAAAAACAAATGCGATGAAGATTCGGAGTCCTGGCATCGCCTAAACGCCTACATAACAAGCGCCAGGAAGGAGTTTAAAAAATGTGCTCCTACTTTTATAAGCTCGTACCAATAGTCTTAGCTACTAAAACTATTTGTTTTAAATTATAAGATCTATGCTATACCACATATTATAATCATTATATAGCATGAGTTTATTTTAAGATAGTATTTTGTAATCACATTTAATCCCAATAAATAACTATAATATAAAAATGTTGTGACTTTTTTTTCCAGTTACACCCCCCCGTGATGGGTCGTCAGCAAATTCAGATATTAATAATTATAAATGCCAAATTGATATCCCAGAGAATGAATACGATACGAATGTTTATGAGCCAAATTGTTTATCAAAGTATATTCATTGTGATAAATGTCAAATTGAGATCCCCGAACATAAATACAGATATCATAAGAGAACGAATATCCATAAATCGAATTCCTTAATAAAGTCAAAGTTTGAAAATGTTGATATTGTAGCTACAGCATTTAAAAATAGAATCATGACTTATCGCTTAAACCCATCAATAGAAGACGAGTACCTCATACTAGAGGCGTTCTTGGAGGATAAGCGAAAAGATGTTTTGAAAATCATTGAGTTATCATTATTGGAACATACCTGTATTAAAGTTAATTTCGAATTGTTTGCTTACTTTTTACTACCACAATTAAGTGAGCAGCAGCTCAAGTCATTTAATACCAAATATGAAACTATATACAGCAGTACTGACTATAATAATTTACTCTCGAATATAATAGAAATATTTAAAAGAAAACTTACTGAATTTGAACATTGTGAATCTGGATGGTCTTTTGTCTGTATAAGTCATTTAGAAATGAATATTAATAAATATTCCCCCATGCGGGGCGGTACTTATTTAGAGCTACCAGAAGTAATTAAAAACACAAAGAGTTGTTTGAATATACAGAATAATGATGAATACTGTTTTTTATGGAGTATTGTCGCAGCATTATTTCCAGCAAAAAATAATGTCTGTAGAACAAACTCCTATCCACACTTTAGTTCAATATTTAATATACAAGGAATTTCATTTCCACCTTTACCTAAAGACATCAAGTTGTTTGAAAATAATAATTGTGAGTTCAGTATTAATATTTATGGATTAGATGAACGATGTACTGTAACTGGCCCTCTTTATGTGACGAATTGTAAGAAAGATAAACATATTAACTTACTGTATTTTGAAAAACAAAATAAAGGTCATTATTGCTTGATAAAAAATCTTTTACGCTTAGTGCGAAGACAAGTTACATGTCATAAAGGTCAAATGCATTTATGTGAAACATGTTTGCAATTTTTTACTACTGAAACAAAGTATCATTCTCATAGTTGTTCCAAAATTTTAACCATACTGCCTGATAAAAACAATACATTACAATTCAAAAATTATGAGCGAAAGCAAAAAATTAACTTTGTGATTTATGCTGACTTTGAAAGTATACTATTAAATTATACAGAAAAACATAATGATAAAAGTACGATAAAAAATAAATTACATCAACCGTCTTGTTTTGCATATTATGTATGTTGCTCACATGACAGTAGCTTGAACAAATTCGTAACATATAGAGGACCTGACTGTGTAAAAGTTTTTATTAAGAGATTATTTCAAGAAGCTAAGTTAATTCACAAAATTTTAATGACTAAGAAACCCATGAGATCTATGACGAGAGAGCAAACTGATAATTACAACAAAGCAACTACATGCCATATCTGTAATCATTTATTATTTGATGATAAAGTTTGTGATCATGATCATATTACATCTGAGTACAGAGGCGCGGCGCATTCACATTGCAATTTAATTTATAGAGTGTGTTCATTTATACCTGTTATCTTTCATAACTTATCTGGTTATGATTCCCATATATTTATTACAGAATTGTCGAAATATGATGGCGAGATAAAAATTATACCAAAAACAAAAGAAAAATATATAAGCATAACTAAAATAATTAAAACCGGGGCAGGATGTAAACCTATACAGATTAAATTTATAGATTCATTTCAATTTCTTAGTTCAAGTCTTGACAATTTGAGTAAAAGTTTAACGGAGAGCGATTTTATTCATTTATCATCACATTTCCCAGATAAAAGCCAATTAAATTTACTGCGAAGCAAAGGTATATATCCGTATGAGTACATTTGTTCATGGCAAACATATAATGAAACACAGCTTCCACCAAAGAATCATTTTTATAACACTTTACAAATGAAACATATAACAGATACTGAATATCAACATGCCCAAACTGTGTGGAAATGTTTTGATATTAGTTCTCTTGGTGAATATACTGACTTGTATTTAAAGTGTGATGTACTATTATTATGTGACATATTTGAAAATTTTAGAGATATTTGTCTGCTGCACTACAAACTCGATCCTGCGTATTATGTGACTTCACCTGGATTGAGTTGGGACGCTATGCTCCTTTACACAGGTGCTAAGTTAGAATTGATTAATGATTTAGAAATTTATGAAATGTTGGAAAAAGGAATACGTGGAGGATTAGCTCAGTGCTCTCACCGATATGCTGAAGCCAATAACATTTATTTACCTCATTTCGATAGTTCTAAACCATCAACATATTTGATATATTTAGACTGCAATAATCTTTATGGATATGCTATGACTAAAAAATTACCAATATCAGACTTTAAATTCATGAAAAAGAATGATATCGAAAATTTTAATTTGTTTGATGTTCCTGATAATGGCGAGTACGGTTACATTTTAGAAGTAGATTTAGCGTATCCAGATCATTTACATAATTCACATAGCGACTTGCCTTTTGCTCCTGAGAAATTCATACCTATTGGAGGGAAAACACCAAAGTTAATTGCAAATTTGTATGATAAATATAACTACATCATTCACTATGTTCATTTAAAAGCATGTCTTAAAAATGGCCTAGTTTTAAAAAAAATTCATAGAATCCTTTATTTTAAACAAGAATATTTTTTGAAGAAGTATATAGACTTGAATACTAGCTTACGACAAGCAGCTTCAACATCATTCGAAAGGGATTTTTTTAAGCTTTTAAATAACTCAATTTTTGGCAAAACTATTGAAAATAAACGTAAGCAAGTGGAAGTTAAATTAGTGTCTAAATGGAGTGATGATTGGAATAAAACGAATAAAACAGTAGGTGCTCAGAAATTAATCACAAAACCTAATTTAAAAAGTGTTTCTATCTTTAATGAAAACTTTATAGCCATACAACTGAGTCCCATGAAACTTGTTTTAGACAGACCGATATATATTGGATTTGCGGTGCTAGAATTCTCCAAGTGCCATTTATACAATTATCATTATAATTTCATTAAGAATAAATATGGTGATAAAGCTAAATTATGTTACACTGATACTGATAGTTTGTTGTATTTAATACAGACCGAAGACTTTTATAAAGACATGCGTGATAATTTATCAGAATTTGATACAAGTAATTTTGAAAATAATAATCATTACTTTATTCCCAAGGTGAACGAAAAAATTCCTGGTTTATTTAAGGATGAGTTAGGAGGTGACCCAATTACCGAATTTACCGGCTTAAGAGCAAAGCTATATTGCATTAAATCATTAAATACACAAATAAACAAGGCTAAAGGCGTAACAAAGCCTGTAACAAGATGTTTAAAATCATCAAATTATAAAGATGTTTTATTTAAAAACTTAACATTAAAGCGTAAGATGAATATGATAAAATCAATGAAGCATGTGCTGTTCTCACAAGAAGTAAATAAAGTAGTTTTAAACAGGATAGACGATAAAAGGCATGTTCTGGGAAATCAAATAAATACTGTACCTTGGGGTCATTGTGATTACATATGTTAATTCAATATACATTAACTGTAAACTTATTAAATGGTAAATTTAAATATGAGAATTGTCAATCATTATATAAATTGAATAAAATATTATGTTGTTATTGAATACATCCATATTTACCTTAACTCTATATTTGCTGTTTTATTTGTAACCCTTTCCTGTGTAGCTATTTTATAAGTATATACTATCATTTTATTGATTTGTCAACTTATTCGACGAAACCAAAGCTAAAAGAACTCTGATCTGATTAATTACTTAGTGTTCTTGAAAACTGATAAGCATTATAAATACTAGAACATATTATTTTTCCAACAGATACAAACATGAAGTGGGTCAAGCAACCAGTTTCATTAGAAGTTAAAAATATTGATATAGAAGAAAATAAGTTACACGCAAAGCATAGTGTTCTTCTGCCGAATAATATAAGATGTATAATATGTGGTCCCTCGAATTGTGGGAAAACGAACGTCATGATTAGTTTATTAATCCATGAAAATGGTTTAAAATTTAAAAATGTTTACTTGTATTCCAAGACTAGCTTTCAGCCAAAATATATTTTTCTAAAACAGATCTTAGAAAGAGTGCCAGAAGTAAAACTTTTTATATTCAATTCTGATGACGAAGTTATTCATCCGAACGATGCATTGCCGAATTCTGTTATTATTTTTGATGATGTGGTTTGTGAAAAGCAAATTAACATACGAAATTATTTTACAATGGGCAGACACAGAGGTATAGATTGTTTTTATCTATCTCAAACTTATTCAAAAATACCAAAGCAGTTATTACGTGACAATGTTAACTTTTTAATGATTTTCAAGCAGGATGAAGTTAACATGAAACATATATACAATGAACATGTTAGTTCTGATATACAGTGGTCCAAATTCAAAGATCTGTGTTCTAAAATCTGGATACATCCTTATGATTTTTTGACTATTAATAAGGATTGTGAATTAAACAAAGGCAGATATAGACAATCATTTGACAACTTTATTTATTGTGATTAATGGTTATATAAATTATGAGTGCAAAAAATATATATATCATTTGTGCATAAATACTTCTCAGTATAAGTCGTATAATGGACCACAACATTACAGATCAATTGATAAAGTCTGCGGACACTATAAAGAAAAAAGTGAAACAAATTAAAGATTATGAGTTTAATGCCGACACACAGTGTTTTATGAAGACCATTTTTCAGACATGGCTTTTTTATGTAAAAATCTTATAGTTTAAGTTATTTAGATGCATTATTTTGTATCCCCATTTCACTAGCATGTTTAGTTATTGAGATAGAATTTTTTGAAAATCGTCTTTTTTGCAACCAGCTATTTAGAAAAAAAATCATTTCTCTGAAACTAAATATGATACGCAATTATGACCTTAGAAACATCGACGGCGTTTTTTATGCTGCATATTTTAGAGTACAAATAAACTTGAGAACTTTCATAGATCCGGACTTATACGAGGTTTTTCTTTTTTAGATTTTATTTTTTTTCTCAGTAATTTTGTCGAATTTGGAAAAGTTATTTATACTGAAATTATGCCCGTTATCTTCCCTACGCACCACAAAAATACCACATCCCAATTGCGTGGAATGTAGAAGTTCTTCTAAATAAACTGTTTTTGCTTGGGTTTTCACTTTCGAATCGAAATTACAATGAATAAATTTCTATTTGATGGGATGTATTGGTCATTAGAATTTCGACTATTAAACTTAGGCTTCTTTGAAAGTCATTATCAGATCATAACAATATTTTTATGAGACCAAATCGAAAGTATAACCCTTCAAACAACAAAATGTTTAAAATCGGACCATAATTGACCAAGAAATCGGTGAAAATACAGAAAAAATAAAAAACACATCCAACCGAACATAATTAAAACCTTGTTCTCTTTGAAATCGATTAAAAAAGAAACCATTTGCAAAATTTCATGTTCCTAGGCCTGTATTTTTGTTTGATTTGGTATAACTTCTACATTCCACGCAATTGGGATGTGGTATTTTTGTGGTGCGTAGGGAAGATAAAGGGCATAATTTCAGTATAAATAACTTTTCCAAATTCGACAAAATTACTGAGAAAAAAAATAAAATCTAAAAAAGAAAAACCTCGTATAAGTCCGGATCTATGAAAGTTCTTAAGTTTATTTGTACTCTAAAATATGCAGCATAAAAAACGCCGTCGATGTTTCTAAGGTCATAATTGCGTATCATATTTAGTTTCAGAGAAATAATTTTTTTTCTAAATAGCTGGTTGCAAAAAAGACGATTTTCAAAAAATTCTATCTCAATAACTAAACATGCTAGTGAAATGGGGATACAAAATAATGCATCTAAATAACTTAAACTATCAGATTTTTACATAAAAAAGCCATGTCTGAAAAATGGTCTTCATAAAACACTGTGCGACACTCATTTGAAGTATTTTTTTAAGCCTCTCGCAGACCCTCTTAATGCAATCGTAGCTAACAAGCAAATTTCTACAATACAAAAAGAAGATACCTATGATAACCGAATTAAACATACTGATTTAGGTTCAAAAATATTTTTGCATGATAAATCTCCTGATATGTACAAACATGAATCATCTAATGAGTCAAGCTCCATAGAAAATTATTATTCGGAAGATGAAGGAGATAATGAATCAGAAAAAGATAATGACACGTCGTTGAAAAAAGAAGATATCATTGAAATATACGAAGATATGAATATACCATTTGGTATACGTAGTGAAAATAACAAACATATGATTGGAAATACAATAGTTAATTTATCTACCACATATGAGAACTCTAGTAAAGTGTACAACATTCGTGTAGCTAATAAACAGTATAAAATAACACCTGGTCTAAAAGAACTATTGCTTCGCAAAAAACCCGATTTATGTTTGGTCACTTTAAAAGATAAATTGGTTTACAAAGAAATACTCCTCGCAACGAATGCTCATAAAAGAGACTTTAACCCTGCAGGTCAAATAAAAGGTGATAAAGGTCTAAAATATTCTCAGGTGATCAAACCGTTATTTTCTGAATCTTATGAATGCTTACAAGAACCTACAGAAGTTAAATCTAGGCAAAAAAAAGGCGCTGGTCTACCGTATCTTAAAAAATATAAAAAAAATACTGAACTTGTTTATTGGGATGATCCTAATGAATTAGTGGACAGGCTTAAACTTTTGATCGCTTCTAAAACTGCAGGTAATACTAATCTCGACAACGAAATTTTATCAATTATTGAAGAGCTAAAAGAAGCGGGTGTAATACAAGAATAAAAAGGGCTTATCATATAAACTGACTTAGTCTAATTTTGTAATTCAGAAGTGATAGTCGAAAGAATGAGCAAAGTGAAAAGAGAAATTATAGACGAAATTCATAGAAATGCAAGAATAAATTTCCAACGAAGACATGTAATATTAAAAGATATCGACGATCTGTGGCAAGCTGATTTAATGGATATGCAAAGTTTTAGCCAATTTAACGAAAACTACAAATATATTTTAGTCATCATTGATGGATTCTCTAAGTATGCTTGGGCTATTCCACTTAAACAAAAAAATAAAGAAACTGTATCTGAGGCTTTCAATACTTTATTGAGTAAAGAAAAACGTATCCCTAGAAACTTGCAAACAGATCAAGGAAAAGAATTTTACAATAAAAGTTTTAAAAAAATATTAATAAATTATTCTATCAACCACTACTGCACTTATTCCACGAAAAAGGCCTCAATTGTAGAACGGTTAATAAGGACGATAAAAAGTAAGCTTTTCAAGGAATTTAGTTTCAAAGGGAATTTTAAATGGATGGACGGGACACTTCCAAATATCATTAATAGATATAATCATACCATACACAGAACCATTGGTTTACCCCCCGTTCAAGTGAATCATAGCAATAAAATTAAACTGCTACGGAGATATTTCAATCAAAATGGAACGAAAACAAAACGTCGTAAGTTTAAGGCAGGTGATTTTGTACGAATAAGTAAACATAAAGGTTGTTTTGAGAAAGGTTACACTCCTAATTGGTCTACAGAGATATTTAAGATCAGTAAAGTTCAAAACACAAATCCTGCAACATATTTATTACAAGATGTTAAAGAGCAACCAATTTTAGGGGCATTTTATGAACAAGAATTACAAAAAACTAAACATCCTGACATTTACCTTGTTGAAAAAGTTTTGAGACGAAAAGGCAGAAAAGTTTTCGATTATCCTCCAGTGAAAATAGTTGGATTAGTGATACAAATGTTTTATGAGTGGTTTATTAATATAACAACATGCTCTATGATAATGGTTCCATTCTGTTTGTATGCATGAAAGGAGAAGGACTTGTCAATAATTTAATTAATAATTTACCATTTGAGCTCCATTTACCGGGATATAATTATTGTGGCCCAGGAACAAGATTACGTGAAAGATTGGCTCGAGGTGATAGGGGTGTAAACAAATTAGACGAATATTGTAAACATCACGATATTGCATATAATAATTCCAAAAGTTTGATAGACCGTCATAAAGCGGATATAATTTTATTAAAAATGGCAAAAAAGCGTGCTTTATCTTCCGATGCAAGTACAGGAGAAAAACTTGCTGCCAATTTAGTTAATAATATAATGCTAACGAAAGTAAGTTCTGGAGCTGGACTCAAAAAAAACTTTAAAAGTTTAGTAACCCACACCAAAAAATGCATTAAGAAAATTAAACCAAAGTGTAGAAAAAAACTAATAGAATTGGCCTACGCTGCTGCTAGAGAGTTGAATCAGGATTCATCCACCAAGGTTCCACGTATCATACCAATTCCTAAGTCTGGCGGTGTTCTACCTTTAATACCTATATTTGCTGGTTTGTCTGCTGCTGGCAGTATTGCAAGTGGAATTGCTGGAATCGTCAAAACCATAAATGAATATAGAGTTGCAAAAAAGCGTTTAGAAGAAATGAAAAGTCATAATAAGAATTCAGGCGGTGTATGTATTGGAAATGGATTGCGGCTAAAACGGTACAAGGATGGACTTGGAATATATACAAATTTAAAAAAAAAAAACTAAATGATAGGCTACCTAATCGTGCTCTTACTAATATAGATATCATATATTTTACTAAAGACGTTCCATATTTTCGGGGAGTGTTTATGAGGGATACCTTACCGAAGTCTCCGTTTTTAAAAGAGTGTGGAATAATAAATTTAGATAATTCTAAAAATTCTGGTACACATTGGGTAGCCTATGTAATTTTAAATGAATATATTGAATACTTTGATAGTTACGGTAACTTGAAACCTCCAATAGAATTTGTTCGCTATGTAGGTACTGGTAATATCAATTATAATTACAATAATTTTCAAAATAACAATTTATTCAATTGTGGACATTTATGCATTAAATTTCTTAACGAGTTTTGGAAAAATCATGGTTTTATCAAGTCATCAATTAACATAAAAAATGGTTTAAATGTTACGTGTCGTACTCATAAGACAACACTTTAACATTATCTGTTAGAAGAGACGAATGTCGATTAGATTTAAAAATAATGATAGTTTATAATATAAAATCATCTGCCCAAATTAATAGTTTTACTCGTTCTCGTGCAGTCAGAAGACGAAGACATACTCGTATACGAACAATAAAAAAACTAACTAAAGATAACAAATTATTTCTTCGAGCTTTGGGATTTAAATTATGAGTATTCTTCAGGTGAATGATTTACCGCAATTCGATAACTCTATAGTGAGTTATGAAATTCATACTTATAATCCTTATAGCAACAGCTTTAATGAAAATGATGAAATACGTATACCCATACATCAGCAAGATTTGTACGTATTACCTGCAGCCAGCTACATTTACATTGAAGGTCGAGCCGCTGTGGCTTCGAAAGATGCATCAGGAAAACTAACACGAAAGAAAGTTAATTTTACTAATAATCATATATCATTCCTATTTCAAGACATTCGATATGAAATTAACGGTGTTGAGATAGACCGCATAAAAAATGCAGGTATTACTACCACTCTAAAATCATATCTGTCTATGAGCGAGGGAGAAAGTAAGGCTGCTGCTATTTGGGGTTGGAATTTAAAAGGAGTTAATGATCATGATGGTATTTTTAGTGCCCTTATACCGCTGAATAAAGTTTTGGGATTTGCGGAAGATTATAATAAAATTATGATTAACTGTAAACATGAACTTATACTCAATAGAAGCAGTTCGAATGTCAACAGTGTTAAACTTGATGATAATAATGACTCCATTCAACTAAGTATAGAGAGAGTGCAATGGCGTGTACCTCATATAAAAGTTTCAGATCGGGCAAGATTAACTTTGCTTAAATATTTAGAAAAGGATCGTCCTATTCAAATAGCTTTTAGAAATTGGGACTTGTACGAATACCCTTTATTACCTAAAACTACAAAACATTCCTGGGTTGTGAAGACTGCGTCACAACTCGAAAAACCAAGGTATGTGGTCTTTGGTTTGCAGACAAATAGAAAAAATGTGAAAACTAAAGACTGTTCAATATTTGACCATGGTAAAATAACTAATGTTACTCTTTTTTTAAATTCTCAATATTATCCATACGAATCGGTTAGTGTAAAATTTTCTGAAGACAAATATTGTATATTATATGAAATGTTTACCCAATTCCGTCAGTCTTATTATAACACCCGGTGTGACCCGATGCTTGATTTGTATGAATTTAAAGAAAAGGCTCCTTTATTTGTAATTGATTGCTCAAGACAGAACGAAGCCTTGAAAACTGGAGCTGTAGATGTGAGACTAGAAATAGAAAGTTCTGAAGATATACCAGATAATACATCGGCGTATTGTCTAATCATCAACGATCGTCTGATTGAATATAAACCACTAAGCAGTATCGTAAAGAAATTGTTATGAACGCCATAGTCGATGTGCAAGGGTTTAAGACCGAAAGTAACGAGTTTATCGTGAAAGAAATAGCAATAGCTCTCAGAAATCAAATTATAGTATTATTAATCAAACCACCATTCCCATTTTACAATCTTACAAAAAAAGAAAAATCGCAAGTAAATTGGATAGAGAGAAACAGAAAAATTTTCTGGAAAGAGGGTTTTATACCATATTTAAAATTACCGCAATATATTGAACCTTATCTGAAAGGTAAAAACATTTATGTTAAAGGAAATGAAAAAGTGTTGTGGCTAAAAAACATTGTAAAACATGATAATGTATATAATTTAGAAGATAAGAACTGTCCTAGTTTACAACAATTATTTGATGATTATGGAATGACTAGTAATAATAATATATTTAGCTGTGTGTATCATTCGAATGTATGTGCTTTAAAAAATGTAACATGTTTAAAAAAGTGGATTGATGATAAAAGTATTTTTTAGTTGTTCTAGTTTGATAAGTTTGTATGATCAATATAAATATTCTGAAGATGTATATAATTGTATTTATCATGACTATGTTTGTGCCTTAAAGAATGTGTTGTGTTTAAATAAGTGGTGCTTTGAAAATAAATTTTTAAAATAATTATTTACTTGTTTAATTTTATTTAAGATAAAATATTAAGAATAAGCAAAATACTAAGAATTTTATATCCCCTCCCAATCCTTTTCAATCACATATAAGTTGCTAACAATATCGGGGCTAACTCATTATAAGTTTATAATTATCCGTGTCAGTGAATTAGAATGTAAATAAATAGAAAATGTTTCCTGAATACAAACCTCGATATGATATGTATAACTCACATAAAATGCGTGAATTTTCATTTCGTTCCTACTGGGGGACGATGAATTCGAAGAAAAGATTAGTGATGGAAATGGCTGACGCTGGATTCTTTTATTGTGGAAATAGTATTAATGATAAAGCGGCATGTTTCTCATGCGGGGGTATCATAGAAGATTGGGAGATTTATGACGATCCTTGGATGCAACATGCTATACACTATCCTAAATGTTTTTATTTGAATGCTGTCAAAGGAAATGAATATATAATTAATACACGCATCTCCGTCATAGAGTTTGACTCTTAGCAGTGCAAATGAATTATTAAAAGAATGTTCTCTTACAACAATAATCAATTAGAATAAAAAGTATGCAATAATATTTGAATGTTGATGAAATGAGTAAGATGATTTGAATATATGATTTACTTAAAATTAAGTGGTAGTATCAAATTGTACGACAGAAGAATATAAAAACTGTTTTATTTTGGTTATTAATTTGGTATATTTGAACAGATAGTTTATTTGAAAATGATGTAACAGCATTCGAATAGATGGTATAATAGTTTTTGAATTGATGATTTGAATATATGATTTACTTAAAATTAAGTGGTAGTATCAAATTGTAGTAAGTAGTTGTATTTGAATAAATGAAATTATGGTATTTGAATAAATGAAATTACAGTATTTGAATTGATGTTATATTTGAACTAGTGTATAATTGGGGTTGATGGATCTCTTTTGATCCAGAAACCCCAATTATACACTACTAACGTTTTAAAAATTGCTGTCCATATTACTCCTGATATTTAAGTTTTTTTTTATTACATAAAAATATTTTTATTTAAATATCGAAGGTAATGTGGACAGCATTTTTTTAAAACGTTGCCCAACATTAGTAATTTCTTCTGTGTCTTGGGTACGTTTAACAAACATAGAAACTCACATACACAAACACCGAGATCCGCAACAACTATTTGTTGGTCATGCGGATATTTGTTCCGCTTGTGAACCTGTGACACGCTGCGCAGCAGTCGAAAACTGCCACTGCGCCAATCATGGCGTCATACACAATATTATTGATGTATACTTCTTCTTCTTCTTCCTGCCCTTATCCCATTCTACTTGGGGTCGGCGCAACACGTTTTCTTCCATTCTCCCCTATCAGACGTCACAGTATCATTTACTCCTTTTTCTTTCATATCATTCCTTAGACAATCTATCCATCTTTTCTTTGGCCTTCCTCTTCCTCTCCATCCATCAACATTCATACTCATCACTCTCTTAGTCACATGGGTGTCATCCCTCCTCATCACATGTCCATACCAAGATAGACGATTCCCTTTCATTTTTTCTGTAACAGGCGCCACTTTCAAACTTCCCCTTTTAAAGTCGTTCTTTATACTTAATACATTTTAATCATCTTCTGTATCCGATTTGTTTTCTTTTGGAATAACTGTGCCCGAGCTAAAGCTCTAAGGGTGGTGATTCCGCAGGACGATCTCCGGCCACCGTAGGCGCGGGCATGCGGACGGCTAGTAATGGGCGACTCGCTGTCCGAACATGAACCATGCCCGGGTCGACGGCGCGTCGGGTTCCACACGCGCCTCAAAAAGTTGTCAGCACAATGACGGGGCCCCTTAGAGGGCCAAAGCCTGCCGAGGTCGCGGGACTAACGAGTTACCATGACCCCGGAACGTAAAGGGCTATTGTAGGACACCGTGGATTTTAGTTAGTACAAGTCAAGTCTGACAGTCCCTCCTGCCCTGCCCTGGGTGGGATGACTCATTTGATGATTTTACAAAAAGGGTGGTGATTCACCACCCCCAGTAAAGCGGCTCTTCACCTCTTGCCATGTCTAGAGGGAGCGGGGGCTGTCTTTTGGAGTCACTGATTTTGACTTTAAACCATCCTCATTTACAATCAAAATCAAAATATTTTGTTCTTCATGGGCTTCGATGGGCACTTATAAAACGTCGAAAAAGATAAAATTGGCTCGGTTCGGGTTAATTGTTTCCATGGAGAAGAACCGGCAAGAAACTCAATGGTTACTCTTTTAAAATCAATTTAATTTACATTACACAGGGTGTATTTCTTCTTCTATGGACGCTACGATTATGTCTGTGGATTATGGGAGTGGGATCTCCCAGGCTAATATCCTAACAGTGGAGGCATTATAAACCGATTATGATATGGAAGTTACAACATGAACTTAGGCCTTGCATTAGGGTTGCGGGACTCATCAGCAACCGTGACCCTAGAACGTAAGGGCTATTGAAGGATCACCGTGGATTTCAGTGAGTAAAAGTCTGACAGTATGGGTGGGGGGACTCATTAGATGATTTTACCACGATAAAAAAGGTAGGTATATTAATAACAACACATCATTTCATATTTTGCTGCCTATTTTTAACCGATTTCCAAAAGGAGGAGGTTCTCAATTCGGATGTTTATATACACCGTGTTCCGGACGATATACATAAACTTCGACCAGATGTTCAAACCACGGAAGTAAGCATTTTTCATTATGGACACATTAATAAATTCTTATTTTTTATTTTTTGTTAATTTTCATACAAACTAAGGGCCTTACTTATAAACATTGATTAAACGTTACTTATCTTAAATAGCTCTTAAGTCACTTGCCATCTCTATTCATTAAAATAGAAATGACAAGGACAGGTGATATTTAATCGGTAGCTAAGCAACACAAGTTTTTATAAGTAAGGGGGTAAATACCTAGACGTAAATAACCCGATATGCATGCCTCTTTATCCGAATTGGCAACGTCGTATTTTCATTCATAACATTTGGCGGGCTGAAACAAATGAAATGCAAATAGTATTTGCACTAAGCGGCAACATAGGCCAAATTAAGATACTTTCTCACTGCATAGCTCAATTAAATTTCATTAAATGAAATTACAAAAATCTTTGTAACGAAGCCTTTTTAAGTACTACTTCCTTTGTTGGATTTGATTTGTAAAAGCCATAGAAGTATTTGCTAAAGTTTATGGATAACGTGAAGAACACGGTGTATATATTTTTTTTATGTTTGTTCGGGCATAACTCCGTCGTTTGCCAACCGATTTGAAAAATTCTTTTTTTGTTGGAAAAAGTCAATGAAATAAAAATAAAGTCACCGACTTCGACAAAAAGTCAATTAATGAAATAAAAATAAAGTCACCGACTTTCGAAAGAAAAGTTTTTTTTACAAAAAAACTTTTCTTTATATTGACTTCAAAAACAACCACAGAAATGTTCAAAGTTTGAACATTTCTGTGGTTGTTTTTGAAGTCGGTTACATTTTTTTTTGTTAAAAAGTTTTTTATTAAATAAGTACATATTTCTAAAACAATACAAATAAGTACTTGGTTATTCTTAGCTATAGCTAAGAACTTGGTTTAATTCACATGACTAACCATTGACACGATTTGACTACTGATAGTGTGGGACTAAGTTGGCTAGTGTATCATTAACTCATAAATTCATAGTTTTATGGGCGGTCGCTGTGTTTTAAGTAGGTATATATTTTTTCTTAGTAAATACACGTACCATTTCAGTTGGGACTGGGCAGGACATGTCTGTCGTATGCCGGACAAACTGTGGGCCAAAATAGCTCAAAACTGGTTCCCTAAGACAGTGAGACGGGGTCGCGGCAGGCCACGAAGGAGATGGCGGCGGGACGAACATAGGTTCCTTCCGAACTGGAAAGAGGAAGCGCGGGCTCGCGGGAAGTGGAAGGAGTGCCCAGGAGTGGGACAGAGCAGGCTAGCAAAAAAAAAATACAAGTCGCGCCTGTTTTTCTCATGGAGATATCAGTGTAGGTCTTCGAGTCTGTTTTGCCCATATGACTTCGATTTGAAGTCCGAAAGTTAACTTACTTTTTTCTATCTACAACAACCTGTCTGTCTTCGTTAGCTATTTTATCTTTTAAACTATCTATCCATTGTTGCCTTTTTTTACGCGGCAAAATCATCCAATGAGTCCTTTCATTCTGGGTGAGACGGAAAGGACTGTCTGACTCATACGGCCAAAAATCCACGGTGTACCCTCAATAACCCTTTACGTTGACCCGGGTGCATGACGTTACAATATGGCGTCATCAACTATCCTTCTTAGTTGAAACGCATTATAATTGGAGCAAACATACAGTTCAACATACTTATTTTATTTATTTTATGATGTTATTACATGACGTCACCTATTCATAAATACTTAATGGCCAAGTAATTTTTTTTGTAATTTAATATTAATAATTAAAATCTGCATACATAATAGATTAAGTAAAATATGGTAATGTTTTTAAAGAAAGTTTGCATAATATGCCATGCTATAATAGACAATGTGCTGTGATTATGACGTAACAGAAACGTAAATAAATAGAAGAAACGATTATTGTAGTGGCTGGCCTGTGAGTTCGACCGCTGCGCAGCGTGTCGCGGGTTCGATTCCCACACAGAACAAATAGTTGTTCCGGGTCTGAGTGTGTGGGTTCCTATGTTTGTAAACACACACACCCACGATACATGAGAAATTCTTACCGTGGCCACAGGGGCGTGGCGCAACGTTTACATAAAATAATAGAAGTATGATTGTTGGTTGACCCGGAATTATAATAACATCTAAGATCATAAAACTTGTTATGAATGGATCATTCCTAATTAAGTATGACAATAAAAATTCTTGATTACCTATTTATAGAAAGGAACGCATTTTTTGGACTAATTAAAATAATCAGTTTTTACACGACATGTTTTCAATTGTCTATGCTCCAAGTTGACAAAAAAGGCGGCAAAATACCTGAATTATCACATTCCTGTCTGTTTTGACTTTACGAGTGAGGCCATAGACAAATTAATTCTATTGTCTACACCACATATTTAATTTAAAACAGAGACCTGTTATGTCAAACAGCCAATTCTCAGGCCGTTATCGCCTTTAAAGTTGCTATTTTGCCTATTTTAATTGAACAATATTGCATGTGTTAATATAGTTTTCCACGCCGAAATCGCTCATAGCGTTAGATGTAGTTGATCGCTCCACTTACATGTGAAAATCACATCTTGTAACAATAGAGTAACTCTAGGTCATTGTCTATTACATTGTATAATTCATTTAATAATACTGTTGGAAAAAAATATAGATTATTATGTTCACAACTTGTGGTATCTTACTTCTTACAACTGTTATTAATTCGAATGTCCCACACATCATATTTTTTTTATCGTGGTATAATCATCAAATAAGTCCTCCCGTACCTATGGCGGGACGGCAGGGACTGTCAGACTCGTACTGACTAAAATCCGTGGTGTCCTTCAATAGCCCGTTACGTTTCAGGGTCACGGTTACCTGATGAGACAGTTCCGCGACCCCGGCAGGTTTGGCCCTCTAAGAGGGGCCCCGTCAGATTGTTGATAGCTATTTGAGGCGCGCCCTCGACCCGGGCAGGGTCCATGATCGGACGGCGAGTCACCCATATCCACTCATCGTCTGCCTTGCCTATTCCCAACTATGTTGGCTTCGGCTACGAGTCGAACTGGATGCATCTGAATGTGTATTTTACATGGAACGAATACCTATCTTTTTTTTTTTCGTGGTAAAATCATCAAATGCGTCCTCCCAGCCCCGGGCAGGGCGGGAGGGACTGTCAGACTTGTACTGACTAAAATCCACGGTGTCCTTCGGTAGCCCTTTTGTGTACCGGAGTCGCGGTATACGTATGTCCCGCTACAACGAATACCTATCTGACCTCCATAACCCAATAACTTGGTAATACGATACCCCTTGATAAGACTGGCTGTCAGACTTTAGGGCTTATGACTAACAGTATCGACGGTCTAGGGTGTACAAATGACAGCCGGGACCAACAGCTTTACGTACTTTCCGAAGTACGGAAAAAATTCGCTATGATAGACGGTCAACCATCCACAAACCAACCTCGGCCAGCGCGACTTAATTTTGAAGATCGACCTATGCGTCTGTTATATTAGCCACGAACTCCTTAAATGCAAAATTATGTTTGTTTATTTGTTATGATTTCACGCCTCATTCACTTAACTGATTTTGATAAAATTCGGTACAGAACAAGATTCGACCTTCGCCACAGCCTTCGCAACGGTTATATACCTACTAGGTACTACATTTTGCGTAAACATATTATGGGGGTCTATCGTTAGTTAGCATACAATATAGCAATAGCACACCTAACGTATTACAAAATAATTAGTTTTTGAAATCTTTAAAAAATGGTTATCTACAGCTATACAGCAAAATAAGATATTTTTTCTTATGAACACACTAACCTTAAAGTGCCCAATGACACAGTAACAATTTTTTTCTATCTTTGCCCCACAATTGGAATTTTTCCTGTATTGTGGGTGCATTTACAAACATTTAAACTTAGGTACATAAACAAACACAGACCTGGTTCAACTACTTGTACATCATAGAAAATATTTGTTCCGTCCGAGAATCGAACCTGACTTGCAGCGCATTCCAATCGCTCAACCACCGCGCTATTCGTGCCGTCAAGAAAGATAGATGATAGAAGTATTAGAATTTATTAACAAGAAATGCAGTAATTACGAACCGAGAAAATCAGTCGCATATAGTCGCACGTTTTGGTCAATTAATTCGTTGGATCGCCGGCCGTTTTCTAGTCTCAAATATTTTATTTACATGTCACAGAACTATCTTTTTGCAATACAGACATTTAAAAAAAATGATTTATTTGTAAAGTAGGTATATCCAATCGTCCTATAATGTCCCAAATGCTGGGGCAAAAGGTCCATATTTCTAAGAGGGAATGGGTAGTCCTGTCCACCAAAATGTCATAGATAGTAAATCACCGGCTACTTTCAAGATAACAATTTTTTTTATCAAAACATAAAAGAAACGTTGTTATTGTATGACTGTGTCATCGTAAACAATCAAATCAAAAATAGTTTGTATACTCACAACAAGCGTAAAGAAAACGCATATCAATGCGGATCTCATGTTTCACTATGTCACGGCACTGCACGATAGTTTCCCACTGTGATAGTCTAATGGTGCGTCGCTTGCGCACTGGCGGCGCTTACTGGCGAGTGCCGTTCAAACGCTCCTCGTACCACCCACCCTTACCACGACACATCTCTTTCACGGATAACTGAAATCAACATTCTTTATTTAGTTCCATATTGGTAAATTGTATGTTGTCCTACTTTATTTTTTATTTTTTTTATTTTTTATTTTTATTCAAATGGAACAACTTTATGTATGGAACGAAATTTTGCTTCATGCCAGTTCGTTTTTCTTGAACTTGGATTGACACGCTAACGCCTATTTAGATTTCAGAATGGTTTTGGAACAAAAATGAAATAAGAACCAATATTGATGTTATCAACCTATTTTTCTGATTTACATTAAATAAAGTTTAGAAATGGCATAAGTTTTATAAATCAAAGATTTGTTTTACCTGTGAAAAAGGGCTGCCTACTATTGGGGAATTTTATAACAAAGAAGTTATTCAAAATAACACAGAATACTTCATATAAATCTATGTGTAACAAATAAATAAATAAACCAAAATATAACGTACTTATACTATACCATTTGGCGGATAGCTGAACAAATACCCAGTTCCTTTAGTCATAGCTATGGTATATCGAGAAACACATCACACATACAATAATAGTCATCACTATCAGTAACAGTAAATAAATAACTTGCTTTTGTTTTCACACTTTTTTGCACTATTCACCTTTCGGCCGAGTTGCTTACTATAGCACCAACACCAATTAAAAAAAAATGTAATTGCGGAATTTTGGACTGGGACCGTTTTTTTTTCCAAAAAACTAAGCAAATAGATAAGTAAATTACACTTTTGTTATTTCTTAGACGATCGATGCTCTCAGTATGTGAACTGAAGATCAATTTCAGACAATAAACAATGGACTTGGGAAAGACAATTCACTGGATTTTCTTTTTCAATAACATTGGCAAGAGGGCGCTGTTGGCAAACTTTTGTTTGTATTTAGAAGAAAGAAACAAGATGGCGAATCAGTTCAGATTTTAATTTCGCGCCATAAAAAATCTTATGTATATTATATGATATGTTTTCCAACTCCTTCCCTTTTCTTTTCTAATTAATTTCGTAGCGGGATCCAACAGTCACGCTCATTCTCCTAAACTTCATTGAGTTTCATTGCATCAGCGTTTTTCTGGTTGGGTAGGCACTGTTGATTCTGGCGCACGGGAGTTGCTGTAGTTTGGCAATAGTACGGCAGGATTTTCGTATTAAATAGCATAATAATATGGACAGTAACACGTTAAATTACGTGTAAGTTACGCGATCAATATGAATTACTGGCCGGCAGTAATTATGGAACGCATTCGAAAGTGTCGCTTTGAAAAAATACAACATTTCCATTTCAATGTTGCGTTATTGCGTAGTTTGCACGACTGTTTGACGTCACGTTATGCTGAAATGAAAGCTTACTTTGTGGGTTCTTTCTTCTGGCTCCTTGTTTTAAGGTTTATTATTATTTGACACATGGGTAATTCAAAATTTCGGCCAAAGTTAAAGGCAGTCCAGTCAAAGGGGTAAGATGCTCAAACGAAATACCTTAAATTTAGGTACTATTAGATATGTCTTTATATGCTGTCTGACCGGAAGATGGAGGACCTTCCACTAGGTGGACCGACGGCATCCTTATGAGAGACGCGGGCAACCCATGGATGAAACTGGTGAATTGTCGTTTGGTGTGGTGGTCTAAGGAAGAGGTCTATGTTCAGCAGTGGACGTCTTCTGGCAGATGATGATGATTCGACCCCAAAATCTTACATTGGTATCCTACCTATTGGTACCTTTATGCTTTTTGGATGTGTAAGAAAAACCTGAGGCTTCTAAATGCTAATCACATGCTCCATTCTACTTCATTCGCGTCATGTGTCCCAAGAACTCCGTACGCCTAAGATTTCCCAGAGAATTCACATAACCAAAGGAAGTACAATATATTATATCAAATCTTAACATAATCTACAGTTTGTCGGTAAACAAGGGAACTGACGTAACTTTAGCACAACGTCCGCGCGTTAACGAGTTTTTAAATACGACATTTTTATAATAAGCTCTCGATATTCATCGAAATTGTTTGCTGTGCCGTAACTTGGGAGAAGCTATGTTCAGAATAGATTGCGATAGGCTGTATGATTGATTGAATAATGTAACACGATGAAAAATAAATGTAAATATTACAGTAGTCGCATTTGATGTGTAACATCTCACATTGATGACAAATAAATCGTCTTTGACTTTAAGACAGTATATAGTCTTATCCACTGACAAGGATGATAAAGTGACTAAGAGAGTGATAAATATGAATGGTAAATAGATTGTCTAAAGAATGATATGAAAGAGAAAGGAGTAAATGATACTGTGACCGCTGATAGGGGAGAATGGAAGAAAAAAACCGTGTTGCGCCGACCCCAAGTAAAATGGGATAAGGGCAGGAAGACGATGATAACTTATCCACAGATATACCTCGGCGAACTTCCTCAACGTTGGTGACCCATTTAAAGACGACATAGGCAAGTTGCTTAATCTTGCTCTTCCATCCAATGACAGACTTCGGCAAGAGTTGTTACTATCTGACGGCTCAGTATATCACCGCGCGCATTCATTGGTCAAATTAAATAGACTGTTCTACTTCTGTTTGCTCATTTCACGAAATCACTGCTATGAAGCGATAGGAAAGTTACACATAAGAAAATGTAGATTTTATATTGCATAAGCTGTTTCCAAAACTGATTTTAAAGAGGTTTGAAGGGTTTGTCGTTATAATTCATTATGCATACCTACCTGCAGGGAGGAAAACAAACTAAAAAATATTTCTCCAAAGTTCAGTTTTAGAAACCTGACGCTTTAAGACATTATGTTCAATGTTCATTTTTGTTTGTATAAGTGTCCTCTATCTAAATATAAAACTTTCGTTGAGCACCGCGATTCTCAATAAAACAAAAAAAAAACAAATTGGCGGGCGACCTCCAAATATCTCTTCAAACCCCTTTTACGTAAATAATCAGCAATTAACATAATATCACTATCCTAAACTTCGTCCCCACTTTTCCAATCAACAATACCTCATGATAGTTTTTACAAGCGACGTCCGTTGAAAAACTATTATCTTCCACACGAGGGGTGCCCGAGTGAAATTCCTGCTTTGCGTGCACACTTTCCATCTCGTGGACATTTCGCCATTTTTTATACACGAGTCGCAAGCGCATGCGGAACGCTAGTGTAGACTCTACCTTATAAAGCGTTCTCTTAATTTGAAATTAGTTATTGAAACTGTAACTTAATTTATCTTTAAATAGGGTTGGAAATTCTTTGTTGATTTGTTAGAATTAAACGCACATATTACTTTGTCAATCATTCTTATTATTGGTTTGCGTTGAATAAACGAACAACATGAGATGTTATGCTTGAACGAATAGGGAATCCGACTGCTTTCCTTGTTGACTGTGTAATTTATGTTTATTTAACTAAATATCGTTTATTTTTCTTGAATTTATGATCGTTTGATTTGTGTAGAGAATCTATTAGATTTGTTGGCTTTATAAATATACACGCTCTGTGATGAAATAAATGTCGTATGCTTGCTTCGAAATCTATGGTATAGCGATGAGGTGCTATGGTAAGCGTGTGACATAGCGTTTCGACCTATAAAGTAAAATAGGGTATTTTTCATAACGGTCCAGTCTTAGAGAAAAAGTCTGTGTCCCAGCAGTGGGAACTATCAGCTGATTAATGATCTCAGATGTCTAGAGTTTGCTTTGACTTAATAGTAGGCAAGCAAATAAAGAGGCAGAAACTGCAAAAAGTCACTTACTACGATCCTTGCATAGGTACTCCTTTCGCCTCGTCCATATTCATATTTTATCGAATCATAAAATCACTCTGTTCTAGACACCTGACCTTTCTGAAGAACGTCACCTAATAATGTCCTGGTGTTGCCACAAAGAAATAGAAATGTTAATCAAAATCGCTGCACTCTCGCAATGCCACCTAATCCCATCCAGTTCTCATGATCTAGGGGCGCGCGATAACGATGTGCTTGCGCAAGTCCCCGGTATTGTTCCACGGTTATCTCACACCGAATCTACGTTAATTATCGCCATATTGCTCTTAGTGCGCCCTCTTATTATATCGCGGTATCGCTCGAACTACTGACGAGTTGCATGGTTGTCTTGGGCAATTTTTGTAGTTATGGCGGAATATGGTGATTTGAATATAACGTTACGACTTTTTCACATGAGGTAGACATTCACGTAGCAATACGATCATTCTTTTTTTTGGTTTGTTCATTTAGTTTCAAACGTATCATGGTTAATGCGATACGATATGCTTCTAAGATATTCATCATCATCAAGTCAGCCCTGAATCACCCACTGCCTGGTAGAGGCCTCCCTCATTTTCTACCATGCTACTCTGTTCTGTTCGTCCCTCTTCTGTCTATTCCATGTATTCCACTCTATCTAAGATATTGTGAAATATAAACTTCATTTTGATTTGAGTTCCTTATATTTGGTAACTACCTGTTCTCCGCGGCTTCACCCGCTGCGCAGCTCCTATTGGTCGTAGCGTGGTGTTATTTAGCCTTTAACCTTCCTCGATAAATGGACTATCCGACACAAAAATATTTTTCAATACAAACCAGTCATCATCTCAGCCATAGGACGTCCACTGCTGAACATAGGCCTCCCCTTTAGATCTCCACATTTTTTTTTTTTTTTTTTTTTTTTATGTGTAATGGGTTTGCTCTTGACCTTAGTCTAGGGCAAGAGTGACTAAGACAAGGTCGACGATGGAGCGAGCTTACCCAGAAGAAGCCTGTTTACTCTAACTTTGAAGAGATTAGGGTTGTATGCGTTTGGAAACACAGACGCAGGCAGAGAGTTCCACTCCTTCGCTGTCCGCATTATAAAAGACGTTTATAATGCGGACATATACCGGTTGGAAGCGACCTGCATCCAGCGTCTTCCGGCGACCTTTACAAGGTCGTCTGTCCACCTCGTTGGTGGACGTCCTACGCTGCGCTTGCTAGTCCGCGGTCTCCACTCTAGCACTTTTCGACCCCATCGGCCATCTGCTCTACGAGCAATATGGCCTGCCCATTGCCACTTCAGCTTGCTAATCCGGTGGGCTATATCGGTGACTTTAGTTCGTCTACGGATCTCCTCATTTCGGATTCGATCACGTAGAGAAACACCGAGCATAGCCCTCTCCATAGCTCGCTGAGCGACTTTGAGCTTTGAGATGAGGCCGATAGTGAAAGACCACGTTTCGGTGCCGTATGTCATCACTGGTAACACACATTGGTTGAAGACTTTCGTCTTGAGGCACTGAGGTATGTCGGATGAAAAGACGTTGCGTAGCTTCCCGAACGCTGCCCAACCGAGTTGGATTCGGCGGTTGACCTCTTTCTCGAAGTTGGACCTACCTAATTGGACTACTTGTCCTAAATAGATATATGAGTCAACAACTTCGAGTACCGAGTTTCCAACAGAGACTGGGGTGGGCACAACATTGGCATTTGACATAATTTTCGTCTTGTCCATGTTCATTTTCAAGCCCACCCGTTGTGAAACTCGGTCGAGGCCATCGAGCATCATGCTGAGTTCCTCCATCGACTTTGCCATGACTACGATGTCGTCGGCAAACTGAAGGTGAGTGATGTATTCGCCGTTGATGTTGATGCCAAGTCCTTGCCATTCCAGGAGTTTGAAGGCGTCTTCCATTGCGGCAGTAAACAGTTTCGGGGAGATAACGTCCCCCTGTCTTACGCCTCTTCTCAATGGAATCGCCTTCGTGCTCTGCTCCTGTACTCGGACCGACATGGTGGCGTTATTATACAAACACTTCAACACCTCGATGTACCGATAGTCAATACGGCATCGCTGGAGTGACTCAAGTACCGCCCATGTTTCCACCGAATCGAAGGCTTTCTCATAGTCCACAAACGCTAAGCATAATGGCAAGTTATACTCTTCGGTCTTCTGTATAACTTGCCGCAGCGTATGGATGTGGTCTATGGTACTATAGCCTCTTCGGAAACCGGCTTGTTCAGGAGGCTGGAAGTCATCAAGTCTGTGTTCGAGACGGTTCGTGATAACCCTTGAAAACAGCTTATAAACATGACTCAGAAGCGTGATGGGTCTGTAGTTCTTCAATAGGCTGTTATCACCTTTTTTGAAGAACAACACCACCTCACCCCTGCTCCACGTTTGAGGCGTTTTGCCCTCGGACAGGACGGAATTAAATAGTTTCTGGAGGACTTTAAGTACCGGTGTTCCACCCGCTCTCAGAAGCTCTGAAGTGATTCCGTCCTCGCCCGGCGCCTTGTTGTTCTTAAGCTGCTTCAGGGCCATCCTAATCTCGTACAGACTGATGTCCGGGATATCTTCGGTATAATGTCGGGACAGCTTGGCTCTTGGATCTCCGACCAAGCTGTCAACGGGCTTTGCGACCGAAGTGTATAACTGTCCATAGAACCTCTCGATCTCGCCTAAAACCTCAGCTTTGGTCGACGCTATGCTGCCATCCTCCCGTTTCAGCTTTGTCATCTGGCTTTGCCCAATAGACTTGTCCTTTGCGAACACTTTGGAGCCTTGGTTTCGCTGTATGGTCTCTTTAACACGATTCGTATTAAAGAGACGCAGATCGTGTCGCAGTCGCCTCTTACGACACCCACGGGATGAATTGGGGGAACGCAATTCTAAGCCGGCGCCCCACGGCAACCGGCGCCCCACGGCAAACCAGTAGTTCCTGCGATTAGCTCGTTAAAATATTATTCTGGATCCTTATGAACTACCCACAGTTATTTTTGATTGATGTTTCCTAATTGTGTAATGAAATTTTTGTAATTTACTGGGTAATATAGGAGAAATTAAGACAGACTTCAACTATGTCACGTGCGTTAGGCATCATAAAATTAAAACAATAAATGTCTGCATTTGGAAATTACACACCGCTGCATTATTTATCAAATAAAGACATTGCATTGGATTTCTATTCTATTTTTTAATTTTAATTCGTTTTCTTTTTATCTGAATCATAAACAGATGTTTCTCCGCTACTGGCGTTCAGAAACTTCCAAATCGCACATCTATTTAAGTTATAGATTGTAGGGACATTATCATCTGCTTACCCTTTTCTGAAGTATGTAAGGGTCGGCCTTCAGTAACCAGATCCACCTAAATACCAGTATTTTACACGGAGTCACTACCTGAACCTCACAGCACAGTTACTGGGTAATACGATAGCCTCTCATAAAGGGTTACTTCTCCCGAAGGGATGCCCGAATAATTTGGCAAAAGAGTATTCACTGTTCCCTTACGTTGCGCCAGCGACGTTTTAAATGCAATAGGAGTGAACCTGTTGCTATCAACCAGTCTTAAATCCAGACTCCATTACTACTCAAAACCAAAGCATTTATTTCAAGCAAGCTTGATACAGGACCTAAAAAATTGTCAGAACACAAATAAATAAACCAACTACAAAAAATATGGTCCTACGTCACAAGACATAATAACCGTGAGAGTACCGTTGATACTCATTCCAAGGCGTGCTATTGAGGAATTAGTCATGTAAAAACTCGATTACATTTTATCCGACCAGGGAAATGAACTGAGAACCTCATGTTCAGCAGTTATGTTTGCGACCACTAAGTAACGTTATAATTATTTCTCCACAGCGGCTCTTCCTGGCACTGAAGCAGCTCACCAGTTAGTGGTCTGCGTCCGCAACAAATGTACTCCAGAAGAAGCGCTAAATGTTCTCCGAGACCTTCCGAACCCTCTTCGTGACGGCGAACCATCTGCAGCTGCGCAGGCGGCGTCCTACAACCCACTGAAGATCGATGTCTTTGTGCAAACTTTACTGAATCTTGGAAGCAAGAGCATTTCGCATAGTTTTGCTGCTATTTCCAAGTTTCATTATGTTTTTAAGGTTAGTTGAAATTTAAATGTTACCATGCTTGTAAACTCTAGAGGAATGCAGAAATGTAAAGACCTACCTTTTGTCGCTAAAATTCATCATTCCCAAACACCGGGGTATGAATTTTTAAAGTAAAGAAAAGAGTTAAAAGATGTCAAAAATGTGTCCACGCCGCTAGCAACGGGAAAAGCTGTTCAGAACGCTGGCTAACCAAGAAATAGGCCTTCCATCTTTTTTAAATTAGTTTGCTTTTTGCCTATATTTAGTTCCGAGGCAAGATGAGGAATGTAGAAAGAGTTCGCCCAGACGAAATTTAAGAGACGGAACAAAATAAAAATTGTTTGGCGCAGAACTCTGTCAGAATGGTGATAGGCTCGCAGGTGGCCTTTGTGAGGCCTACCACCGTCACTGCAGGTAACAGATAGCCTGTGGTGTCGATGCCCGGGATTGACACCCCAAAAGTTCAGCGATGCTATTCTCTATAAACACGTGACAGCCTTGTGCCAGCGCTCATGCCACGCTGAGACTAAAGTTTGTTAATAGGTGCGTCCACACACAACGAGCAGCCTCGCGAGGTAAGTGCCGCGCGAAGCAGCTCGGTTAGTGCGGACGTGTCTCGGCCGAGGAAAGCGTGCGCGCTGCCGCGGGCGATCGACCGAGCGCCCGAGCCATCCCAGTGTCGGCTTTTGTTTTGTTTGCGTATATTGTTTCGTGCATCGGTCGAGAAACGATTGCACGTCCAAACAGAGCAAGCAGCTTCGCTTGGCAAAGGCCTCGCGAGACTGCTCGCTCTGTGTGGACGCACCTATTCACTAAGCTACTGTCAGCGACTCTAGCGCCCACCGTTCACCCTGCTCGATCGAACGATTTCAAAGCCGCCTCGTCAAAGAGCAATGAGATTTCTTAAAGAGAATGGCATAGCTGTTCATTTTCAGACTTCTGATACCATTAAAAAATAACTCTATTTTTCAGATCTTAGCCGAGTCTGAAGAAGCCCAGATCTGCATTCTTCGCAACGTATGGGAGCTTTGGCAGCGTCACCCACAGATGGTGTGTGTGTTAGTGGACAAAATGCTGAAGACACAGATCGTCGAGTGCAACGCCGTGGCTACGTGGCTGTTCTCCAAGGAGATGGCGCCTTTCTTCACGCATAATTATCTCTGGGAAATACTTCATCTGACCATTGATAAGATGAATAAGCATGTGTCGAAATTAAGTGAGTTGTTTTTTGTTATTGTTTGGCATATAAAAAAACTTTTTCAAAAAAAAATGTAACCGCCTTCAAAAACAACCATAAAAAAAACGGTAAAAAAAACTACAAAATAACTTTTCTTTCGGAAGTCGGTGTCTTTGTTTTCTTTATTTCATTGTCTTTTTTTGCCACCGACTTCCGAAAGAAAAGTTATTTTGTAGTTTTTTTTACCGTTTTTTTTTATGGTTGTTTTTGAAGGCGGTTACATTTTTTTTTGAAAAAGTTTTTATTTTACTCTTTTTAGTTTAAATATTCAACCCGAATTCTTGTCAAATAGAACATCTGCACTAGAATTTTGTAATCCATAACACGGTAATAACATCGCTCATGTACACAATAAGCTAATAAAATTCCCTATCTCAAAAACTACTGAACCGATTTTGATGAAACTTGCAATATTCCCTAAGTTAAATGATACCTAGTACAATAAAAAAAGAATTACTTAAATCGGACTTGTAGTTCCAGAGATATGCGAACTCAAACTAAATCAGTCGATGCCTACTCCTTACTATTAAGGAGTTCTACCTTCCATCATCAGCTCAGCTACATGAAAGTATGATTACCATACGCAAGTACTTAAATTACTTCATAAAATTTGCGAAAAACGGTGTGTTGGCCTATAAAATTCGAGGGTTGCCCTCGATTTCTCCAGGATCCAATCATCAGATCCCAACTTGGTGACTATGGGACCACCTCAGAAGTACCTCCTTTCGAACAAAAAAAGAATTTTAAAAATCAGTCCACAATTGGCGGAGTAATCGCGTAACAAATATACAAAAAAAAAAAAAAAAACAAAAAAAAAAAAAACATACCGTCGAATTGATAACCTCCTCCTTTTTGAAGTCGGTTAAAAATTAGTTCTAACCTACGGTGCTCAAACATGATCGTTCACCGAATCGCAAAAGTTCCGTTTTAGAATTTTTCAAAAGCGCAATGCAGCACGCAGCATTTTAGATATTAAAAGATAAGACGGTAGAAGACCGACAAGCTAAAATAGGATTGGGCGAGCCACATCGGTCGTAGTAGCTGTATAAAAATCATTTTTCCTTTTAAATGAGTCTACTTGCGATTAAAATTATAAATATATTTAATAACTCTTCTTTTAGGTGGTGAGCTCCAAGAAGCAAGAGAAGCCTTAGCCAGAGCTGACTCCAGCAGTTCAGATTCTGAAGACGAAAATAGTAGCAAAAAGAAGAAGGACCAAGACAAACCAACTGAAGAGGTATTTTACCATCATCTTTTTAATATGGGCATAACAATAATCACTTTAAATAATTTCATGTCTATAGTTGCTGAACTCCTATTAAGTTCTTCGTACATGGAAATAAATAATTTATTACAAAAAGTTCTCTTGACAAAATAATAATTAAAACCCTGCAATGACACGCTATGTATGTCGCCAGCTCATGAACTTGCCTCAATATGTCAAATTTTCCCAATCAACTTTAACCGCCTGTTTTGTGATAAAGTTGAGAACCTATTAAAATCTGTACGTTATAGTCTTAAGCCCGTATAACAGAACGTCACTCAATACTCAAGCATTACATTTAGTTTTAAGTAACATTTGAGTTTTGAGGTGCGTTCTGTAATACGGGCCTAAAAGTAAATTATTTTATGAATAGCTATTTATTGTGAAAGCATTACATACCATATCATTTTCCTCTCCTCAGGCCGTAGAACGTATGGAGGAGCGTCTAGAGGCAGCGCACATGGACCAGAAGCGTCTGTTCCTGATCGTGTTCCAGCGGTTCATCATGATCCTGTCGGAGCACCTCGTGCGCTGCGACACGGACGCGCGCGACCACGACACACACTGGTACCGCAGCACCGTCGGACGACTGCGGCAGGTGTTCTTGATCGTGAGTATCTATGTTCATCATGATCCTGTCGGAGCACCTCGTGCGCTGCGACACGGACGCGCGCGACCACGACACACACTGGTACCGCAGCACCGTCGGACGACTGCGGCAGGTGTTCTTGATCGTGAGTATCTATGTTCATCATGATCCTGTCGGAGCACCTCGTGCGCTGCGACACGGACGCGCGCGACCACGACACACACTGGTACCGCAGCACCGTCGGACGACTGCGGCAGGTGTTCTTGATCGTGAGTATCTATGTTCATCATGATCCTGTCGGAGCACCTCGTGCGCTGCGACACGGACGCGCGCGACCACGACACACACTGGTACCGCAGCACCGTCGGACGACTGCGGCAGGTGTTCTTGATCGTGAGTATCTATGTTCATCATGATCCTGTCGGAGCACCTCGTGCGCTGCGACACGGACGCGCGCGACCACGACACACACTGGTACCGCAGCACCGTCGGACGACTGCGGCAGGTGTTCTTGATCGTGAGTATCTATGTTCATCATGATCCTGTCGGAGCACCTCGTGCGCTGCGACACGGACGCGCGCGACCATGACACACACTGGTACCGCAGCACCGTCGGACGACTGCGGCAGGTGTTCTTGATCGTGAGTATCTATGTTCATCATGATCCTGTCGGAGCACCTCGTGCGCTGCGACACGGACGCGCGCGACCACGACACACACTGGTACCGCAGCACCGTCGGACGACTGCGGCAGGTGTTCTTGATCGTGAGTATCTATGTTCATCATGATCCTGTCGGAGCACCTCGTGCGCTGCGACACGGACGCGCGCGACCACGACACACACTGGTACCGCAGCACCGTCGGACGACTGCGGCAGGTGTTCTTGATCGTGAGTATCTATGTTCATCATGATCCTGTCGGAGCACCTTGTGCGCTGCGACACGGACGCGTGCGACCACGACACGACACAATTTTTGTTTGCAATAAAAACTTGGAAGTCTAACCTACTTTAAGACCTCTTTTTTAAGTTTTTTTCAGGTCTGCTAAATTCTATTATGTTCTGCTATCATGAGACCACAGATATGAACAAACCAGAAAAGTAATAATGCCTTTTTCCATTCAATAAAAATAAGTATTGTTGCCCACAAAACAGACGTAGGCAAGCGAAATAACCCATACTAACCAGAATCTTGATATACATTTTAAATTGAACCTTATTTCTTCCAGCACCACGAACAAGTCCAGAAGTACAGCAGCACGCTGGAAACGCTGCTGTTCACTCAAGACCTGGACCCTCACATCCTCGACGTGTTCCATCAGTTCATTGCTCTCACGGCTTAGATATACGTTATAAGAACAATCTGAGTTTCTAATAGGTATAATATGACCAGGCGGTGTCCATTATAACTACGGTGGGTTTGGCGAAACTGCTTGCTTATAGGTTTACCGTCTAAGGCCTCTGCCTCGAATCTTGAATCGCGGCCGTCGCAGACCCGTTTTCGAAACTAGCGGGCAGATCGCGCGTCACTATAGCTGCGTAGTGTTTTGTTCGTGATTGTGTCGTCGAGATATTTGTTTTTATTCGCAAATGAAATGTCTGAACAATGGCGACAACATCTTTTTGATTCAAATTTATTCCTAACGTTCGATTTATTGTGGGAAAAACACTACAGCGCAGGCGCGCGGGCGGTGTCAACTTGACTAATACACCGCTCGCTGCCCGCTCCCGCCCCGCTGTTTCCGAGGGTCGGTCCATTTGATTATACGCATTACATCCTGCCGCTCCCGCGCCGCCGCCGCCGCCGCCCCGCTGCCCGGAAAATTCGAGGCAGCGGCCTAATAAATCAAGAGCGAGAGTTAGGAAGCTTCTCCATGACGCGATTTGCAATTTGTACCAACTAAAAATGAATATCGTACTTACTACTACGATATAATGATGCAATTCGACTGACTTACGTCGTTGTGGCGAGCGTGTTTTGTTTTTCATTGAACCGTAGATAACCCTCAGAACAATAACTAAAGCATAGAAGGAAGCTAAATTTAACTAATATAGTCGTCTTTGTTTTCTTATACACTCATAACAGCATTAGAGAGAGACAGATGTAGGTTGCTCAAAATGCAAATCGTCACAAAGTAAACGTCAATTTGGATACCTTGGCTACCTTTATAGTACTAAGTTTAAAAGCTACTTAACGTCTCAGGTTTTTATCTATGACTTTGTTCATCGCATTTTTTCGTATAATGCTTATGGGCGCATGCCAGTTGAAGTGATTCGTTGGTTTTACGTATTTTTGTAAAAATAGTACAAAAATAACAGTGATTTAGTGTAAATCGCAAAGCTTAAAGATTAAATAATGTCCTGCATTATAGTGGGATGTAAATCTCATTCATCCCGCAAAGAAAATGATGCGGAAATCATAAGCTCCCATCGGTAAGTAATTAAATATGGTCATTTTGTCAGTTTTTCATTCTCATTTTTATGTTATTTTGGCATTATTTCAGATTATTTGATCTAAGTGTACACGGTAGTGTTTTGAAATCAATATTTTATGCAATTAAATAGTTCGATTCTAAGGAAATTATAAATTTTAAATCGGCATATAAATTTTTGCAATAGTGCTTGCAAAAACAAACTATCGATACAAAATCGATAAACTAGCGTCATCTAAATTATTACATTATTTTTCTTTACACGTAGTTTTGGGAAGGATTAAATATTTAAGAGTTAAATAAAAACCTACGGTCTTGTGAGCAAATCGTACGTATGAGTAATGAAATGATAGTGTCAAAAATCCGTGTGGCTCATGGTGTAATAATTTAAATTCATGTGTGGCTATATTTTTTTGTTACTTTCAGATTTCCGTCCGATGTTGATATGAGGCAAAAATGGATCAATGCTATTGCACGTAACAACTGGGAATCGTTCAGGGCCAATCGCTCTTTTAATATTATTTAAGCGTTTTCTTTGTAATTTCATTTTTTTAATAATTTATGCTGTTTATAAATAAATATGTTGGTCAGACAGAAGTGAGTTCTTTATTTCACTTTAGCATATTTAGATTTATTGCCATGGAGCGATACCTTTTTTTTTAGCCTGGTAAAATCATCAAATGAGTCCTCCCACCCCGGGCAGGGCGGGAGGGACTGTCAGACTCGTACTGACTAAAATCCACGGTGTCCTTCAATAGCCCTTTGTGTTCCGGGGTCAAGGTAATGAGATAAGTCCCGCGACCAATGGAGCGATACCATAAACTAAGAAGTCGATATCGGTATTTATTTAATGCATAGTCACATCACTAGCTAATACTCTTTTGTCTATGACAGCGTACGCTTCAAATGTCGTAGAGCGCCTTCTATGCTTTAGTTATTGTTCTGAGAGATAACCGCACGTTTTATGTCATACTCGTATGTCGAAGGATGATTTTCACTTGTATTTTGAATCGGTCGAATTGCGTCGCATCGCGTCGTCAGTAAGCTCCCTAACTCCTGCGCAGATGCAGCGGCTGCAACGCTGACTGGGCGCTGTTTTGTAAATCCATTTCAATGAACTGGGTATTACAACGTCTTAAAATCAGGCTTGTTCTGGCGAGTGAAAGTGACAGAGCTATACAAGTCGTCTAGCGCCATCTTGTTCACTCACAGGAATAAGCCTGGTTTTAAGCCGTTTTAAGTCACGTTGCCCGCGCGCTGCTGTTTTGTTTGACTGCAACACTTATGAAGTGTTGTATATCGCCACAAGACTCCTTGATACTTGCCTCTTTTGAGGATGTGTCAAAAGATTATGCAAATTGACGATTTTCTGTATATTTGACAAAAAAAAAATGAAATGAATTAAAAAAAAAAGAAGATCACTTATATTTATCCAACACCACGTGAGGCGTTATTGTTGTAACATACTCAAGTTAAATTTTGAATGTCAAAGTGATGGTATTCCGGGTCCAATTCGAAAGAGCGGTTTTAGTGTTTAGTTAATTGATTAAATTCCTATTGCTTCGTCGCATTCGGTGGATCGGAGAACATCCACAGCGTAATAGAGGCAGAGTTTTCGTGTTGCCGAGATCGGAACCATACCTTTAATCCAATAGTGCAAAAATTTCATGAACGTCATTCAGAAATATATCTCAGACTAGTACCCCTAGCACGAATCACTTCCGAAAAAGTATTCGTGTATCGTCTTGGAAAGCATTTTGTATGGGAACTTGAACAGCGCCTCTGGTGAGCGTAAATTAAACTAATTTTCAGAACATAATACACATAATTAACAAAACCAATAGTTTAATTTACGCTCACCAGAGGCGCTGTTCAAGTTCCAATACAAAATGCTTTCCAAGACGATACGAATACTTTTTCGAAAGTGATTCGTGCTAGGGGCACTGTTCAGTTTTAGCAGTTTCGCCATCCCCTAACATCTCAGGACATGCCACTCCTATAAAGGAATATAGAACTTATTTAGGTCTAGTTAGAGTTCTAGTTAAGTATAAGCACGGCGTGATTAATATTTATGAACTTGCTACAAAATAACGGTGCGTTAACAGTTATGTGATAAGTGTTGCGTGGTTTAAGACTATGTATTACGCCTGTCTTACGAACACTAGGTGATACCTAAGTCAATGTCGTTGGATTTTGAAGGCTGAGCCAAGCACTGAGAGTTCGAATTTCAACAGTGCAATAATATTTACGCATTTATTTAGGTCTTGCTTAGTGTTAGTGATAACGGGCATTATTATTATGATCTATTCTCTCAAATGTATTTAAAACCACAATCTGAGGTAGTTCACGAAGTTGGAAGAACAAACTCAATGTCATACATTATTAAGTTCAAACTTCTTTGCAACAAAACATTTTAAGGTCATATTTATTTCAATAGGCCACTATATAATAAAATAAAAACAGAACATTGGTATTAAAAATGTAATCTGCTAAGTTCTCGAAAATAAATTGTAGCTAATAAGTTATTTTTCATACAATTTGTACTGGACGCACACAAAGATTTTGTGGAAGCTCAAACAAAAAGTTGTTCGGTACTAACTACATATTTTATTAATCAATTTCGACTTTAAAAAATATTGAGTCAAGACTGTAAAACCATCCTTTCTTCAACATTAAGCGAAGAGTATAAGTTATGTAATGTATTATTATTTTGATGTAAATAAATAATAGTTAAGTGGAATTAAGTGTTTTACTTTTTACATCATACGTAATTTCAGTGATTGGGGGCGGAAAAGAGACGAACGGAATCGGGCAAAAGAGAGGGAGGGGTCTAAGTAGTCATAGATTATGCGACAGAATTGAAATAACACTTCGTTTGGCACCAAACCGGGTGATTTCAACGACCCCGAGCTGTGTATACCGACGAATGCCATGGCAGTAGTGGTGGCCCAGTGGTATCGGCCCCGAATTACGAGTTGTAGGTCATGGGTTCGAACGCAGCCTGGCGAATTACTTTGTATAATTTATTTCATCACCACTGCTCTCAAAACGGTGAAGGAAAACATCGTGAGGAAACCGGCATGTGAATGGGACTGTCATACCCAAATAAAAGTATAATATTCTATGATTTTATCCAAGTTCTAAACTATTTTTGTACCAAATAAAAGTTCAGTAGTTTTTATGTGAAAGAGTAACAGACATACATCCATTTTTAGACACTCGCATTTATAATAGTAGCAAGAATTAAGATAATCGCGTCCATATGAATATCACACATCGAAAATAAAACAAAAACAAACTTCAGTCTTACACAGTGTAATAAATCATAACAAAAAAATAGATAACATTCATATAAAACATCATATTCACAACTCACAAGCTCTTCAAATATTTACAGAAATTCTTCTACTTCAAATAAGAGAGTAACTCTTCTACGTCCTTCTTAGAGCCGAGGTAGCATGGCGATCGCTGGTGGATGGCCGTGGGTACGATGTCCAGGATCGGGATCGTACCGTTGGAAGCAAGTCCACCGGCTTCCGTCACGATGAAAGACATCGGGTTGCATTCGTAGAGCAGACGTAGCTGAAAAGATGGTTTGAAATGTTACTGTTTGCTGCCATGCAACGAAGTTAAGGGGAATGCTCCAACCAGCCCGCGAAATTCAAAATTTCTTGGGTTTTTTGCAATTTGCAGGCCAGTGCTAGGTTGGATATTGATTTAAATATTAATCGCGCTTGTAAGACGTATGTAGTTACAGAATTATTATCATCAAAACCACCAATACAACCCTCCAAGTTCATAAAGCTTCAGGAACAAAAAAATAACATAAAAAGTCATTCCTGAAGCTTTATGAACTTAGAGCGTTATATTGATGATTTTGTTGATTATAATTCTGTAACTACATACGTCTTACAAGCGCGATCAATATTTTAATCAATATACAACCTAGCACTGGCCTGCAAATTGCAAAAAACCCAAGAAATTTTGAATTTCGCGGGCTGGTTGGAGCATTCCCCTTAAGGCAGCGGGGTGCGGAACAAAATTCCAATTGCTCTAGTACAGGTTCGTTCGTATCCTGACAGGTTGATATTGGCCCGGAGCAACATGGGTTTGAGACACGCTGCCATGGTATTTTATTCAATACTTCTTCAATTATCCATACATACAGAACTGCAGACGGCTGAGAAGTATCGGAATTAAACCAAGCCAGACATTTTTAAAGATACATTTATTTATTTATGCAAAAAAAGTTCTTGAGACATCTGGAAAATTTATACCCGTAATTTCTATTTTAAAAATTGGAAAAACAAATAGGCAAAAGTGGAAAAATTGTGTTTGAGACATGCTGAAATTTTGACAGGATGTTCTTTACATTTGGAGCTGATTTTTCAATAGTCAGATAACTTTATCTGAGGAATAAAAATAGCGGTTTGACATATTTTCTATAAATAAGCTGTAAAACCGCCATTTTTATTCCTCAGATAAAAGTTATCTAACTATTGAAAAATCAGCCCTTAAAAATGTATTTAAAAAAAAAACCAAATCATTTTGCAATATTTTTCGTTAACACAATCAAAGGTACACAATTCGTATCAAGAAACGTGTCGTGAATGTTTACCGCAGTCACTAATGAAACGGCGCTCTTTCCGATAGCCTCTCGATACGGGGTCACGATTATATTGTGTCTGATGCAAAGTTATCTCTTTCACTGCATTACTCTGACTAAATCACAGTTCACCGTTGTGTATGGATCCTATTTTGTAGAGTTGAAGACTGTCTGATAATACCTAGCGATATATTTTTTTAACTTTTCCCCACATTAGGAATTTCTCGTGTCGTGGGTGCGTTTATAAACATAGAAACTCACATACACAAACGCCCAGACCCGGAAGAACTACTTGCAGATAATACAAATACACACATCAAAAGTGTCTAGGGATCAACATATATTTTTGCAATAACTTTTCTCCTGATTGATATTAATTAAAATTTTCTTTAAGGATTCATCAAATAAAGTGTTTTCGTTTGTCACAGTAACGATAAACCAAGTCACCTTTGCATTAATAAAGAAATTTGCCATTTTCCTAATAAAGGGATTTTTGACATTTGAACCACTAACACAAAAGTTCGAAAAAAAGACTGAAATAACAGTTTTCTTTAAAATTTTATTGGGTAACTTAAACAATTAATAAATAATCCGTGTTTCTACCGCGAACACTAACAACACAAGAACATCGGTTTGGCATATCTACTCAAAATGAGTTCATCCAAATCACGCTGTGGAATGGCCGCCCATGTTCGTTGCAACAACAAAAAAAGGTCTTCTTGCGACTGGATACCCTCCATATTCGGCAGAGCTCTTCTCTGTAGCATATCCCATGCATGCTCAATCGGATTCAAGTCTGGCGACTGAGCAGGCCAGGGCAGGACATTGATGTTAGCTGCGGCGAGAGTCTGTCTTACAACTCTTGCGGTGTGCGGTCGTGCATTATCATGCATTAACTGAAATAAGGGACCGATTTGCACTTGTAGAGGAACGATGACGTCTGATACAATCGTCTCAGCATAAATTTGAGCGTTGAGGTTGCCTCTGATCCAAATCAACTCAGTTCTTCCGCCGATCCAAATACCCGCCCATACCATGATGGTTCCACCACTATAAGGATGGACTTCCTGGCAGGATTTTAATCCCTGTTGGCGTCCAGGGGTTCTCCAGTGTCGTATACGTCTTGTATCCGGTCTCATACCGAAACGAGACTCATCAGAAAAGCACACGAAACGCCATTGTTCTTCTGCCCAATTTCTGTGTTCAAGAGCCCATTGATATCGAATCCTACGATTGTGCATTGCTATAGGTGGTACCCGTAGCGGTCTTCGGGAATGAAGGTTCACTTCATGCAAGCGGTTTCTGACTGTTTGGTCGCTAATTAAGTTCCCTGAAGAGTGATAAAGCCTCACGGCTAACATCATGGCGGTTATTGTTGGAGCTCTTCGAGTTAAGATTTGAATGTATCGGTCTTGTCTCCGTGTGGTGCAGCGATACCGTCCTCCATGGCGCTCAGCCACGGTACCAGTGCTTCGGTAACGTGTCCAAAGTCGACTGATAACACTCTGACTTGTATTCAGAGCTAAAGCCACAGTACGTTGCCGGGAACCAGCTTCTATCATTCCCACGGCTCTGAGCATTTCTTCCCTGCTTAAATGACGTCGCCGCTCCATAATAACGTTGGTTTTAATCAGTAGTAGGGAAACAGTAGCACTAATAATGTCTTCAATGCGTTGTATGTTTTTATAGGGAAAATATTGACAGCTGATTTTCATCTTTTACTCGAATTTGATTCACAGTTCCTGATTCAAATTATGAAATGCACCAAAAAGGATCCATATAAATTTATAAAATCATAAATTTATTACAAAGCCACATCTCAATCTCAAGAAATCCGCATAAAAATGCTTGATCCCTAGACACTTTTGATGTGTGTATTTGTTCCGTGCGGGAATCGAAACCGCGACACGCTACGCAGCAGTCGATCGGTCAGCCACTGCGCCAACCGTGTCGCCGTGTTGGAGCACTTTTCCCGTTACTAGCGACGTGGATACATTTTTGACGCAATTTAAACTCTTTTTCCCGAAATAAGTTAAAAAATTCATACCCCGGTGTATGCGAATAACATTTTCAAATGTTTGTATGAATTTTAGCGACATGACCTCTGTATTCCTTCGGGGTATACAAGCATGATAAAGTGAATTTCAACTAACCATAATGAAACTTGGAAATAGCAGCAAAACTATGCGAAATGCTTTTTCTTCCAAGATTCAGTAAGATCTCAACCAATGCGCCAGCGGTGCTGTATTACGTTTGTATTTAATGGCCTTTAAGAGCAATATCCACCGAGCGGTCTACACAGCGAATCGCAAAATTGAATACGTGTCCTATGTAGCCGCGATTCTCGACATTGAAGCAACAAAGAATAAGACCCATTTTAGAAACTCACTTTCCCGCTCGGCGCAGACTTAGTAGCGGGGTACATGAAGATGCCGCCATACTTGATGGTCCTGTGAACATCGGCGACCATAGAGCCGACGTAACGTGCGCCGTACGCCTTGCCAACCTTGGGGTTCTTCTTATCTTCTATGTATTTGCGGAGGCCTGCCTCCCATTCTGCTGCGTATCCTGGAAAAGTGTCAGGTTGGATTTTGAAATATATGAAGAAAAAAAAAAGACATTTTCTAAATGCCTTTCTTACATGTCAGGATGGTTTCATTGAAAAAATCGGAACGGCGGAAGATCAGCAAAATATTTTTCTCTTAGAAATTGTATAAACACGGAAATCCATTCAGCGAAACATCCTTAATTTTATTGTAATGTGTATAAGTGAATTAAAAAATATATATATTTTCGTAGTATTTTAAAATATATTCAAAGGTCACTCGATGATCTTCATAAACTCGTTTTGACACACCCACTGTGATTTAAAATGCTTACATTAACGTAATCGTATCCTGAATAACATAGATAAGATTATCGGCAAGGTTCATTAGTGTTCATCGATATGTTTTGATGAAGCATTTTGTAAGTACAGTCAACATCAAAAGTCCATTAACTCTTCAGTTTTTTGGGATGCATCGGATCCACCTCTTAGCGGTCCACGCCGGGCAACAAAACCACAGGCTACCTGTCGGTTATCGGTCTGACCTGACAGCAGAGGGCTGGCACGCCACCACACCAACATCCTGTTAGAGTACGGCAACAAATAAATTTTAAACAGATTTCTAAAAAAGGAGAAGGTTCTCAATTCGTCGGAATATTTTTTTTTTTATTTCAAGTGTTAGTGCTGGCGTCTGTACATAGTATTGAAACACTGATTTTTTAGGTAATCATCTTATTTAAAACTAGCTGTGCCCGCGACTTCGTTCGCGTGGATGTCGGAACTTAACAATCTATATTTTTAGTGCGAAGCGGTGTTGGAGGATACCGATACAATCTTTTATATAAGCTATACTCCCCGCCAAATAAGTCTGGAATAAAGGTCATTGATCCTAATAATGCATCGTTCGAATTTCATGCCACCATCGTTCAAACAAAATAAAATATAAGGTCAAGATCGCGTCTTACCACGATGCGTTGCTTTTGGTCGTTCTACATTTTTTCGAATGGTTTTGAAATATTGCAAAATACGGGGGTCAACGTATCTTATTTTATTTTATTCCATACTTATCTGGCGGAACTATAGTGCTTATTTAATATTAACAATATTGTGAACAAATTAACACAGCTGTGAACCATCATTCTGGAGCGTACATAAATATCCTGTCCCATCCTGTCCCGTCCTGTTCCGTCCTATCCCGTCATACTCCGTCCTGTCCCGTCCTGTCACGTCCTGAACCGTCGTGTCCCGTCCTGTCCCGTCCCGTCCCGTCCCGTCCTGTCCCGTCCTGTCCCGTCCCGTCCTGTTCCGTCCTGTCCCGTCCTGTCTCGTCCTGTCCCTTCCTGTCCCGTCCCGTCCTGTCCCGTCATGTCCCGTTCTGTTCCGTCCTGTCCCGTACTGTCCCGTCCTGTCCCGTCTTGTCCCGTCCTGTCCCGTCCTGACTATCCTATGATTCCATAAAATCGCTATAATTAAATTACGTTTTTTATAAGATGTAAACTGATTACGATGAAAAAAAAACAATGTTACTTCAATTTAAACACCTCTATTTCGGGCACGCCGCAATCGCGGCGGTAAGACCCCTCTTTGAGGAGTGGCTGGATAGGAGTCACGGCGTCCTAACCTACCGCATGACGCAGGTCCTCACCGGACACGGAAGTTTCGGGAGGTACCTGTGTCTGAGGAGCAAGGAGGAAACGCCTGGGTGTCACCACTGCGAAGATCGCCCGGAGGACACAGTAGAGCATACGGTGCAAGACTGCCCCGCTTGGGCAGAGCACCGACGTGTCCTCACGGCAGCGATAGGCGGAGACCTCTCGCGCCCGGCATTGGTCGCGGCCATGCTGCGGGGCGAGACGGAGTGGGAAGCGGTCGCCTCCTTCTGCGAAGCAGTCATGCTCGCGAAGGAGGAGGCGGGCGGCGAGTAATAAAGGGCAACTCGCTGCCCGACCATGGACCATGCCTGGGTCGACGGCGCGTTGTGTTCCACGCGCGCCTCAAAGAGCGTCAGCATAATGACGGGGCCCCCTCTCTAGAGGGCCAAAGCCTGCCGGGGTCGCGGGACTTATCTCGTTACCGTGACCCCGGAACATAAAAGGCTATTGAAGGACACCGTGGATTTTAGTCAGTACAAGTCTGACAGTCCCTCCCACCCTGCCCGGGGTGGGAGGACTCATTTGATGATTTTACCATGAAAAAAAAAAACACCTCTATTTCAGGTTTTATTTTAACGCCATCTACCGTTTTATCGTTGAAGTACATATGTTTAGATGAATTATTTGAATTATGTAGTTTTGCTATTCTAAGCTAGATCGCACTACTGAACTGCACGTCTTGGTGTGAACTGACCGTAATTTTACTTCTGAAACACTTTAAATTCAAATAACTTTTGATAGACTGAACCGATTTCGATGAAACAAAAACTAAGTTAAACCTCAAGTTGCGTATAATTTTTGTATATAAACATTGTCAGCATTGCATTTGTTACGCGCATCACTACTATGTAAAGCGCTGACACAAAGGCACGAGCCACGCCGCGTGCGCCCCAGTTGCTACGAGCGAAAACTGCTGACTCCAGAACACGAGGCCCGAAGACACCGACTACGTGACCGCGCCCGCTCACTTCGAATCCACCATCGATCGAGTCAATTACCTTTCATTATAATTGTAATTTTTATTTTAATAAATTAGTTCATAAAAAAATCGGTTTTTTTTTAGTCCTCCGGCAGTAGCCTACGTAATTGGCGCAGTCGGTAGGATTCCCGGGTCGTTCTTGCGATTATCGGTATATCGCACCGCGTTCGCTACGATAGACTTTCAACGTCGCACCGGGAGATCCTGAACAACGAGACTACGCCGGAGATCCAGACATCGATACCACTCAACGAAGACCAGAATGTTCATGTAAGTCCGCTGAATTTTCTTAGTGGTTGCTTGCTTCCTTTTTGTGTGTAATTTCTATAAACCTTGTCCAACATTTTTTACCCACGTAGATCAAGTACATCTAGGTTAGTTAGTAGTAGGAATAGAAGTGTAGATTCTAGACGTAATATTAGTCCTGAAATTGAACCCGAGATGGCTGATTTAGACGGTATATTCAAAGCCCTCCGCTTAGTTCCCGATTTTGATGGGAACCCGAACGTACTTACTAGGTTCATCAAATTGTGCGACCAACTGGTAGCCGAGTTCATCCAAGAGGGGCAGCCGTTATTTAAATTAGCACTTTTAAATGGCATACTGAACAAAATTACGGGGCCCGCTGCCCGTCTTATTAATGCAAACGGTATACCTAACGATTGGACAGGCATACGTAGTGCTCTTATTAATAATTTCGCAGATCAAAGAGATGAGACCGCTCTCTACAATGATTTGGCTTTACTTACACAAGGTTCCGGCACGCCACAGGAATTTTACGAGCGTTGCCAGAGTCTTTTCAGCACCGTCATGACATATGTTTCGCTGCACGACACTTTAGATTCGACTATCGCGGCTAAACGTGATTTATATCGCAAACTAACTTTGCAGGCCTATCTCCGCGGTTTGAAAGATCCTTTAGGCGCGCGTATTAGATGTATGCGGCCAGAAACAATTGAGAAGGCTCTAGAATTCGTGCACGAAGAGACTAACACCATTTATTTGCAGAATAGAAATGATAGTTTGTCGGATAAAAAACCTTCAGTTAGAACGCCACAGAACGAAATTAATAATAAAACGCCAGTCCATCCAAATAATATGCTTGTTCCTTTAAAGCCTAATCTTTTTAACATGCCTGGTCCATTTAGACCGCAAGGACCGCAATTTATGCCACGGCCATCTCAGTACCAATTTGGAACGCCGTTTAATTCATACAACATGCAACCACGTGGCCCGACGCGTACGCAACAAATATTCAGTACTCCACCGCCTAATAACAATCAAGGTGGATTCAGAATGCCTCCAAGGAACCCCAATCCGCCAAATAACGGTCCCAGGCCGATGAGCGGCGTAAGCCACTTTGTACCCAGGCCTCTGCCTGCCACCAACAGTTGGAACTGGGCACAACAGGGCAATCCGCCACCTTCCAACTATCTCAAATCCCGCGATGTTAATGTCAATGAGTGTTCGAATTATGGGGAGGACTATTACTATCCCGACCTATCTGACTACTTTTACTTTGACCCTTATTACCAGGACTATTTCTATTTTAATGACTGTACATATGACGTCACACCACAACACACTGACGGGACTAACGACAAAGACAAACCAGGTGCTGCTGACCACCAGCAACCCTCAACCAGTCAGGATTTTCAGAAAGCTCCGAAGTCAAACAGCTCAGGATAGAATTAAATTTACAAACCCAAAGGCAACTACCGTTCGTTCGTATTCATAACCCTCCACTTAACTTTCTAATAGATACCGGTGCAAATCAATCATTCATCAGTCCGGAAGCAGTCCAAAATTATTTCCCGCACATACCTCTTAACTATGATCCATTCGAGGTTACTAACGTTCACGCCACAAGCAGGAGCGATCACTCTATTAACTTACCATGCTTTCCCGAATTCGGTGACGCGAACCCGATTAAATTATTCGTTTATAAATTTCACGATCGTTTTGATGGTTTGATAGGAATGGATTTACTTACCAAGTGGGAGGCTAAGTTAGATTTGAAAGATCTTACATTTATAACTAAGTTCGCAATTAATCCGATCCAAATTTATAATTCCCGAAATTTAAATCTCTATGAGGAAATAATACCGGCGGGAAGTTCAAAATTAATACGGTTACCTATTAATGCATCGGATGGTGAAGTTTTTGTAGAAGAACAAATAATTTGCAATTGTATTATATCTGAATGTTTGACCACCGTTTCTAATAGCCGCGGTATGGTTGAAGTGACCAACCCAACCCGTAACGATATAATATTCTCATTGGACCATGCCACTCAGGCAACAATATTCAATGCCGAGTGTACCGAACAATTATCACCTCGCGCTAAAGATGTTGCATCCCGTATACGCACCGATCACCTGAATGAGGAAGAAAAGGCAAACCTATTGGCAATATGTTCAAAGTACGCAGACGTTTTTTACGTTGAAGGCGAGGCCTTAACTTTCACTAACAAAATCAAGCATAGTATCAAAACGACAGATGAAATTCCAATTTATACTAAAAGTTACAGATATCCGTTTGTACACCGTCAGGAGGTTAGTGATCAAATAGCGAAAATGTTAGATCAGGGAATCATTAGACCATCCGAGTCTGCTTGGAGCTCACCTATTTGGGTTGTCCCAAAGAAAAGTGACGCGTCCGGAAAACAAAAATGGCGTATAGTGATTGACTTTCGGAAGCTTAATGAAAAAACGATAGATGACAAGTACCCTATCCCAAATATTACAGACGTCCTAGACAAGTTAGGCAAGTGTCAATATTTCAGCACTCTTGATCTGGCATCAGGTTTCTACCAAGTGGAGATGAACCCCAGTGACATCCCTAAGACCGCTTTTAATGTTGAACACGGGCACTTCGAATTTTTGAGGATGCCCATGGGACTTAAAAATTCCCCTTCCACGTTCCAACGAGTAATGGATAACGTACTGAGAGGACTCCAAAACGTTATATGTCTCGTTTATCTTGATGACATAATTGTCTTCAGTACTTCTCTCCAGGAACACATGAACAACTTAGAGAAGGTGTTTCAAAGATTAAGGGAATCTAACTTTAAAATCCAGTTAGATAAATCAGAGTTTTTAAAACTCGAAACCGCATACCTAGGTCATGTCATCAGTACCGAGGGAATAAAGCCTAACCCAGACAAGATCGTAGCTATTCAAAATTACCCCATACCTAAAACACCTAAAGAAATTAAACAGTTTCTCGGACTCCTCGGTTATTACCGAAAATTCATTCCAGACTTTTCCCGCATTACCAAACCCCTGACACAATGTTTAAAGAAAGGAAAAAAGGTAACTTTAGACTCAGACTATATTAACTGCTTTGAGAAATGTAAAACTTTACTCACCAACGATCCAATTCTTAAATACCCCGACTTTGATAAAGAATTCATTCTAACCACAGACGCATCAAATTTCGCAATCGGCGCGATACTGTCACAAGGTTCTATCGGCTCGGATAAACCCGTAGCTTATGCGTCACGGACACTCAATGAAAGCGAAGTAAATTACAGTACCATTGAGAAAGAGCTACTAGCAATCGTATGGGCAACAAAATACTTTCGCCCTTATCTCTTTGGACGCAAGTTCAAAATTGTAACAGACCACAAACCACTACAGTGGGTTATGAGTCTCAGGGAACCAAATTCACGGTTAACCAGATGGCGGTTAAAATTAAGTGAATACGACTTCACCGTCATTTATAAAAAAGGCAAAAACAACACCAATGCTGATGCCCTTTCTCGCGTCGAGATCTATAACGAGGAGGTGAGTTCGATGATTGCGAACGCGACTGACAGACCACCTTCTCTAGCTAACTCCGACACCCTGACAGCACATACCTCTGAGGAAAACCCCATACTCGAAATACCCATAACCGACGAACCACTTAATAAATTTCACCGACAGTTGTGCTTAACCGTTGTAGGCGACTTTAAAAAACGAACTACTGCGACTAAGCCATTTGACACTCACACTCGAACATCCGTCCAGCTATCTGAGTCCAACCTAGAAGAGGAACTCGTTAACGCTATTAAGGAATACGTTAACCCTAAGATTAAAACTGCTCTTTTAATAAATCCACCTCTTGCAATGTACAGCATAATTCCTCTGATACAAAAACATTTTAAAAGTTCGGCTATGAAATTGGTATTGGCAAAAAAGGAACTTGAAAATGTAAAGGAATACCTTCGGCAGCAGGAGATTATTCGTCACTACCACGAAGGTAAAACCAACCACCGTGGTATTAACGAGTGCTTCTTAGCTTTATCTGTTAAATATTTTTGGCCTAAGATGCGAGACCAAATAACAAAATTTATAAATGACTGCACAATATGTGGACAAGCAAAGTACGATAGGAGCCCTATAAAACAGAAATTCAACATAGCGCCCCCAGCCACCAGACCTTTCGAAATAATACATATGGACAGCTTTTCAGCACAGAATGAAAAATATTTAACATTTATAGACGCCTTCTCAAAGTATGGCCAAGCATATCTTCTTCGAGATGGGACTGCAGTTAGTATCATACAAGCTTTATTAACTTTCAGCACGCATCATGGCCTACCACTAACCATTATTACAGATCAAGGGACCGAATTTACCAACCAGATGTTCTCCGAGTTCTGCAAAGTACATAAAATCATTCATCATCAAACACTCGCATACTCACCTAACGCTAACGGCAATATTGAACGCTTCCACTCCACTATACTGGAACATCTTCGTATTTTAAAAATAAAACACAAGGATGAGCCAGTTGTTCATCTAATGCCATACGCTATCTTAGCCTATAATAGTTCGATTCATTCCTTCACACGTTGTAAACCATACGACCTTATATTAGGACACACTGACCCACGAGACCCGACTGACATAGATCTGACTGGACATTTATTACAACAATATACCGAAACGCACAGAGAACGTATGCAAAAAGTATACGAACTAATTAATGAGACATCTCTCGCTAATCGAACGGCGCTTATAGAGAATCGTAACAAAACTCGTGAGGACGAAGTCGACTATGAACCCGACCAACAAATATTCATTAGTAATCCTTGTGCTAGTAGATCTAAAATTGCACCTAGATACAACCAAGACACCGTCCTAGCTAATTTACCTATCCACATATATACCTCCAAGAAAAAGGGGCCCATTGCTAAATCTAGACTAAAGCGCGTCCCTAAAACTGCAAAATTGTTGCAGGATATCCCTGATGCTGTCACTTAGCCTAACATTGGCCCAGGAGATCAATCTAGAACGACTTGAAAATGGACCTGGACTACTGCCCTTCAAACTAGGACCCATGCAGCTTATCACTCATTATCATACATTCCTGCAGAACATAGAACTAACAGACATAGATAACAAGATTAACGAAATACGAACCCAACTTACTAAAGCTACAGACAGACTAGACAATTACACTCGCACCTTATACGAGCTTCAAATAGACAGTTTGAACGTGAAATTAAATAAAGCCTTATCTCATCTACAAAGTCTATATCCCAATCGATTCAAGAGAGGCCTAGTAGATGGTCTCGGATCCGTTATTAAGAGCATTACCGGAAACCTGGATCAAGCAGATGCCATTAAATATGATAACGCCCTTAAAGCCCTCAATGATAATCAGCAACAAATAGTTATTGAGCAAAATCATCATATAAGTTTGAGCAAAAGTTTGATGAACGAACATACAAAAATAATTACACAATTAGTAGAGAATCAAGTACAATTAAATGACAGCTTGCATATTTTACTTGACGCCGATAAGTATAAACAACACAACCTCATAAAATTTGCAAAGTTTTCGCAAATACTGCAAGTAATTTGCAATAACGTAGATAGTTTATTAAATGAATTAAGTAGGTTAGAGAATGCGATAGCACTTTCCGGTCAACTGCGCACTCATCATTCTATGTTAAGTACAGAAACACTTAGTGGTATGATTCGTAAGCTAAACGTGCTTTATACTAAAGATCAAGTATTAGAATTAGAAATAAGAGAATATTACGATATCATTAAACCATTAGCTTATTATCATGGAAACCAAATAGTTTTTGCATTTAAATTTCCTATAACATCTCCTCTAAAATTCCTCTTGTATAAGTTAGTCATTGTACCAAACAAAAATAGACAAGCCATCATCCCGTCCTACCCATTCCTAGCAATCACTGGAAACATTCATGCGTACATAGAGGCAGAATGCCCGAAGGTAGCTTCAGAGTATCTCTGCGAAGAAAACCTCAACCACCAAATGAGAACCCATCCAGACTGTATCTGCGACATCATTGGAAGTCAAACACCGCACAAATTATGCAACACGATTACCATCAGCCTGACGAAGCCCGCAATGGAAAAATTAGATGACCGCCGCTACGCTCTCGTGTTCCCGAAACCAACACAAGTCCAGTTGATCTGCGAACAAGAAGAATCCATAACCCTAGCTGGAAGCTTCTTAGTCACTATTCCACATAATTGCAAGCTACGAACAGATGAGTTCACCATCGTTAACATTAACGACCACATTAGAGGACAACCCATGAAGATAAGCAATGTGCCAGACGACATCGAAGATTCAACCATGCCAGCCCTCCAAATCACCGCTATTAACTTGAAGAAGCTGCACAATATCCAAGATAGAATAGACTCACAGAGACCAATCCATATTGAACCAGCCTCAACCATTTACCACACGACAATCCCATTTTATGGCACCCTACTTGCCGTAGCTATACTGGGAGTAATACTATCATATCGGATCTACATCCGCCCAAGGAAGCAGATGAACACTCCTGATGAAGCCACGTACGCCGAGCCTGAAACATCAGAAGCTCGCCACAACCAGATGGCATCTCAAGATCAATCTAAACTCTCGACGATATTTCATCTCAAAAATCTGAAATAGTCGTCGATCTGAGGGGGGAGGTGTTACGCGCATCACTACTATGTAAAGCGCTGACACAAAGGCACGAGCCACGCCGCGTGCGCCCCAGTTGCTACGAGCGAAAACTGCTGACTCCAGAACACGAGGCCCGAAGACACCGACTACGTGACCGCGCCCGCTCACTTCGAATCCACCATCGATCGAGTCAATTACCTTTCATTATAATTGTAATTTTTATTTTAATAAATTAGTTCATATAAAAATCGGTTTTTTTTTTAGTCCTCCGGCAGTAGCCTACGTAATTCATTCGTTGATTTTACGTGATGTGCGCACAAACAAACAGACAAACAGACAAACCGACAAACAGACAAACCGACAAACAGACAAAAATTTCAAAAATGATGGAAATGGGTTCTGTTACTTATCTTTTCACACGCTGGCTATTTTTTGTTTCAATTTCTTCAATGTACAAAAATGAATTTTCTACAGATTTATTATATGTATAGATATAGAAGTGATCACCAATAACCGATAATGTGATTATAACTTCATTTAGTTGCTGACCGTACTTGCATTACCAAAAATATTTCAGTGATAAAGTGAGATTCTACCTTTTATCGAGGAGTGCCTTTAAAAGCATGACAAACAGTGATAGAATCAGAATGCTCTAATAATAATGACTTTACACTCTGTGATAGACTTTGATTAGGGACTTACCTCATTACCGTATGGTAATGAGATCATTAATTGTGATTTTTGTAATGAAAGTTGTGTAAGAACGTGTTAATTAAGCGATCAGTTTTCCGAGCAGTAGACAGAGTAGTGGTACCAGCCCAGCCCCGATTTACGAGTTGTAGGTTCGAACCCAGCCAGTTAGGTGCATTATTTACTGACAAAGTAAGCTAATTTTACTTGTCATTAATAGAGGTTTGTGTACCAAAAAAATCGAATATGTCGGTCAGTTAAATTATCAAAAAATGTTTGACAAGTATTTTGGTAAACCAAAAGTGACGAAGATAGCACGCTTTTAAAATTCACAATACGTCATATGTTGTAATTTTAGTGCGTCTTGATTCACAAGCCCTCACTCTCGAATTTTGATGCGTTTTATCTTTGTAAATATTCACTGTTAACAGAAGAAAAAAATCGTGGCGACTATTTTCAAATCTCTAACTCACTTATTAGTTAGATTTACAATTTAATGACACTGGAAACTAAGCTATGCAAGGTGAATTTTTCAACTAGGCGTGGATGGCTATATCCAAAACTATGAGGAATATCGAAAAATACTGAAAGGAGTCTCGAGGCCGATTTTGACGAAAACTAAAACTGTATCATTGGATTTTTAACCGACTTCAAAAAAGGAGGAGGTTATCAATTCGACTGTTTTTTTTTTTATGTTTGTTACCTCATAACTTGCGACTGGGTGAACCGATTTTCATGATTCTTTTTTTGTTTAAAAGCTAGTGCTTCCCGTGTGGTCCCATTGTCACCATTTCAATATCTGATGATTGGATCCTGGAGAAATCGAGGGCAACCCTCAAATTTTATAGGCCCACACATCATTTTTCGCAAATATTATGAAGTAATTTAAGGACTTGCGTATGGTAACCATCATCTCATGTAGCTGAGCTGATGATGGAAGGTACAACTCCTTAACAGTAAGGAGTAGGCATCGACTGATTTACTGATTTAGTAAATTATCATTTTTTCATTAAGTATTTCAAAGCACTACAATTTAATAAAGGTCTGGAGTATATCTGATGATGGAGCCGAGAGACAGTCGTGGGAACTCCTCAGCGATTCACAGCAGCTATCTTGTGTTTGAGCTTGATTAATTTGTATTGATAAGAACTTTACACCTAGATGAGTTGTAACTGTTATAAGGGGTCTGATGACGAAGACGAAGGACAGTTCAGGGAATTCCTTAATGGTTTACAGTAGCTACCTTGTGTTTGGACTTAATTCATTTATATTGATGAGAACTTTACACCTAGATGGGTTGTAACTGTCATTAGGGTTCTGATGATGAAGACGAAGAACAGTTCAGGGAACTCCTCAACGGTTTATAGCAGCTATCTTGTATTTGGACTTAATTCATTTATACTGTTGAGAACTTTGCACCCATATGGGTTACTGTTCGATGCAGTATACCTGCCATTTGGTCCCATAAAAACAAACATTTATTTTGGTGTTCTTGCTTATTGGGGACATGGGCGATGTTATAACCGGTGCTACGGATAGTAAAATTCTAGTGCATATGTAAGAAAATTATGTATTTGACAAGAATTTGGGTTGAATATTTAAACTAAAAAGGTTAAAATAAAAAGGTTTAAAAAAAAATCTAACCGACTTCTAAAAAAACAACCACGAAAAAGGGTAAAATAACCTACCAAAAAACTTTTCTTTCGGAAGTCGGTGGCAAAAAAGTCAATGAAATATAAAAGCAAAGCCACCGACTTCCGGAAGAAAAGTTTTTTGGTAGGTTATTTTACCCTTTTTCGTGGTTGTTTTTTTTAGAAAAATCAATAATCCTAGCCAGGAATCGAACCCGTTGATTTTGGAAAAAAAGTCACACCCTGTATTATTTCACCCCGCGATAGTATTGTTAATAAGGATCAAATTCTGGATGGATGGATATTTGTTATTCTTTTGCACAAAAACGAGAGGTGCGTATTTGGATGTTTGGTACAAATATAGTTTATAACCAGGATTAATACATTGTATAAAATATTAATTTATTGTCTCGCTAAGCTAGTCAACTCATAAAACAGTGTGTCTATAGATGAAGTATCAGTTTATCTTAAGATTGTCTGGCAGTTATTGTTACTGTCTGTGATTAACTACCCATTGTACTATTTATTACGTTATGCTGTAAATGTCTCTTGGAGTATTGATCTTTGTAAATCTTGTTTGAGCTGGAAACTAGCTCCACTCCCCAACAGCATAATTATAATTTCTTCCGAAATATTTACCTAAGTGACTAGTGAAGAAATATAGGTATCTGATGCGATAAAAGTATGGAATACAGCTTTTATGTTTTGTGTGTGGAACGCACTGGGACATTATAAACTGTTCGTCAAGTTTTATCTAATTCAGTTCAGCCTGTTTTACGGGAAAGAGTCATATATGCGTCCACACAAACTTTCGTTAGATACTTATTTCATAGAGAGTTATTTTAAATTCTTCGATGCGGTTAGACCGGGGCCTAAATCTGCACGCTAACGAAATCGCGGGTAGAATTTATAAAACTACACTCGCGAGCAAAAGATTGGAATCACCCCGATTCCGCGCGATCTTGAGAACTTAATAACTATTTAATTAAGAATAATAAAAATGATACCATTTTAAAGGTCTAACTGTTAACTTTAAATTGATACCAAATTCATTCAACTCACGCCATTATTTATGGAGCTATCCCGAATCAATGCCAAGTAAGTGATTCCATACCTTTGCCCGCTAGTGTAGAAGTAGGAACAATCAATGAGTTTATGTATTTTTTTTATCATGGTAAAATCATCAAGAGTCCTTGCACCCGGGACGAGGGACTGAGCAGTGGTGGCCCAGAGGTATCGGCCCCGAATTACGAGTTGTAGGTCGTGGGTTCCCAGCCAAGCGCATTACTTTGTGTAATTATATTTCATCACCACTGCTCTCAAAACGGTGAAGGAAAACATCGTGAAGAAACCGGCATGTCCTAGAACCAAAAATTCGAAGACATGTGACATCCACCAACCCGCACTGGGCCCGCGTGGTGGATTATGGCCCACTCCCTCTCTCAGAGATGAGGCCTGTGTCCCAGCAGTGGGAACTTATAGGCTGATGACGATGATGATGACCCAGGGCGGGACGGAAGGGACTGTCAGACTTGTACTGACTAAAATCCACGGTGTCCTTCAATAGCCCTTTATGTACCAGGGTCACGGTTATCTGATGAGACAGTCCCGCGACCCCGGCAGGCTTTGGCACTCTATGTTGAAATCTTACCTTCATTAATAGAATAGATGTTCCCTTTCTCAGGAATTCTCATGTTAGGGTCAGTGAGGATGAATTCTCCCAGTGAGGGGTCGTACATGAAGCCGTTGACGCCCTTCCCTTTGCCGAGAGAGAGCACCACCATGGTTGCGGAGCCGTAAAGGGCGTAACCAGCTGCCACCAGCTCGCTACCTGGTTGTAAGGCGTCCTCTAGCACGGGATTGCCTTTTGATTTCTTTCTAGAAGGAAAAAGAAGCTGTCGTTAGTTTTTAATCTACGTAAGCTTTAGGCCGTGCGCTGCGTTAAGCGGGCGTCCGTCGCGGGCGCCCGCGTGGCGTGCTGTTTCATGTAATCTCATAGATCAGCGCAGCGTGCTGCGGGTCGCCCGTCGCACGCGGCGCGGGCGGCGGACCTGCCCCGCGGGCGACGAGTGTCCGTGTGACGGGGCACGCGAGCGGAGATGTTTCTAGGAAAACAGTGAGCGCCGTTGCGTTAAATCCTCCTCACAACAATCTAGACGTGACATACCTATACATGATATCAACTGTACACCAGCGTCATCAAATTGGACTGGCGGCGCTGCGAGAGGCGGGAGACAGCCGCGGGCGTCCGCGACGGAGCACGGCGCGGGTCCCCGCGACGGACACCCGCGACGTACGCCCGCTTAACGCAGCGCACGGCCTAAGAGTTTTTAGACTTAACGCGCTAATCCCAAAAATAACTGGATCGAATTGAAAAAATATTGAATAGTCCATGTATCGAGGAAGTGACCAAGTAATAACAACCAAGCAGCGGTCGAAATCAAAAGAAAAAACTAATTAGTGAAGAATATGCGGACTAGAAGTTTAATATAAATTTATTTCTAGTTTTCCTGTCAGAAAAATACGGAAATAGGTATAGTTGTGGTTTTCCTTCCCGAAGTGCACGGCGTTTATCGTAATAACAAAAGATAGTTTATTACTTTATGAGGTGTTAAGTCACATTTACTCCTATCTAATCATTATAAATCTTTGGAAATCTGTGTTTATTTTAACACTAGTGCATTGTCTAGTAATTATTAGAGATACGAATCTCCATTATTGTTTCCAGATGACTGTCAATTTTTGTCGAAAAAAAAAATGCTAAACTTTCTTTTGTGAAGGAATATCAGTAGATACAGCAAATAGAACTTACTTGAAAATAGAGAAGATAGATCCGACTGACACCAGACAGTCGATGTTGGAGGAACCATCCAGTGGGTCGAAGCAGACCACGTATTTACCACGCTTCTCGCTTTCAACCTGGGAAACAACAAAGACAATAGCTCCTTAGCATTATCAGTCCTATCATGGTCCCACTTCTGAGGCATACCACAGGCCTATTTACCCGACTACGGCAAAGCCAAAAGGAGGGTATGATTTTGACCGGTTTGTATGTATGTTTGTTTGTTCCCTCATAACTTCTAAACTGTTACCACAGTTAGTTGTCTACTGGTTATATTATAGGGTAGGTGACGGTCACCAAATACAATATGGCGCCCTCTAGGGGATGTAAAGTCGTAACCGAAAAAAAATCGCACAGTATGGACATGGGTATCAAAGGGCTTGATGAGAACATTTGAAATACATAGGTATGACATTGTATAGCTTTTACCAACTACTTTGCCTGTTTTTCTTAGTTGGTGCAGTGGCTGATTGATTGACTGCGCTACCGCTACGATGCGTGTTGCAGGTTCGATTCACAAATATTTCTATGACCTACAAATAGTTTTTTTAACGTTTGTAAGCGCATCCATGGCACAGGGCTAGTATTATATTATCAGTGGCAAAGCTGAAATACGTAATTGTGGGGCAACCAACGGGCCTAGAGCGCCTTGGTGGATTTTACATGATCGTAATTTTGAATCTAGAACGTGCGGGATTCTTTACGATTACTACCATCTATTCTTATTAAATAATACAAGTATACTAGCTGACCCGGAAAACGTTGTTTTGCCATAAATTAAAAATTTTGTCTAAAAAATTAAAAAAAAAATTAGGGGTGGACTACCCCTAACATTTAGGGGGATGAAAAATAGATGTTGGCCGATTCTCATAGATACCGGATAAGCACAAAAAATTTCATCAAAATCGGTCAAGCCGTTTCGGAGGAGTATGGCATCGAAAACTGTGACATGAGAATTTTATATATTAGATCTAGTTAATAAAAGGAAGTTCGACAACAGTACTAGATATGCAGTGCTAGGCGGAATAAATATTCAAATAATAGATACTGATAACAGACATATATTTTCCTACAAAAGTCGAGGTCGCCCACATTGCCATTCGTAAAAAAATACTAATTAGGCAAAAGTGGCGGAGACGCAAAAGTGGCGGAGACGCCAGAGCAGATGAATTATTATTTGGTATTTGATCTGACGTGAATTTCTCACAACTTTGCTAGTACTAACTTAGAACCTGAGAAGAAAAAAAAATAATCCTCACTAACATTATAAATGCGAAAGTTAGGATGTTTGGGTGTTATTGTATGACGTTGTTAGCGGCTGCGTCGCTTGTAATTCTAAAATTATCGTATGGAAAAGTAATACAAGGATAAACAGTGTGTTTGTTATGTTATCTGTAATCCTATGTGTTATTTTAGTTAGACTATAACCTATCTCTAAGCGAAATTTCATCAAGATCCGTTCAGTAGATAGGTAGTATTGACGTGATTGAGTAGGTAACAATTTATTGTGTACTAACAAACATTCACCATCTATTCTCACAAACATTTTCATTTATTTATAATATTAGTTCAAAAGTCCATAGGAAATAAGAACAGACTGTTATAGTTTCACGTCAAACGTTTGTTTTTATTGAATGCGGCCAGCTTGGTATCTGTTCTATAACTGCTACTCGTACGTTTGACCCTGGCTGATAACTCAAACACAAAAATATCGAAAGAACCAGATGTTTTAATCATTTATAAATGAATTGAGTAACATAAGAAATATATAAAATACTTTTTGTAGGAAAGAAAAATTCGGCTACGAGTGGGACTCGAAAACGTCTTCTGGATAAGTAGGTACTCCAGACGCGTTCCCCTCGCAACTCCACTTGTCGATGCCGAATCTTTCGTTCCCTTATTTGCACGTTTCGTGGATGTGTAGTTACACCCCCTATTACCCTTCAAAATAACTCTTGCGTACCCTTCGAGGATTAAAGTTGGTTACTTCGCCCTAATAAAATTGTCAAACGCATACATAAGGATCGAATCCAAAAGCAAATTAAATAATAATTAATACCTATTATCTACACCTCTGTTGATTGAAACGGTAAGTAATTGAAGTTCTTAACAGTTCTCGTTAATTACCACCTCATTATAACGTTATCTAAGTGAGTTCAGCTGCGTGACTAGTCTAGATAGTCTGTTTTCAATATCAAGGACAGATGAATAATTCTAGTTCAAAACAATATACCTACTTAGTTTAACTGTCATTTATCTATTCTCACGTCCACGAACCCCGTTCTAAGATGTTATGCTACGCGTTTGTGGAAAAGAGACTTAACTGGTTTGTGAAACTCCGATAAGCAACTCTTCCATAAAAATACTAGTATTTCTAAATTCTAACCGTATATTATTGGAGTGAAAGCCGACCCCAACAAGTTAGGAAACAAGCTATGAATTATATGCCGATAGTAAGTTGTGTTGGCTTGATTTGACGCAAAATTTACATTAGGCCTTTTGGATGAATATAAAAATGTCCACTAAAAAAAATCACATTCTACCCGAAAATTCTATCTTTAACTTACTTCTATAACGGTGGGATTCTCCTCTGAAACCAGCAGGCACGCGGTGAAGGAAGATTTGAGCATGTTGATGAACAGGTCATTGGACAATACGTCCAACTTCTTCACCTGTTCCCCTTGCACATTGGTGTCTCCGGATATTCCGTGCCTGTTGACAAAAAGCAGTATTTATAATTCACTCACAGAATCTTCAAGCAATTTTTTTGGAGCAAGTTAGCCATGCTGGACATCACCGTTTTTGATGGCTCCTACAGTACATTGATCAACATTTTTTTATCCAGTACTGCCTATGTTATTTGCACGTTACAGGAATTGATGGATGCTACTGAAGGTGCCAAACACGTTGCCAAATTCCGAATCCTTTCGTTTGGAAGAATAGAATCAGATATGATAATTTGAAGGCATTTCAATTTTGCCAGCTGTGGCCTCTGCTGTAGGTACATATTGCTGCAGTCCACGATGATGTTTATAGAGCAAGTATTTTGGGATATTGAAAAATTTGCAAATCAAACGCGCTTAAAAGGTACCGTCGCCAAGACGCCAGAAAAAAATATTAAGATTCAGAGTAACTGAATTTTATCATTAAGCGACTGTATCCCGGAACTTTACCGAGCTAGGCTAGCCAGTTTTTAATTAACGCTCATTGTGAATTATTTTCTTGTCTAAAGATAACATTCGATAAGTACAACTAGTTTGGATTACAACTCGTTTGTCCGGTCGTGGGTGTGTCGTGGTGTGTCTTTTACGTATTGCCACCACTTTGGAGGTGTGGCAAATGCAACGTTCTAGACTGCATTGAGCAATATCATCAATGAAAAATACATTTAAAATATCTTGGTGGTATGCCCAAGTATTTATTTTCAGATACATCGTTTACTTTTTAAATGTCATTGTTTGCATTTGAGCTCTTTGAACGCAACAGGAGGGACAAGGTCAAATTCTTATTATTTGCATTGATATCGTCAAACAAAATACATAAGTATTTATATGAATTCCTGTTGCCTTAAAGGCGTAGAGAAGCAAGTGAAGTAAAATGATGAATATTGTAAACGCTGCTGCAAAAGATAAGTAGGTACCTATCTATGTTAACACCGGCTTTACCGGGAAAGTTTTAAAAGTAATCTATGTATAACAGTAATTTGTTCAAGGTTGATTAGATCACAGGAAATTATTTTGTTTAATTAGGTAGATACAAGATAGAACAACAAACAAAGTAGAGGTGCAAATCAGAAAGTAACAGCAATAAAATATACGAACAGTTTAGCGATGCCGGCTTTCCTCACGGCTGATTGAATAGCCTTGACTGCCGTCTGGATGGAGTTCAGGAGTTGAGTCAAGTCACCAGTAGCTGTCGGTGCAGTCCGTTGCTGGTGGAGAACCCACCGAGTCAACGTCATCGCGTTGACATCAAACGCCGGGCCTCGCTCAGACATTGCGAAGTGGAAAAGTAGAATAGTTACTAGAACACGTGTTGCTCCGCTAACTGCCGGCAACCGACTGAAGCTCTTCGTTGACAGTCGCTGGCCGTGCCTCCCAAAAGGTTGCTAGGTTTCGTTGTAGTCCGGCGCAATGATGTAATAACAAGCTATTTTGTGATATTATTTTGTTTACGAACTTGTTATCAGAAACAGAATTGGGGGCGTGTACTCGATGAGTGATTGTGAATGTCCGATAGACTTCGAGGTTGCGAGAAATGTTATTTGGCCATGAGTTTTAAATTTTGAGGTTTGATATTTATCTATTTTATAGGAAATAGGCTTTGGAAGACTACAGTGGGCACTACCGGCAGCTTCAGTGTCGCAGTTGGCTTGCACCAACGGTCGGCTCTTAACCCGTACCTCTTCCTGATGATAATGGATGCTCTGACGTCGGACATCCAAGAAGAGGCCTCCTGGTGCATGCTGTTTGCCGATGACATTGTGCTGATTGCCGAGAGCGGCCTAGAGGTCCAGAGCAGATTGGAGGTGTGGCAAAGACTGGAGAATGTTGGCCTGTAATTGAGCAGAACCAAAACAGAATATTTGTTTTGCAATTTTGGCGGCCTCTCCAGTCCTGTGCCCATTACTCTTGCCGAAACGCCCATACCAGTCTGTTCCGACTTTCGGTATCTCGGCTCGCTTGTTCAAGGAGTAGATGGCGATGTAGACCGGGACATAACATCATCATCAGCCTATAAAAAATGTTCCCACTGCTGGGACACAGGCCTCCTCTCTGAGAGAGGGAGTGGGCCATAATCCACCACGCGGGCCCAGTGCGGGTTGGTGGATGTCACATAGGACATGCCGATTTTCTCAAGATGTTTTCCTTCACCGTTTTGAGAGCAGTGGTGACGAAATAAATTACACAAAGTAATGCGCCTGGCCGGATTCGAACCCACGACCTACAACTCGTAAGTCGGGGCCGATACCACTGGGCCACCACTGCTCTCTAGACATAACACACCGGATCAACTCGGGATGGATGAAATGGCGACAGGTCACCGGAACAACTTGCGACCCACGCACGGATGCCCCGCAAGTTAAAGGGGATATATATACACCGTGTTCCGGACGATATACATAAACTTCGACCAGATGTTCAAACCACGGAAGTAAGCATTTTTCATTATGGACACATTAATAAATTCTTATTTTTTATTTTTTGTTAATTTTCATACAAACTAAATACCTAGACGTAAATAACCCGATATGCATGCCTCTTTATCCGAATTGGCAACGTCGTATTTTCATTCATAACATTTGGCGGGCTGAAACAAATGAAATGCAAATAGTATTTGATAGATTTATCATTTTAATTGCACTAAGCGGCAACATAGGCCAAATTAAGATACTTTCTCACTGCATAGCTCAATTAAATTTCATTAAATGAAATTACAAATATCTTTGTAACGAAGCCTTTTTAAGTACTACTTCCTTTGTTGGATTTGATTTGTAAAAGCCATAGAAGTATTTGCTAAAGTTTATGGATAACGTGAAGAACACGGTGTATATCTATCTAAAATATACAAATCCGTGATTAGACCTGTCGTATTGTATGGATCGGAATGCTGGGCTGTGAAAAAGATAGATGAGAAACGATTGCATGTAGCGGAGATGAGGATGTTGAGATGGATGTGTGGAGTGACAAGAATGGATAAAGTAAGGAATGAGTTTATAAGGGGAAGTTTGAAAGTGACGCCTGTTACAGAAAAAAAAATAAAGGGAATCGTATGTCTAGGTATGGACATGTGATGAGGAGGGATGAGACTCATGTGACTAAGAGAGTGATGGGTTTGAATATTGATGGATGGAGAGGAAGAGGAAGGCCAAAGAAAAGATGGATCGATTGTCTAAGGAATGTTAAGAATGAAAACCGGCCATGTGCGAGTTGGACTCGCGTGAAGAGGGTTCCGTACGATGTTACCTATCACGTTTTTAGGCTTCCGTAGCCAAATGGCAAAAACGGAACCCTTATAGATTCGTCATGTCTGTCTGTCCGTCCGTATGTCACAGCCACTTTTTGTCGAAAGTATAAGAGCTATCCTGTTGAAAATTTGTAGGTAGATGGAAACTATTTATTTTAAAATTACAAAAACATACATTTGAGATCTTCTCAACAAGAACTTTCATTTGAATTGTCACATGATGCAGTTTTCAATTTTTTTATTTTAATTTTCCCCTTCCGCCCCAAAAATTACCTCCCATATACAGATTTCATCTATTCACGTCACACCTCTGTGCTTGGGTCACAAGAATTGATATGTGTACCAAATTTCAACTCAATCGGTCTAGTAGATTCGGAAATAATTGACTGTAAGCGACAGACAGACGGACACACAAGTGATCCTATAAGGGTTCCATTTTTGTATTCGGACGTACGGAACCCTAAAAAGGAGTAAATGATACTGTGACGTCTGATAGGGGAGAATGGAAGAAGAAAATGTGTTGCGCCAACCCCAAGTAAAATGGGATAAGGGCAGGAAGAATGAAGATGATGATGAGGCTTTGGAAGACTAAACACAAGTAGAAATAAGTGGTTTATTTTAAATATAGGGACAAAATACTTATCCTCAAATTCGAAAGGTGTTAAACAATACCTATGATAACAGTGTGGATAAAAAGCTAAGGGTTTTAGCAACCTTTTGCACTTTGCAATACTGACTTTCATTAAAGCCGCAACAAAGAAGTAAAGAAACACCACTGCGCTCCATAATACAAGTTACAGAATCAGATGTTGGAGGAAACCACCAAGCTGAAGTTGTCAAGTTGGAGTCGGCTGGTCAAATCGCACGGATGCGCCCGGAGATACCGGCAATGATCGTGATTAGACACTCATGGAGGACATCGCCATCTAGGTCGATTGAACCCGATTGTCATCTATTGGGCGCCTGTTTGATCAGGTAGAATGTCAGGCGTCTGGCGGAGCAGGAACAGAATTAACAGCCGGCCAGAGGATTGTCATTCGTATCACACAAGTATGCATACACATAGAGTAGTATACATTTCATCTTCTTTGGACATCTGGCGGATATGGATGCGAGCATTTATGACCGGATCCAGGCCATTCGTCAAGGCCGAAATGTGCCAAGAATCGAACTTGTAGCCTGTCGCGGCTGGAACGGTGATACGTGCTCGTGCGGTGGCGCGAGCGCCTGTAGTAGCCACAATATTCGCACAAGCGCGTTATTGATTCCATCTTACCGCACTTCGAAGCCTGACTGAAAAGAGAGGAGCACTCCTTATACAGACTCACCCAGGTGCTGACCGGGCGCGGTTGCTTCACAGAGTTCCTAGTCTGGGCTCACGAGTGGCGGATGCTGGTCTCCAAATTGATCTAGACCTGTCTGTGACCTACCGGCAGAGTGAGTGGACACTGTAAGATGGGTACCTAATATTACCATAATTCGTTTGGGCTAAGATGCGACCAAAACACCGCTAACGCTAAGAAAGCCTTTCCTTTTGTCTTTTCTACCACTAACAGTCCTTTCAACGATATGGCAGTTAGTGAATTATACATCAAACAAACATTAAAAATATTTTCTACACACAAACTTCAAATTGCTCTAAATTCTAAATCAAAATATGAACATGAACAACCAAAACATTTTGAATTTCGGCATGACACTTGACTGGACACACTTGTGACAGAAAAACACTGTTGCCAACTTACACAGAGCATGTAATTTTGCCAACTTAATTACAAAAGCTCTTCATTCAAGAGTTCTTCCGGTTAACCCTTCTTCAGGCCTTTACCCAAATAGAAGATTTGTCATTGCTGATACCATCCACAATACCATCCAAAAGGTGGCAAAGAAGTGTCGTGGGACTATCTTATCAAGTTACCGTTATCCTGGAACGTAAAGGGCGACATAGAGGATGAACACTAATCGTACTCATCCTAATAATAAAACTTGACCGCCGCCGCTGATAGCTTAAAATTATACCCTGCCAACTTCGATAATTATTTTTAATGATCGAAGCCTGCCAACGATACCGGTGGGCCATATTATTCATGTTTTTTTAAATTATAGGAAAAACAATAAAACTAAAAGGAAAGTTTAAAAAATAACTTGTAGCAAAATGATATCAACTAAAATTAGAATCGACTAAAATATGTTACTGGCAACACCGACGACGGCAAAACGCGAGGTGACCATAGACAAAGTAAAAAAAGTACTCTTGTTTCTTTCTGGTCCCGCCATAGACATAGCCCACAGTCAGTTCCATATCTCTAAGTAGTCTGTGGTCAGTTCATATCGTCGTAGCCATTTGTAATGTCTGTGTAAAAGGTGTAAATAAATAGAAGTAAACATGGCACCGAAATTAAAGTTTGCCGACGGTAAAGATTATTGTAATTTAGAGCTAGAAAATCCTATTAAAGTGCAGTGCTCATTCAATAGTGTGTTGTTTAATAGATGGTATTTGTTTTAAAATGTGTTTATTTCAGGTGAAAAAGTGCTATGTTTTCATGGCCCACTCATTTACGAGGCAAAATGCCTCAAAAGTTCTGTGACAAAGGATAAGCATGTAAGATACCTGATACATTACGCTGGCTGGAATAAAAAGTAAGTTGTGGCTTGGTTTTCCTCTGTGCCCAGTTTTTTTATTACCCTATCGTTACTAAAAAGATGCTATGATGTAATTTCAGCTGGGATGAGTGGGTTCCTGAAAGCCGGGTGCTAAAATATAATGAGGCGAATGTACAGCGGCAGAAAGAGGTCCAGAGAGCACACTCTGCCCAACCCACAAAGACTAAGAAAAGTAAGTTTCTTACTGTGATAGACCAAATTCAGTCATTGTTTTGGGTCCACTTTCCCTAGATCAAACAAGGTATTAAATCTCAAACTGTGGTCATTTTTTTAACAATTGTTTTGACAATTGAAAGCCGACCAATTGGTCGCCTCCACATTACACCGGTTAACATGAAATAATTAATACTCATTTGCACAACAATTTCATAACATAACTCTAGCGTTTGATTAAGACATTGCTTGGTTGTCTTCATATTGTTGCAAAACAATTATGTAGTTATTAAATAACTTTATCCATACTCATATTGAATCTTTCCTTATCACCAATTAACAAGTCAACGTTAATAAAAGTGCATTTTATACTTATTTGTTTACCTATAATAAATAAAAATAAAAAAGGCGTTTATTTCATGCATAAACCAAGATTAACAATTATAGATTGATTCCATTTCTTAAAATTATTGTTGTTTAGTTTTCATTTTCATAAATTACAATAAAAAAAAGTATTTTTTAACTTAACAATATCAATAAAATGTACAATATTATTAATTATATTATAATTTAGGTAATTAATTAAACGTTAATATTTTTATATTTTATTTATAACAACCTATAATAATGCCCATTATTTCCCTAACTTTTCAGCTCCTGCTAAAGGCCGCAAGTCTGAGACAGCCGCTAGTGCCACACCAGCAAGAGAGGAGTCCAGGGCTTCCACACCAGCTGGTATTTTTTAAAATTAATGCGACCTTTGAATCTTCTTCTAGAATTGTGTTGATGACAATCTATATTGGATCGGCCCAGAATTGGGTCACAAGTTTAGCGCTGTCACATTAGGAGTTATACAGATCCAATTATTCTGGTTAAATATGTGACACTGTAACGTTTCTAAGGGGATACCACATATCGCCACATTATGCGAAAGGCCCAAGACAGGGTTATGTGACTCAGCCTTTTAGTAAATAACTAAATGTGGTTAAGACATGTCCAGTAAACAACTGCCATGGGAAATAAGTCTAATATTTTGTAGGATTTTTTTAACATGTTGAGTGCCAAGCTTAAAAATCGTTTTTTTTTATATTTTGGACTCCAGAGGTATTACAATTCATAGTAAAATGTATTGAAATGTGTTTCCTGGCAGACACACTGGCCTACGAATAAAGCAATCCTCGTGTTTCCTAAAGGAAACAGTGGCCTCTAAAGGTGGTACTTTTTTTTCCTGAAAGAAATACATGGCGCTCAATGTAGTGTGATAAAGTATCAACTAATTTGCAAGTCAATAAATGTTATGAATATAAAAAAAATCAAACTATTCATTAATTGTTTCCAATACAACTATTCCAGGTAAAGAGGTGGAAACAACTCCAGCTCCGGCTAAAGCGACGAAGACCCAGAGTAAAGATACAACAGCAGACTCCGGATCCGACCAGCCCAAGTAAGTTATTTGTTATCTGTGGCACTGTCTTGTATGGGAAGCATGGCTGTTTATGTGATAATAATGCTTTTTGAACTAACAAGCAAAATGAATGTGAGCTACATACCAAAACAAAACATTTATTGATTTATTTATGCTTGAATGTGTGTGATGCATAAGGCGTACGTAATGCCACAATGTATAATCTACCAGTCAGGAGAGAGGAGAAGTTACAAAAAGAAGGTCCAATAAAATACTGGGTTAAGAACAAAAAGTTACATTATCTATATCTAACTAAGGATAAAGGTAGTATGATGAATAAGATGTTCTTAAATGGAAATACATAATTATATTCAAAAAGATGTGATAAATAAATTAAATTATATTGATTACCTGTATTACTCTCATTTTAGAAAGTCGTTGGCTTTATGTGCATGTTTGTCTGTTAGCAATGTGTCTGTAAAATGCACCCAGAATACAAATTTTCCAATGCAATAAAAATATTACAAATTCAAGAAAACAGTTCAACTCTGCTTTTGGTATTGTGCACAACTCTCAAATACACTAACAGATGGCGCTAGTGGTATGCTTTTTGTTTTGAGCACTAAATTTCAAATACACTAACAGATGGCGCTAGTGGTATCGTAAAATCAGCACGATGTTTTTACCAAGACTCGCAAAAGGCCGCAGACAACTCTTCTATTGGACGATGAACTTATTTGCATGCTTTTTTTTATTTCCTTGCTTGTTTGCATACTTTAAAGGCTTTGCATGCTTGCTTGCCTTTTCACGTGGTGGCAATCTATTTGTCTATGCTAATCTGCATGTGTGGCACTTGATCACTTTACTTGCATGTTTCTTACACATAACCCAAAATATGAATTATTTCAGGTGATTTTAAGTGTACCATTTTAATACCTATTTCTGATTATAGATTATTTTTGTCATTTCAATTTATTATAGTTCCGTGATTGCTTCTAATGTTGTGGACAACAATATGTCTATTTACATTTTGCTTAAATAGAGAAGTTAATTTATAATGATTATTATTTAACAGGAAAAAACGCGGCCGCTTGGACCTATCAATTGAATCTGAAGAGCAATACTTAGCAAAGGTAGAAGTGAAGATCAAGATACCTGAGGAACTGAAAGTATGGCTCGTGGACGATTGGGACGTTATCACGCGACAACAGAAGCTCGCCCTTCTACCTGCCAAGCTTACCGTCTCACAAATTGTAGACAACTACCTAGCTTTTAAAAAATCAAGCAAATCTCACAACCAAGCGAAAGAGTCAGTATTACTTGACATCACAGAAGGGATTAAAGAATATTTCAATGCGACGCTAGGATCGCAACTGCTGTACAAATTTGAAAGACCACAGTATAGCGAGATATTATCAGAATACCCAGATACACCAATGTCCCAAATATACGGGTCTATACATTTGCTGAGATTGTTCGCCAAAATGGGCCCAATGCTAGCGTACACTGCCTTAGATGAGAAATCTTTGCAGCATGTTTTGACTCATATACAAGACTTTCTCAAATATATGGTGACTAACAGATCTACATTGTTTAACCTGCAAGACTACGGTAATGCGACGCCTGAATATCATAGGAAAATTCAGTAGCAAATAGAGTAATTTTAAGTTGACTGTTTCAATAAAATTAAATGACTTCATTTTTATTTTGGTTTTATTTTTTTTCATATGAATGAATGCAATAGGCTATTTGACAGTATCAATAAATCGTACCCTTATTGCAAAAACCGATTATCTGCATAAAAAATCGAGTGATAATGGGTTTTACCTGTAGCTTCGTCGTGACTTGAGGATTCGATATCTATATTTAACTAAAAATTGGTAAAAAATGCAGATAATCGGTTTTTGCAATAAGGGTATGAAATTATAAATCTAATAAGTCCGTTATTTAGAGTTTTGAAAAATAACGGACACATATTTTTAGGGTTCCGTAGCCAAATGGCAAAAACGGAACCCTTATATATTCGTCATGTCTGTCTGTCTGCTTGTCTGTCTGTCTGTCCGTATGACACAGCCACTTTTTGTCGAAAGTATAAGAGCTATCCTGTTGAAACTTGGTAGGTAGATGTATTATGTAAACCGCATTAGGATTCTCACACAAAAATAAACACAAAACAAATTTTGGGGGTGCCCCCCATTCTTACAATTGAAACTCAATTTTTTTTTTTCACCAATCCCATACGTGTGGGGTATCTATGGATAGGTCTTTAAAAATGATATTGAGTACTAATATCATTTTTTCTAAACTGAACAGTTTGTGCGAGAGATACTTCCAAAGTGGTAAAATGTGCCCCCCCCCCCCCCTGTAACTTCTAAAATAAGAGAATGATAAAACTAAAAAAAAATTATAATGTAGACCTCAACAAAAACTTCCAACGAAAATTGGTTTGGATAAGATACAGTTAGCAGTTTTTGAGATATAGTACATTTTCAAAAACCGCAAATATAACTTTGCCATTCATACAAACACTGAAAAACAAAGTTATTTTTATTGTTTGTGTATATTACTTACTATTCTCAATATAATTATATCCCTAATCTATGCTTGCTACTACGGAACCCTTCATGGGCGAGTCCAACTCGCACTTGGCCGGTTTTTTAGGGTTCCGTAGCCAAATGGCAAAAACGGAGCCCTTATAGATTCGTCATGTCTGTCTGTCCGTCCGTATGTCACAGCCACTTTTTGTTGAAAGTATAAGAGCTATCCTGTTGAAACTTGGTAGGTAGATGTATTATGTGAACCGCATTAGGATTTTCACACAAAAATAAAAACAAAACAAATTTTGGGGGTGCCTCCCATACCTACTTAGAATTGAAACTCAAATTTTTTTTTTCACCAAACACATACGTGTGGGGTATATATGGATAGGTCTTTAAAAAATATATTGAGGTTACTAACATCACTTTTTTCTAAACTGAACAGTTTGGACGAGAGACACTTCCAAAGTGGTAAAATGAGTGTCCCCCCCCCTCTATCTTAATAAGAGAATGATAAAACTAAAAAAAATATATAATGTAGACCTCAACAAAAACTTCGAACGAAAATTGGTTTGGATGAGATACAGTTAGCAGTTTTTGAGATATAGTACATTTTCAAAAACCGCAAATATAACTTTGCCATTCATACAAACACTATGAAAAACAAAGTTATTTTTATTGTTTGTGTATATTACTTACTAATCTCAATATAATTATATCCCTAATCCATGCTTGCTACTACGGAACCCTTCATGGGCGAGTCCAACTCGCACTTGGCCGGTTTTTTTTCTTATGTAAAATCAATGAATATTTACCAAGATTGATAACACATCAAGACTCGAGAGTGGGGGCTCGTGACGTCAGAATTCAGTAAAAAATGTACTAAATTGTGACGTATTGGCAATTTTGAAAGCATCATGTCGCCGTCAATTTTGGTTTGCGTAAAAAAAGAAAAAATACGTGTCAAATATTATTTGATAATCTAACTGACGGATTAATTAGAATCTATTATATACCCCTCAATTACGCAATGTGCAAATATACATTTTTCTTCATTTGAACTTTCATCGATAAAACACAAATCAAGAAAATTAGTAAAAAAAAAATTCACAAAAAAAAATCATTAAACTCAAACTCAATTTTAACTAGGTACACTTCAAACGTTTGTGACTGTCACGGCCACAAGTGACGTCATTTTTTTTATTTACACTACCAATAATAATTTTAGAATAGAATAGAATTTTATTATTTAATTTAACTTTGTTTACCGTATTTGAATAGTTTTACAAACTGTACGTGCTCTTATAAGCAGATGCAATAACAATATAAAATTCTAGTAAAATTTAAAGTAGATGTCATGCGTTATCGTTTCACGACTTCCTAAAGCGAATACGCTGTTTAATTAGCATATTAACTGTATTTACATACTCATTATTGTCATATTGGCAAATAGCATAGCATGCTATTGCTGAGACCCAAGTCAAATTACCAGTAGGTACATGTGATTCCGGTTCGCCTGGGAGTCGACTCCATCTTAGGCTAGGTAGATGATGAGCAATACCTACACGTAATTATGAATTGGATGACTGTATTCTTCGCATCGCATGAAACCAGATTGTCTAACGGCCAGTTAGCAATTTTCTAAAAGATTCACTTCGTGAATGAATAGCCAATAACGTTGCTGGAAATACACGAAGTGAATCATTAGCAGTGGCGGATTTGCAGTCCTAGCCGCTCTAGGCCCCACACCATGTGCCGCCCCTTTCTCAGCAACCATCACAGACTTGAGGTTCTACTGGAAGCCGACCCCAATATAGTTGGAAAAAGGCTAGGCAAATGATGATCAGTGATTTTTTGACACGATTTGCCGCTCCTAATATCTGGTCGCCCTAGGCCCGGGCCTACTGGGCCGGCAAATCCGCCACTGATCATTAGGAATATTGCTTGAAGTGGATGTAGAACCCGTAGACCTAATTTTCAACAATTTTGATCCAATTTTTTTCTTTACGTGGTAAAATCATCTAATGAGTCCTCCCACCCAGGGCAAAGCTGGAAGGACTGTCAGACTCGTACTGACTAAAATCCACGGTGTCCTTCTGTAGCCCTTTATGTACCGGGGTTTCGTATACGTGTGTCCCGCAATCCCATAACTAGGGGTCCAAATTGGATTGTTCTGGAGAAATCTGACTTTTTCCCACGTTTTATACACTCACTTTTTTTGTTTGTTTGTCGTTCCGGTTTGACTTTTGCAACTCAATTTTTAGGCACTTCCCGATAAGCTAGCAGGCTGTTTTGCACACGCTCTGAGTTCTGATGACAATACATGACTAGCTAAGAAACGTCATAACAAATCTAATATGGCGGCCTCCCCAAGATGGCAGAATGGCTGTTTGTTTGAGATCTACCCCCATGATATGGGCATCAAATGAAAGGGTTTGCTGTCAGAAATACGAAAAAAATAGTCACGTGACTTAAATCCAATATGGCGGACGTCCAAGATGGCAGACAGGCTATTTGAAATGCACCCCTATGATATGGATATCAAATGAAAGGGTTTGCTGTCAGGAGTAAGAAAAAAATAGTCACGTGACTTAAATCCAATATGGCGGACGTCCAAGCTGGCAGACTGTTTGAAATCCATTCCCATGATATGGATATCAAATGAAAGCGTTTGCTGTCCGGAATACGAAAAAAATAGTCATGTGTTTTAAATCCAATATGGCGGACGGCCAAGATGGCGGACAGACTTTGAGGCACTTCCCGATAAGCTAGCAGGCTGAAATTTTCAGGGTAGCTTCAAACCCGATGAACAAAGATAAAAATAATAAAGTAATTAATAGATTTAAAAAAATCCACGTTTTTAAATGTCCTAAAAATAAGAAAATAACCCTACGGGGCTGAGAGAGGGGCCACTCAAAACGTGGGGGCGTAAAAAATCCCTTAAATAATATACGCCCCCACGTTTTGAGTGGCCCCTCTCTCAGCCCCGTAGGGTTATTTTCTTATTTTTAGGACATTTTAAAACGTGGATTTTTATATTTTATTAATAATATATAATATTTTCTATTAATTTTCCACCTCGTAATCGAACTTTCTCTATACAAGCAAGAAAGTTCGATTATGAGCAATCTACGCTATTGATACTCAAACAAACTTACAAGAACACAACTAATTTTAAAAATAAATACCTAGATATTTGTTGAAAATTACCTCTGCTCTATTCCATTTTAAATAATGCGCTATAATAAAGTTTACCTATATTCAAAAGATCAACAAAACTCATTAACATTGAACTTCTCCGTCCGAATAATAATTTTGATAAAGCAATGCCGTCACGTACCTATTGATATAGGTACCTACTCATTGATAAAGGATTTTCATTTATTATCCTTTTCAGGGAATACTAATCAGTGAGAAGTAATCCTAATCACCCTGTCGAGTTTTAACGTAATTCAACATCATCATCAGCCTATAAATTTTCCCACTGCTGGGACACAGTTCTCCTCTCTGTGACAGGGAGTGGGCTGCAATCTACCACGCGGGCCCAGTGCGGATTGGTAGATGTCACATGTCTTCGAATTTTTGATTCTACATGCCGGTTTACTCACGATGTTTTCCTTCACCGTTTTGAGAGCAGTGGTGTTGAAATAAATTACACAAAGTGATGCACCTGACGGGGTTCGAACCCACGACCTACAACTCGCAAGTCGAGGCCGATACTACTGGCCCACCACTACTTTTAACGTAATTAATTAGGTTTAATGAACGAACGAAGTAATTGATCCTTAACAAACACCTTCTTATCGAGACCAATTTAGTAATTAGCAATAAGCCCTAATAGGTGCCAATTTAAAACCAACGTATAAATAATGACATCTACATTTTTTTATTTTTCACAAGTATTGGTACGAGTGTTAGTACCTGATAGTGACTTTGAATCAGGAAAAATTCGACAAAAATCCGCCCAAAATCTGCCCGAGCATTGACCGTAAGTAAACATTTAATAGGTACTCTTATCTCTTTATCAACCTTCTGCTTACCAATGCTGATTGTAGATCTCTCCCAAATCTTACCACTTCTGGTGGCTTTATGCCATGGTTAAATCATTTTCGTGCCCTATAACCTTCTTTGTAAATTATTAATCTTTCAATTATATAATTCCGATTACAATTTCTACAACAGTAAAATACATTATGATACCTACTATCATAATGTATTTTACTGTTGTAGAAAAAATCACACTTATTTCAATTCTTAGACTGAAATAAAGATGACCATTCTTATACATACTTATTTTATTTACAGGAAAAATCGCGGCAGCTTGGACTTATCAATCGCATCTGAAACCCAGAGGTAGAAAATATGATCAAAATACCTCAAGAACTGGAAGATTTCCTCGTGGACGACTGGTATTACATCTAGTGGCAAAAGAACCTCCACCCTTCTGCCTGCCAAGCTCACCGTCTCACAAATTGTAGACAACTATCTAGATTTAAAAAAGTCAAGCAAATCGCACAACCAAGCTAATGAAGCAGAGGTGATTGATATCAGTATCACAGAAGGTATCAAAGAATACTTCAATGTGACGCTAGGATCGCAATTGCTGTACTTTGAAAGACCACAGTACAGCGAGATATTATCAGAATACCCAGATACACCAATGGCTCAAATATATGGGGCCATACATTTGTTAAGATTGTTCACAAACATGGGACCAGTGCTAGCCTTCGCTGCCTTAGACGAGAAATCTTTGCAATATGTATCGACGTATTTACAAGACTTTCTTAAGTTTTTGGTGACACACAGATACACATTGTTTAATTTGGAAGACTACCGTAATCCGACGCTTGATTATCACTGGAAATTCAGAAGTAGTAGATATAGGTGACTGAATAAAAGTATAGCACTACTATTTTCATATTTTTGTTTTTTCTTGGTTACTTACATTAATTAATGCCAATGTTATGCAACTTGCAAGTTTAATTATGCCACTTAATTATTTCTTAAAAATGTACCTATAGAGCAAAAACGTAAATTATTTTTAATGAGAAAGTAACTGATACCGAACTTCACCTTCATAACGAGATCAATTTATTAAACCATAATAATATTAATAGGTGTTTATTACAAAATTAAGGTAAAAAAATCACTGCTACACACTTATTATATTACGTTTTAATTGCTACAAGTTTATAAATGCCATACAAGACTGGTAGCTGGTAGTGAGTCAGCGCGGGAAAAACTCGACTGCGTCAAAAATGGTCGCCCGACCCTTGGCCATAACAAGTAGCAGTTTGATGACATTGTAGCCATTTAATTGGAATAAAACAATGTCGTGGCTTATTAAGTTGTTGTTATGATATTTTTGTTGACTTAAATGGCTAATGAAGAAGTTTAAAAAAGAATTCGTTTTCATACTTGAACCTTGCTCCTCAATCCATAAATACATAAACTTTTTATCTCGATATGGCGCCTTATACGTTGGTACCTACCAAACTAGGCGTGCTTAACGGTACATATGATAAGATGTTATATTTACGACAAACTCTGTCAGTAGATAACGCACGTCGAATTTAGCTTTACATAAGCTTCAAAAACAGCAGCACTACCTAGGTATAGGATCACATCGAAGATTAAATATTTTCTTCGCTTAGTCACCATCTCGTCTAATCATTGGCAAATGAACGCGCCACATGCCTAGTTGACCATACCAGTACAATAATACTAAATTAACTTTATAAAGCATTACAAGGCTCCAGAGCATATGGCTGTAATGTATAATGTTTTGCAAGCGACGTCGAGATGTTAACAATATATGCTTGAGTAAACAGGATACAGATTACTATTATGCGTAATTATGTAAGTGAGAATGTTAATTACTTATATTGGCGCCTAGTTCATTTTTGTATCGATATATGGATTTAACTAAGATTCTTTGGGTGGTACTTGATAACAACTCTATTTTCGGTTGGAGCACATTGTAAATTTGTCTAAATTTAAGCCATTTCGTTTCACCGGTTTCAACTTCGGTAGCCCTCATCCATATTTCCTTACCATACTTTGTAGCCTTTTAAAGCCAGGTTCATCTTTCCGTTTTCATCTGTTTAATTGATTTCGCCTGTACCTAGACAATAGACAATTCTATCGAGCCTATTATCTACTCCCAATTATCGATAAATCTCTTTCACATAGGACCCTTTAAGTAATACGTGCTCCTTCACGCAAATCTTCAAGCTTTTGAGATAATAATTTTGATTAAACCGCAATCACACAGCCATTAACACTGCGTACATACTTGTGAAAACGTTATCAGGGTCTGCGACTGCCTTAAATGGAAGAAAACATGCCGTCGAGTTCGCGCCAGCCGGTCGGAGGTCGGCGCCGTCGCGGCCGCCAACCTGCCCGCCATTAATTTGTTACTTGCAACATTATGCATTGTCCACTGCACTTTTATAGCACTTTGTCAGTATCGTTGCAAGGTCTGGATGAATTATTTATGATAATACTTGTTATTTTTATAATGTTTGCCTTTATGAGAATGGTTCCGGGACGTATTTGTTGAATGGTATCGATCTTTTCAATCGTTAGGTTGTCGACAAATCTACTTAGCTCAAGTTGTGTTGAATTGGCGTGCTAACTATTCGACATGCAATCTTAAGGATGCGGTAGCTGTCTTAAAATCATGTTTATGTTAATATCACAGCTAAATTGCAATGCGGTTGATATGCCTAACGAATTTCTTCGCGGTTTTGGGTGTAAAGCTCATCTCGCGTCTGTAACCGGATATTTGGTACCACAACTAAACTACTATATTGAGATCATAGATATGCAAATAAACTTGTTCAGTTAGTAAAACATCATACTGTGGAATCAAGAGAGACATACAAATCTATTAACTATATAGGTTGTCCTTCGAAAATTTCCTTACCACAACCATGTCTTGTACCATTTACCAAAAGAGATGTTTCTGTGCAAAAAAGAATTCTTATAAAGTAAATTTTAAACTGTAGTTACTTCAAGCTCTATTCACCCAATTTAAGCTTTGTTATAGTGTTGAATCTTGGTTTACATTAAATCATCGACAAAAAACTCTCCCCTCAGACAGGTCCTACGTTAAACAATTCTTCATTCACAAGCCCGCTAAACGTTACCCTGTTCGTTTTTTTAAACCGCCACATGAATGTATAGTATGAAAATAAAAAGCTGTAGGCAAGTCGATTGTGTGTTATGATGAAACCAGAGTTATTTCAGGCATGCGCCGGAGCACGCCTGCGGACAGAAATAGTCGTATGTTACTACATGTGTTATGTGCTGCATTGCTTTCTCTATTGATGAGCCGCGATTTGATAAACGAATGGAACATGTTTTAGGAGAGGGTAGAGAGATCATACCAAGGTGTTCCTGGAATATCGTCAGATTGATACAGATTTAGGTTTTATTGACCTACTTCTGTAGTGCTCTGTCTTTTGGCGTTACCACCTTTTGATATTTACACTATAGAATAAAACCTGTAACTAAAAGAATTTATTGGTAATAAGATTTTGGGTCAATGGCTATAAATTCTTTATTTATTAATTTACGGTAGGTATAGTACACGGCCCGGCCCTGGGAACGCAAAAGGCAACCGAAGGAACTGGATGAATTTTTAGTCCATAAGAGTAAACACAGTCCCTTCCACTTCATCCAGGATGGGAGGACTCATTTAATAGTTTTGCAACACCCAAAAAAATAGTAAGTACCTAGTAGGTCGTACCACGGGCTGATGAAACTACAGGTCTGAAGTCAATGCCGATTCGTCTCAAACAAATCGTTCTTCGCCTTATAAAGGCCTTTACCCTGCATTGAGACAGTACCTAAACATTCATATTAAGTATTGCTTTAGATGTTATTCTAAGGAAGCAGAATTTCCTGCATTGCCAACTTTATTTATGTTCGTATCGCTTCATACCTACACATGTCCGTCTCAAAGACGTCAATGTTCTGCTTTTATATGTACACATTTCTGTTTCGTTTCCAACAGTAAATGCATGTATTACGATCGATGGCTTCTTGTTAAATGTAATGCTTCTGACTACGCCAACGTTAAAAGTAAACATCTGCTAGATCAGCCATACTCAAAGTGTGCTCCGCGGAGCCCGGGCTCCGTTAGGCCTTTGTCCCCTACAAAGGCCTCTCCTATTTATCAGTCTAGATTCAGAGTTTTTTATGCATTCAATTACGCTGTCTCGACCTATGTAGCTACCAAAACAAAATACCGCAATAGACTGGATGTAGACCCTGATAATAGGCTTCAATTCTCTTCGATCAAACCTAATAATTATCAACAAATTGATGAAAAATAAGAAACAGTTTTATACATTCCATTCGATTTTTTTTTCTAGCTTAGTATACACTATCTTATTAAAGCTGCAAATTTTTCTTTTATTTTGGGGTTCCGTCAAAAATTTCGCTTTTCGGGTTTCACCAAAAAAGTTTGAGTACCGCTGTGCTAGATACGTTATTTATTTGTCTAGACCGCTAAGTTTATCCAGTACGTTCGTATTAAGATCACCAATATCATCTCTATATCCGTCACGTCCGGGTTTTAATATTTTACTACTCTTTCCTTTACATCCCTAGCATGTTGGTCTATAATTTGTGGGGAATGATCAAGACGACTGAAACGAACAAGACAAAATAAGTAAGGCGGAAGAACTAGTCTTTGGATCTTTTTTTTTTTTGTGGCTATAACAAAATTGACGTTGATATAACGGTTTCGAAATTGGCAATACGTTACAATTTAGTACAATTTCTATTGAATCGTCACCAGCCCCTACTCCAGTTTTGATGAGTTATACCTTGGTAAATATTCATTGATTTTACAAAAGAGAAAATACGTTTCCGTTTTTTTTTTAACTCTAAATGACGGTCTAATTAGATTTTTTTTTAATATATTGATACTGTCAAATAGCCTATTATAGTCTAGGACAATTGTTAAAGACTTGAGCATTCCGTAACGTATTGCTAGATCTACTTAAACATCACTGATATCACCGGAAGAAAAGTTGATTACGTTCAAAATATTCTATGAAGTGGAGCAGGATGCGTGAAACGCGATGTTTGTGCAAATTAAATGAATACCGAAACAATTATAATATTCTTCTGCTTTTCGTGTCGACGATGGGCTTTTCTAAACCAGTAAGTGATCATGCCAACAGTAGCGCGACATATACTTACAAAAGAGCAGTGATATTTATTTTTCTTCTGAGGACGTGGTCCCACTCTGGTGTGGAAACCCCACATGCCTCTGATATGGGTTTGGACTTTTTATAAGTATTAGATAATATAAGTCGTATTCTTCAAAATGTTTTTCTTTATCAATACCAATGTTGTCTCTGGGCCAATGTAGCCTAAGAGTATGGACAGATCAGTAAATAGGTAATGCTTTGGCCTAACATTACGGATCGGATTCGAATAGTTAGGAAAGTTATTTTTATATTCGACCCCTATATTTTTTTGACGACCCCTCAATTATATTATTAAAATTGAGGTATAATAGGTCAACGGTATCTTACGATGTGTGAAAAATGTCACAAGAAATAGCGGATAAATAAAAAATCGTATTCTCTCCGTCGTAAACTGGAACTTCGAAATACCAAGTCGATGCGTCTGCGGCAAGTTGAGTAACTTCTTTCTGAATGACTTCCTATTGTGAGTCAAAATGTTCTTCATTAGTCCTCTCATGAATCACCATCTTTTGGTAATGTCTTGAGGTACAAGATGCCATAAATGTCTGCTACATATGGCAGATCGGTAATGAAAATATTGCGTAAATAGGTAGGCTTGTACTTCTTAGTACATAGTATGTTTAACCATTTTTAACCGACTTCAAAAAAAGGAGGAGGTTCTCAATTCGGTCGGTATGTTTTTTTTTTATGTATGTACACCGATTACTCCGAGGTTTCTGGTCCGATTAGTGTAATTCTTTTTTTGTTCGATGCAGTATACTTGCAGTTTGGTCCCATAAAAATTTCATCCAATTTGGTTCAGTACTTTTTATTTTGTGAGCATTTTTATTGATGGATGATGTGATGATTTTTACTTTTTTGAGTGTTTGTTACGCGATTACTCCGCCAATTGTGGACCGATTTTCAAAATTCTTTTTTTGTTGTACGAGGAATAGTTCACTTTAGGAAACACTGCAAGTTTCATCAAAATCAGTTCAGCAGTTTTTGATAGGGAATTTTATTAGCTTATTGTGTACATGAGCGATGTTAATACCAGTGCTAAGGATTACCAAATTCTAGTGCACATGTAAGAAATGATGTATTTGACAAGAATTTGGGTTGAATATTTAAACTAAAAAGAGTAAAATAAAAAACTTTTTTTTTTTTAAATTTAACCGCCTTCAAAAACAACCACAAAAAAGGGTAAAATAACCTACAAAATAACTTTTCTTTCGAAAGTCGGTGGCATAAAAGACAACGAAATAAAAAAAACAAAGCCACCGACTTTCGAAAGAAAAGTTATTTTGTAGGTTATTTTACCCTTTTTTGTGGTTGTTTTTGAAGGCGGTTAAATTTAAAAAAAAAAAGTTTTTTTTAGAAGCTATAGTTAAATAGGTATCCGGCATTTAGTTTAAACACCTGGTCTAAAATATGGGTTACATAGTATTGTGAAGTTTTGTTTACTATTAATAAGGTTGTTAATTACGCAGCTGTCGATTGGCGAGATTCACAAATTATGCAAAAATGCTGCATATTACATATACTCCACACAAATATCAGATGCAAGCCGTTAATTTATGCGTGCATTGCATAATCCAAAAGAAATTAATATTGATGTAATGAAATATTTCAGATATATTTATACAGATGTTGCATTTCGCTTAAGCCATAAGTGGTAGTAGGTCACACGCTCATACGACGAAATACGTTCTCATCGTACGGATTAATATGTTTACATGGAATATGATGTCGATACAGTGATTTTATTAATAACTGATGGCCGCCATTACACGGACTGCTCCAGCAGTCGTGTGTGCCTGGATCGCTCTGACGATCGCTCGAAGAAGTTTGACTGCTCAAGCGGTTCTTTGTATGTGTGTAGGGCAGGAAACTAGGTTGTTATGCAATCGCAGCTAGAAGCAGTCCATACTGACTGCTTCAGGCAGTCTGTATGGACTTAATAACTTCGCTTCTTGTTTGTGTTGTGCTTTAGGCTCATCCATGTCTTTTCCTAAAGCGTAAGGGTGTCTGCTCGGATGTTTTACATTTCTAAAACAAGGATCTCTCTGTATCGAATAAAGAAGCGGTTTGATCGTTTTTCTGATGAATTTGATGATGTTTTGGTGATCCAAAGGCTAGGCGCCCCAGAATTTTATTAAATTAAAAGTTTGGAGCTTTCAATTGCATCCAACGGTGGTCTTGTAACCTGTCTTATCATTTCTGGAACCACAATACACCGACCTCTTCATTTATGTACTAACACCTGGACATCTATATGGCCACGCCCGTATATCAGTATTTACAAATTATCTACTTACAAATTTTTAGCGTTACACTTTTCTTAAATGCGTTTGGATGTTTACGTTACATATAAATGGCCGTGAGTAAAAATAGGATGTCTACAGCACGCTGATAACTCCAACCTTGTAGAACCGATAGAAAAAGTGGTAGTTTATGAATCCATGACAGTGGCTCTCAACTTGTGGGTCGCTCGACTTTCTTGTAAACTTTGGACAACACCTGTAACCTTGGACTTTAAGTTTTAACCAATGTACTGCATTGGTGGCAATCAACTGAAATGCATAAGCTCTAGTTCTCTAGTCTATTTAGTGCAGTATAATTAGTGCCAGAAAATAAGAATTAAAAAGCTCCCCTTAAAATAAAGCAGTCATGTCCACAAAATAATAGAATTGTTGGTTTGAATTACATAGCACAAAGATTTTAAAGTATACAAAGACTTGTTTTTTGAATATATATAAATGTATTAAAAAGGAAAAAATGATAACTTACTTAAAAAAGAGAACCTTCACCGAAACTTAAGTCGGAAAATGATAACTTACGCAAAAAAAAGAATAGATGTCGGTTCCCTATTAAAAAAAGTTTTTCTTACAACTTACAGGTCCTTGTCTAGTCGCAATTATTTTGTCATACAAATACCGGCACGGTTCTTGAGCGCTCGGCGTAAAGTGGGGATCGCTTTGCGCATCGTACACTTATCGACAAATGAAACGCACAATAAAACAAATAAAACGCACAAAACAACGAATCCCGAGTGGCGGCTATGACGCGATGCGCTACGGCACGCTACGCGGGCCAATCACTACACTTTCCCCGCCCCCGTTCCTCACTTCATCTACCAAAGGGACCTAATATCTTACTTCTGCGCAGGTGAAGGTCAGCGCTCAAGATCCATGCCGGTAACTGTACCTTTGCGGCCCGTAAAAGAAAACAAGTTGGGTATCGGTAATCAGCAACCTAGACCCAGTAACAGTGTAGGTACTTGGTGTCAGGTCGGTTGACGAAGGGGTCCTATCGTCGAGCCAACTTACTCTTTACACTGCTAGATACTCGTAGCCTTGTTACTAACTGGTTCTAAGATTATTGGAGCGTTTAATGATAACAGAAAGTAATTTAAAAAAAAAACTTATCTATTTCACCAAAATACTTAAACATGAAAACTGTAAATCTTTGACAGTTGTTACCATTAGTGAAAGTTCTTGGCAAGACTGGTTGTCATGTCGAAAGTCTGATTAACCGTCTTGACAAGGGATATCGTATCACCCAGTTACTGGGTTTTGGAGGTCAAAAAGGCAGTCGTTCCATGTAAAATACGGTTCGACTGGAAGCCAATTCGTCATACTTAGTCGGGAAAAAAATTAGGCAGACGTTGAAGAAACGTGAAAATTGGGTGACGAGTAACGACGATTTCGCGAGGTATTCGTGGCTAAAAATAACTATCGGAACTTTACCGTTAAGCCGTGTTTGCCTAGGTCGGTCTCAGGATGGGTATACCTACCTAGTTTAATCATGTGCCTCAGAAAGCTTGTTAAGCCTCTGATACCGGTTGTCATAAGTCTTTGATATTCTTTATAGGTAGTCAGTGTCCCAAAAGTCTGACTGAATAAGTACCTACTTCAGCTGCATCCGGTTTAACTGGAAGTATGGGTTCGCTATATAGGTATTTAATTGAGAAAAGTCTATACAGATGATGAGAAAATGTATGGGTATATCAGTATGTCAGTTCAATGTTCATTGATGACCAAAACCCAGACCAATCGTCTGGGTTTTGGTCTTGAAACCTCAAATCATTCCATAAAGCTTCAATTAAAACGATACTAGTGCAAAGTCATCATTGGCCTATTATTTTCCCACTGCTGGGACACAGACGTCCTCTTTGTGAGAGTGAGTGGGCTATGATACACCACGCAGGCCCCGGTTGGTAGATGTCACATGTCTTTGAATTTTTTGGTTCTAGGACATGCCGGTTTCCTCACGATGTGTTCCAAGTTAAAGTAGGAAAGTCAAATTATGATGCTTTTGTGTCTCCTAGAAATACCTTGTTACTACATAATTCTATATTAAACTCGTGATACAGTTTTCTCTGAACTCCTGAGATGACGTTCGTAGGCTTAGGCATATTTTTTTGATGTGTTCACTAACTTAGTAGGTAAAGAATAGTATTTCGCCATGTCGATGTCGGTACCACAACAGGAATCCCATTTATTTAAACTTTAAAAATAAGAATATGACGTTTTAAACAGTTTTTGATTTACGTTTAAGTACCTACCGTTTCAAAAAATATGTACATTTAAAAAAAAATAATTTAAAGAAAAACAAAAAACCCGACTGCGTAAAAAATAATTTTGGAAAATACGTGAAAAAGTTAACTTAAATAGAAACTAAAAAGAAAGAAACAAGCCCAACAGAACAGCAGGAAGAAGCAGAACAGAACGACTCACAGTCGGGGCCCCTTGGGAAGATTTGGTTGGTAAAATTTGATTGGGCCCCGACTGTGAGTCGTTCTGTTCTGCTTCTTCCTGCTGTTCTGTTGGGCTTGTTTCTTTCTTTTTAGTTTCTATTTAAGTTAACTTTTTCACGTATTTTCCAAAATTATTTTTTACGCAGTCGGGTTTTTTGTTTTTCTTTAAATTATTTATTTTATTTTATACTTTTTAGTTACGATTTAATGTTTTTTTTTTTTGTTTGTATTTCGTTTATACTTGAAATAAAAACTTAAATCAATAAGTAAAAAAATTAGCGAGAATGATTGTTCTGTTAAACAACTTTAAATCGTTATATATCCTAAACTATTACTTAAAATGAAAAATGATTAAAGAAACCTAAAGATGATTTTAAAATACCTATTCAACGACACCCCACTTGACATAGTTCATCGACTTTTATTTTTTTCATTTTGACAATATGGCGTCTGGTTGTCGCTGTGGTGAATTTTGATTACTATCATGTCATTAGTGACACTCGCAAGGTTAAGACGAATCGATTGACGTAAGAATTATCAAAATCGGCCTACGCATTTGGTCTCTAGAACGCCACATAGAAACAAACATACATACATACATACATAGACTGATAAACACATTACCCTCCTTTGCGTCGCGCAGTCGGGTAAAAAAAGCTAATTGCAATATCATTTCGAGACATAAGGTCCCATAACATTTCTTTCTGGCTAAAATGAAAAAAAAAAATCACAATTCGCCCTTTAGTAAATATAGGGACAACAATTAATATTATCCGTTTGTTATAATAATTAAGTTTACGACGCAAGTTCTACCTGCTTTAAATAAAAAGATCCACAGACAAAGTACTTAACGAAGTAAGTGGACCTTATAAAGAGACCTCTAAAAATTAACATCACCAAACAAAACAAACAGATTTGGACAATAATGGACCCCGATGTGTAGATAAGCCAGTTACAGCCTATGACCACTGCGAAGGTCGGTTTATTGTGGTACCTACACTTGTACAGTCACAGCAAAAAGTTTTACAAATGATTTTCTACAACTGTGTCTATTGGTTTAAATTATACGGTGTTACAAAAATGGGCATTTTACGGCTCTTATTACCTATAAGTAATCTCTACTAATATTATAAAGCTGAAAAAGAAAGAAATAGGAGCCGAACAGCAGGTGAAACCGCGGCGAAAAGCTAGTACATTGTACATAAATTACTTATTGAACGGTGATCTCCAAATTAAAACTTTTGTCGTTGAGTTATACATTTTCGTTTAATTTAAAAAAAAGGTCGTACTTGATCATTATTCACTTATCACCACCAAATGAATTACCTAACAGGTAGTTCCAATCTTAATAATCTAAATAACATCATTTTTAACCGAAACCAAAAAAAAGAGGAGGTTCTCAATTCAACTGTATATTTTTTATGTTTATTTGAACCGATTTTGATGATTCTTCTTTTTGTTCGATGCAGGTCCGTCATTTGGTCTCATAAGGGTGCTCCCACATTTATCGACGCGGAATCGGCTTAAGCCGGTCGAAAAAACCTTTATGTCAACGTAATAAGGGTGTTACTAATACCATTCGCATCGGCTCGCGTCGTCCGAGCCAAGCCGATGCGAATGGGGAAATGTGGGAGCACCCTAAAAATGTATTTCAATTTGTTTCAGTAGATTTTTTTTATGAGCATTTTTCGCTGTGTACTTAGACGATATTATTATCGGTACTACGGATTACGTATTTGACATAAGTTTGGGTTGAATATTTGAACTAAAAAGGGTAAAATAAAAAACTTTTTCTTTGAAGCGTATCGATAGAAATCTAAATTAATTTGCCCGCAACTGGCACCTTCATCCAAGAGCATTTTTACAGTTTTTGCTTTATCGATATGTTGGTGTTCGTGACTGTACTGTGATCTATGGTCAGTTGTAAGCTATGTAACACACCTTTGGAACCATCTGGGTCAACAGTTTACTTAAATTGGCACGTACTGGTTGACTCATCGACATACGGTGAATTATTTCGAAATTAATTATTATTGACGAGGTTTCTTTATAATTTAGGTGCGCGTCATTAAATTACTTGGATTTTGTATTTATTGGTATTTATTTTATTGTATTTAATTTGGGTCAGTAGGATGTTTGTTATCTTCTGTTTCATGCAGGGGTGGTTCTGAGTATAAATGAAAAGAAAATTATAATTCTCCAATTTGAAACATGCTGAGAAATTAACACCTTAAATTAAAGTTTGGCTCAGTATATTCTTCAGTGAAAACAACCCAGCAGCGTTTTAAGTACCTACCTACTTGATGTTGCTCCTGAATTTTCAGAAATTATTAATTTAAATCAGATATACCAGATAGCTACTACCAAGCTGCTGAAGACGCTACAAAAGCAGTAAAGGATGAATTTAAAGAATTCCGTTTATTTTATTATTAGGATGTTATCAGTTCACGGCATGACGAATTTAGACCAAGGTATTGTTGTGGGTACAATTAACGCTAAATACCTACGTATCTGCTACGTAATTGTGTGCTACGAGGAACTTCACAAAATAGTACCTATGTTTATCAATGGCACATTTGGTAGTCATACCTACCAAATGTGCCATTGATATTTTATGGTGTTCAAAACAATGTGCTTCATATAATTTATATCATATTGAATTCAATTTTCAATTGACCCAAGGCCCCTTAACCGCAGCCAAACTTATATGAAGCGCCTTAATCAATTCTTGGCATAATGATTTTGATCGTGGAATATATCGTAGTCCGTAGACCTCTTGAGCTCCAAGTAACCCATAGGCCATAGATAAACTTATTAAACCTGGTAAAATGATCTTCATTGGTTCTAAAACGTGCATTGTACGGTTCGTACACCTGAGGGTTTTGAAATTCTATGGGATTCTGATAACTTAGTAATTGACGAAGGTGAAACTTCGTCAAAAAACCGAAATCAAAAGAAAAACACAGATATGCATGCATATCTTGAATCTCAGAAACGGGTCATATTTTTTCTTGACTGGAACAATCCCACCACACTATTCCCAAACCATTGCAACTCCTGAAAGCCAGAATCAACAGTGGCGACCAACAAAAAAGCGCCGAGACAATGAAGTTCGGCGTGTCCTGGAGAATGAATTTAACTGTCTTGGACCTTGCAACGAAATTAATCAGGAAAGAATAGCGGAGGAGTTGAAAAATACGTAGTCTCCACTTCTGCAAATCTATTCTTCACTCCTAATTTGCCTGCATGTACATAAAAGGAGAAGTGTTTCGTTGTCCTTAATGTTACATCAACCACGGTGAAAGATTTTCCATAAACAGTAGATGAGAACATGCGTATTAGAAGTCTCACGATGTTGATGGTACTTCGACCACAAACTCGCTACTCCACAACCGTTTCCCACCAAATGACACCTTATTTATCAACATCGGTTAAGCATTTAATGAGAAACTGCACGTTACTTCAATGCAAATGTTGGATATGTCAATAATTTATATAGACCGGGTGTCGTTTGCCTTCAAATTGCTGAAATTGAGAGGAATCTAAAATGAAATCACAAAACTGCTTATAAAAAAGCTCATTCTATAAAATCAGTTGAAAATAAAAAACCTGATAGTCTGTCTCCACGAGAGAAAAGCTTCACTAAAATTCTTGAGTACTAGAAGCAACTGCTCAAGCATTCGTAATACATCTCAAAAGGGGTCAATTAATTCGTATATGCATATCGCATGACCCCCTTAACTGAAATCGGGCACGACCTTGGAAGCATCCTTTAATCATGTTCGAAAATTTAAAGTTTTCGAAGGCTTTTCCCCATCAGCTGTATTCTCGGAGCGGGGTGAGACGGCTGCGCCTCATCTCCTTTCGCGGCGGTAAGGCGACACCGCGAGAACTCCCGCGACTCTCGCCAGTCGCACCACAGCACGCGTCGACTCGACATGTAAGTACGACTACGCTCTGTCAGTGCCCCATAGTGTTCAAAGTGAAAAAAATATACAAGTGTTTTTTTTAATATAAAATCAAGGTGCATTGATCTTGCATCGCTCTTTAATCGATTGCCTGTCCTGGTAAGTAGGGTGGTAGTGCAGTGCTTATCGATGTTATGGTGCATTTATCGGTAATTTACAATTATGTGCTCGTAAATTATTCTTCAAAGTTAATTCCGCTGAACACCTTTCATGAGGGATTAATCGTTTAGATAAAATATTTTTAAACATAATTTACCAAAGTGGAATTTTGATTAAAGCCTTAAGATTATTTTCCGCATTTTTCATGAAATTATAGGTTTATAAATACTTTTTACTTCGACCTACGATACGCTCCCTAACATGCCAGCAGTTTTGTAATCATGTTCCATTTCTATTTTTGAATATCGCGGTGCTCGGTTTCATTTTCGGTTAGCCAATAGGAGCGTGCTACGCTAAAGTTTTCCCGCGCTTTTGGCAGGTTGCCAGTTGCCGACCAATAGCGTAGAAGCGCGGGATGTGTGGGCGGCTGACGAGCATGCGCGATAACGCGCGGGCTGTCAAACTTCTACTTTGCTATTTTATTTTTCTATTTTATATTTAGACCAGAGATATAAATTTCTAGCCAGCTGCTGCTCTACATATTTTTTTGAAAAGAGAGCGCATTCCGGAGCTTCCTCTTTCGACAACTTATGAACTTTGAATTCTGAAAATGTCCTTTTATATTATAGGTTCTTCTCAATTTATATTTTTATAACTGGATTTTAATCAATAATTAGTTATTAAAGCAAGGCGTCCTACTGTGCAGTAAAGACAACAATTTCATAATAAACAGTGAAACACTTGAATTACCGGAAAATTAATAGCCGCCTTGAGACCGACTCGCTTGTAAAGAAAGCCAAGGTCATGACGAATTGTAATTATCGGTACCATACGTTGGGAACTGTGTATATTTGTCAATTAAAGTCAATGTATTTAGTTTACGTAAAGGAAGATGTGCAGCCTTATTATCCCAACGCTGACAATAGGAAGATCCTTCTCCCTTTTCATAATATATGGTTGAACGTTGCTGATATCTAACCAATGCCCCATGAAATATTCGTATAAAAGCTTGGCCCCAGCTGGGTAAATAACCTAAAATAATTATTTCATTAATGTTCCTCAAGAATGGATAGCTATAAAAGCGTTAAAAGAATCTTCTAATAAGTAGCTATTTAATTTTCTGCCGTCTCCTGTTCAGTCTACATCTAAAGACTTGGCGTTGCACACGGAATTTAACTCCTCTATAATCAAATAACAACTTTGAAAGCTTCCGAAATGGTTTATTTTTACTTTTCCAAATCTTTCCTCGATGCCATGATTCTATTTAATATGACAAAAGTCCGGCACTATACATTTTACTTACGAAAGTCACAGAAAGTCCTATCATTATGGACTCAGATGTCTATTTTCCATGTGAAATTTTAAAATTTGATCCGTATAAATTTCCTCATAATCTGGTACTATGCTCACCAAACATGCTGATGGTGTATCAACGTAATTTGGGGGCAAGTCGACCGACATACTTTATATCTTAATGTTTTTGGACTGGCGCCAAAATCTGTTGTCTGACGTCACCCTTACTTCTAAACAATAGCACACATAACCTTAATATTTTAATTAAATTGTATACAATGAGCTATTTATTATAGTCGCTCAATGCTACCGAGGACATGCTTCTAATCCTTAATCTTATGCTTTGTAAGGTTGTCTCTGGTATTGTATTTCTTGTCTTTTTTCGAGAAACCATAGTGACTTATTCAGCCATTAATATTTTTGCATCTGAGACAGAGCCCTCTATTTGAAAGAGTGGACTCTAATCCATCATGCAGTCCTGGTAAATGTGAAATATATCAGATTTTTTTATGAGAGTCCATTATCACCGGACCAAAAAGAAACCTAACATACTACGTAGAAATCCCTTTGCCTTGGTTATAAAATCTATCAAGGCCAGTCATTCTTACATGCCCTTTAAAATGAATCTGTCCAAATAATGTAAAACCTCTAAGTTCTGCATTATAATATGTGTTCAAGAACGAGTTCGTATGGAAAGAAGGAACAAACATAAACATTCATACGTAACGACGTTTATAATGTAGGAAACAAAATAAATGTCTACATTATCTCGGGAATGCAAATATGGCGAGTATGCGTTTATTTATACGGCGCGTGCGCTGGATATCGTGACAACTAGTTCGATAGAAACATTATGAAATACTTTTTATTGTATTTTGAAGCATCATGTGTATTCATGAATGTTATTATCTTCGACCAAATCGCTCTGTGCTTTCTGGGAATCAATTTATGAAGAACTCAGGTCTTTCAAGTATCCAATGTGAAGATTTCTCTACTCGATACTTTAAATCTAGTACAAGTTTAATTGGTGATCTAACTGCTTAATAAACAAGTGACAACACTGGCCCTGTATAAACATGTCATTAGAATAAGGATAAGAACAATAATTAAAGTGCTGGCCGTCAAATAAAAGCTGATTATTTATTTTCTTGTACAAATTCAAACAAACGATAGATTCCATTGATGAGACACAATAGCTACTGTTCACTTTCATCACAATTGTGGTGATACCGGTTTGAAAGGATAAGGTCCATCATTCTCCAAGATTATAGTGGCATAAAGAATTTCATTAACGTCGCTGGTCCGTTGACCGCTGACTGGACCCTTTGAAATGTATCGACTTTGAACTGTGACTCACGCGCAAATGCTTTTCTTTTGAATCACACGGCACAGGATTTGCAAGATGATGTTGATTTAGGTACGCATATGAGTAAAACAAAGAATGCTGTTTGAGTAAGGTTTATTGTTGTCGGAATTTTATATTATAATTTGAGATTATAATCGAACGGTCTTTGACTAGAAACCTACGTCTTTCATTGACTTGAATGACTCTGGCGGTTGAGAGTATGTCATGCTCACTCAAAGGTCTCGCTGATGGTGGCGTGTATGTCGGATCATTTAGTTCCCTTCAAAATGGTTGAGCTGAATGGTGCTGATATATGTGTCATGTTCGTGAACGGGCGCTGTCAGTTGGGACTGGTCATCTCTCAGCTGCCACGGTCTATTTTAATTATTAATACTTAACTTTATTTTTGAATTGTCTTTTTTATGTTTACTATGGACACAATTAACTTGCCACATCGTTCTCACATAATGTACCATCTGATGATGAATGATGTAACAAAAATTCTGTAATAATTTTGGCGATTGAAAAAGAGTGTCCATGGAGTTTCTTGCTCATTCTTCTCCATAGAGATCTACGCTTTGGAATGAGCACCTACGGTACTTTCACAGTTTTTATGTCTTGTGACTGGGACTGTAGCACCATAACTATTTTTGTACTTGTTTTATTTTATGTCTTTTGACAATTCAAAAGTGCCTGTAATTGGCCTAGTTGAAATAAACGATTTGATTGATTGATTGAACTGGTTTTTCTTTCGGTGAGGTTTTTGTGGGTGCTTGTACAAAAAATATGGTTTTATTATTATTATACTTCTAAGAGCTGAATCTGTAATTTCCCACTCTTCCAATTCTCTTTGGGCCCGTGCTCTTTCTCCTAGTTCCCCTGTCTTTAGGTCCAAATCGGAGTTCAGTTTGATCAATTGAGTTTCCAAGGCACGTATTAAAGTCCATTATGTTAGTAGTCCAAAGGTTTTACTGAATCCGAATGATCCCTTGAAGGAATATTCCATGTAAGGAGAACGATGACCTCGTAATGAAGATTTGGAACACGTAGACAATGGGATCTATCGGTACTTTTTTAAATTGCCTGTTCGTGGTCATGGGACATGCGTGTAGGTACTAGGTATGCTTATCGAATTTTAAATAGTATCCTAAAAATCTTAATGGCCTGCCAGCTATTGCCATTCCCAGATTGGACTAGAACTGAAGATAGATTAAGAATGTCCAAGATAAGAAATAATTTTATGATAGCACACGTAGGTACTATACGAGATATAGAATGCATTTTTGCATGCACAACATTTAAACAATACGTGATAGAATTCATGACCTGCGTAACAATGTAATTTTTCCAATGTCATCCATTTTTTCCACGTCCACAAATGCATCATTCCAGGAACCAAAATATTTCGTAATGATCTAAAAATGTCGGTTCTCCCATCGTTTTTTTTTTATTTTTTATTGGCGCGAAACATTACCGTTCCAATGGTTGCCGGTAATCTTGTTAGTGGAAGAGGTTCTTAACCTTTGTCTGTGGTAATCACTAGAAAAAAGTTAATGACTGGTTAAGTCATGCCGATAATAGGTACTATTATTTCAGATTATCGGAATAAATGAGTGTTGTCGTTTACTGAAGTGAGTTTTTTCACTTTTGTGATTGAAATGGATTGGTTACCTATTATGTTGTTTGTAGTACAGACGCCAGCAGGTCAACCTACCCGAATCTGTCAAATTTTACCAATCTAACATTAACCACCATTCCACCATTTTGTGATAAGGTTGAAAATCTATTAAAGAAATTATGACAGATTGAGGTTGGTTGATGAGCTGGCGTCTGTACGTTGAGCTGCTGTTATGTTTTTAGCGTTAGCGGGAGGACTCATTTGATGATTTTTCCACGATATAATAAAAAGCGTAATTCAGATTTTTTTGGCAGAGATGGCTATTTTAATCTGATTAAATTAAAAGAATTAGCATTTATTAACAATGAGTAGGCATACCAAGACTTTGATTTTGTGTTGCATACAATTATGCAACACAAAATCCTTCAATGGACTTAGAATAGGACGAGCATCAAAATCAAGAATGAAACGGTAACCAACACAACTAAACCAAAAGTAAATCCCTGCACTCAAGATCAATGCACCCCCGGTTCCATAAATAGCTAGCTGTTGGCCTACCATGATGACGTCTTAGTGTCTAAACACACTATGCCGAAGTTACGCGACCGAAGTTCAGCACAATTACGCCTGCAATGCTATTTGAATTACTGACGACACACTATGCCAAAATTACGTCGCGTCGTAGCGAACAGCCTAACTTCGGTCGGGCGTAAGTTCAGCGGCAAATTATTCTCTGACCACGCGACCGAAGTTCGGTTCGATTATCGACGAAGATCCAAGGGCGGGGAGCAGCAGGGAGCCGCCCGCGCCGAATTTCTGCCGCGTAAGTTCGGCACTTATGGTGTGTCATATCAGCCAAATACGTCGGAACGTGAAATCAGCCGCCGAACTTCGGTCGCGTAACTTCGGCATTAGTGTGTTTAGTTAGACACTAAGACGTCATGGTACGCCACTTGTTCCACAAACTCATTGAGTTATAGGCACCGGTACTAATGGTGAACATGGATCTTTCGGCTGGTGGCCATTGTCGGAACTAATACTGCTATCTTGTTTTTTTTAATGAATTATTTCGCTAATGTTTACCAACAGCGCTCTTCTAGCAATGTTATTCAACAGTCAAAAGAACCATGCACTGCTTTTTGATTTCCTCGGCACAAGACAGGCAGGTCGCAAAACTTGACTTATTATTCGTGATTGTTGCACGTTCCAATAAAGGTTGTTTATTTTTGTGGTAACGCGACAATTCACGCGTAAGTTTTTTGCATTGAATTTGTAGAAAAAGTCGTGGTCGTGGTTTAAAAAAAATACTTACTTACCAATGATTTTAAATGTTGCATACTTAGTCATGTTTTCACAAATATTCTTTTTTTGTAAACCTAAAGTCGTGATAAGGTCGAAGATACGGATTCGACAGCCTAAAATGTAGAATGTAGTGTTAAAAAATTTAAGCAATACTGCATACCACCCGAAAACCTCAGCAAAACAAAGGATCCATACAACGTGACAGCCAAAAATTATACTCACCATTTTTTTTCCTTACAGCTTTTGCATCTAGAGGAGTAAACAAACACAAACCGCCAAAATGGACGCGATCAAAAAGAAGATGCAGGCGATGAAGCTGGAGAAGGACAACGCACTTGACCGCGCCGCCATGTGCGAGCAGGAGGCCAGGGACGCCAACCTCCGTGCCGAGAAGGTACGCGACACACTTCACCGTTTATGGTTAAAGGGCACCGTGTGCACATTGCTTTATGTGTAGTTTAATAGTCGATTATTGGTAACCCAGTTACATCACTAGCCTGTACGTGATTAAAAAATAAACACCAGCTGCTGTGTTCCAAATTCAAATTGAGGTGGTCAACATGCAACCAAAAAGGTGATTATCAAGAAAAAGATTTATTTAAAATTGATGTAATATCATGATCACATAATGGGTCTGATATTCATAAGATGTTTTTGATGAAACACACAAAATCGCAAATTATAATGTAATGATTGCAGATCCGTGCTGCATATTTTTTTTTATTAAAAACACCAAAAGCAGTGTTCCTAATTTAAATAGAGGTAAAGACCATTGTGATTAAGATGAGACAAAAATCATTAGTTTTATGATTTAATTTGATTGTCAAAAATTAATTAAATCCGGAATTGATGCATTATCATGATTACAACATAATGGGTCTAATATTCATTCGACATTACATAAAGACATAAGGTAACGCAAACAAAATATTTAAATGCAGATCCGTGATACATTTTGTCTGTAGAAATTCAACGAGTTTTTATTAGGTAGTTGGTGTCAACCGTGAAAAGTCTTTTGTTTTTACAAGTGCAATGCAGGACATTGAACTTTGTATAAAACATATTCATTCATCGCAATTATTGTCTAGTTGAGATCTAATTTCAAAGTAGAATGAGTATTAATTACAAATTACGTAGTTATTTCTTGATTTACGTAGGATAATACTGGACACATTTTTTCATACATAAATAAAAATATTAAAGTAAAAAACACATTCTCAAAACAGCTGTAAATTAATGCATTCCTTACTTATTATACAATTGCAAGGTTGTAATTTGTTAATTAAAAATTATTTTCAAGAAAATACGCGAGCAATATTTCCCTTTTCGTTTCGCCGTGTGACAGGGCGAAGCCTTGACCGCGGACGATGTGTCAGGGCTAAGGACACCAACCTCTGACAACTTAGATATATTATTGTCTGTATGCTTATTGCATTATGCGCTTATTCTTGTATTTGTATGTCTATTATTATGTATATATACCTATCTGCATAATACAGGCACTGATGCACTTTGCGGGTCTGTGTTAAAAATATTGCAATCCTTGGCTAATGTATTCGAAGGCATTTATTTGTAAGTTAAGAACAGCATTTAGCATTGCTGTTATCGACAAAATTAGCTATACGTTACCTACTCAACATAAGAACTAATTATGTGTCAGTACCATTAGGCTACTAAATTTCAAAAATTGTCCACTGAAACCATAAATTAAAAAAATCGTTTGAATTCAATACATTGCAGTGACTAAAGTTTTAATATTTGTCCTCAAAACCACAAAAATTGTCAATAGTTGTCTATAGACAACTCAACCATAAGCTTTTGATGGTGTGTATTTGCCTATATCCATTGTTAAGGCCGCATAACCAGAAAGTTGGCAACGTCGCAAATCGCTGTCAAATATTTACAAGTTTTAATTAATTTGGCAAATTTACTGTATGTAAATAAGAAATATTGCTCTGTAGTGCACTAAAACATTGATTAGGGAATGCAATAATTAATATCGTAACACCGAATATATAGTTTTAGATGTAAAAAAGGTATTTGGAAACCTTCCAAATGCTTTTTTTATACCTGAAACGGTTACAACATCAAAATCAGTGTTTTAATTGCATTCCTATAACAATGTTTTAGTGCACTACAGAGCCATATTTCTTATTTCTATACAGTAACATTGCTTAATTAATTAAAACTTGTTAATATTTGACAACTATTTGCGACGTTGCCAACTTTCAGAATAAGCGCTCTTAAGGAAATTAACACTGACTAATACAGATGAATGGAAGGAAAGATCTGTACCAATCCCAACTTTAAATGAAATTGGGGTTCGTGCAGGATCGATGAAACAGGATGGATGATGATATGACGGTGAAACCCTTAATCATATTCCACTAACAACCATATACACAATTTTAATAATATCTTTTTTATTCTCCTCCTAGGCCGAGGAAGAGGCAAGGCAGCTCCAGAAGAAGATCCAGACCATTGAGAACGACCTGGATCAGACTCAGGAAGCCCTCATGCAGGTCAACGCCAAGCTTGAGGAGAAGGAGAAGGCTCTTCAGCTGGTGAGTACTTTATAATGCCCTGCAAATTCCCTATTGAGCTTCTTTGATCAGTTGAATGTGACCTAAAGAAGGTAGCTGGCAGTGGCTGGATGAAAAAAGTGGGAGATCGTGCGCTGTGGCGCTCCCTGGGAGAGGCCTCTATGTCCAGCAGGAATGCAATAGGCTGAAATGATGATCAGTTGAATGTTGGAGTTCAAAGGTTTTCTTGTCTACGGTTATGGAAACAGTAATTACCGAGGAACACGTTCTTTTGTTTTTGTTTTATGAAGTGAAAACTTCTTTAGCGGCGTTGTACACTTTTTTGTAATGGGTAAAAAATGCTAAACTCGCGTCAGGATCACGTGACCCTGATCGAAAATTGGTAGGACGAACACGTGACTGGATAGCGAGACAAACGATAGCTTGTATTTTAATCGTGCAATGCCATCTATCGAGCATATATGAAAACATTTGTGATTCACAACGTTAATATTCAAGTTTTCACTTCTACCGGCACTCCCGGTTTTTTTTTTTGTGAGAATGTGGCTTATAATAGAGTTAATAAAGCCACGTCTGGGAACCCCCAGAGACATCTGAAATGGCTTAGACTTAAAACGTAGGTAGTATAGATTTTGACATTAAAATTATCATGTTGTCATACATTTTCTTGGTAATCATAGCATGTTGGTGATGATTTCAATTGCCATATTATTGACTAGATCACTAGACTGTCAGCCAACGACTATTTTTCTTATAAAAAAATCTTCAAAATAGGAGACTGTCGTTTGAACTGCAAGTGTATTGATTGAGATCATCGACACACTTGTAAATCAAATACGTATCCTTCTTTCTACTTCATTGCTTAGGCTCGTGACCGCGACCCACAATCTCAGGTGATGTTTTAACATAAAACGTGTCGATGTCACCTTTGTTGGCCAATGTACCAAGAATTGAAACAAAAAACTGTGGTTTAAATCCAAATTTGATCGGATTAGCAAACTGTCTTCTTATAAACTCCTTCTTGACAAGACTTATTAATTTGAAAAAAAAAACAATCATGTCAATGAAGATATATTGCTGGTTCAAAATCCACCAGTTGATGTATTTTTTATATTATCATTATTGTCCCACTGCTCGAAAAAGGTCGCTCCCATAATCTTCCATTCTTTCTTTAACTTCTTAGCAATTTTGCTATTATGTATTTTCGGTTTTTGTTGCCGAAAGTACTGTTTTTTATTGTTTTAAGTAAAGTTGTCCCACACTAGGAATTTCTCCTGTGTCGTGGGTGCGTTTACAAACATAGAAACTCACATACACAAACACCCAGACTCTGAATAACTACTTGCAGATCATACAAATATTTTTTCCGTGCGGGGATCGAACCCGCTACACGCAGAAAAACAGACACACATGTAACAACAACAATCGTAAAAACTAATGAAGAATAAGAAAATACCTACAAGTAGAAAAACAGAACAATAAAAAAATTGCGATGAGCATGTCCGCACCGAAATGGTTATTATGGATTATTGATGAAAGGTACTCGCAAGCGCAACTAGAAAATAAATAATAATGATTTTATTTTGTTGTGTATTTGTCGTGGTTTTGTGCCAAATAAATATTTTTTCTTTCTTTCTTTCAAATCGGAGGAAAAGCTACTAATTGACTTAAAATAATTTAATTAATTCCCTGACTGTAAACAACTAATGATCTCATCACAATAATTAACAGTGAGAAATTAATTTAGATCACGCATGTGTCAATAATGAAACAAATGAATAAAGATCATGATGTGAGCCAAAAAACTTGGCCAATTGGCAGAGACAACGAATGACAAGCGAATATCTAACTGATGAACAATTGAACATGTCGATCAGTTGAATGAGCTGAGATGAAAATAAAATCATAGATTAAATGAAGATAAAATGCCTTTGCGATGTCGCTCCTCTATTAAAATTGACAAGAAAAGACAGTAAACGCAGTAATTATGTACCTATGTATTATTTGATTCAAATGCTATCGATTAGGTTTAGGTGTATAGTTTCGAAAATTGATTTATCAATTTTCATCAGTATTATACGTAAAATACTGATTTTCAGCTGTATCCGGTTATACTGGAAGCTTACCCTAACATACTTGGGAAAAGGCTATAAGCACATTATGATATACGTCCAAAAGAAGTAAGTGAAACATGTCTTCACTAAAATATGGCATGGTTTTTAACAAAATCAAATATAAAAATTAGACGAAAATTCAAAAAGTTGAGCCAAGAATTTCTGTAACTGTATTTTCTCCATTATCATTTTGTATATCAACCGTCAAGATTGCGATTTAATTAACAAAATGACGTCATATTATTCTAATAAAGTCTCAATTCACACGTGTAATACCAGATGCCCTGTATACCGGAATGCCGCGCTGTAGGGGGCTGCGTTCAGTGTGCGCTGAGCTATTTTCAGCGCTCGACACCTAATATGGGCCCGCTGCCCGGTGTTTCAGTAAAAATAGACGCTCTCTGGACTCACTTGATACGTCAGCCACCTACATTAGATAAACTATGAAATTTTCTCTCAAATTGTGTTTAAGAAACAATTAAATGTCGTTATAAGAAGTCATCAAAGAATTTTGTAGATAACGGGTACATGCAATAAAAAATATTTGATATATTAAAATTATGAACATGAATAAAAATAACATTCTGGATAGGAAAACAAATAAAAGCCATCATTTAAAATACGAAAACATTTAGGAAGCATTTAAAATTCCCGCGTCTAACGATAAACAAATGGCTGCAGCTCGGTGGGTAAAACAGTGCTATGAAAACAAAAGATGGCAGCAAGTTAGGTGCGACTATAGCGCCACGGCGGTTCATTAGGCGAGTCAGTCAGTCAACATGGCCGCCGGCGCTGCGCGGCCGGACGGACCGCGCCGAGCGTAGTAATGTCCGCGTCCGCGCCCCACGCCCACGGGCGCACCCCCGTGCGGCGCAGGGGGCACCAACACCACCCGCGCCTGAGGGGCGACCGCGTACCCGCCCCCAGTGCGCCCGCAAACACTGATCCGTCCAAACAAGTGACCTTACAAACAGACGATGTTGTGCCTAGTGTCAATAGTGTTAGTGAATCTCAAGAAGTGACAAGGACGAATAGTGACGATGCACTTTCGAATCAGAATAATATAATCGAGGACTATACGAATCTTGACAATGAAATTGATTTTGAACCTAGAATAAAAGACCCTGAGTCTCTTGATAACTCGGATGATGAATTTTCGTTCCGGGAAGAGCGAACGGCGGGAGACGGTGCTGAATTCATTACGACAGTCCCCTCAGATATATCAGATGATGACCCTGAGACAGCAGAACTTGCAAAACTCAGGTGTACCAGTGAGTGCACGGAGGTCCTGGCAGAGAGGGAGAACAGGCGGAGGAGACGATGCGCCGATTATCCAGGGTTGGCGTTCGGCAGTTCCATATTCTCTTCGGACACTATGATGAAATTTTCAATCATCAAGAATGAGTTGCAGAATATTAAAAACACTGCACTGAAAAGGGTAATGTCCTATGTTATTTAAGCTTCTGTTTGATTGTGTGAGTGAGACAGGCGTGGGCCAAATGCGCACAGAACTATTTTTAATCGCGTACCGTCGGGAAAGCGTTGAATCTGCTCCACGAAGCGAGGCAGAGGCAGCACATCTCGCGCGTGGCGATCAGCTGAGCCGCTGACATTCCATTTGACATGTTTACTCGGACGATTACACATGACGCCGCTAGATGTCGTTGCTGTCGATAAGCGCACGTGGCTTTTATCTGCTAGCCCTTGCCCTTATTTTGGGAACAATTTTTTTTTTATCGAGTTTGTCGCCTCCGACATTTTTTTCTGTAGATAACTCAACCGCTTCATGTTGTGATTTTGATGATTCAGATATGGTTAATTTAAGATTTTCTTACATAAGTACTTACAAATTCTACAATAACTAACTAGACTTGATAGATAAATAAACAAATGAACGTAGTTCGATACAAAGTACAAATGGCAAAAAAATATTAGTATGTCAACAACAGTACTCGTACCTACCAATACAGTTATAATTTTTATCTAAACTATAAAGATGAAGATAGGAACAGTCATTTAGTTAATGGAGTTATTAGTGTTTACTCAATTAAAGTATAGTTAGTACGTATCTACATTCCGCATAACATTCTATTCTTTACAACTTTCTAAATTATTCATGAACAATACGTTGCGATGGGCAATCGTATTTACAAGGCGTAAAATTTTGAAGTGATACTAGAATATATCGAGTTTTACAGAAACGGATCTGAAATTGTTTCAGTCTGTCAGACTGTTTCTATCTTGCAGCCAATTAACCTTTACCATAAATTACAATTAGTAATAATATCTATTGATATGAGGACAACCTGTGTAATAAATATACTTGATAGGAAGGAAAAACATGATCATGAGATGAATAAGTGAAAAACTAATACAGACTTACTCAAGCCTGAAACAGAAACACTATTGTATAAAATAGAAATCTTGATTTAAATAATACTAGTCCACACAAATGCACCGATTACCACAATGAATATTCCAAAGAATGTTGAGAACAAACGAAAATAAAAATAGAAAGTAAGCATTTACTCCAACTAAGACGAAAAACACTTGAAACTGCTACATACGCATCAGCAATTACTGCCAAACGAACGAATAGACACATGTCTGTTATTTAACAACGTTTTTTGTGATACAACTGACTTGGTAACACATTTACTTCGAACAAATATAGGTAATTGTACTGTCTAACTTGTAGAATTACATACATTTACAGCTAAATTGGGCACTTTATGTAAGTCAAGACATTACTTTGAATTGCTCACAATAGCTGCAAAGCAATTTGTTGTTTTCATGCGTTGTAATAACAAGTCTATTGATTATTACATTCGTTTTTGATGCAGCGAAAATTCTATAAATTAGTGTTCCAAAATTCGCTTATATCTGTAACATACGCAGCTTCATTATTTCATCCTTTTCTTCCCACATTTTTTATTTATTTAGATCCAACTAGATCTAGGTCAGAAGATCTTACTTTATTCCTCTATCTGCATTATTTCCAATCTGTATTGATTTTTAGCTTAACTCTCGCATCTGTTCAATGGATCCCTAAAAACAAACAATTCGTGTTCAACGCGCATTTGGCCAATTTTTCCTTGCTTATAATTATATTGTTGCGTGTTTACTCTAGATATAGACTGAAATGGTGCGATTCACATCCGATATTGAAACTCGTATCCCGTTATGCTCAAAACAGCTGTATGTTTGCTCAACGCGTCCGTTGTTGATTGATCAGGAGAAGTTTAAAAAAATGGTCACCAACCATTGTTATATTAACAGGTGAAAGTACGTTCGTACATCGCCTTATGATACTTCTTTCGTTCACTTTAATTTTAATGATAAACGTAGGCATTGAGGCGTCAATTCAATGAGAAGTAGGGCTTGGATATCGGACGTTTTTTCAATTCCGGTATTGGGTTTCGATATTCGGGTTTTCAGTTCCGGAATTCCGGAATTCCGGAACTGAAAAGTGGCTTTGGATCCACTAGTGATAGTTTAAATTTTTATTGACTCATAACTGTAAAAAATTGCAAAGGTCCTAATTTTTTTGTAATAAATAAATGTAATCTTATGGAATTCTTTTTCAGTAAGTATCAGAAACGCTAAAAGGTTAGTACACCTCCGCTGTGAAACTAACTAGGTGAAACCGCAATGCGCGTTCCGCAGCGAAACCTAGCCAGACACGCCACGTTCGCCTCTCTCCTTCTCGCAAAGCAGAACCACCATTAATTACGCTAGTGACAAACTTGTGTTCAAATAGAGAATTATCGTCTACGACAAAACAAGACGAGATTTTGCTCTGGTCTAAACTATGAATAGACGAACATATTGAGTATATGAAATTACTGAAACGAGACAAAAGTCATGTTATTTTTGTAGTCTGGATGACTTGATAAATAAATTTTACCTCTATTGTGAACGAACCTCCTCAATTAAGTTTCTGTAAATTCAACTGATTTAGTGTCATTTTTCAATAAAATCATTCGTTTTGCCTCCAAAACTTGTACATTCGATACAGAAATTCACCGCGTTAGAATAGGCAACTTTGCTATGGTTTTGTTTCGCGCGCCCTACAAATGACAGATCGGGTGGATCGTTCAGCGGTTTCGCTACTATAGTTTTGATTTGATTGCAAAAATAACTGACCGAAGAAAAGCTCATTCTGCTTCTACACTCGTTGCTGGTATTGTTTTTGAATAAAGCCAAAATGCAAGGGTGTGTTATTAACCGCGTATAGATAAAAAGTGACTTCTAGTCACTTTTTAACTAATGTCTTCCAATATTTAAAAGAGTAGTGCGCAAATAGTTGTGTGTAGTTCGTAGTAACCTAGTCAACTACCGGTCAAAGGCTGCAATTTTGCCATGATGGCCCAACTTTGACTCCTTTGTTTCAACGCCCGAGGTTTATCAGTAATAACGCGGTGGTGGTTTATAGGTGGACGCCGCGTTATTAAGGCAAAGTTGCAGCGTGTGACGGTATCTGGCTCCAAGACATACAGTGCCAGTACGCATACGAACTAATCCTGTATGGTTTGGAATGAGCGCGCAAAACTCTAGATTCCAATCTATACGCGAGCAGTTGCATACTCGCCATTTTGCGGTCTTTGCCATGAATGTCTGTGGGTCTATTCTAAACTTTGCATCAAACTTCGGCAGAAGCCATATAAGCCCAATGTTTTACGCTTATTAACCCGAAGACAGTCAACGCAAGAGGCACCCCAAGGTTCGGTATGGTTAGGTTCCTATAAATGTCGTAGATGGAAATAAGAGCAAAGCCCCGCTGAGCGGGGCTAAAATTTAACCTTGACATTAAAATTTTCTTCAATATCGAAACTCCGGTATTGATCTCGTCAATTCCGGAATTGGAAACGATATTGAAAAGCTTCGGAATTCCGGAATTATACCAATTCCGGAATTCCGGAGGCCAAGCCCTAATGAGAAGGCTTATTTAACCTGTGTACTAGGGGTGACCCAGTGACCATCAGCAATTCCTATTCTCAAGTATTGCTCAAATTGAATTGTATTAAAAGATGCGGGTCGTAGGAAGGCATGCGCCATAATCTTGATCGATGGAGCTACATGGCATAGTTTTTCAAAAAAAACAAAACTAAGTTGCCAAGACTTTTAATGTGTTGCTAATTAAAACCACATTCTATAAATAAATGATTGAAGTAGTTTCGCTCATTGTGTTACGCCTACTGTAGTTAATTGTTGAACAATCATTGCGCTAGCTGCCAAATTATATGATTTTGCATGTTCTTTTGTAGCAGATTGTGCCAAATAATCCACAAAGATAATTCACTGAAAAATTTTGTTGCAAGATTTCCGCATAATGTGATAATATTTTGAGATCGTTGTGCATTCCGAAAGCATCAATTTATCGTACAACTCATATAAATCTCAGTGATTTGTAAAACGGTGTGATTTATGTAATTCAATTAATGTTCTGCGTTACGCAATATATCAATAGCCGACATATGTCCATGTACGTCACACGGAGCTATTCAGAATGTCCGAATGGCTGAGTGGCTATATATCATAAGTATCATAACAGGAGTATGTAATTACACTGCATTCGACCGTATGGTCATGCCCAAGTACGCTATAGCCTTCAATAAGTTATTACTGACCATATGGTAGTGACAGATAGATGACCAACTTTCTACCAAGTTTAAATATGGAAGCATCTCATATTGGGAAAAGAGCCTTGACTTTTATCATGAAGAATCACAACCAGCTGAAGAAGTGTCAATTAACACTTATATTACGAAACCTTTAAAAATGTTACCAGAAATGGAAAATGATGTCATTTCTCTCGATGTTCCTCAAAGATTTTTTGTTGAATAAGAATTGGTCGGTGTTACCATTTTTTATCACATCTAAATCGGAGCAGTTGAGCGGAGCTCGAAATTATTTCGATGTCCAGTAAAAAAAGACATATTCCACTGAGTACAAGATACTGTATGCCGTGTAACTGAAAACGGGCAAGGTCAATAAAATTAGTGCACATATTTTGCGCTTGTTCTGTGAATGATTCACCTTTACAGAGGTTATTGCTCAGTTAATGTCGCATAAAATTAAAATAACAATCGAGTATTAGAATCATCTATTCGTATCCATTGTATTCAAAGGCATAACGACTGGTAAGTATGAAATGTCGGCCGGTTATTGTTTCTGCAAGAAGTAGATCTGAGACAGAAAAATTACGTATCGAAAAAGTTTCAACGGTAGCCAATTGCAAAAAAACCTGTCTACCTGTGCAGTGTTAAAGTTATATTATTCGACCGTGTTTATTACCTGAATTTCACTTCAGTTATCATTGGCCTCGTGGGAGTACAGTTTAGCTGCTTTACCGACTGATTTTTTTTGCAATCGTTCGGTTACTTAACGGAATTTAAAACAGGCACATACTTTCCAAATGACGTCATATAATTTCGGCAGTCTTGTGTAAATTGTTGTTCGCTCGTCTGTTCTCTCATTGGCTGCAGACAACTTTGTTTAATTGCGAAATAACAAACTAGATGGCGCTGTTTAATTCATTTCAACCGGAGTTAGCAAGTTTACATCATACTTAAAACCTTTTTATTTATTTACAGGAATTAGATCACTCATGTTGTTATCCTTTCCTGCCTCTATTTCGAAATGACCGAGTTTGTCCTATTCATGGCAGTCTTCGTATTTCCCATGATTCGAATACAAAAGCGGTAATAGCCCTCCACTAAATCTAAAAAATCCCACTTCCGTAGTGTTTATTGTATAAGGCCAGTCTACCGTTTCGCCCATCCCACATTTTTGGGTTTTCTTCCCAAACACCGCTATGACCCTACGGATGTAGTTTCCGACAAATTCAAACAGGTGGAGCTAGTCGCCCTGCAGGCAGTACGGTCGATTGTGCTTATCGCGATCGTCGTGTCCGCGCGGGTGACGTTTCTGTCCATGTTTCGCTGTCAAAGTCATTTTAAGAATGTCTAATTGAGTGAAATATTAGTTGCTACAATTCCAATTAATTTCTCGTGATCGTTTATTGATTATTTAGTCAGTGGTGTAAGTTAGAAACGAAGCTAATTAGCGCAGTTCCGATAAAGTTGCAGCGTCTAGGTTCGGTGGCGGCCATTTTATTCGCCGGCTGTGTTCATTCGTGCCGTGCCCATCTCGACGATACGGGGCAATAACGAGCGGGGCCAGTCAGTTGGCATTTTCGCGAGTAGAGCGGAGGTGTTTCTAGTTTTTAGCATTTAAGCATTCCATTTAAACATAAAAGTGCATAAAAATGACGACAAACATGCAGCAAGGAACGATCCTGGACGTTCTGAAAAGAAAAATGCGCCAGACAAAAGAAGAAATGGAGAAATATAAGGACGAGTGCGAGGAGTATCACAAACGTTTACAAGTGGAAATAATGCGGAGAGAAGAAGTAAGAAAACGTGTTTTAACTATGTGATGTGAATTGTGTGAAACGTTGGTTCCTATGTGTACCTGTGTTGAGTTCATTTTGGGTCATAATATGAGAGTTATCAGTCTTGTACTATCTACCTATAGTGAGTAATGTCCGGCCATACTTAGGTGTGCAAGCAACGTACGCATATTGACCTCTCTTTCGGATTCATCTTAGTTTAATCTCTTAGAAAGAGAAGGCGAATGATTATTCTTTTCGATGAACACGATTCCTTTCGTCAACTTCAGTATCCCCAAAAAGTGTTACTTCTTAGATGTATGCAGGGACGTGAAGGTTTTCTTGAAATGTGTCTTTACATAACTTTATTGGTGGTTGGTTGAGCGCCGGTTTCTGTTACACGTAACAGGTTTCGTTGCGTTGGAGGTCGTATACCGGTCTTTTGTGGCACATGTAGAGCGAGCCGGCTGGATTCGTGAAGCTTAACACCCTTTAGTACATTCCTGTTGTTCGGACGTCCTCGAAGGACCGCGGGCGCCGTGAAGGCGTGTCCGACTTGTTCGCCGTTATCGTTGTATGACGTAACTCAACAAGCCAGTAATGCTCCTATAGATCATAAACACCTGCAAATAGACAAGATTCTACAATTGAACATTTTAGTCCTCATTCCATCCCAAAAAGTTGATGACATACTTGTTAAAGTTCCTTAATGAGTGGCCCATAATCTATGCTAGGCTATGTTAGTGATATCTCGTAGAACATTACATGTCTTATCGTCTTAAGTGTATCAAAACGATGATAAGAAATGTTAAATTGAGATAGCGTGAAAGAGTAATTATTAATCGAGGAAAAAAGCGGACGTAATAAATACTATTATTTTCTAAAGAGTTGTAAATGAAAAATGTTAGTCAAAGTATGTACGAGATAGACAATTTTTGTGACACAACGTGGGCGTGTACTAACATTGCGAGCTGACGCTGTTTAAACATTGATAGTTAGTTGAGGTCAATATAAAATACTACTCAGTGGAAACAGTTGGGAAAATAACACTATTACCAAATAAACAAAAAAAGACAGGAAATCTGCTGATATAAACATTACAATCGAAGTAAGGAAATTAAAACATGAAACTATAAAACAAGTTCATCTTTTATACTTCTTTAAACACTGAAGTGTTAAACAGTTATCAAATTAGAACTCATTAACTGCACAAGGCATTGAAATTCTCATTACAACAGCCTTGTACTATATCTTACTGATTTGGGAATGTAACAATGATAAAAACTAAAAATGGTTGATGCCGAATAAGTGCAACAGGAACTAACAACGATAATGAATTCGTTTCATTGCACCCAACATGGCATCCGAACATCCGAAATTACGGGCCCTTCGCGTGACGGTGTTGTGTTACAATTTATTGAGCTTGCAAGGGCTAGTCATTGTGTTCAACCTTTCAATAGACACAATGCCACCGCCCTAACCGATCCCACAAAATTTAAACAATGTGTTTTGACTATTCGTGAAAGTAAGCCGTGAACAAGTAATGTGTTTGTGCACCTGTACAGTTGAAAGGCCACAATCATCCAGTAATTGATTAATTAAAAGAAAATTATGTTCAACACTTTCCGGATTCCATTGATCAGAAGGTAAAGGTCGACGAACTTTCCTTAAGAGGCTTAACTCATCAATTTTAAAATAGACTCGAGTAAACGTCAATTTGAATTATACTGTAAGTTCAAGGTGACGCTTGGCTACTGATCTCTAAAACATAGCCTCGGGACTAGACACCTATCTGTCTTGTATTCTCCCAACAAAAAATACGTATCGAACTTGTACTTTTCTTGTCGACTAATTCGCAAGAAATGGAAGTCGTTTTTATGAAGACACACTTGGTGACTTGGTTAATTGCTGTTAATATCGCGTGCGAAGAAAAGTATTTGAATAACACTGATTTAGTTGGCTAGTCCCGTCACGACTATTATTAGCATCCACGCACTGATGACGACACAGGATAAAAGGAGGAGAAACTGGGACTCATGTGTGCTTCCTCGCGGCAAGGACGCGTGATGTCATCAGCATGCAGTGGCTGAATATAAATAACGTAACGCAAAATGTTCCTGTCTTATGGTTAATTCTTGACACGTATAGTGTTCCAACGTTTAACAATGTCTATTGTACATTGACATTCTTACGACCAAAAGTACCTGTGTATCGGTCGCCAACTTTGGGAACCGAAAATTCCAGAATATTCAATCGGGCTGCGTTGCTTGCACAAGCTTGGAATTTGTCTGCATTAACTTAATTCGATATTTCTAGTCCCTTATTAAGTGCTATAGTTCGGAATCTTCGTTCTATAATATGATTGATTTAATCTATTACAAGTTGATCTAGTTCCGGATTAATTAAACATCAAACGTAATGAGCCGATATTTCAATTACATAAGAATCGGTAGAATAACGTGCATCACTATAAATAGCAATGAACATAGTTTTACTAAGATTTGTAACCTTATCTGCATTGCTAAGGTAAGCGTTGAAAATTCTTGGAATTTGGGAGACTCACGGCATGCTATGGGTCTTTAGAACCAAAAGGGTAAAAATACTTGTTTTTGGTTGAACGTTCTTATTGCCGTACACTGTTTCGAAAGAGAAAATTATGAATGAACCTTTGGACTCCAACTTTGGCTTAATGATAACATGTTTCATATTTTTGGTGCAAGGTCACCTGTTACATTTTTCTGAACTAATTTTAACCATGTTTCTCCTTAATCCAGGCCGAATCCGAAGTGGCTGCCCTCAACCGACGCATCCAACTGCTGGAGGAGGACCTCGAGAGGTCTGAGGAGCGTCTCGCCACCGCCACCGCTAAGCTGTCAGAGGCTAGCCAGGCCGCCGACGAGTCGGAACGGTGAGTCCGCACCATAACAGACGACCACTTAGTTTAATGGAGGATATAGGATGTTACGCTCACTCCATATGAACATACAAGTCTATAAACAAACAAATCAAAATCTAGGTTCGAAACCTACAGTTATTCCTGTAATAAACAGGGTTCGAAGGATATATATCAATTGATATATATCATGATATATATCCGATATATATCCGATATATATCAAACGATTTTTTGTGATATATATCAAAAAATAATAAATGGATTTTTACTATATTGTTTTTAAGTACTTTTACCGACGCGCTGCGTATATTCGTCGTTTTTACCGTCTTCAGACCGTCAAATTCGAATTTACCAAGTAGGTACTGCGATCAATAATAATAATGCAACGAAAAAGAGCCAAAATAATTTTCAATTCTATCATTTGTAAACATACGAGGACTCCTTAAAAGTGAAGTGGATTTTTAAGATATTTTAATTTTGTTTCCCTAATATAATATAAGACTTTGTTTTCTGAGAAAAAGATGTTTTTTAGTTGATTTTTGTGAATTTTATGTTTTTATGTTTATTTTGTATGTATTTTATTATTATTTTTATATTTTATGTATTTTAATTGATTTGTTAAATACATAAACATAAATAAAAACTAAAAATATGTGTTTTTAGTCATAATAATAATTCATAATAAACTTTTAATGTTTCTGTGCAAATCGTATATAATAAAATGTCAGTCTTAAGAAATGGATATAAATATCGGATATATATCCGATTTTGGATATATATCGGATATATATCATAAATATCCGATATTTTGATATTTATTATAAATATCGGATATTTTCGAACCCTGGTAATAAAGCCACGATATGTGTAGTTTTGTACAGCAATCGTATAGAAGATGAGTTTTAGTTTGAAAGTAAAGATCGATAAGAGTTAAATCTCATTTTGAATTAAGAATTTGAAGAATCCATTTTGAATCTTACAGATTTTATGATAGAAGGGAAAGTACCGGTAGTACGAAAAATCTTTTTCATATCTGAACGTTATCTTGTGTTGTGTAAGTAAGGTACTGATAAATTAACGTGAGGAGGATTTAACTATCCGTACGTAGTAACACAAGACGACGACATTGAACCCACATACATACCAACCTATTGAGTGGCTTCTTCAAATTCAAAGCTAAATTGGATTAGAGCATCTAGTTCTATTTTTATATTTTGTTGTAAATATTTATCCTTTTATATAACTGTGTGCATGATTGTTTCTATTGTTTTTATTTTTATGCCCATAACCACCATATTCTTGATTATTACAACTGTTTCCACGATTTCTGTCTTTCCTAATCTGTTTTCTGTTCAAATCCATGGCCCTGTTTTCGATATAATTTTGGAAGTTGTTTATTTGCCACGGAAAATAAATGATTTTCAAAACGGTTTATTTAAGTCAAAATAGCCACATATCACATAACGAGTGTTTTATCGATGTTATAACACGCATGTGTTTGACCCCGCACTAACCAGAATACGGAAGGCGTTGGAGAATCGAACAAATATGGAGGACGACCGCGTCGCCATCTTGGAGGCACAGCTGTCGCAGGCCAAGCTCATCGCCGAAGAGTCCGACAAGAAATACGAAGAGGTGAATGCTTGTCCAACGTCCAACTCGATATAGAAACCGCTGATCGAAGTTCCTTCAAATTTTCTCATTCCGTTACGGTATTTCAGTGATGTCACAATACAAATACTCCACGCGCTAATACGATGGAATGTGAAACTGAAAAAGAAACTTCTGTTGGCCTCAGTGACGTGTTATTACGAGCATTGTCCCCTGTACCACTAAATTAGCATATTTTAGTACCGCTGTCGTGCCGTGGTAATTAAGTTAAAATTCATCAGTGGAGAGGGGATGTGTTCCATATTCAAATTACTGTGACACCACGACTTATGAACCGTTAAAATATGTTATGTTAGGTTCCATTAAAAAGATAGCTGTGGTTTTCGAGTTAATCTGTAACATCATCAATCGCTGTCGAAAGACAAAATGAATATCAAATCGATTTATAATAAACTTCGGTGAATAAATTGAAGAGTTTTGGTGTCACGTCGATAAGAATATTGGTAATAACACAAACTACATTAGATTTATGGCATTCTAAAACCTGATAATCTAGTTTTGAATTTATAATAATTTATTAAACGAAAAATAAATATACAGATTTACATTAGTGACTGAGAGATCTAGATTATTTGGTTTTAAATATTAATATTCCGAATATTGCAGAAAGAGACGTTGTCGATAAGGTTAAAGTCCTAAACTTGGTTGCAGCTATTTATAAAAGTTCTGAGTATGTGACAGTCTAATAAGAATTTTATGAATTGTATCGAAACTAGTTTATCTTTCTAAGACAAGCCAGTACGTAATATTCGGGATGCTCAACGTAACGTTTGCATTTTAAAGCAAATTATATTGCCACTTTATATTGAAACGGGCAATAATCCAAACATCGCGCACACACGGCGATGAGCTCACTATTGCTCGGTTCATTTTATATTTCAGCTGTCCGGTTCCAGGTTGTTTGTCGCTTTATATGTTCCTCTCTAGCGTGTTCGTACTTGCATGTCTTCTAACAAATGGGTTACCCTTGACTACGCCCCCCCACCTACAGATAGCACTCGATCATTTACTAAAGTTGTATTTCGTGGTCCAGCGCCCGTAAGATCCTCGAGAACAGGTCGTTGGCCGATGAGGAGCGTATGGACGCCCTGGAGAACCAGCTCAAGGAAGCCAGGTTCCTCGCCGAGGAAGCCGACAAGAAATACGATGAGGTCTTTATATGGGAGTTTAGATGTCGTTTGGTTTGGCTTGTCTGCTTGCAATACGCATGTAATGAATATTTCATAAAGATGCCATCTGTTGCATCGTCTTGAATAATCACATCGCTATTTTTCCATATTCGGACAATGTGTTTCAGTGTTTACCGAAAGGCTGCTGTGTTCATTTGAACGAGTCGCATTTCCAGTGTTGAATTTGTTTCCCCACTTACTGACATTGTTTTCTCCTTCAAAATAACTCCATTGATGTTTTTCAATATGACCCCCAGTGAACCTTTTGTAAAATTCAAAATCTTCCCTACTAAACATTGAGGTGTGAATTTCGAAGTGATATTAACCAAACCCTGCAAATTAACTCGTGTGAGCTTGATTTCGAGTTCGTTACGTAATTGAGCAAATAGTCACGAAATAAAGAGCGATGATTCTCGAAAGCGACGTATTATCGCATCATGATTAGATACTGCTATCCATCTACGACGTGTTTTCTTTGAAGAAGTAGTCACCGTGCTTCGATGCCAGATGGTGAGCAGAGCAGTGATTCGTCCTAATTCCCCTGACATATGACCCTGCGTGGTGAAGTGAAGGCAGTCGTAAAAGTCAGCGTCCCAAGAAGGAATCGTATCGCGCCTGATCTTGCTCCGTTCGCCTTATATGGTGGACTAGCCTCCTTCGTCGCACATGTTGTTACATAAGCATTACTTCCATATATGTAGGGTGTACTTGCTCAAGACTACGCCGTGACAGACATTAAACCTTAACGAATGACATACATGTTTGTTGGTGTCAATAAAGTTGTGATTATTGGTTGTATAACGTAGTGTGGTATCTCCAGGTTGCTCGTAAGCTGGCCATGGTTGAGGCTGACTTGGAGCGCGCGGAGGAGCGTGCTGAGTCCGGCGAATCGTAGGTTTCCAATCCAAAGCGCTACCGGGCCACTGCCGCGTTGCGATGCTGACTTACGCCGAAATAAGAATGACACGAAGTAGTTTCCCTAGCGCGTCTCACTCAGACATTGTTATTTGGGCGTGTCACGCGATACTGCTCGTTAGCGCGGTGGTCCCGACGCGTTGTTTTGCAAGTTTTCGCCTCCGTTCTGCATGGTTGTTCATTTGCATTCTTAACATTCTGCACAGTAACCCGATTTACCTCCATAGGTATTTCTAACATCGGCTCTCACTGTTATTCTTATTGCATGCCCCATTCTAGGTCGCGTTCCAGACGGAAGCTGCTCAACAGGACATTAAATTAATTTGCATTGTCATGACATTAATACGGTGCTGCCGGCTCACGCTGCTGATTGAACCGGCAGCACTGCTTAATTATAAGGACACGGTGCAGATCAGTGACCCTCGACGTCGCACTCGAGCGTCGCTGCTCTCTATCAGACTAAAACAAGGGTTGCCCCATTTCATGGATATTTCTTATTTATGCAAATGTTAACTATCATGTCCATGTGTCGACTAAACTTCTGTCTTCAGTGTGTGTATAAATCTTAAACGTGGCTATAGGTTAGGATATCAGGAAATATGTGTGGTATAGGGCAATTTTCGTTTTCAGATATGCACCGCATTACACCAGAATTACTGGCCGTATGCGTGCCGCACATATGCAAGCGCACACATCACCTAACGAATACGATAATGCACTAGATAGCACTTAGATAATTAATAATGTTTTATTGAAAAAAGTAATATTTTAGAACTAAATGTTTTGGGACAACCCTCGTTTATTTTTTAATTATGTGAGTTCTGACACCGCTCTCGACTCCCCCATGCTTTGTGTGAATCCTTTCTGACTTTGTTGTTTGTGTTTTTGCTCAAGTACCACTGCTTTGCTTTTAGTTTTAGCAGGTCATCACCAGGATATTCCTTTCTGCACTTTAACTTACAAATGTCTGCACTTGATAAATATGTGCACCTGCTCCGGACGAAAGTCCATTAACATAAAGTACGAGTCTCGAAAGAGCTCGGTAAACACTGGTAGCAAGGTTTCATTTTCTCGAGTACTTTCTACTTGTCACTAAGTAATTTCTTGTAAGAAATCTGGCATGTAACATGTAACTGAAACATGTAACAGAATCATGTGTGCACTCCACCTGCATTTAAACACAAACGTTGTCGCGTTGTTTAACACTTGTATGTAGTGCTGCACTGCGAAGCGCGTCGAGAGCGGTGCCCGGCTCGGTAGTGTAGTGTTGTGTGTGTGTGCGTTGGCGTGTACTAACGCTCGGCTGGTAGGTGGCGCGCAAACTTGTGCTGATGGAGCAGGACCTCGAGCGGGCCGAGGAGCGCGCTGAGCAGAGTGACTGGTGAGTAGCGCTTCACAACTGCCAGAGACTAGACCACGTGAACACTGTTATCTTACACGCGTGTATTCGGTTCCATTTGTTCAAAAGTCAAAATGAGAATTGGGCTCTTAAATCAGAGATCAAAGAGATCACTTTTGTCAAAAATGAAAAAAGGAGACACTGTCCGCCCGCATTAGTAAAGACTGCGTTGTGTTATACATAAAGAGTAGGGGCCTTACTTATAAACATTGATTAGACGTTACTTATCTTAAATAGCTCTTAAGTCACTTGCCATCTCTATTCATTAAAATAGAAATGACAAGGACAGGTGATATTTAATCGGTAGCTAAGCAACACAAGTTTTTATAAGTAAGGGGGAAATTAGGGCCTTACTTATAAACATTGATTAGACGTTACTTATCTTAAATAGCTCTTAAGTCACTTGCCATCTCTATTCATTAAAATAGAAATGACAAGGACAGGTGATATTTAATCGGTAGCTAAGCAACACAAGTTTTTATAAGTAAGGGGGTAGATCTTTATGGAGATGAAATTCCAATAAACGAATGCCTAATGGAACGGTTGGAATTTGGAGCTGAATATACGAATATTTGGAATGTGTTAACATTCAAGAAAGAGAACACGTTGTTGACTCTCCAGCTATTGTCTTCAGGTTTACTCTTGTTCATGAACTCTTGTAAATGGTTTGACTTTGAAGATACAAAAAATAAAAGTTATTCAAATACTTACGTTATGATTTAGTACCCCTGAATTATGGGATTAATGAAACAAGAGAAGACCTTCTGTCGTTGGCAGCTTAAGAAGTAAAGGCACCCACAGGAGACCTGTTGATGTCGATAGTTCCACACGATATAGTTGAATTCATTAATGAATTTGACGATGCACGAGATCATGCTTTAGTAACAGTACGTGTCAGTGAAAACGAGAAAGTCTTAGCTTCGAGTGAAGCAATTAAATTGCAAATTAAACTCTTATCTCTATGCGTTTGAATTTTCACTGATACATGCTGATAAATTGTATATACAGGGTGTCCAGTAATGAATGGATAACCTTGGAATGAGTCATAGTAGAACTAAAGGCGATTCAGAAAAAAATACAAAAAAAAATCAATACCGAGTATTTCCTAAGATATGTCACTTTTAAGAATATTGATAATTTTTGGTACCCTACTTTACATTCTTGAACACTACGACCACAAATTGATGAATTCCATCATTTTTTTACTGTTGAAATAATCTTCATTAACTGAGCTAATAGATTAGCAGTAAATAGTAACACTGTTAATACACGGCTTTTCAAAAAATTAATTCGAATTAGTGCTTTAGTGAAAAAATTGAGAAAAAATTTCGTTATGACAAAGTTTAAGCAACCATAGTATGAAAAAAACGTATGCCAACACACATGACCAATAATTTTAAAATAATGTGCACTTAATGCAGATTTTGAAATGGTATTACTTATCATTGTACCTAATGTAAATAATGAATTATTGCTAATTGTGTTTGAAAGAAGAGATAATTGCTGCTAAGAAAAGTTTGAAATATTCAGGTGTTCCAGGTACACCCCACACATTTTAAGAATTTCACCGAAGTAAAAAATAGTCTCATCTTCTAGACACTTCGAATGACACCTATTTCAAATCTGTTGGATACCTTCATCCACCTTCACCCAGGTCGGGTTAGCAAATTTCTCTCCTTTCAAACACAAATAGCAATTATTCATTATTTTCAATAGATACAATGATGAAAAAAACGTATGGCAACACAGGTGACCAATAATTTTAAAATAATATGCACTTAATGCAGATTTCAAAATGGTATTATTCATCATTGTACCTATTGAAAATAATGAATAATTGCTATTTGTGTTTGAAAGGAGAGAAATTTGCTAACCTAACCTAACCTGGGTGAAGGTGGGTGAAGGTATCCAACAGATTTGAAATAGGTGTCATTCGAAGCGTCTAGAAGATGAGACTTTTTTTTTCTTCGGTGAAATTCTTAAAATGTGTGGGATTTACCTGGAATACCTGAATATTTCAAACTTTTCTCAGCAGCAATTTTCTCTCCTTTCAAACTCAATTAGCAATAGTTCATTATTTAGATTAGGTACAATAATAATTAATACCATTTTGAAATCTGCATTAAGTGCATATTATTTTAAAATTATTGGTCACCTGTGTTGCCATACGTTTTTTTCATGCTATGGTTGCTTAAACTTTGTCATAATGAAAATTTTTCTCAATTTTTTCACTGAAGTACTCATTCGAGTTCATTTTTTAAACAGCTGTTTAGTAGCAGTATTACTATTTACTGCTCATCTATTAGCTCAGTTAATGTAGATTATTTTAACAAAAAAAAAATGATGGAATTTATCAATTTGTGGTCGTGGTGTGCAAGAATGTAAAGTAGGGTACCAAAAATTATCAATATTCTTAAAAGTGACATATCTTAGGAAATACTCGGTATTGATTTTTTTTTGTATTTTTTTCTGAATCGCCTTTAGTTCTACTATGACCCATTTCAAGGTTATCCATTCATTACTGGACACCCTGTATATCGTTAGTTGCTGAGGCGATGATAAATAATTGTATCGCGCGCCACTCAAGGTTTGCCCACTTGAAAATTGTGATTAAAAACTCGGGAACACCTAAATCCATCGTCTTTGCAACACTGCATGATTGTGTTGTTTGATAGCTGCTTAACTTTCTTATCACTACTGTTGTGATGACTAATAATCCATTTTTAGAAAATTAAGCAACTACTCAAATAACAAAGTTCATCATAATTATTAACCCTAACCAGCACGCTTATTTTTTTGTTTATTACTCTTATAAGTAGATGTAAGACGACACGTTTTAAATTGTCAAATATGTCGGTCACTGATCAAGTGACTGCCAGTTAATTGATATTGATTAGAAGCTGTTAAAATTTTCGAGTTAAATAGAGCAAATAGTTAAAAATAATGACTGTAGGTATTTATCTTGTCGAAATACTTAATTGGCGTTTGGAAATACAACTGAATTGCAACTTGCCAAATTAGTACATCAGAAAAACTCGTGTTCTAAAAGTTTCGAAACGAATGATTTATTTGGCTTTTTAAGTACAGTAGAAGTTGATTGTTTCCACTTTCTGTTCCTCAGCAAAATCGTCGAGCTTGAGGAAGAACTCCGTGTCGTTGGTAACAACCTGAAGTCCCTGGAAGTCTCCGAGGAGAAGGTATACATCTGTCATTTTATACTTAATCCTTTTATTAAGCTAGAAAAAATAAGCTAGGAATCAAAACCATGGGATGATATCGAAATCCCTAAAATCATCAATGTGTTTATTTTAATAATGATAATGAAGTTAATATATGAAATACTCCGAATGATGCACCAACCTTTGTATTTTTTCAAAGTATTGTACTAAGTCCCTACATTGTCTTGAACTTAATGAACAAGGCTAGGACTATGCAGTAGAACTTCCAAGTAATGCTAATTGTATGTATGATGCAAACTGACGAGTGTATGAAGTGTATGACTGAGATTGATGTAACCAACTTAAAGTACACTAAGAGTAACCAAGTGACGTTCTATGCAGGCCAACCAACGCGAAGAGGAGTACAAAAATCAGATCAAAACCCTCACCACCCGCCTAAAGGAGGTGTGATATCGAACGAGATCTGTTCATATAGCGAGTGTTTATGTTAGCTTGCCTAACTGCATTCTGCTGCACACCACTAGTCTAGTCTATGTCTGATTTACCATTCAATGTCTTCAGACTTTGGTGATGGTAAATAGGATTTAGAGAGTAGTGCGTCCGTAACTCGTGTTCAGTTTTCCTCCATATTGATACTTCCCTCTTGTTTGCTGTTTGAATGTTTTCTTTCTTTAACAGTTATGCCGCTGTAATATAGTTTTAGCGTACTTTTTATCCGTTTATTTTTACTTTAGTATCGTGCAGCGTTGCTAGTAGTAACTGCAACACTGCTCGATGCCGCATGACTCAGTTTTCGCTGTTTTGTGTTTTTTTCGTTAACAAATAATACTCGCAGGCTACGCAAAGAGAAGAGACATACGAGGGTCAAGTAAAAGTGCTGGACGCTCAACTCAAAGAGGTAAAAGGATAGCCGGACCGGAGGATTTACGTAGATAGACGGTTTCGGTTGTAGTTTCGTTTCATGTTCATTGCCATTCAGTGTTTTGGGATAGTACGAGTTCGTTGAGCCGTGGGCTGCAAAAATGGCAACTTAATCATAAAACACATTCATCCAAACATTGCCTTTTTCTTCATAACCTTGTTAAATTATTAAATAAGTTGACATTTTTGTGTTCATGATTCAGCTTCGTAAAGGCTACGTTCGCTGGTGTAGGTCCTAGTGTCGAGTGGCTGATGGCGGTTGGTGCTTCATCTATGTATCTATGTATAAGGCTCTCTCCTATATCTGTACCTACCTGTGTATTAATTACTTCTATATTAGCTGTAAGAACTATGCCTTTGTTGTGATTGTACGCTTTATTAGTTTTGGGGTTTTGTATATTGTATGATGTGATGGGAATAGTTTTGCTATGTTATCCCTGCTTTATTTTAGTTAGTTTCTTCGAGAAATTTTACATGGTTTACTCAGGAAACTTTGGTTTCACACTTGTATTCTTATAGAATTTTATTTTACTTGTACTTAAGTTTGAATTTATAAACTACTTCTGATGCAAATTGTCACTGCATCGTTTCTCATGGTATTATCTACAAAAAATTGCCATGATGATGAACAAAGCATTTGGCAGCACATTTTGGTTTAACAAAGCCATACCGTCGCCTTCAACTTCACAATAATCAGGCATGTTATGGGGTTCTACATCCATCTTTATCGGGTTAAGAGTACAGTCACAACATGGCAGCGGCATGCCGGTGGCTTGCCGTCTGTAATCCGTCCTGTGTGGCTAGGCGATGGCGTCTCGTGAGCACGTCGAGGATAAGATACTCAGCCTCTCGCAGAAACTCTCGCAAGTAAGTTGTGCTCGATACAGGGGGTTCTGGTCGTCCTATACAGATTCTAATAGGGAAAAATAAGAGAAAGTAGTAAAGAAAGGGGAAGTAAAAATAATTTTAAGGGGAAAAGTAAAAATAAGAAATTTTTGGAAAGGAGATGTAAAAAAAGTCTGGAAATAGGTAACTATAATAGTAGTTTACGAAACTGGTACATAATGAGGGGTATTATACACGAGTGTGAGTTTAAAAAACGAGCGGAGCGAGTTTTTTAAAAGTATCACACGAGTGTATAATACCTAGTTATGTACAGTTTCATACACTACTTTATCTACTTTAATTGAACACGAATTTATCAAATAAAGATTGACACAGTAGGTATTATGGCGCCAAAATTCTCGTTATAACCGTGCATGGGCTACAGCGTGCGCAGCCACAGATAAAAAATCAAATGGATGTATCTATGATCTGTAATCTGTATCGTAATGAAAAAAAAAATTATTATAACATTATTTTGTTAGAGAAATAGTGTCATAATTTAATTTTTTAATTTCATTTCGATATACTGTGTGTAAAGTACGTCATTATAAACTCGTTTTGAGTTTTGTATTTTGAATTTAACGATATGAGAGTAGATAAAAGTTTTTATGAAATAAGGGGGAAAAATTAGTAGATTTTTTTTTCTTTCCGTAAATAGAAGTTTAAACGTAAATTGAGAAGGAAGCAAATAAAAAATTTATGAAAAAAAAATAGGGTGAGATGTGAAAAAAACTATCATTGAAATGGACAACAAATAACGAAAAGGGCGGATAAAAAGATTTTGGTAAGGAAAAGCAAATATAAATTGCCAATGACACATAGTTCATCCAAGTGGTGTTGCTCATAATATAGGTCGATTTTATCGGTTCAGATTAAAATGAGTCATGATTCTATTATTTGCCATAAATACACAAAACAATACTAAGTATTTTCATTTCTAAATATAATTTCTATGGACGATCAGAGCAACTTGTTGGTTATATGTTTTCTATATATTTTCACGATCATTTATTTTTCTATATACTTTGGGTAAAATGGTATTTTGGTATCTAGTGTTGTAGTTTCATCACTCAGCACTTAGCCGCTTTCGGTAAAGGTAAAATGCATGGTGATTGTGAAGCTTTAATTGTTTATAACATAGTTTTTTTTTTCTACTAAATTGTTGTAAATATTTTTAAACCTTTGCTATAAAAATTAAATTTAAAAAAAATATAATAAATTTTTGCAAATAACTAAAAGTAAATTCATTGCATGCCTGATTGTGTTGTAAAACAGTCTATTTTCTGATGAGTTGATATGTTTTATCTAAATGAAGTAACATTGTGAAATAATGTTGCAATACCTCAAAATGATATTCATTTTTAAAGAAAACGGATTTTCACTTAATATTAAATTAAATATTTTAAAAATGAAGATACAGAAAATAGGCTGTTTTGCCTCAAGAATAGAAGTTAAAATATACATAAAATGATTTCAGGCTGAGGCGCGCGCTGAATTTGCTGAGCGCTCCGTGCAGAAACTCCAGAAGGAGGTCGACAGGCTTGAAGGTAATCTATCATTTCGTATATTCTCAAAGATATACAATATGATATTATATTTGTCTCAAGAGACACCAAGTAATATGAGAAACAATTGTAGCCATTCATTCAGTGTTTTTTAGAGCAAGACACAAAAGTCAACATAAATTCTAATAATTACATTTATTGATGCTAGTTTTCCAAGTTTTCAAGGGTCTCCAGATATATAACACAGAATATACAACGTACAGCAGTTTGGTTAAGTTTTGAATTCAAATATTTCACAAGTCAAGTTAAAATAACATGTTTGAAAATAACAAATGCTTTGGACATTATGCACTTATAACGTTACCATCTCAGCCGTCATTAGATCTGGCTTAACGAGTTATAATGCTGTACAATAGATTTGAAAGCTTCTTTTTTCTGTCATTTCTGCTACAATCTCAAGCTTATTTTTTATTTTAATTTCATAGTAACAGTGTTAGAGTTTTATTTTTATTGCGCACAGACTTGTTTTTGACAAATTCACAATCAATGCACCGAAATATAAAAATAGGTAGTTTTCAAAGTTCTTTCACCTCAGTATTTGGTGTTTGTGTCTCGAATTCAATTCTGTGCAATATTTTGTTGTTAGCATGACTTTTAAGTGTACTAGACTGCTCGATCCTTTAATTTTTTTTTTTCTGTAATTTTGGCATGGTTTTATATTGATGTTGTTTTTTTGCCTGTGCTGTTTGGTACAAATGTCAAGATCGGATTTCGTTAAAGAATTACGATTAAATTCATTAATTTGAAGGATTACACCCCTTTTTCTGGAAAATCAATTAAGTCCCTGATCAATTTAATGACAAATCTCGAAGTAGGTATTGTGATTGGTTGTCTGAAAAATTCTACAGCCAATTAAATTACTTGCATGAGATTTGCCTTAATGTAAACAACCAGAAACGGGGGGTAAATGTTGCATCCGATAATTGAATGTTTGGACCAAACGGTTGTTTGTTGTGTGTCCTACTGACCGTGGCCACGTCGCCCTTGCAGACGATCTGGTGTCCGAGCGCGAAAAGAGCAAACTCCTGCAGGAGGAGATGGAGGCCACGCTGCACGACATACAGAACATGTGAACACTCCCGCTCGCGCCCGCTCCGCTCACTCGCCACGCTAGCTCACTCGCACTGACAGTGACACTTCACTGACATCTGTCACTGTAGAGTTGCCAACGCAAAAATAAAAAGGGCGCCAAAATTACAGTGGAGTGACCTAGACTAAAGAAGTTTTATTTAATTGACACATTTTCAAACTTCTTTTTATTTCAAGACTACGCACAGTGAGCAGAGCGGGCGCCTAGATGTTATTAGCTATAGAATAATTGCCAGCCGCTTTTCTAATGTAAAATCAAAATCTAGTGTTTGCTACGAAAGCACTGCCATGTGCAATTTTTTTATTTCATCCACAAATTACTAATATTTATGTCCGTAAGTTGAAACGTGTAATTTGTTTTATAGTCATTACTTTACGAGCGTGCCTGTTATGTCAATGATCGATATTTATATGACGTATGCAGTAATCGCTTCTCTAGCACTCTAGTGTAAGGTATAAAATGATAGTATCGACATTCCAAAAGGGGTCCAAAAATGTTATGCATTTTACACTCAACTTAAAAAGACATTATTTGCATTATTTATAAAGAAATGCACATAGTTTTTGTACAATATTTAAATTGTCTATATATTTGTAGAACAAATTAGTCGCTGTACTCTGTTTCGATAATTTAATATTTCACTCGAGGGGATAGTGCATACAATACGTCGTATGCTATATTTTTCATATGCACTGTTTGCAATTTATTATGAACTTAATTTACTTAATGTTAGTGAAGAGATTAGATATTTTTATTCAAGAGTGACGGTAATAATGATATTTATAGGAATATTCTTGCTAAATTGGAAATAATTGATATTCTATTATGTTTGAAAGATGATTTTCTCGTGTCATAATTGAGTTTGTTGTTATTTATTTAAATTAATCGATGAATAAATGGCGACTATTCCGAGATGTAAAGTCCGCGTGTTCCCTTTGCGCTGGCAACCCCGCGGTGCAAGCTGTCGCGTGTGACGCGTGGCGTGCGGCGCGGTACATACGAGTACGAACGACGCAGTAGCGTAGGGACTCCGTCTTATTAATATTATCGATTAATGAATTGATAGATAAGTTCGTGAAAAATAATTTAATGATTTTTAAGAGTATTCTAATAAAAGTGTTTATGAATATATATTATTATTTTTAACCCGTTGTATTTTTTTACTAACTCGTGTGTTACCCTGTGGTTTCCCTTCGACTAACGCCCCGACGACGATTCTATCAGCTATAACGTCGATCATTAATGTATTATAAATTCATCTTCATCATCATTGAAATGTAATCCGATAATCACTGCGGGAAGTTCGGGGAGAACCAAAATTAATCGCACAAAAAGAAGAAATGCTCGACCGCGAGCGGGGTCACGAGTCACGAAGCATTGTACATTACCATGTCCGCGGCACGGGGCATGTGAGGACCCTGCGACCTGCACGCTCCCGTAGAGTAGCGCCGTGCTAACGAAGTGCATGCGAACACAACGCTCTCACGCGCCGCCTGACGCAGATGACCTCATCAACGAGATCGAGAAGTACAACGATATCGGCTACGACATCGACGACTCCTTCGTGGAGCTCATCCCCGGCGTCGACCCCAACGACCGACAGATGGCCGCCATCCGCGAGGCCGCGCGCAAGGAGTACGAGAGACTGCACCCCAAGGTGCCCACGCCTCCGCCCAAGGAACCCACCCCGCCGCCGGCGGAGCCCGCTCCCGAAGCCGCCGCGCCACCTCCCGAGGGCGCAGCCCCGCCCGCCGACGGAGCCGCGCCTCCCGCTGACGGAGCTCCCGCCGCTCCACCTACAGAAGGCGCAGCCCCTCCTGCTGAAGGTGCCGCGCCGCCAGCTGATGGTGCAGCTCCTCCGGCTGAGGGCGCAGCCCCACCTGCTGACGGAGCTGCTCCACCGGCGGAAGGAGCGCCTGCAGCTCCCCCCGCCGATGGAGCTGCTCCTCCGGCCGAAGGAGCCGCTCCTCCTGCTGACGGCGCTGCCCCGGCGGCACCGCCAGCAGAAGGAGCCGCTCCGCCCGCAGAGGGTGCCGCTGCCGCTCCCCCCGCGGACGGAGCCGCTCCAGCTGCAGCTCCGCCGGCGGAGGGAGCCGCCCCCACGCCCCCCGCAGAGGGCGCGCCGGCAGCAGCACCCCCAGTGGAAGGAGCCCCCGCTGCGCCCGCGGCTGAAGGAGCTCCCGCGGCAGCGCCAGCACCAGACGCCGCAGCACCGCCCGCGCCGGCCGCTGACGCCGCTCCCGCTGCAGCGCCAGCGCCGGCGGCTGCTGCCGCCCCCGCCCCCGCGCCCACTGAAGCCGCCCCGGCCCCCGCGGCGCCGGCCCCCGAGGCGGCCCCGGCCGCACCTCCGGCAGAAGCTCCTCCTGCGGAAGCCGCGCCGCCCTCATAAATACGACGACCTTCTGCTCGTTACTTTCGGACTCTATATTACTCTGTTACCGCGTCCCAGGTCGTGGTCCCGGTGTAACCTAGTGCGACATCCTCCCGGAGATATATTTTTTATGTTGGCAATAAACGTCTGAAACTATAGCTGATGGAATTTCTGTCCCCCGTTGTGCCCCCGCCGCCGCCGGGCCCGCGTGCATGCGTGTGAGTGTGGCCACTAACTGGCGACCGCCGCGAGTGACCGCGCCGCTGTCCGCAGACGATCTGATCGCCAGCAAGGAGGTGTTCCACGAGATCGGCGGCGAGCTGGACTGCGCCTTCGACGACCTCGGGCTGCGCACGCCGGCCGTGGCTCCCGGCCGCGCCTGCGAGCGCTGCACCTGCTGCCACTGACGCGCGCTGCTCTCCACGCTCATATGCATTTACGTCACACAAAAAACGCGTCTTGATATTCTAGTCAATCATTAAACCATAACAAAATACTACCGAAAGCTTTCTAACTGAGTTTGCATGCTACACTTCGATGAATCGGAACCTTACATTGTCGACGCCAAAACAAACAAGCTTTATAACCCAGCGAGACCGACGCATGGCTTCAGAATAACAAGGATCTAAACATGTAAGCATTTACTTTTATTACTACCGCTGCGCTGCTCTTAGTGCGCTTACAGACGGATGAGTTGCAAGCAGTCAGTAATGATGGCACATTATGTCGAGCTGAACACAGAACTAAGATCAGATCATCGCCTTACAATCATCAAGCATGAGGCTTTGAGAGAATGCGCTTGCGCACAGCACAGTTGTGAGTCGCGACCATACAACACGTCGCACCGTCTGTAACCGCCATTACGCTGAAACTAATTTTCCTTACGACTTGACTTAGGAAAGAGAATATTTTACACAATTGTAATGAAATCTAAGACAGGATGTGATATGATTTGAGATATTTTTTTTTATAACGTATGGACAAATGATGTAATGTTGTGTCCAATGCGCAGACGAACTTGTCGCTGAGAAGGAGAAGTACAAGGACATCGGAGACGACTTGGACACCGCCTTCGTGGAGCTCATCCTCAAGGAATAAACTGGCACCATCGGCTAGGTTCGGTAATGTGCGGGTCCCGCCGTGCGGCAACTACCAGCTCCCGCCATTCAAATTTCCGAATAAATGTATTTTACTTTATAATTTTATACTCCTAATTTAAAGTATTAAAATCCATAGCTTTATGGCGGTATTTATTTTCGAGTAATATAATAAATTAATTTATTACTTATGCCTCGTTTTATTTTACTTCCTGTAGATAGTATATCTACCTCCATTGCCTTGTACGTGTGAGTATATAGTAATATAGGTACATAATTATGTAGATCTGAGTAGTGTAGAACTTGCAGACTGCTGCTGATGTCGAAATAGTGATGTGATGGCAATATCGATTTGGCTTCAAAGAACTGTATTTTACCTGGAAAACAAAACAACAATAGTGATACAATTTTGTTGGTAATTAAACTGCAATAATTTGATTATTGATCTGTAGTAACTTATTTGTTTTATCCACAATTCCACATCTTGCCTATCTAGCTCTTGTACACTCTTTCTAAAACACTTAATAAAAATGAAATATTGCATAGACATTTGATTAGTTTTAAAATTATATTTTAAAGGTATAAAATATTGCCTTGCAAAATTGAAAAAAGTATTCTTGTAAATTGAGGATCCTGAATGACATTGAGATTGAGTATTTTACTTCGAAAAGAAATTAATTGAAGGTATAATACAGCATCTGTTGCCAAAGCCATGCTTGAAGACAGAACACCATGCTTTCTGACTAGACCAGTAGCTAGAGCCTGTAGTAAAACTGCTTCTTTTGGGTAAGTAGCAATAGTACCTTTTAAGTTGTTTGTACCTAGTTAGAATTCTATTTTTTATTTGCACGCACTGCAATACTTAAAGAGATTTAGGAATCTGATTAAAGAGAATTAAAAATGCTGGACATTTTTAATTCTCTTTAATCAGATTCCTTTATTGAAAAATATATTCTTTTCCATTGTTCCTGGATTGACCCTTCTTAAATAAGTGAACTGATTAATAACTAACTTGCTTTCCACCACGCTCTAAATGTGTTACTAACCAACTAACATTACTAACAGACGAGGTGGTCGAAGAGCGCAGTAAATACAAGGCTATAGCAGAAGAAGTAGACCAGACGTTCGCTGATCTGTCAGGATACTAAACTGACAGGCGGCCATGTTGGACCGGCCGCCATCTTGAAGAGAAATGGCGGGAAGACTGCGGGCGCACTCGGTGGATGTTGCTTCGAAACGTGCCTATTATAAAAGAACAACACATGAAGCCTTACAATAAAATACACTATTTGATAAAACAGAAATAAATAACAGTTTTCATGTATTGTACTTTATAATGGACTCTATATTCTTTGCACAGAGCTCACGTTGAGAAATGGACATACTTCGACGATAGTTCATTTTGGATTGTTGCATTTGGTATATTTTAGGACTGAACAGTAGCTATGTGTCTTCGCTAGACGCTATGAAAATATGTGAACTCTTTGGGTAGTAAATTAAATTGTAAAATAGGCCGGATAACATTGAAGACCTAGGGCCCAAACGAACCGAGCTAAATGAATAAAACATAATATTAGACCTTGTATGAATGATCTCTGAATGAAAAAAGTTTACGCTTACCAAAGAAGTTTCCTCGCGAACTGTTTAAGCCTTACTTTTTAGACTTCTGCTGAGATAAATGTTTTTATTATATGTAAAAAATGTTATTAAATTATCATTCAAACGCCTAATTGCTATACATATGAATCAGGCGAAACGATCACGTGAGAAATCTAAATAAAAATTCAAATTGAAAGAGCAACGTTGCTTTTTTGTTGAAATTTTAGAGGAAAATAGAGTTGCATAAATTCAAAATTAGAGTCCAGAATTATCGTTGTTATCAAGATGTCTATTTGTATAAATATTTTTGAGAATTATACAATATCTAGTGTAGTGTTTATTAAAAAAACTACCTATCAATCAAAATAACCATGTGTACCTAAAATCATTGAATTTAAATTGCGATAACTTGTCAGATTCATTTATAATGGGATGTCCCGAAACATTTTTGGGCTTATTTGCTCTAGTTAGGAACTGTGCTATTTTGTCTGTACTGGAATGCGAAGTCTTAGTTACATTTTTGCATTTTATTTTGGGTCAGCCTGTTGCTGTCCTTTTTTTTTTTTTTTTTTTTTCCTTTTTAAGTTTTTAAGTTGCTGTCCTTTTACCAGTTGGTATTAAAGTTAGTGTTATAGAATAACAAATGAGAAGTCAATCTTAAATGAGCACTATGTAAACACGATTACACATCAAGCAATAAAAAACCTGTATAAACTGACCGTTGAATGTGCGAAAAGATCATATAAAGCGAGACCAAGATAAACTGGTTTATATACCTTGATGTTTAGCCGCGTGTACAATGTGTACATAAAAGCCTTTTTTTTCTATCGGGGTAGGCAGAAACTCCAGAAAGCCACCTTACATACTCCCCCTGCCTCATTATAAAGATCAGGTGTGTAATACCAGAGGCCCTACCATGAATTCCACGTATTTGGTTGTACAGCGTACTTTAAATATTACGACGTAAATTGTATGGAAAATGAAAAAGCCCCTATAGTGTACAAACGAGGCACTAATTTGACGGATTACGTCAAATTACCGTTAACGTCCCCGTTTAGTATTATGAATCTGGTGTGTGTTTTCTGATGTATGAATGAGAACTCTTGTAAGGACTCAAAATATCTTGCTTAAATGCTTTTCTAAAAGTTTTATGGATGAGGGAATGTCATCTTGACTAAAGACCAGAATGTGTACCTATTCGTTTTTATTCTATTCTTAAAATAAAAAAGAAAAGTGTCCGTATTATAGAGACGGGAAAATAAAATATCATAACATGTAACATGAAACTAATATTTCCGTTCCCGTACGCCTTTAGAGTATCCCGCTCAAATGCTGTCGTAAACTGAGTTTGTGCAAAGAAAAATGTATCTAATAGATACAGCTATTATATTACTTCAAAGCTCACTTTCATATAGCATTGAATGCGCCTAAATACACTGCCGAAGTTTTGTGTGTATCTTCGCCGCGAGTTTTTTACGAGAATCGTTTTTTATGATGTGTAAAACATAATCTTATGAAATATATAACGAGTTTTCTTTTGACTTAGCTATGTATATGTCTTGGTCACACTTTGAGGTACATCGAAGATTGAACTTTATCAGCCATCCATATGTATCATTTTGCTTTGCATTGAAGCTTTTCACCTAAGAATGCTAATACATAGGTTAAGGTTTTTAACAGTATAGAATGATCTAGAAAATAGTATTTTCCATCCGGTCCAAAGTGTGATTAAGACAGCCAGTAACACATAATCTTATGATCAATAAATACCTAGGTTTGAAAACTTTTGTACTTGTTTGTACTCATTTAGGTTAGATTTTGTACGCAAATTTGTACAGTCGACCAATATGAATTATGACCCACCATAAGTTTATTTTCTAACATACATTCAAATACTATTAGCTCGTTAATCTGGTAAACCTAAATTTTCATGGTAACGACCTTGTTCTGTGTTATTTTGACGGTTTCAAACGATTTATCGTCAAAGTGGGTCATGATTCAACTTTGTCGACTGTACCTTAAATTATTATACTTTCTGTGTATGCTTCATAACTTCTGTAAGTCGATTCTTCATGCCAGTACGTCTTTCTATGAGCTTCTGAGGAAGTGTACCTATCAGCGCTTTAAACTGTTCACTCTTGTAAAATAAATTTATATTAAATCTATTCAGTGTTTTATTTACGCTAGATGTGACAGAGTCGATAATTATTTGTGTCTCCATATGCCTTTACATTTATTATTATCAAAAACTGATTTTTATAGATAGTGGTATAATTTATGATGTATAAAATTATGCATATGTCGTAAGATAATTTGTTAAACCGAATTTTTGCAAAAAATTCTATGGATATCGCGCAAACACGGATAATTTGATAATGGCTATGACTCGGTAAAATTCCGAACTAAGCAGGGTCGCCGCTATTGAACTATTTCTGCTTGCAGAGTTGAAAAGGACCTAACCTAGGTGGATATCATCATTACCATCAGCCTGTAATGTTCCCACTGCTGGGACACAGGCCTCCTCTCTTTAAGAGAGAGTGGGCTATAATCCACCACGCAGGCCCAGTGCGGATTGGTAGATGTCACATATCTTCGAATTTTCGGTTCTAGGACATGCCGGTTTCCTCACAATGTTTTCCTTCACCGTTTTTGAAAGCAGTGGTGTTGAAATAAATTACACAAAGTAATGCGCCTGGCGGGGTTCGAACCCACGACATACAACTCGTAAGTTGGGACCGATACCACTGCTTCTATCACATCTTATCTTATCTTCACAATTTAATAAAAGAAAATTCGGTTTATCACATTATTCTGCGACATACAATTATATTGAGGAGAGAAGAGTTTTTCATGATTTTCAGTATACATACCTATCACATTAGGGGAATATCGAAAACAAGGATTCCTCAATCTAAATGCGCATATTTTACTTGGCATTACAGCATACCTAGCAACATAATGGCAAGGAATTTTCCGCAATATGCGTATCTACGGTGGGTCTACGTTACCGCGAATGGGGTCTGCTACGTGCTACGCCTCGCTACGAAAATGCTACGACACGACGTAGCACTATTGATCAACAGAAATAGGAATTTTTACCCTCATAACGAGAAATAAGAATTTGATTTTGGCAGATATCAAATACGGAAGACACTGTGGAGCATACGGTCCAGGACTCACGGCGGCGATAGGCGGAGACCTCTCGCGTCCGGTATTGGTCGAGGCCATGCTGCGGGGCGAGACGGAGTGGGAAGCGGTCGCCTCCTACTGCGAAGCAGTCATGCTCGCAAAGGAGGAGGCGGGCCGAGTGAGGGAGAGAACAGCGTCCTCCCTCCACCCCAGCCGCAGTGGTAGACGCCCACAGACGACCACCGACGTCGGCAGACGATCTCCGGCCATGCGGGCGGCGAGTAATGGGCGACTCGCTGTCCGACCATGGACCATGCCCGGGTCGACGGCGCGTTGTGTTCCACGCGCTCCTCAAAGAGTGTCAGCATGATGACGGGGCCCCCCTTTAGAGGGCCAAAGCCTGCTAAGGTCGCAGGACTGTCATGTCAGGTAACCGTGACCCCGGAACGTAAAGGGTTATAGAAGGACCACCGTGGACTTTAGTCAGTACAAGTCTGACAGTCCCTTCCATCCCACCCAGCAGGCGTAGCATGGCGCCGTAGAAAGGGGTTTTGTCGACGGAAGAATAGACAAAATGACAGAACGTAGAAATAATTTTAGCGTTTTAAGCATTGTAATGTAAAAAATATAGAAAATAAACGTTCTATTCTTCAATAGTGTACGAATGGTGTCATATTTGTGCAAAAAACAGTCGATTTGTTTAGAAATAACGATGAAATAACTTTGTCTTTTCTTCGTAGAATAGAGATAGAATCGCCATGCTACGCGTGCTGGTTGGGACTCATTTGATGATTTTACCACGATAAAAATAAAAGCTAGGAACGTAATGGCAAGGAGTTTTTTGCAATCTGCGGGTCTACGGGAGTCTACGTTACCGCGATAGGGGTCTGTGCTACGTGCTACGCCTCGCTACGAAAATGCTACAAAACGACGTAGCACTATTGATCAACAGAAAAAGGATTTTTTATTACTCATACTCTGAAAGTAGGTCATTACATGTCTGATTAGCCGTATGAAAGATATCCATTGCCGCCCTAGGGAAAATCGCTTTCAACTGACAGCTGCCAAATTGAAGTAAAAAAAAAACTAGTTCTATTTTGACTTTTCTATTGAACCTTATTCAAACTTTTTATACAGCCACTAAATTACAGAGCGATTTAAAATTAAAATAACATAAAATTAAGTATTAAGAATATAAATAATGACTTTAAAATAATTTAGTTTCAACTATTTCTCTAAAATAATACAGATTTCGACAAAATCTTTGCTAATTTTTAAATAATGTACATGAAAAATCCTGGCTGTATAGATGGACGACCACAGCACAAAAATTAAAAAAAAAACAAGCGGCAATGTGACAATCCGATGTACACTCATTTTTTCTTTAGCTAAAATTTTATGTTGGTAATTTAACTTTCCTCGTATTCGTAATGAAAAGCACAGTGTTTACCTCGGGTAAATTACTTATTTAGTCCCTCGAACTATTAGCGCCCTCACTACGTTACGGGCGCCAAACCCCGTCTGACGTCCGTCTCGGGACGTAAATAAGTAACTTTCACGCCTTGGATAACAATGTACTATTTCATTACTCATACTCTGAAAGTAGGTCATTACATGTCTGATTAGCCGTATGAAAGATATCCATTGCCGCCCTAGGGAAAATCGCTTTCAACTGACAGCTGCCAAATTGAAGTAAAAAGAACTAGTTCTATTTTGACATTTCTGGTGGACGGCGCCGTCGATCTCGACTGGCACTTCGTGGTGCCAGTCGAGATCGACGGCGCCGTCCACCAGGTGTACGTCCTGAAGCGACCGCACGTCGACGAATTCCTGCGACGCTGTGGCGAACTTTACGAATGCGTACTGTTCACCGCGTCGCTTGCTAAATACGCCGACCCTGTCGCTGACTTACTGGACAGATGGGGCGTATTCCGCGCGCGGTTGTTCCGCGACAGCTGCGTGTTCCACCGCGGCAACTACGTGAAGGACCTCAACAGTCTGGGCCGCGACCTCCGGCGTGTCGTCATTGTGGACAACTCGCCCGCCTCTTATATATTCCATCCTGATAATGCTGTACCTGTCGCGTCATGGTTCGACGATATGACAGATTCAGAACTTTTGGACTTGATACCGTTTTTCGAGAAACTAGCAAAGGTGGACAGTGTATACACAGTGTTGCGGAACTCGAACCACCCGTACAACCCGACAGCGAACAGCTCGCCCGGCACATAGCGCGCGCCGCCCCGAGCGCGCCCGACGCTCCCCGACCAGCCCCGGCCGCTACTCTCCTGCGAACACTCAAGAAAGGAGCGAACTTCGTCTTAAGGTTGATGCTCAAGGGTAGCCCGCGAAATTCAAAATTTCTTGGGTTTTTTGCAATTTGCAGGCCAGTGCTAGGTTGTATGTTGATTAAAATATTGATCGCGCTTGTAAGACGTATGTAGTTACAGAATTATTATCATCGAAATCACCACTACAACCCTCCAAGTTCATAAAGCTTCAGGAACAAAAAAATAACATAAAAAGTCATTCCTGAAGCTTTATGAACTTAGAGCGTTATATTGATGATTTTGTTGGTTATAGTTCTGTAACTACATACGTCTTACAAGCGCGATCAATATTTTAATCAACATACAACCTAGCACTGGCCTACAAATTGCAAAAAACCCAAGAAATTTTGAATTTCGCGGGCTGGTTGGAGCAATCCCCTTAAGTGCCAATTTTGCCTTCTGGATAGTGAGGACATTATTTCTACCTATTTTACATTTTAGGTATTTCTTAGTGCGTAAGTGGTCTGTATGATGGATTTGTGATGATATCTTTATTTAACATTTCCACTCTCTGGTGAGCTTGCAAACGAAGTGTTCGTATATATTTGGACGTAATTCTATCGATATTTTTCGGGCTGACTAACGTATGTTTAACGTGTATTTTAAAAATGCAATCGTCTTACATTGAATTTCATTTTCATAACAATTCGACAACTTATATCGTGCTTGGGATCAAATACAGATAAGTTAGGATATTTTTACCTACGTGGTTGCAGTCTATTATGTATCGCTCATTTCTGGTGTTTTGTCAGAATTGAAGGGAATCGATAAATACGACATGTCGCATCTCTATGATTTGCCTTCGTCTTTGATTACATATTGATGTCTAGCTATAAATTGATAGACTTGTAACATAATCACGGATTCTAAAATTCGACTGGGATTTAAGCATTAGTATCCAGCACTAGTAAAATGTGTAAATATTTTTATAAGAGAGTAATGATGGTTGCCGCTTGAATCATGGTTAGAATTAATATGATTAATGTACATACATTTATATTATACATAAACAATTGAATAGTAAGAGAAACGCTGGTGGCAGAACAATAGCACTTAAGGTGAATTGCGTCGCACTGATCCGTGACTCGTGTTACATTTATACTCTTAATATATACTACAAGTAAGCGAGCTATCATTAATTAATTTTATAAGATTATTGCAACCTATGCGAATTATTTATTCATTAAAATATTATTTTATAAAGTATGAATTTACATTTTGTATCTTATTTCTAAGCGAAAATACTTATAAACGGTTTATTGTATTGTTTTATGATCTTATAAATAAAATATGGACGAAAGGGGATTGTCAATTATTAAGAAGTGATGTAATACGGGTCACTTTAAGGTTTGTGCACATTAGACAGATCAAGTATTGCATTATCCCACATTTTTCATGTATAATATTATTAACTTTAGTGTGTACATACCTTTGTGTTTTTACGGTAAAACTTCCCCCCTAAGTAGTTATTGATGACAATAAGAAGTCAATCGCGACAGTGTCATAAATGAGTGTTTTTTTAATGATTAATTATGAATAAAATACTTTTAATTGTATGTTACACACGGGTGAACGTAGTATCAGATCAACTTGGCATCTAAAACATATTCATTATGTTGTTTCTGCTCCTGTATGACTTGTGACGATAGTGGCTTAAAATCTAGAAATTTCTACAACATCTAGGTAAAAATTAATGTGCTGAGAACACATTGTATACTGGCCTAAACAGGTTTGTCCCATTTCCTACACGACCAGAAATCAATGCATGCTTAAATATTGTAGTTAGTTTCTATTGAACCATATTCAAACTTTTTATACAGCCACTAAATTACAGAGCGATTTAAAATTAATATAAATAATGACTTTAAAATAATTTAGTTTCAACTATTTCTCTAAAATATCACAGATTTGGACAAAATCTTTGCCATTTTTTAAAATAATGAACATGAAAAATCCTGGCTGTATAGCTGGACGAACTCTACGCGCTGGGGTATAAAGTTGAAAATGTATTAGTGACTGCTGAGCGATAACGATTGTCGTCTGCTGTTTGTCTATAGGGCCAGTGTCAACTATGATGGGGTCCTGGGTTCGATTCCCGGGTCAGGCAAAATGCTGTTGGGTTTTTCTATTAGAATTTCTCAGTAACAGCTGAAAATTGTCGGTGTTAAAACTCTATGCCTCTTAAAACATGTTAAGCCGTTGTTTCTGCGCCTGATCTCTCTCCGCTTGTGTCGGATTGCAGTTCCATCTGAATTATGAGAGTAAAGGAACAGTGCCCATACCATGAGTTGTCATTTCGATACTCGATCATACGCATCGACCGCGTTTGGCGCTCTCATTGGTTGAGAGTTCATACAACCTTGGAGCGGGCCAATGAGAACGACAAACGCGGTCGATATCGATGATCGAGTATCGTAATGACAACTCATGGTATGGGTATTGAGTGCACCTGCGCCTGCGCACATACTTATGCACTATGATGTCCGGCCGCCGTGGAGGACTAATTAATAACGGCACGGTTAGCGCAGTGGCTGGATTGGACTGCTACGCAGCGTGTCGCGGGTTCGATTCCCGATCGCAACAAATATTTGTTTGAACTACAAGTAGTTATTCCGGGTCTGGGTGTTTGTGTATATGAGTTTCTATGTTTGTAAACGCACCCACGATAAAGGAGAAATTCGTAGCATGAGGCAACGGCTTTTTTTTAAATCATTTTTGTATCTGAATAAGCTAAGTAAGTAGTAAGTAAGCAGTATAAGTGAGCAGTGGTGGCCCAGTGGTATCGGCCTCGACTTACGAGTAGTAGGTCGTGGGTTCGAACCCAGCCAGGCGCATTACTTTGTGTAATTTATTTCATCACCACTGCTCTCAAAACGGTGAAGGAAAACATCGTGAGGAAACCGGAATATCCTAGAACCAAAAATTCGAAGACACGTGACATCTACCAACCCGCACTGGGCCCGCGTGGTGGATTATGGCCCACTCCCTCTCACAGAGAGGAGGCCTGTGTCCCAACAGTGGGAACATTTATAGGCTGATGATGAAGCTAAGTAAGTACAAACATAATATGAGTCAATAGTCAGTTAGTTTTAAACGCCACCGGTTGCACTAAAATAGCCTACATGATTAGTAATACCAGAGTGTCCGCACCCTGGACAGTCAGCCCAACTCCTTGCTGATTCATCAGTATTTTTATTTACTTTGTGCTGAAACGGGCGAAAGAGCGAATAAAAGTTTACATTATAAACGGACAGACTTATCTATGTTATTAATTTCGCATCGTTTTCTGCTTAGGGTCGCGATCGACCGTCTGTAAAGGTAAGGATCCTGGAACGCAAAGGTTAATTTAAGGAAGAGGATGGATTTCTAGTCCGTAAGAATCTGACAGCCCCTTTCGCTCCACCTAGGACGGGAGGACTCATTTGATGGATTTAAAACCGAAAAAACAAAACAGGTTTCCTGCTTACAAATTTGTTTTTTTTTTTAGTCTAAGCTGATTATTTTGCACGTAGGTTGACTGTTGATTTTAAAAATAGTTAAGTAAGTAATTCAGGAAAAAAAACTATGTTAACAAAAAAGTTAATTCGCTTTGTCGACACCTTAATCTACCACGTTTTGCGGAAAATACCCTCGTCGGACAGTCGTATAAAAATATCTAGTTATTAGGTCAGTCGATCGGTCAGTCCTGCAATTCTTCACCATGGAAATAATTATATCAACGCATTGCCGTCCATTTTTCTGCGGACGACTAGTGACTGGGCTAATTTAGAAACTTTTATTCAATATTCCTAACACGCTGAAAGGAAACAGCTTGAAAACTGCTAAGCTACTCACACCAGTGACATTGCAGTGGCTGCTCTTGAACGTGCTGGGTATTTAGGGTAGCAAATGGATGTTATCTAGCACTACGTCGATCGTCACAGCCGTGCAAGTGGGATAGGCTGAGACGGTGATTAAGGCAGTTGGATACTTAAGCATCTTGGTACTGGGATTATTGAAAATTGAAAGGAATGTCAAATATTTCTCAAAGCATTATGTTTTGCTGGGCAGAATAAATAATCACCATGGTTATGAAGATCGTAACACACTACGTCATCGGTTTAAAATCTTTGGTAGTGTGGGTCTTAGGAGACCCACGCTCAGAAATGGACATTCAGATGGTGGAACGTTCGGTATCCTATTACCTCTGTCGTCTGTCCTATTTGAGATCTCCGGAATCTAATGAATGAAATATGCCTGGCAATTAACAGCTAAACAAACATGAATCATAGAGTAGACCATTATGCAAATAGTTTGCTGTTATTAGTTATAGCCAGATGAAAGCCGTGTGTCGATCTCAATGGGCTCGGTATTACGCTAAATATAGTAGGGCCGGCCAGCCGGATGGCTCGCGGAATTTGGGAAATCTGCAACACGAATGTTAGCGTCGCGCGAGCAGGACAGTAACACCTGATCGAATTAGCCGGCATTGACAGCGAGCGTGTTTTTATATCATCGATCTATCAATCTGTTCGATATTCACATCCGCCGACGTCGTCACTGGTCCGTCTGTTAGCGATCGTAGCAAAAATAGTGGAGGAGCCGCGTGTGGGAGCGTGACGGGTGGCGGTCGGCACGTTCGCTGCGATTGCTATGCTGGATCGGAATCCTGGATTTTTGGCACCGAAAATAGTCGGGTGGGAGCGCGGCGAAACCGCGAGGGCGGGCGCGGCGCAGTGCGTGTCGCTCCGCCGTTTGAACAGCCCGCTCGTGAGGTGAGTGCAGCCGCGCGCCGCCACGCCGGCAGCTTGGATACTTCACCAGGACCGACCAGGACCACGCCCGGCGCGGCCAGGACTGTGCCCAGTGACGCATCAGTGCCATCATGTGTGGAATATCCAAGCTCCTGGATTTTGATTCCGGCGGTTCTGTGCTTTCGTTCTGTGATACGTTGTTCTGTATTTTCTGGCTCGGCTTGGCATATCTCGTGTTAGTACGGCAGTACAGTGTGTATTGAGTGTCAGTTGCAGCGAGTAAGTAATACGGGCGGGGTGCGCGCGCGGCTCGTGCGGCTCGCGTTTTCCATGGATATGACTCGGGTTTCATCGCTCGCGCGTCCTCGCTGAAAATAGTGAGTCCCCGCGCGCCGCCCACGCCGCGCGCGAACCACCGCTTGTAACCTATTTGCGGCATGCCCGAACATCAGTATTTATTTAGCGAGATGAGGAAACTCGTCTCAATTTTTATTTAGCCTCAGTCGTGGCCCATATATCGTGTAATTAGGACGTTCGGTCCACAACTCTGTTGTTTACTGATGCTCGGTTTCCGATTACAGCTCCCACTGACCAGCTATTTGGACATTGTTGGGAAATCACAGACATGGATGTTAAACGATAGTTTAAACATAGTTTTACAAAAGCATTAATATTTAAGTCACGTAAACACTACACAAGTTCTCATTTAAATACTTATGTATTTAACTAACGACAACAATTTGGAATTTACTAAAAAATACTTAGACTTTCTTTCCACACTAATCAAAAGAAGTTTTACACAGACTATAAAAACAATATTAAAGAATTATTTGTCTATTTATAAATAGTAATTTACAACGTTAACATTTAACATGGCACACAAAGCATTAAAGCTGCACCGAACGATATATCATCTTAAGATTAAAGTATGAGAGATGATGGTTGTCAGTAGGACACATCATGACGCAGGCTCGACTGGAACCCGGAGTGTTGGCACCTCTTCAAAGCGCCTACTATTAAACACAGGCCAAACTATCCCTGAAATTCGGGAGATAGTTACAGTTATAGCTTTCATATTAACTATACTCGCGAGAGACAGTATGTATCTATGGAATCACTTGGAATTGATCCGGAATAGCTCCCGGATTTGAATGAATTTAATACGATTTAAAGTTAACAGTTTAACCTTTAAAATGGTGTCATTATTATTGTTCTTAGTTATTTTTTATTCTTTGTGACATCGTTTCGTATCTTTGGATAATCTCTTTTATGCGTATTAAATTTTTCATCAATCTTAGTTCTTGGCATTGGCACTTGTCGATTCTTTCTTTCTGCACTTAATTTATAATTCAGTGCTCTTCAATCACTAACGTTACAAACTTTTTTCTTGTAGAAATGTTTAAATTTTTAAAGTTTTTCGAGGAAAGAAAAATTCAGCTGAGACTGGGATTCGAACCCGCGTCTTCTGATAAGTAGGTACTCCAGACACCTTACCATCGCAACCCACTCGTTGAGGCTTTCCTTCCCTTATTTTTTTATATCTCCTCATCAGATTCCTTCTCCAATGTTATTCATACATCTTAGAATTTAATATTCCGCTAGACTGTCCATTTAGCCACCTCCTCCAAAACAATGATTAATTACTCGTACTAGCAGAAACTTGCGCCATCTGTCATGTTAATGTTAGATACATCTGGTCGGCAGCCCACTCGAATGGTCATAATCCATAACTTAGACTTTCCAAAATATTTGGTTAAGTCTAGCGTGACTAAGTATTTGAATATATGTATTTAATTCATTAGAATTTTCCCACATACTTAAATAATTTATACGCCAATCTCAATATGTTAGGTATTCCATAACATCTCTCTTGTTAAGGTTAAGGAAAATACATATTATAAGAGCCATTTGCTTAATCAATGGTTAAACTAACTATTGTTAAAATCCACACAATTTTTTTTACAAATGGTTAAAAATATATGGGATTTAACAAATAGTTTAACTACTCATACGACTCCAAAGACATGCCACTTCCACCAATTCATATTAGACCGACGTGGTGGATTATGATATACCCTCTCTGATGAAAGCTAGAAGTGTCCCACCAGTGAGACCGCTATAGAGTGATTAAAGTTGTTGTTTTTTTAATTTCCATAAAAATATAAGAATTCCAACAAAGAGTTTCACATTATGAGAATAAACAACCTGACTGATCGAACCTCCTTGGAAGCGCTTTTGCTCAATACGTTGTCTCACTTTAATAACTAAAGAGTAAATGAGACGAAAGATATAGTTCTAATTTTCACCACGTGCATGTGGCGCCATTTGCAAATTCGCGCCATTTTCTGATGAAGAGAAAGCTAGAAGTGTCCCACCAGTGAGAACGCTATAGACTGATTAATGTTATGCTTTAACGATACAATACAACTTATTGTTTACATCAGGTCGTTGCCAACTTTCGTTGATGACGTTGACTTCATGAAACTTGAAGCTTCGAAACAAGACTTACCTTCAAGAACACAGTTTTGAACAAACTTTGAGTAACTTAAACTAATTTTGTTTATTCAAATGCGAATAATACGTTATTGTTGAGTTCTTGAGGAACTTTAAACTTATTTCAAAGTTTTGCGAGACTTGGTCCTTTAGGATTTGGGATCAACAACCTGTATAAAAACGTTCAATTAAATAATTTGATTGTAGATTTATAGATTAGACAAACGTTTCAAGTTCATTGAAGACTAGTCGATTTATGTCGTCGAATTAGTTGAATAATTTCGACTGTTGAATTCATTGACACATTTTGACTGAATCGACGTGTGTCGATGAATTTTGTGACGTATGTACGTACGTAAATTATGTTAAACAACATGTCACTGAGTACGTCACTTTACGCTGCCCTTGAATTAAGGGTTGGTATTGACATATTGATCTTAATTTTTTTTGAGCTCATTTTAATTTAAGTAATTTTAGTACAAGCATTATATCAAATTTTAATCTACAAGTAAAATGGAAATAATAACTAAAGAGTAATATGTACAAAAAATAAATTAAATAAATAAAAAACTTGAAAAAAAAACAATTCCATTTTCAAACGTTAGCAACTAGTCTCAATACTCAAAGTATTATTCAATGAGAATTTCCAAAAACGTTTCCATTACAAAGTTTTTTTAAGAACAGTTTCAAACAAGTCTAGTTTATTCATTCTTTCATGTTTCTTATTTCATTTAAATTCTTGAACTTGAAAGTTAAGATAAAACAATTTTGTTTAGGAATAATACGCACCACGGTTCACTGTGAGTTGTGAATAAACAATAGGTTTATTTAATTGTTGGATTTTGTATTTCGTAAAATCCTTATGAAAATCTTGATACAATGCAATTTTGAAAGTAAATGCAAACAGAAAGAAACATACATAAAACGACTTCGATATCTATTTTAGTTTAAACTTATTAAAAAAATCGTATTTTATGATCGAAGAGAAAGTTAATCCATTCCAAACCATTTTCTTTTCTGGATTTATATTTTCTTTCAAGATAAACATCTTTTCTTATTCGCTAAAGCTTCGTTCAAGAACGAGCTTTGTAAAGAATGATATGGATAAGGTTTAAATCGAACAAACAGAGACGTAACATCACAATGTAATATCTATAAAACCTTGAACTTTCTATCTCTGAAAGATACCTATAATACTTATAATTATGTATATCTGAAAAATAAAAGCAATGTAATTTTCTTTCCAAGACAGAATATTTCCAATTAAACTGAACTTGATCGGCACAGTTCTAAGGTTATCAAATCGGAATGACGAACTTTATTGTGGATCACAGTGCTGTAATAAGCGTCCAGTGCAAGCTTCTTTAACTGTGCCCTGGTCTGGCCAATTGTGGTCCTGGTCTGCCCAATTGGTCAGGCCATTTCTGTACCCCTCCAAGGTGTGCCCCCTCCAAGATCGTTGGCACTCCCACATTTTCGGAACTGGTGGATTAGACATGAAACAAAGTAATAACCGTAGGGCATCAAATCAGGGGATCCGACCGGAATAAATTGCTAAATCAAGTGCAAGAGGTGTCAGCATCATAATTGTTTTACAAAATTGAAGATGACGGATCTAAACCGCAATAATTTTGATGATGAAATTTAACTAAAAGATGCAAGTTGAGTTATAAGTCACGAAGAAATAGAAAAAAAGTAAAGCAACATCATTCTATGTATTTTCCCACGTTTTTATTTTATTTTAGTTTAGTAATTTTTGTAAATATTTTACTTTTACATGTAGTTTTTAAATTTAGTATGTATTTATAGGTATTTGTTTTTAAATAATTAATTAATAACCACTTTATATTATAGAAAAAAAAAAGGACAAAAAACATAATTTAGAATTGTTGATGAGTATGTTATTGTAATTGGAGGAGTCATTGATTGCGATAGTACCTACATATGTTTACCTAAGTCCATGTTTTTAATTTTATTGTGAGATTATCAGATCAAATTCACCAACTCAATACCCGTTGTGCCAACCAAGTTAGGTAGAAGCGTAAACGATACATAAATTAGCGTTCGTTCTAAAATTCCTGACTTATATTTAGTCTCCGGTCTGCAACAGCTGTAGAGATGTGAAAACACGGTTATTTTCGTGAACAATATATCGGTAGCGTTGTCAGATCGCCAGCACTACGTCACCGCTTTGCTACTCGTGTTATTTTCGCAACTTCGCCAGTTCGCCATCGACTGAGGAGTATGTTCTGTTTCGTTAAACTCGGGTTTTATAGCGGCAAGCAATGGTTGTAAAATATTGATGGATGATCGTTAAATCTGTTGTTAGGTGTTCTTGTGAAATGATTCGATTTTTAGAAGCTTTTCGGGGATCTACAGCTTACATCAAACATATAAATTCAGCTGCACCCGGTTAAACTGGAACCCGCCCCAATATAGTTTTGAAAAGGCTAGGCAGATGATGATAAATACACACTAACACACCCCCATAATTTTATTAAATACATACCCCTCAGAATATTCAATCAGAACAAGACAAGACGCAAATACTACTAACCCACACAATACTAGAGCACATGCAAAAAAGCTCATATTTCATCATTTACGTAACATTGATGAATCAAATGCCCTTCAAAAACTCTCTACTAATGTTATTTCAGTACACACATGCTCCGAGCTACATTTTCTTTCACATTTTGTAAACAAACTAAGCTGTCGATGCTCTCATTAATAAACGAGTCCATACAAATATGGTGCTGATAGGAAAATATCGGCCACGGCTTTTCTACAAAAAAAGTGATCATTATTCATACTTTTATATACATACTAGCTTATATAAGATAATTGTCCCAGAGGATTGCACTAACGGGATAAAAAGGGTCCTATGTATTAATCTAGTCAATAATCTTCATCTGTGCCAAATTACATCAAGATCTGTTCAGCAGTTCTGTCATTATTGAGTAACAAATATCAATCTATCCAAGCATCCAAACTTTCATATTTATAATACTAGCTGATGACAGCGGCTTGGTCCGCTACAGTTTTTGTGTGAAAGAGTAACAAATATTCATGGGTGCTCCAAAGTTCACCTAAATTTTCAACTCCGATAATTGGAAATCCGAAAATGTTCTTCCAACATTTTTCATCCTAACAATCACAATTCCTAACTACTCTGTCTCTATGTTCATAATTCCGAAGCATTCAACTTCATAATGTCAGTAGCAATAATTATACTTTTATTTGTTTTCCTATATTTTCTCAACATAACCATCTTTTACACTATTATTCAAAGTCATATCTTTTTTGTTTAGATATAAAAGGATGCAAGAGTGAGCGAAGCGAGCTCGAGACTTGGGGCACCCCGACTCGGTCAGGTTAGGTTCGAAGGGGATGGCGGGGTCTTTCAGGCTCCTCGATCTACCTTGGTAGGTGGTAGTCGGCAATTTGACTAAGGTTGCAAGGGCGAGCGTATATTACTGATTACCACCTACCAAGGTAGCTCGACGCAAGTATAGGGATAAAAGCGTTATGATAAAAACAGTAGGGAGCTTAATTTATAGTTTCAACAATGATATTATTAATTACAATTTTCGGAAACATGAGTGTTATGAACATCGCCGGTAGCACTACAAATAGTATGAATGAAAAACTTTAGGATGAAAAATTTTAGGAAGAGTGATCATTCGGATTACAAATCGTTAGGAAGAACAATTTCGTGTAAAGAACTTTAGGTGAGCCAATATGGACCCAATATTCACACATACATCCTCACAAACTTTCACGTTTATTAGTAGTAAGGAAAACACATTTACGTAAAGTAGCAAATTTCAGAGGATTTCCGATAGGTATCTTTTATGATGATCCAATTGACTATTATCTGTACACAGCGGGATATCGTTTAGAAACAGCTAGGGTGGGTTAGGTTATTCAATAATTAATTATTGCTTGTCGTTTAGGAATAAATCCCGAAAGTAGAAAACTGATAGTAGGTGTTTGAAAGTTCATATCAACCCACACCAACATTAAGTACGGAAACTAATATGTTACTACTAACAGTAAAAAAAGTAAGTTCGAAAAAAATACAATTTACGAGTGTCTATGTACCATGAAGACGCCAACGTGTTGATCTATTTAAAACGATTTTTTCACTCTCGTATTAAATGTGTAAACACAGCCGCCATTATTGACGTCACATCATGGTTTCTCACCCACCACACTCGTTTACACCCACCTAGAACAGTAAATATATTATGCAGTATATTAAAGTGCTGATATACAGGGTGTAAGAGACATCGACGCACAAACGGATACCATGGATCCAGGACATGATTCTGGATCATGTCCGGGATCCATGACATGATCCAGGAAAATAGGAAAAACCGACGAAAATTCCAACACGGGGAAAATTCCAGAATCATGTCCTGGACCCATGGTATCCGTTTGTGCGTCGATGTCTCTTACACCTTGTATTTACCTTTACCTTACTTACTTTTTTGGTATTAAAGTGCTGATATACTTACCTTTACTTTACTTTACCTTTATTTTGGAAAATAAAGGTAAAGAGGAAAAAACACCAATGAAACGAGATCGGCACTGTTAAATTATTATGTTCAAGAGTTTTCAGTGTCATCTTATTATTCGTTTTGTTGTCATATTCTGATAACACGGAACATCCCAATTAGCGCATAAGCGCAGAGGTTACTTTGGCTGAATTTTTCATGTAATCAAAGCCAAAATTAAGAGAAATACGTGAATTGCTATGGCATATGCTATTACAGTTGAAATAAGTAAACTGTCAGTTTCATTAGCAGTAAAATCTCGCCATTAATTCCCGAAAGGTTAGTCAGGTTACACCCACATTTCGCCAATTATGTTTAAGTGTCAGGGACTAAGCATATTGCTGTCAACCGGGTTCATCCAGGCTCCGTGGCTGCTACTGAGAAATTAAAAACCCAGTAATTTTTGTCCGACCCGAGAATCGAACTCGGTTCCTCATGCGTAAGACCACTAGACCAACGAGAAATCCAGGCTTAAATCCTAGAGCCAAGTTAAATCAAAATAAACAAGGAGTAGGTATCTGTTCCCTTTAACACAATTTAGTTCCAAAACTCTGTAAACTAAGTAAATTCAATTACATCGGAGTAAAGGCTAAACCTTTTACCACAAGTCGCGAAGGGTTGAATTTTGTGACCAATATCAAATTAGTTTGTAGCAAATAAAATTATAAACTTCAGATCGTCCTTTGTCTTTTGACATGAATTTTGGATTTAGGAAAGGTATTCACGATTTGTAATTGTGTTGTTTTGGAAAACTGCAGAGTACTCTTTGGAATTGAATGGAAAAAATGAAAAAGTGAATCTAGTTGACGAAAGAGGAACTAATTTTATCCATTAGGTGCGTCCACACAGAACGAGCAGCCTCGCGAGGCAATTGCTGCGCGAAGCAGCACGGTTAGTGAGAACGTGTCTCGGCTGAGGAAATTTAATTATTAAAATTAGTATTCTTAAAGTATATTATTTTAATCTATAGGGTTTATAATAACCAAAATTATTGCATTCTATCACATTCCATACACACTTAAGTTCGATTTCCACATTCCTATTTTCGCAAGGGTTATTAACTCCTCGAACAGGGGTGTGTTTAGCACTAATATTTCAACAAGCCAAGTGTGCCATACCCCTTTCTAATTAGGTTGGAATATAATTTAGTATCAGGAACGTAGACCCAATAATTATGCCACATCTGGCAAGCTGGCAGACTGCCATATGGAATGGCAGAGTTAAACTTTTGAAATTGTAATAGTTTGTATTTTTAAATAACTTTGCTGGAATGCTTTGACTTTTAATCCAGCGAGGTTTTAATTCGTGATAAAGATTTATGAAAAAAGGAAGATATGAATATTTTAGTGCTGTCTGTAAGTTATTAAACAGTGTAAGGTTTTCGCTATCTTGAAAAGTTAATTTCAACGCAGCTTCGCCTGTCAAAGGCAAAATCATGAACATCATCATCTTACTCTTATCCCATTATACTTGGGGTCGATGCAACACGTTTTCTTGTTCCTTTGTCCCCAGTCAGACGCCACGGCATCATTTACTCCCTTTTTCAGGATCAGATCATTCCTTACATTATAGGGCCATACTAACAACGGCTTTTTCCCTAGTGTTACATAATCCATGAACATCCATGCTCATCACTCTCTTAGTCACATGCGTATTATCCCTTCTCATCACATTTCCATACCAGATTAAATATATAATATTTTGTTGTAAAATAACATTTCGCTAGTTATTTTAAAGTCCCGTGTAGCGCAATAAACATGCAAGACTCATCATCATTTTGATACCGTATGCTATTTCCTCATGAAAACAGCTAGAGATTTGAAACCAAATGTTTTCTAAACAAGAAATGAAATGATGTTATGAGATTCCTTCTAAAAGCTGGAGCACTGAGCGTTCCAAACTGCATTGTCACGATTTCAATTAACTTCGTACCTACGTCTGTAGTACTGTAGCAGTTGCAGTGGCTTTATTAGAACCCCACTGCTCTGCAGGTTATGTTGTATACACAGAACAGCTTACTGAAATTGATCGGGTCACCCACTGAGTATTTCCTATTTCGCTGTGAACCATTTGGAAAATAGTTCTGAGAAATAGGAGCCTTGGAACCTTTTCAAATGTTCAGAAAAAAACGCTATTGTTCCTTGGCCGTCGGACAAAAAAAGCATAATAGTAATTCAAAGTTTAATATTAATATTCGCACTGCAAGTAGTTGGTGCAAAGTAGGTGTAATTTATCATCCGAATACGGGTTGGTAGATATCATATGTCTTCGAATTTTTGTCATATCATGTCAGATGCCACATAATATATTCCTTCTCCATAAAAGAAAAGGGAAAAAGTAATAATTTTCACAATATACGAGAGAACATGCCATCTCGAGCCAGCCACCGTTATGATTACGATCGTCTTCGAATCCAAAGATATCTTATCAATACCCTAATTTTTCATTTTTCCAGGCCGTAACTGGCGTATTTTTTGACCGGACCGTAGAAGACACAAAGCCGCCACCATGGACGCGATTAAGAAGAAGATGCAAGCGATGAAGCTGGAGAAGGACAATGCCATGGACAAGGCCGACACCTGCGAACAGCAGGCTAGGGACGCCAACCTCCGAGCCGAGAAGGTACAGGCCTTAAAACATCTATTACTTTAACTTTTGCCCGGATTTCCGCCACGTTTCTCCCTGATTTATGAAAAAAAGTACCCTTTCATCATCTTTAGTGTCCAATCCATCTCTGTGCCATTATTCACCGAAATTGGTTCATGGGTTTAGGCGTGAAGCGCAATTTATAATTAATTAAGGTAGGCCACTAGGTAGTCATGCACCCCAAGACAAACTATGCTTCTCTAAAAAACTAAGTTTTGATTCAGAAATCATAGGTCAAAATCAAACCAACTATTCTTCATTCAGTCAGTAATGAGCATTAAACAAAGCTGACTGATCAGATTGCGCTGGTCTAGGTTTTGCCACACTTGATTTTTTTTAATTCATTCTTATAAGATTCAACCACCTTTTATATTACTCTGCTGGATCGGCTCCAATTTAATATATTTCCAACTCAATTTGCATTCACAGGAAAAAACAAAATGAAGGGTCTCAATCTAATTTTTTATTCCGTTATTCAAGTACTCAAGTTAAAACATGAATATGTACAAGATAAACATTTCGTAATCTCCTTTTCTAAATTGGTATTTAGATAAGTCCGATGATTTGTTTGCTTTTCTCGAGATCAAAAACCAACGTTTGATGTAGTCACTCTTAAAATGTAAAGACGACCATATTTTTTGTATTTTACCAGTTAAATTATTTTTCTGGGCATTTTTATACACACAATTGATAAATCTATTCCAGACCTAAGAGACTTCTCCCATTTATATCCACGCTTAAATGTATTTTTACCGACTTCAAAAAAAAGGAGGTTATCAATTCGACCCGTATGTATGTAATATTATCAGAACTGCCCAGTTTTCATATATGTTAGTCTATATCAGCGTCTGAACAAATGTGCCAAATTTCATAAGTGTATGTATGTATGTATGTATGTATGTATGTATGTATGTATGTATGTATGTATGTATGTATGTATGTATGTATGTATGTTTTTATGTTTGTGCACGCATATCTCCGGAACTATAAGTTCGATTTAAGTAATTCTTTTTTTGTTGTACTAGGTATTGTTCAACTTAGGGTACACTGCAAGTTTCATCAAAATCGGTTCAGTAGTTTCAGAGATATGGATTTTTTTATGTTGTGACGGATTACAAGATTAGTGCATATGTAAGAAAATTTTGTATTTTACAAGAATTTGGGTTGAATATGTAATAAATAAACTAAAAAGGGCAAAATAAAAACTTTTTTAAAAAAAAGTACCGACTTCAAAACAAATACAAAAAAGTTTAAAATAACTTTTCTTTCGGAAGTCGGTGGCTTTGTTTTGTTGTGTCATTGACTATTGCCACCGACTTCCGAAAGAAAAGTTATTTTAAACTTTTTTGTATTTGTTTTGAAGTCGGTACTTTTTTTTTAGTTGGTATTTATGTGAAAGAAAAAAGATAACTCTCGATTCTTTGGAACAAAGTTTTATTGGAACGGATTGGAATTAGCATATTTATTGTTTCATGGAACTCACTTAGGGTCGAGTGGTATTTCCCACGGGAATTTACCCCTAATTGTGCAGGCTTTAGAAGGGCGTGCAAAGTCGAAATGTTCTCCTTGCAAGTTATGGGTTCTACAAGGGTCTATTCTAGGTCCAACATTGTTGTTTCGTCATCATCTGCCAAGCCTTTTCCTAAGTATGATAGCGTCGAGGCGACTGCCCTCCAGCGCGTCTATGAGTGGCGCGTGGAGGCGCAGCGCCGGGGAGAATTCCCGCTGCCCCGACAAGTCGAGGCGCGGCGGGAAGAGGTCCGGCGCGATCTCAGGGCAGTATGGAGGGGACGATTGTCGCAACCGACGGCCGGGCACGCCGCAATCGCGGCGGTAAGACCCCTCTTTGAGGAGTGGCTGGATAGGAGTCACGGCGTCCTGACCTACCGCATGACGCAGGTCCTCACCGGACACGGAAGTTTCGGGAGGTACCTGTGTCTAAGGAGAAAGGAGGAAACGCCTGGGTGTCACCACTGCGAAGATCGCCCGGAGGACACAGTAGAGCATACGGTGCAAGACTGCCCCGCTTGGGCAGAGCACCGACGTGTCCTCACGGCGGCGATAGGCGGAGACCTCTCGCGCCCGGCATTGGTTGCGGCCATGCTGCGGGGCGAGACGGAGTGGGAAGCGGTCGCCTCCTTCTGCGAAGCAGTAATGCTCGCGAAGGAGGAGGCGGGCCGCGTGAGAGAGAGGACAGTGTCCTCCCTCCACCCCAACCGCAGTGGTGGACGCCCACGGCGACGGACGTCGCAAGACGATCTCCGGCCACCGTAGGCGCGGGCATGCGGGCGGCGAGTAAAGGGCAACTCGCTGCCCGACCATGGACCATGCCCGGGTCGACGGCGCGTTGTGTTCCACGCGCGCCTCAAAGAGCGTCAGCATAATGACGGGGCCCCCTCTCTAGAGGGCCAAAGCCTCCCGGGGTCGCGGGACTTATCTCATTACCGTGACCCCGGAACATAAAGGGCTATCGAAGGACACCGTGGATTTTAGTCAGTACAAGTCTGACAGTCCCTCCCGCCCTGCCCGGGGTGGGAGGACTCATTTGATGATTTTACCACGATAAAAAAAAAAAAAAAAGTATGATAGCGTCGGCTTTCAGTCACATAACAAGTGCTTATCTGACTTTCACATCCCAGTTACAGGATAACACTATACCCTCTTTTTTATGTTTGGGAATTCATCAAATAAGCCACTCTGGGTGGAGCTGAAAGGACTGTCAGTATTAATTGACTAAAAACGTTTCGCTTTACGGAGTGCCCTTATAAGTCAGTACCACGGCCCTGGACACGGTGGCACTGCCATGGCAATACTATAAAATACTGCTGATTCTAACTCCAAAATCCGTCTCCCTTTCCAGGTCAACGAGGAAGTCCGTGAGCTCCAGAAGAAGCTCGCCCAGGTGGAGGAGGACCTGATCGTCAACAAGAACAAGTTGGAGCAGGCCAACAAGGACTTGGAAGAGAAGGAGAAGACCCTTACCGCCACCGAGGCTGACGTAGCCTCCCTGAACAGGAAGGTCCAGCAGATTGAGGAGGACCTCGAGAAGTCCGAGGAGAGGTCAGGCACGGCCCAGCAGAAGCTGCTCGAAGCACAGCAGTCTGCTGACGAGAACAACCGGTAAGATTTTTTACCAGTCTACTCTGTCCTACTCCTGAGCAAAGGACTCTCCCCATTCTTATCACTTCTCACAATGGAGTGCCTCTTCACGCCAATTCACAAGGAAGCCATCCAAAGCTTCCCGCTATCTTCTCCTATTTATGCTTCAATTTAATTTTTTTATCCTGGTCCAGTGCGAGAATCTATCTCCATCTCTTCCGTCCTAATTCCAGTTTGGATGGAACCTTTCCAGTATCTTCAGGCTATTTCTGTTACTGTCATAAAATATATTTTATGAAATACATAAATAAATATTCCACAACTATCACACAACGCCATCTAGTCCCAAGCTAAGCAGAGCTTGTGTTATGGCTAGTAGACAACTGATAAACATACTTATATATTTCTAAATACATAAATATTAAACATAAATTACACCCAGAAACAGAACAAATGATCGTGCTCATCACACAAACATTTATCCTCCTCCACGACCTCCGGCATAGCAGTCAGGGTCACTAACCACTAGACCAACAGGCCTGCCAAAGTTAACAGTCAAGAGACGTGTTTGTGAGGTCTGCATGTAACCCTCAGAAATGTAACCTAAAAAAGTTTAGTAGAATATGTGTCCTTAGTTCCATGTAATTAAAGACTACCTACTAGAAAACGTCATAAAATGCAAATGCTATTTTTGTGACTGTGACGTCCGATTGATCTCTCCAGTTTATCAAAACTACTTTTTTAATCTGAAAATATTTGTGTTCCGGAATCAGACGTATGTATTTTTCCGGTCGCATTAGATTTATTACCAGAGCAACAGTTGGATTACGTGCTCCGCTATAATTAGCAACATGGTGAGAATTAGAGATTAGCTCGAGAAATATTTAATTTCTTAAAATAACAAGAAACAATTTCGTTTTGTAATAAATTATATTTGAGTTAGGTATCAAATCTCTATGTTACATAATTATCTATACCTATACAATTTTACTATCTTTAATAACTAAAAATAAAACTAATGTTATGTTAGAATATATTCTGGAACATAATATCCTACTATAAAATTACGTAACTAACAATTCAAAATGTATCAAATATTCAGTGAGAGACTACTGAAAGCTTCGTCTGGATCTATTTATAATCTAACATCAACCTACATATGTAGACAGCTCTTGTAAACTACATTAATAGCATTTCTTCTATTTATATCTACTTAAAACTGACTCAGGGAAGCTTTCAAAAAGTACGGATAACCAGCCTAGTCTGTATAAGTGACTTTTGATTTTGATTTCTCCAAAACCTTTATTTTTGTTATTAAGTCATGAGTCTCTCTCCAATCATTTATCATTTTTTATACATACAGTCCATCCATCCATCTCTCAAGTTCTATAGCCATCAACATTAATACTGTAACATACTTCCTTGCTTCACATATAAACCCATAAACTCAAGGTCATATCGTTTGTTCCAGTATGTGCAAGGTGTTGGAGAACAGGGCACAACAGGATGAGGAGCGTATGGACCAGCTCACCAACCAGCTGAAGGAAGCGCGTCTGCTCGCTGAGGACGCCGACGGCAAGTCTGACGAGGTGAGCTTCTTCAGACGAGTCTTTTAGAAGTGATCTTTTATCCTCCTTTTTATCATTATTTATTTGAGCTCTGTGAAATATGTCTTTGTATAATGTCCCCTTTACTAGATCCTTCCATGCTTAATTTGGTAGATCTGCTTAAAATTATTTTGGGCTTTTTATAATTTTGTAAAATTCATACCAAAACCTGATGAGGAGATGTTATTAATGGGGAATCTAAGCAACTACAACAACGTGACCAGAAAAAGGATTAAGGGTAACTAAAACGAATGCTAAAATGATGGTGTATGGATGTCCAGGTATCCCGCAAGCTGGCCTTCGTTGAAGACGAGCTCGAAGTCGCTGAGGACCGTGTCAAGTCTGGAGACGCCAAGATCTCAGAACTTGAGGAAGAATTAAAGGTAAATATCTACATATGAAGTCTTTGAAATATGGATGGTCTAGTTATCTACTAATTAAAAATTCATACGGCTTTTTAGACATGGCAACACTTTGTTGGTCCTGAAATTTCCCTCATGAAATCAGCCTATCCAAAGCATTCAAGATCTGAGCTTAGTAGGACCTAAGAAGTTAAAAGTTGGAGAAAATCAGTAACCACTTTTGGATTTTGAAAACCAATCCACACGAATATCTACTAACGAATCTTGTCATCCAGGTCGTAGGTAACTCCCTCAAATCTTTGGAAGTATCGGAAGAGAAGGCCAACCAGCGTGTGGAGGAGTTCAAGAAGCAGCTGAAGACCCTCACCGGCAAGCTCAAGGAGGCGGAGGCCCGCGCTGAGTTCGCTGAGAAGACCGTCAAGAAACTACAGAAGGAAGTCGACAGGCTCGAAGGTATGACTCTAACTGACATCCTTTCTAATCAAGTAACATAAGATCAACTTAAATGAAAAACTAAGATTTTCTGATTGATTGATTTCATAAAACAAATCTAAAATATCAAGTAACGAAATCTTCTAAAATGATAACTTGATAACTATTCTAACAAAACGAGAATACTGTGGCTTCTCACAATTGCAAAAGCTTTTTAATCAAAACTTTTCTAATAAAAACTCATTTTCTTTACTTATCTTTAAGTGTAGAGGCCGGGATAAAGATGGTTCGTTTCGTAACTTTGTTATCAAATGACAAATTTTCCAGACACATTATTCAGCGAGAAGGAGAAATACAAGGCGATATGCGATGACTTGGACGGCACATTCGCCGAGTTGACAGGATACTAACCAGCCCTTACAGCACATAGTTTAAGTCAAAACCGTCCGAATCACTTCACCCCAAAGTCCATTTTGATACGTCACCTTGCATTGCATTGGACCCTTTACAAATTCATCGTGTAGCTCGATTGTAGATTAGCTGTCCGGAGTTCCATTTTTTTCAGAGTATCTAAACTATGTCTTCTATTGCCTAACCTCTTGCTAGATGTATGAAGGACTATCTCTGTACAGAACAGCGTAGATGTAAATATCTTACTGATCATTTGTGATGATCCTTTCTACATCTCGTTCTGAGCCCTGCTTTTTTTGTTTGTGTCTAACATGTCTGTCTATCGCTTTGCTGCTACCGTCGCGGACCAATGCTTCCAAGGTAATGTTGGTTCTTTGTTAATCTCATAATTTTTCTCTTTAAAAATTATCTATAAAGCTGACCGCTTTGCCATAAATATGTTATAAAGAATTTTACTAAAATTTAATCGACGTGTTAAAAGTAACAATTCTAATTCTATTGACACTTCTTCAACGTTATTCTATTTATTTGAGTAATTTGAACAAAAATCCTTTAGATTTGGAAATATTTTAATTTCAGGACAGTAGATACCGACAGTATTACACTTTTCCTTTATAGTATTCAATAGTAGTCTGTACCCAGAGGCGTGCCATCAAGTTTTATTATTTTGTAGGCAGTGTCTATTCAGGATTTCGATCACTTTTGCTTCGCACTCACTATACGGTATTACGGGCTAATATTTTTTATAATTTGTACTTGAAAGTTGATGGTGCAGCCTTTGTCTTCTGTTCAAGTACCTGTATTCTAACGTCATAATCTATTAACAGATGAGCTCGGAATCAACAAGGACAGATACAAGAGCTTGGCTGACGAGATGGACTCCACTTTCGCCGAGCTGGCCGGCTACTAGACACCACTCCTTCCACACATTCACACACACGTACACACACACAGCCACTGTGGCTGTCCACGCCACACACACAACACAACAAACAATATGTTTGTACACGTGATGTAATATTTATTAATATTTTATGTAAATTTATTTACGATTTTCAATAAAATTAATTTATAACAAGTTAGTTTTGGATTTTTGTTTGTCCTTTCAAAGATATTTTATACAAACTCTGGTCTAGGTGGATAGTGTTACAAAAAAGCAAATCAAATAAGAAAAAAAAAATTGGATTGACATAAGTCGCCAAAAAGCAAAATTTCCAGTTGCTTTGAAAACGATGATACCAAAGTTTTCGAAACAAGCACACAAAACATTTACACTAAAGTTTACTAAAGTAAATTCTAAATGATCTACTCGCTACCTACCTACTCAAACCAACCTAACAAAGGCTTTAAGAAGTGGTTAATAGTTTTAACCAGTTAACAAGTTCAAAGTCCTGAAAATTACTTTCAGCTCTACTTGTCAGCATTACCTAAACACATAGTTAAGGTAATACTGACAAGTACTTTGTTTTTAAGTTACAAAAACTTTGTATCTTAAATTAAAATTGTTGGAAAGAAGCTACGGATGAAGTATGTACCTAATTACGCCTACTACAGTAAAACATGGGACTACAAAGGTAATTATCGCATTTGCTTATCAAATATGTCCTAACAAAACGATTTTATTACACCAATCAATGTTCCATACTGAAGTCCGGATAAACACATTACTCATCTGAAAAAATTAGACGGCACGTCAATTATTTACAGCGGAAACGCGCCTTAAAACTGTCAACTGTCATATGACGTCTTTCCGGCTAAACATGGCGGAGGGACGAGGGCGCATGCGTGTGGAGAGGAGCTAGACGCATGCGTGCCTACCCTCAGACCTCAATCAATAGTGCAGTGTTGAAACAGCCTGTTGGGCACCAGTTATTTTCCCTTATTTTCCCGATTAAACGTCGTTTTTCGGTGAATTTGTGAAGTAATTCGTCACGGTGTCGGTGTCAAGTAGCGTTCTACCTGGTGCCATTACAATGAAGATGCTAGCGCCCCACGACGGCCCTGATATAGCGCCAATCGACTCAGGTAAGTGAAAAACAATCATTAATATAACATTATAATTGCATATCTAGTACATTCTCTTTCATTCCTTGAAATTTGAACTGTTTAGCCGTTGGGACTGATAAAGTGTTATTACGACCAAAATACTTGATACGCAATACATAACATGTAGGAAAAAGGACTTTGTTATGTCGCCACCCTATAAATAAATACCGAATTATTAATTTTCGTTGCATATTATAAAAGGCTTCTATTATCTGCTATAGACAAAACCTTAGATCTTTCAAAACGCGAATGTGAATAAAATTAATCTAAATTCAAGATGATATGTCTACGATTTGGATAGATGTAGGTATGTTTTTATCATATAGGCCAAGAACTACGCAGAAGGCTTACACAACTTCCGACCTATCTGGACCAGTGTTTTCCAGTTTTTTTTTATATATGTAATGCTAAATATAATATTATATACTAACTTATTAGGTCGAAATGGTCCAGTTAGTGCCACGAAGTAGATAATATCATATTCAGGTCTTTGTCCTTATTATGATCTCATTTTGTATGGATAGCACTAAAATAACATAATATAATATATCAAGGGATAATGATAATATATGTCAAAGTTTATAGCTTATATAAAAAATATTTATGTTTCATAATATTATTGTATGCCGCATAGAAGATTATGGTCCTTTATTTTTCCGGCCAGTGAGAGAGTCTTAGATAATTTTTTTCTTTGTAATTGTGTCTTTCGAAATTCTGAATGTTGACCATTTGGCTCTAAATATTTCTCCTTGTTGTTGGAGAAACAGCTTAAAAGCACAAAGTTCTAATTGAAAAGTTAAATTAATTGTTTTTTTTTTTAAGTTAAAGGTTACTACGACATTAGTTAGACTGCGCTGTCAGTCTGTCTGTCTATCTTTAAATTCCAGTTTTTTTTTTGTTAATTCCATAGGTATCTTTATTGATTCTGTCAAATTGAAATGACAGCTACGTAAAACAAAATACGTATAAATAGAATTTAAATAACAGCACATTTATTTGTTTTGTGTGTACCTACATAAATAATGTTTATTAAATACAGATCTCTAAATTAGTTCTATTTTTGAGAAGGAAGGAAAATATTTAAACAAACCTGTACACCTAATTAAAATTTACCTGTCTGTACATATTGATTGCTCTGTAATGTATTTAATAATGTCATAGAAAAAAATATCGGTTATCATGAAACAAGCCAATTGTAACATGAATTAACAGAACTTTAGTTTAAAAGATAAAAAAACACGAAGGCAGAGCTGGATTTGAGCGTAGTATATAGACGCGGTATTACAAGATACTGCCCCTGGAACACAAAGGGCGATTGAAGGAACAGAGTAGTTTTAGTCTGTACGGTCTAATAGCCCTTGTCGCTCCACCCAGGGCGGAGGTCTCATTTTATATTTTCTACCCCCAGAGATGGGGCAGTTTGTTAAAAAATCATCTAGCAGGACACATGGTTTTGCCTATAAACTTATAGGTATTGCTAAATGTCACCACCTTCATTTATTGCGTGTTAATACAAAAATAAACTGATATATAAGGGGGAAAATTGTATCCTGTATTTATCTAAAGATCACAATAATTATCAACGCTTGAGGTGGTTTTCTGTAACATGGCTTTGTTATTTTTTTAATGGTCCGTTGAACACCGCATCGTTAGGGGCTGCCATCTGCCATCCCACTCGAGCAAAGATAGATACACGTCAGATATATCTTATTGTATTCTGCCTACACAGAGGAGTACTTTTTATCTGATTACAACGTATTTGCCGTCGGTATTTTGTCTACATGACGGCTCAATTTTTTTTACATCGTGGTAAAATCTTCAAATGAGTCCTCCCACCCAGCATGGGACGGGATCTGTCAGACTTGTACAGACTTACATCCACGGTGATCTTTCAATAGAAGGGCTATACGTTCCAGGGTCATGGTTACGTGATGACACAGTCCCGCGACCCCGGCAGGCTTTGACCCTCTAAGGGGGTCCCCGTCAAATTGCTGACAGCAATTTTGAGGCGCGCATGGAACACGATGCACTGTCGAACCGGGCATGAAGTTATCATTTTCTCAGTTTTTCTCAGTTTTTTGGGTCGACTGTCAATCGAACTAGATGCATCGGAATATCCGTTTTTCAGTGACTCTTAGAGTGCCTGTTTGACCTCCGCAACAGTAACTTAGTTTTATAAGGAAACTATTTTTTATCAGCTGCTTTGCTCGCTTTCCTCATAGCCTTATAACGTCTCCAGGGTTCTAATAACTTCTGTATCAAATATTCATCAAATTCGGTTCAGCGATTTAGGCGTGAAAGCGTAAAAAACAAATGATCAAAGTTTTCGCATTTTTTATACTAATTAGGATGAAGATATATTTTCTTTGAGCCACAAAGCTATACATTTTGGTACAATCATCCAGGATATTGTATAAGTTTTAAGCTAAGCTTCAAAGTAAACAATAACATACAAGGAAACGTCAACTTGATGTATTTTGTGGTAATGACTTGCACGATGTCAACCCTTGTCGGATTTGTAGAACTCAAAGTTTGGTTGTAAATAACTTACAATGTATATGTATAAACAGGAGTTTCGATGTACCAATTAATAAATAAACGGTCCTGAGCCGTGAAGTCCCGGCTTTCATTGGATATTAAGGGTTGTTTTGGGTATTTCATACCCCGAACTTACCAGTCTACCAATGCTTAGGTATCAGTTTGACACAGCATGTATTAACATAGCAGTCTCTTTTCTGGGTCGTAAGATCCCGGAGGGCGATAAATTACCAAAGTCTACGCAGGCAATGCCGTGGGCATAACCTAATAAATTAACAACGAAGTCTGTACTCAATAAGGATAACAGTCACCTACAAGCACAAAAGAAAACATTTTTCTTCATAAAAACTGTAGAAAAACAAAGGGAAGTCGCGTTGAACCTCACTTCCATAAATCTTCATCAAGTTCACAAGTCATTAGTCAATTAACGCAATATAAAACCCGGGGTGGACGACACCCCAGCTATCGGGTAACAAGGGTGTTTAGTACCCGTATCTGACAGATATGATAATTGTTATGAGTTTGTTCTCGGAAAATAGGTGCTATTAGATGATCTTTTAGGTTGAATATTGCAGGAAGTAATAGGTTTGGACCGGATTCGCTAATTGTGCCGTTAAACTTAAACTAATGACCATTGTTTCAAAAGTGTATCAGTAAGTTGTTGTTTGGAAATTGTTATGTTACTACCCGCCCCGGGTTCGCACGGGTTTTAAAGGAAACCAGAAGTTACCGCATTTTTTTTTTTTTTTGCGTGGTAAAATCATCAAATGAGTCCTCCCACCCCGGGCAGGGCGAGAGGGACTGTCAGACTTGTACTGACTAAAATCCACGGTGTCCTTCAATAGCCCTTTGTGTTGCGGGGTCACGGTAATGAGATAAGTCCCGCGACCCCGGCAGGCTTTGGCCCTCTAGAGGGGGGCCCCGTCATCATGCTGACACTCCTTGAGGCGCGCGTGGAACACAACGCGCCGTCGACCCTGGCATTGTCCATGGTCGGGTGGCGAGTTGCCCAGTACTCGCCACCCGCATGCCCGCGCCTACGGTGGCCGGAGATCGTCTTGCGACGTCCGTCGCCGTGGGCGTCCTCCACCGCGGGTGGGGCGGAGGGAGGACATTGTCCTCTCCCTCACGCGGCCCGCCTCCTCCTTCGCGAGCATGACTGCTTCGCAGAAGGAGGCGACCGCTTCCCACTCCGTCTCGCCCCGCAGTATGGCCGCGACCAATGCCGGGCGCAAGAGGTCTCCGCCTATCGCCGCCGTGAGGACACGTCGGTGCTCTGCCCAAGCGGGGCAGTCTTGCACCGTATGCTCTACTGTGTCCTCCGGGCGATCTTCGCAGTGGTGACACCCAGGCGTTTCCTCCTTTCTCCTCAGACACAGGTACCTCCCGAAACTTCCGTGTCCGGTGAGGACCTGCGTCATGCGGTAGGTCAGGACGCCGTGACTCCTATCCAGCCACTCCTCAAAGAGGGGTCTTACCGCCGCGATTGCGGCGTGCCCGAGAAGTTACCGCTTAGTTTAAAAATAAAGAATAATGATTTATATTATTAAGTAATCTTTTAGATATTAGTAAGTGATACGATAGAACCTGGTTTCGTCTAGATTAATTAGGATCTTTCCTTATTTAAAAGTTATTATGAATTAAGGAGACAACTTCGGCCTAATTAGGTCAATTTTGTTGTAGAACTAAAATTACACAAAGCTCTTGTCCAGTTTTGCTAACTTCACGATTCATTAGACAATTTTCACGGAATATAAAAACCCAAGTGGACGAAACCCGACCGACGGCTAATGAGCATGTTTTGTGCTTTTATCAGACATACCTATCTAATATGATGTTATTGCGAATTTCTTATTCGAAAATTGATGTTACTAGCTGTTGTCTTTGGCTTCGCCTGTGTGGACATCGATAATTAACACAAAAAAAATGTACGTACGAATCTGTGAAATTTTACCAATCGAACATTAACCTTACACTATTGTGATAAGATTGAAAATATGTTAAAAAAATTGACATATTGAGGTAGGTTGATGTGCTGGCGTCTTTACTTTCGGGATAAAAAGTCTCACAAGTTTATGTTACAAACGATCTGTACGTCTTTTATACAACATGTCAGTCTGCTGGATTGAGGGTCAGTCTTATCAGGGTACCTCTGCCTTGGAACGCAAAGGGCAGGGACTGACTAAAAATCAGCTAGTTCGTTCAGTCCTCCTGGACTCAGTTGATAATTTTACAAACTTTAAAAAATAACTAAATCCAACCACTTTTTTTTTTTTTTTTTTTGCGTGGTAAAGTCATCAAATGAGTCCTCCCACCCCGGGCAGGGCGGGAGGGACTGTCAGACTTGTACTGACTAAAATCCACGGTGTCCTTCAATAGCCCTTTATGTTCCGGGGTCACGGTAATGGTATAAGTCCCGCGACCCCGGCAGGCTTTGGCCCTCTAGAGAGGGGGCCCCGTCATTATGCTGACGCTCTTTGAGGCTCGCGTGGAACACAACGCGCCGTCGACCCGACCATGGACCATGGTCGGGCAGCGAGTTGCCCTTTACTCGCCGCCCGCATGCCCGCGCCTACGGTGGCCGGAAAATCCAACCACTTTACGTGAAAGTATAACAGACATCTATCTATATATTCATCCATCCTTACAAACTTTCATAACAGGTATATAGTAGTAAGGGGAACCGATCAATTTACCGAATTTTGTTTGTTCGAATTTCATTATACCGAAAACTATTGACCGACATCTCTTTTGCTATATGCATTATTTGACATATTTTCAGATCATCGAAGTATCATTAGCCATAAGTATTATTTTACCGAAGTTTGTTCCGCCGATTAACAAAATAACTTTTTACTATTGACCGAAGCCTCTTTTAAACTTTTTTCAGTTGCCAAATGATTTATTTGCCATATTTTCACCATATCGAAACAATGTTTTACCGAAAAATTTAATTACTATAATAAAAATTCAATATTATTGTGCTAAAAATTTTGTGGCGGAAACGAAATGCTGCAAAGCCGACTTTATGTAGTCTTGTCTGCCCTACCCCTAGAGTGTAATTTAAAATCGCGCAGGCGCGGAGGGGTGGGGTGGCCCGCGAGCTGAGGAGCAGGTGGTTAGAAAGGCCGCCGCCGCGGCTGAGGCTGGCCGGCGAAGCCGGCCTTTAAGCCGAAGCTGCGGTGGTGAGCGTTCAAATCATCTGCAACGATAAGCTCGCGTGGGGCCACCCAAAACCCCGCAGCGCCGAAGCCATGACAGAAACATTGCTTGTTGCATGTTGCATGCTTGCTTGAATGCTGCGTGTTTGCTGCATGTTGCATGCTGCATGCTTGCATGCCTGCTATATGCTTGCTTGCATGCTGCATGCCTGCTTGCATACTGCATGCTTGCTTGCATGCTGCATGCTTGCTTGCATGCTGCATGCTTGCTTGCATGCTGCATGCTTGCTTGCATGCTGCATGCTTGCTTGCATGCTGAATGCTAGCTTGCATGCTGCATGTTTGCTTGCTTGCATGTTTTTGTAGTGCTTGTTTGCATATTGCATGTCTTTTTGTATGCTCTATGCAAGTGTATCACAATACAAACATTTATACAAACACAATAACAAGGCACAAAAAAGTATCAAGAATCACACAAAATTCGCAAAACGATTCGAACACACGTGCTAGCCAGAGTACCCTTAATAGTCCAACTATGTATTTAACAGCAAATGTCATTAAAGATAATACAATACCCGTCAGAGTTATATTATCGTACTAGCTTCCGCCCGCGACTCCGTCCGCGCAGATGTCGGTCTTCGCGTGGATGGTTTATTTCTCCATTTTGAGTTACTCTGACAATGACATCTTATAAATATCTATTGGACCCAAATACGGCTAAGCCTATAATAATAAAGGAGATCCCTCGATTGAGCTACTGCTGTTGAGCTCGCGTTCTGTAGTAAGTATTTTTTTCATAGTAATTCCGACCTTGTATTTACAAATAACTGATCGGAACAGTAATCAAAAAGGTCGCGCTGAAAAGCACGGTTTAAAATGCGTGTACGCATACAATATTAATTCCGCGGACGCCCGCTCGCCACACTGGACACGTCCGCTCGCATCGAAATTCAGAATTTATATGCATCGCGCGGCGCGGAACGCGGCTGCTTATATGTATAGGAGTCGGGGAGGCGTGGCCCGCGTGTGCCGCAATCGGTTCAAGCCAAATCCGACTTTCGGCGCTACAGGTTACGGCGCTGAATCCACTGCGGGTAATGCAACGTGTGTTCGCGGTTCTACAGAACAACGTCTATGAATAAAACTGAAAAATAAGATTTTTTTTCTACGTATTTTTCCAGGATAAAAAGTATCCTATTTTATGCCCAGGATAATAAGGTATAATTATACCAAGTTTCATCGAAATCGAACCGTTAGTTTTCACGTGATGCCTGCACATACAGACAGACAGACAGACAGACAGACAGACAGACAGACAGACAGACAGACAGACAAAAAAATTTTTAATCACATATTTGGGTTTGGTATCGATCCAGCAACACCCCCCGCTATTTATTTTTTCAATATTTTCAATGTACAGAATTGACCCTTCTACAGATTTATTATAAGTATAGATATGACATTTTCACAATTATTATTTTGTATTGTCTACCTACATTTCAATGACGCTTGCTAAAAATGTAACAGCAACAGTGTGCACAAAATGATTGGAAATGATTTACTACAAAATTTTCTAAGCGTTTGGTGAAATAAAATATGGCAATTAAAACAGTGGTAAAATGAATGTTTGGAAACATAATACTTCGAACAACCGTCATTTCGAGTAAGTGTAACATCGGTAAAAAGTTTTTCGGCCAATTAAAGTATTGAAGTAACGAAAAAAAACGAATAGATAATAGGTTAACTGAAACAGTGGCAAACGTGCCTTCGATGAAGTAAAAAAAAACCAAACGATAATAATTGAAAAGTTTTAGGTCAAATGAAATTCGGTCAAACGTTTTTCGATCTTATGATAGGTAACCAGTAGTAAGATTGCTTTCTCGTTTAGATGTAACAATGTCTGAAGTGATTAGAGAAACCCTCGTAGTCTGGTTGCTAATTGTGCCGTTAAACTTAAAACTAACTATGATTGTTTCAAGAGCCGACTATTATCAGCAAGATAGGCTTGTTATTAAGTTTTAAGAAGTTATAAGTGGTGTCTATTACTTCGTTAATCGTTGATGAAACGGGATAGTTTCAATGTAAATTTTGAAACTTTAATTTTTCATTCTTGTGTTAACTGGTAAACGCAGCATTTAATTCTTCGGGTACGCCGCAATCGCGGCCTCTTTGAAGAGTGGCTGCGGAGAGGCGCTACGGCGTCCTCACCTTCCACCTGACACAGGTCCTCACAGGACACGGGTGCTTCGGGAGGTTCCTGTGTCGGACAACACTGCGAGGATCGCCCGAAAGACACGGTGGAGGTGTGCCCTGCTTGGGCAGAGCACCGCCGTGTCCTCACTGAGGCTATTAGGCGGCGGCGACCTCTCGCTCTCGGCATTGGCCGAGGCCATGCTGCAGGGCGAGACGGGATGGGAAGCAGCCACCTCCTTCTGCAAAGTAGTCATGCTAATAGCGAAAGAGGAGGCGGGCGTCATAAGTGTCACTGTAGGCGCGGGCGTCGAGTAGTGGGTGACTTGCCGTCCATATATCCCTCTTAGAGGACCAGAGCCTGAAAAAAAGTTTTAAATTCTTTTACAAATGATGAGCCAATTACCCCAAAATAAAAGCCCGGGTATACGATACCCGACGGCTATCAAATAACGATGGTGTTTTGTGCCCTTATCTGATAGATATGAAAGTAATTAGTGTTTTCTCTTGGAAACTGCAATATATGAAATGTTTTTAGTTGTTCATTGAGATAAGGCTATACACCGTGTTCTTCACGTTATCCATAAACTTTAGCAAATACTTCTATGGCTTTTACAAATCAAATCCAACAAAGGAAGTAGTACTTAAAAAGGCTTCGTTACAAAGATATTTGTAATTTCATTTAATGAAATTTAATTGAGCTATGCAGTGAGAAAGTATCTTAATTTGAAATCTATCAAATACTATTTGCATTTCATTTGTTTCAGCCCGCCAAATGTTATGAATGACGTTGCCAATTCGGATAAAGAGGCATGCATATCGGGTTATTTACGTCTAGGTATTTAGTTTGTATGAAAATTAACAAAAAATAAAAAATAAGAATTTATTAATGTGTCCATAATGAAAAATGCTTACTTCCGTGGTTTGAACATCTGGTCGAAGTTTATGTATATCGTCCGGAACACGGTGTATAGGAAGTGATAGCCTAGTTCCGTCTAAATTAATGAGCTGAGGACTCGATTTTCGTTGGTAGTTTTGGTTGAGGTCTACATTATATATTTTTTTTAGTTTTATCATTCTCTTATTTTAGAAGTTACGGGGGGGGGGGGGGACACACTTTTTACCACTTTGGAAGTGTCTCTCGCGCAAACTGTTCAGTTTAGAAAAAAATGATGTTAGTAACCTCAATATCATTTTTAAAGACCTATTCATAGATACCCCACACGTATGGGTTTGGTGAAAAAAATTTTTTTGAGTTTCAATTCTAAGTATGGGGGGCACCCCCAAAATTTGTTTTGTTTTGATTTTTGTGTGAAAATCCTAATGCGGTTCACATAATACATCTTTCTACCAAGTTTCAACAGGATAGCTCTTATACTTTCGACAAAAAGTGGCTGTGACATACACGGACAGACAGACAGACATGACGAATCTATAAGGGTTCCGTTTTTGCCATTTGGCTCCGGAACCCTAAAAATGGTCGGTACAGCATCGAAGGCAACTCGGCTATCACAAAAAGCTAATGAGAATGCTATGTTTCTGTGTCGACTTGTTTAACATGAAAAGCCTTTATCTACGAAATGAGGTCGATGTTTGTTATTAATGGAAAAAGAGAGTCATCACCATATGCAGTATTATTAATTATTCAGTTCTGTAACAGTGACTCGACATTTTTTTTTATGCTTTGCCCACACTAGGAATTTCTCCTGCATCGATGCGTTTACAAACATAGAAAAACACATACACAAACACTCAGACGCGGAACAGTTACTTGTTCTAGGTCGTAAAAATATTTGTTCTGTGCGGGAATCAAACCCGTGACACGCTGCTCAGCAGTCCAATTGTTCAGCCACTATAGCTTCTATTTAAGAGCATTATTGTCCATTAAAAAACTACTTTCGCCCTAAAATTGCTAAGTCAGCCACAAATCAAATAAATTAATTGATCAGAAAATTTATAAAAAATAGGCCAAGCCAAGGCTGTTCAACGGGGCTCCTATTTCTGTCAGGAAACTAACCAAACTGTACCTCGGGGTGCTCCCAAAACTAAAATTGTTACCAAAGTTGTAATATTCGTGTCTGAGTTAGTAATTCTGGAGCTCGAATTATTATATACCATATTCTAGGGTAGAATACTTAGGTATTTACAGCCTCCAAAAAATAAATAACCTATAAATACTCAGTTTAACGAGTCATTAGGCAATTAGCACGAAATATAAGAGCCTGACTCGACGAGCCCTAATGGCTATCTATAAACGAGGATACAATTTAGTCTCTGCGTGACCCTAAGGTAGACTGACAGAAAATGTCTACGGCGGCGTTAAGTCCGCCGTTGTACAATTGTGTGCCTTAAGTTTATTAATTAATAGATATGAATTAGTTTTCCCTGCATCTGCTTCGAGTTTTTAATTAAAGTTCCCACTGCTGGGACACAGGCCTCCTCTCTGTGGGAGGGACGTTACTGGCCTATACCTTCTAAAGTTCTAACCTTCTATAACCCACCACGCCGCGCCGCCGCCGACCTAGTGCCAGTTGACAGTGTGAGATGTCTTCGAATTCTTTCACGTTCAGTTTTGAGAGGTAACTTCGAAAGCAACTAGAATACCTTGGCTGAACATTTGAGCAGTTGTGATAAATTATCTATGAGACCTAAAGTCGTACTAATTCAGCATGCGAGTTTCTGATAATATTTTACTATAGATAAGAATTTTCTTTATTCGAGTAACATGACTCAATAGGTATATTAGTAAGACTTAAAACTATATTAGTAACATTTAAAACAACAACAGTAACAAAAAACACATAAATAATAGTGGATCACTACGGTGACAACCCATGTGAGATGGCACAACAGTGACCCACGAAAACACAGTCTAGGCGACTTGAAGTCATGCCCAGGATGCTGTTGGAGCTGCCCCACACCCTGCGCACCATGAAAGCACACCTTTTGCGCATACTTGTGTAGAAACAATCTACGCGTGCATTACTATGTTTAAACTCAATTAAAAACAAAATTTTAGGGATCTATTGTAAATCCACACTGGTGGGGATATCTCAGAGGGAATTTCTGAAATAAACCGTTTTAAATAAGTTACTAGTAGGTAAATATGTCTGATGGAATAATATTAGAAACAAGAGGTTCTCAAGGGCTTTATACTCTAATTAAGAAGAAGTTTCTAGATTTACCGTTTAATTAGAAAACCCTAGAGGTGTTAATAACCACTTAAAACTATAAAAGCGATTGTTCCACTGAGGTCGTTACACAATTAAATAATTTTACTTTCTATGTAGATTGACGTCAGACGACAAATAAAGTAAAATAAAAAGCTTCTATGAAAACGCGCCTTATTTTTCGGAGTGGTAAAATCGACCGACTCTAAAAATCCGACTTGTTCCTTCGGTTGGCTTTTGAATTCCAGGATCACGATGTCCTTTTGAAATCATGCCCTTCAATAAAAATTGAACGTGCATACAGATTTTCGTGTCACACGGACAATAACGTGATCGTTCTCTCGTGATTAAACAATCTTGGCGTAAGGATGAGGTCCTGGGGGGGTATTACAACGTCTTAAAACCAGGCTTATTCGTGTGAGTGAACGAGATGGCGCTAGACGACTTGTATAGCTCTGTCACTTTCACTCGTCGGAACAAGGCTGGTTTTAAGATGCTATTCCACCTGGGTTCATCCCTGCTGCTTAGATCCTATTGGTTGTAGCGTAATATTATGTGTATAACCTATAACATTTTTTTCAATTCGTACCAGTGTTTCTGAAATTAGCGCGTTCAACTCTTCAGCTTTTTTTTTTCATGGTAAAATCATTAAATGAGACCTCCCACCCAGGGCAGGGCGAGAGGGACTGTCAGACTTGTACCGACTAAAATCCACGGTGTCCTTCAATAGCCCTTTATGTTCCGGGGTCACGGTAATGATATAAGTCCCGCGACCCCGGCAGGCTTTGGCCCTCTAGAGGGGGGCCCCGTCATCATGCTGACACTCTTTGAGGCGCGCGTGGAACACAACGCGCCGTCGACCCGGGCATGGTCCATGGTCAGACAGCGAGTCGCCCATTACTCGCCGCCCGCGCAAACGGTGGCTGGAAATCGTCTGCCGACGTCCGACGCCGTGGGCGTCTACCACTGCGTCTGGGGTGGAGGGAGGACGCTATCCTCTCTCTCACGCGGCCCGCCTCCTCCTTCACGAGCATGACTGTTTCGCAGAAGGAGGCGACCGCTTCCCACTCCGTCTCGCCCCGCAGCATGGCCTCGACTAATGCCGGGCGCGAGAGGTCACCTATCGCCGCCGTGAGGACACGGGCGGCGGTGCTCTGCCCAAACGGTGCTCCATCGTGTCCTCCGGGCGATCTTCGCAGTGGTGACACCCAGGCGTTTCCTCCTTCACCATCTGACACAGGTACCTCCCGAAACTTCCGAGTCCGGTGAGGACCTGCGTTAATCGATAGTTCAGGACGCCGTGACGCCTATCCAGCCACTCTTCAAAGAGGGGTCTTATCGCCGCGATTGCGGCGTGCGCGACCTAAGCTGGGTTCAGACGAGCTGGTTAGATTAGCCATTAGATAAAATAATACACGTTTATTATTAAAGAAAAATACCCGCGACTTGATATTCTATTTGACGACCCGAAAGAGAGGTTAAAAAGATCTTTCATATTTTATGACAGTCGTTTAACACAGATGCATGACCTACTTACTCTATCTAGATAAGTGTGCTATAATTGGAAACTCATTTGAAATGCTGAATGCACTTCACTCCAGTTAATTGAATTCAATCATGATTGCCAATGGTTTCATCTGACATCCCCGCTTTTAAAATGTCAAACCAGTTTCATAGAGATTGTGGTTGGCGATGAATTAAGTGGAAAGTAATTGAATATGGGAGTTATTCCTAACTTTGTATCTATGGAGGAGTATTTTCTTTCAAATTGATTTTGAGATTTTATTTTAAATACAATAGCGCGCAAAAGTATGGAATCATCATCAGCCTATAATGTTCCCACTGCTGAGACACAGGCCTGTGAGAGGGAGTGAGCCATATCTACCACGCGGGCCCAGTGCGGATTGGTAGATGTCACGTATCTTCGAATTTTTGTTTCTAGGACATGCCGGTTTCCTCACGATGTATTCCTTCATCGTTTTGAGAGCAGTGGTGATGAAATAAATTACACAAAGTAATGCGCCTGGCGGGGTTCGAACCCACGACCTCCAACTCGTAATTCGGGACAGATACCACTGGGTCACCACTGCTCTTAGTATGTATATGTAATCACTTACTTATAATTGATCCGGGATAGCTCCTTAAATAATGGCATGATTTGAATGAATTTGGTATCAATTTAAAGTTAATTGTTAAACCAACCTTTAAAATGGTACAATTTTTATTATTCTCTACTAGTTATTAAGCAATCAAGATCGTGCGGAATCAGAGTAAAAGATTCCATACTTGTCAATTACCCCACGGGAACATATTTAATGCCAGGATAAAATCACCCCTAAATATATATAATTTCATCCATCCTCAAAAAGTTTCGTATAATTATAATATGAGATTGAAGTTAGATAGATTATGGTAATATTGACGGTTTGTCTTGAGATGGAATTTGCCATTCAATATTTCAAACAAACAGTCATACGAGTATGACGTAGGTAACTGTTCTTGATTCATTCAAGAACTATATACATCTGACAGGCGGATTACTCTCGTGATCCTATTAGCTCACAAACGTTTGTGGAGGCCTGCAGGAGACCTAAAATAATCCCTTGTCAGACCGTTCTCTTAGACTTAGACTACAGTTGAATGATATGGAGATATGAAGCTTGGTTAGATTAAGTACGTCATAAGGTTCGGTGCTCGCCAATTTTTCTACATACAAAGAAGTTAGCTTTTTAATAGTTTCTTGACACAACCGCAGCGTTTGTGTTCGGCCCCGCCCATTATAGTACGGTTTAGTTTAGAGCTTTAATGCTAACGGTACTGAAATAATGGATAAGATGACTCGGTTCATCCTAGTTGAAGCTTGGGTCGAAATTCTCAAGCATACTCAAAAATATGATTCCCTGTCAATGTAATGCCAGGCGATTAGTCGACTCTTCAGGTGACCAGAGAGCTGGCCTACTTCTAGGCCAACGGATCAGCATTGTCATACAACGTGGCAATGCTGCCAGCTACGAATTCTTTGACACCCTTTGAAAGTTTTTCTTTTCTTTATAGTTTTTTTACATATTATTACTAGTTAGTTTTTATTTATAGTTTAGTTAGATCATGATTATGTATAATATAATCCCCCTAAATTGAATTTATAAAAAATGTATGCGAGTTACATTTATTGGGACTTATTCTTCTTCTTCTTCCTGCCCTTATCCCATTCTACTTGGGGTCGGCGCAGCACGTTTTTTTCTTCCATTCTCCCCTATCAGACGTCACAGTATCATTTACTCCTTTATCTTTATCGCATTTATTGGGACTTATTACAAGTAGAAAATACCAGTTTTATTTGGGGATGCTCACCTAAGTTACCTACCTAATTGATAGTTAGGTTAGAACCTAAAAAATATGTCTTTATATGATATCTTTGACGTCAATGCTTTCCTTGTCAGTAATTTATGCCCTGCAAGTTTATCAATACAGATTGAAACTGAGATTTTATCCACGTAGCTTATCAAAAGTAACAAAATGCCTGTAAATCATTTCAGACTTAATTAATTCATTTGTTTACCAGTTTATATTTAGGTAGCCGTTATCGATACTCCTGTATCTATAATTGAAAATGTCACGCAATAAACACCGCCTTGTGTTGTTGTGATTAAGTACACAATTGAGTAAATATTTCCAGCACGTTTTCATGGTCACATGTTTCAGACGTCGACGTCAAAAGGGGTCTTTTCCAGAACTAGGTAGGTAAATTATATTGTTAATATATCTACACTAATATTATAAATAGGAAAGATTTGTATTTCTGTGTGTACGAGTATGTTTGAAATGAATAAATTCAAAAACTACTGGACCGATTTCAAAAATTATTTCACCAGTTAAAAACTGCTTTGGTCGTGCCCGAGTAAATGTTTTAGCCTAACCTTCCTCGATAAATGGAATATCTAATACAAAAATATTTTTTCAATTCAAACCAGTAGTTTCTGAGATAGATACAGCGCGTTCAACTAAACAAATTCTTCATAATGTTAATACAGATTATCCCTAAAAGATATAAAAAGGTATCATAACATGACACATAAGAATCGAAAACTGGAATTACTAAAGACTGCCAGGTTGAAGTGAGATTGGGCGGGCCATGTGTATAGAATGCATAGGGATCGGTATGTGCATTGTAACTTTTAAAACTCCTAACTATACTGGATGTAAGGGACAGCCCTCCGCAAACTTTCAATGCTTGCTCAGCAGACGAAACTGAACAATCTTACACATTTTTTTTTCAGGAAATGAAAAAAAAATCAGCCTCACCATAGAAAATTGTAAACTTGATTGGACAGTTTGTATGGAGATGCTGATTTTTTTTTTTCATTTCCTGAAAAAAAAAATGTGGAAGATTCTTCAGTTTCGTCTGCTGAGCAAGCCCTGAATGCATTTGCATGCTTATACATATACCTAAAAAGCAAAACATGTATGTTCTAAAACAGTTTCCACCATCTTGTATACCATGTTTTATGCAAATAAATGAATTTGAATTTGAAAGTTTGCGGAGGGCTGTCCTTTACACCCAGTAGACCCGTCGTAGGTTTTATGAAAATGACAATATTATGTCGTTAGCATTCAGTTTGCGTAGGTACTTTTTAGGGTTCCGTAGCCAAATGGCAAAAACGGAACCCTTATAGATTCGTCATGTCTGTCTGTCTGTCCGTCCGTATGTCACAGCCACTTTTTGTCGAAAGTATAAGAGCTATCCTGTTGAAACTTGGTAGGTAGATGTATTATGTGAACCGCATTAGGATTTTCACACAAAAATAAAAACAAAACAAATTTTGGTGGTGCCCCCCATAGGTACTTAGAATTGGAACTCAATTTTTTTTTTCACTAAACCCATACGTGTGGGGTATCTATGGATAGGTCTTTAAAATTTATATTGAGGTTACTAATACCATTTTTTTCTTAACTGAACAGTTTGCGCGAGAGACACTTCCATACACGATCTGCTTCATATCTGCAAATTAAGGAAATTTAATGTTATAAGAAAGTAGCCTTAATCAGATAGTCCACGTTTTACTTTCATTGTCCTACAAAAACAATAACAATACTTACATCAACCTCAATTAACCAAAAAAAGCAAGCGTTTCTTTCTACAAACTAATTACGGCCGTAATACAATCATCAGAAAGATCTAAAACTCAGTAATGCGTGGCTTTTGCTGCCAAAATTAACTAATTTATTTACGTGAGTTCGCCGCCAGATGGTGACACATCACTAATACAATTAGGCCTAGTTTGTTCGTCCAGAGGTCGAGTAGAGGTAAGTAAGGGTAACAGCACACACATGAACTCGGAAATTTTCCATTTTGAAAATTTTCCATTTTGAGATAGGCTTTTCGGGAATTTGGCTTTTAGAGAATAAGCCATTTTGCGACTCTTTTACCACGTTGCGAATTAGGATTTCTGCGCCTAAACCCTGAAAAGTACACTAATGGGAATCAAAACGTAAACGATTCGCTTCGGGACAAGCACGATACGCGGTGTGGCGATATGACTTCGCGAGGCGAAAGACGATACGGTGACGATCGCTTCCCGAGTTGATATGTGTGCTATGACCCTAAAGGTATACCTACTTGTATTTATTACAGGTAGGTATATAAAAGTACTGACGAATAGGTTTTTATGTGTCTGGTTAGACCTTTATGTCAAGAAGGGCGTTATTGCTTTGGCATGAGTCACTTAGGCGCCATCTCCACGAGCGAGAGAATCGCGGCGATAATATCGTCCTGGACCCATGGTATCCGTTTGTGCATCGATGTCTCTTACACCCTGTATAGGTCCAGGTTTCCTTAAGATGTTTTCTGTCAGTTCTGTCACCGATGTCATTGAGGTCCAAGATAAAATTAGAAAGTACTAATGAATTGATGAAAAACATATTGACCTGAGTTCGAACTTGCAACCTTGTATTAGAGGAGAGTTATTATAATAGACCTGGTGGCCTATCATGATTCCAGTTTGGGAAAGACACAGAGGTATACAAGTGTTTAGCGCCTCCTTCCCACACTTGAATTACTCTCGTTTTAAGATGGTCATGGTAGGCCACAAGATTCCTTCTAAAAACTGTAACCACAAAAAAACTTTATGAAAAAAAGGGAACCGACTTCAAAACCAAACAAAAAAGTGTCAAATAACTTTTCTTTCGGAAGTCGGTGGCTTTGTTTTTTATTTCATTGACTATGGCCACCGACTTCCGAAAGAAAAGTTATTTGACACTTTTTTTTTAGTTTAGATATTCAACAAAAATATTCATAATAATCGGCGTCTTTATAAAAATCTACAATCCAAGTAAGCAAAAACGGATCCACGCGAGCAACGTCACGGGATATCCATTAGTGTTATATACTAAAACCTTCTCCAGAATGTAATGAACACTTTCCTGACCGCATCAAAATTGGTTCAGCCAAACGCGAGATAATCGCGGACAAACATACATACCTACATACAGGTCGAACTGAGAACCTACTTTTTTTTGAAGTCGGTTAAAAATATACAGTTATTAAACAATAACTTGTTTATTTATTTCAATAACAAAGTGAACAGATAACCACTAGCGAGCTCAACTCGACGTCAACCGGATCTCACGTTTCCTCAAGTTGGCACCCCGCACTTCCGTTACACAATAAGCTTTACTTTAAATACTTGTGTTTCTATTAATATATTATGTAAATTAGACATTTCAAGTTCACGGGAATCGACTGGAAGCCAAGTTTAGTCGTTGTTGACGTTCCATTGAGAAGGCTTATTCAGGAATTAAGAAGCTTTTTATTATGAATGGCATCAGATGTTTTTGGCAAATTATTATGGCGTTGATACTTTTATAAACATCGTCATCTACCTTTTCCCTTGTTTGTTGAGGCCGCCTTCCAGTCGAACTGGGGGCGACTGAATATCTGAGGCCAAGTCACAAGACTGTATTTTATTTACAGCGTACTTGAAATATTTACTGCGTTTATTTTATGGAAAAATGAAAAAGCGCCTCCTTTTCCTTCAAATTAGCGTCAAAGATCCGGTTTGCTTTACGTCACAAAAACGGGAAAAATCATGATAAATATTTTAAGTACCCCGTGTAAAATATTTAGGCCCAAATATTTTACACGGTAGGATAGAAGTTAAAAAAAAATATCAAATAAGTCCTTCAGAGCGGGAGGGACTGTCAGACTCGTACTGACTAAAATCCACGGTGTCCTTCAATAGCCCTTTATGTTCCGGGGTCACGGTAATGAGATAGGTCCCGCGACCCCGGCAGGCTTTGGCCCTCTAGATGCTCTCATGCTGACACTCCCTTAGGCGCGCGTGGAATACGTATGGTCGGACAGTGAGTCGACTATTACTCGCCGCCCGCATACCCGCACCAGGAACGCTTGGTACATAGATGGCACTTGGTACATAGTTGGCATTATGTGCCTACCACACGCACAAGCTTCACCACAGTTCTGCCTGCGCAAGCTTCTCGCATGAAAAACATATATAGCATCACCATATGATCAATAGGAGCAGAGCAGCAATGAAAAATGTTGCAAAATCGGGAAAATCGTATAGCTTTCATTGCTTGCGCTGCGCAAACGGTTTACACTACGTAAAAATTATATATGACAAAATTGTTCCTCGACGTCGCGTCTTGGTGTGAACTGACCCTAACAATGTAATACGATCGCCCCTTGCGTGGAACTGTCGTGATAGTGTCAATTTCACCTTGAGTGCGCGCGCGGAGTGCGTTTCAACTAATCCGATTTAGCGCAAACGTGATTAATTACTTTCAATCAACTCGGCTGTTTGGAATACTGAAGGATAAATATTGGATGTATAGGTTTCTTTTACATGAACCCCACCACACCACATTGCAGATACAAAAGGTGTTATGCAGACTTTTTTAAATAGTCTTTAGGTATTGTATCCTCCAACTTTTATAAATTAAAACGTAATACATAAGTATTAGGTAGGTAGGTACGTCTTTAAGTTGAAATGTTTGCAAACGCATCCACGATACAGTAGAAGGCTTGTGTACTAAAAAACCTATTTAATCTGTCAGTTAGTTTATTTGACTCGTATTTTATCTTTTTTATAGAAGTGAAATGAAGTAAGCGAAAAATGCTCATAAATAAAGTAAAAACTACTAGACCAAACTTTTTTTTAACGTGGTAAAATCATCAAATGTCCTCCCATCCAGGACAGGGCGGGAGGGACTGTCAGACTGTTGTACTGACTAAAATCCACGGTGTCCTTCAATAGGCCTTTGTGTTCCGGGGTCACGGTAATGAGATAAGTCCCGCGACCCCGGCAGGCTTTAGCCCTCTAGAGGGGGGGCCCGTCATCATGCTGACGCTCTTTGAGGCGCGCGTGGAACACAACGCGCCGTCGACACACCAAACTGAAATAATTTTTTATGGGACCCAATTACAAATATACTCTTCGATCAAAAAAGAATCATCAAAATCGGTTCACCCAGTCGTAAGTGAGAGGAGCAACATAAAAAAATATAGTCGAATTGAGGACCTCCTCCTTTTTTTAAGTTGGTTAAAAAGATCAATTCTGTATACCTACTAAATTTTTTAGGAAAGTGTATTTGCTATGTATGAAAAATCTGTAAAGACAATAAAGAAAACCTAAATATGTAGGACACTAGATCCCTATGGAATATCCTTAAACAAGGCATAAATCAACTTAATACATACGAACAGATGTACAAACATATTTACATACATTTATGTACTTTCGTGTAGCTTTCCACGCGTTGAAACAAAAAGTTTTAACATAAAAATACATATTTATGATTTTATGAAACTCTAGCTGGTGTATCGTAAAATATAAGTATAAGCACATCACTAGAGCCATTCTTTTTTGTTTTATAAAGAGATAATGTTGTTATAATACTCCTTTAGCCTGTTTTGTCTAGATCAAATATAGCAACAGGCTCTAGGTTCATTTCCCAGGCTATACAAAGTTTTATTAACTTTCTTCTTCTTCCTGCCTTTATCCCATTCTACTTAGGGTCGGCGCAACACGTTTTTTTCTTCCATTCTCCCATATCAGCGGTCACAGTATCATTTACTCCTTTTTCCAGTTTTATTAACTTTATCACTTAATATATCATAAGTATCATATATGCGTAGCGTTGGCCCAGTGGTAACGGCTCCGATTTAAGAGGTCGTGGGGTTGAACCCAGCCAGGCGCATTATTTTGTGTAATTTATTTCATCACCACTGCTTTTAAAACCGTAGAGGAAAATATCGTGAGGAAACCAGCAATTCTTAGTATCAAAAATTCGAAGAAATGTGTCATGTACCAAACTGGACCCATATGTTGGGTTAAAGTCCATTCCCTCTCACAGAGAGAAGACCTAGGTCCCAGCAGTGGGAACATTATAGGCCATGTTTTAAAACCATCTATTGCGTGGGAATAAACATCACTAGCTAAATTTGAGCTAAATGGGTGTAAATAGGTATACAAAGTAGTGCAGAAGATTCAGTTTTAGTTTTCGTCAAAATCGACCTCGAGACTTTTTCAGATTTTTTCGATATTCCGCATAGTTTTGGTTATAGCCATCCACGCCCAGTTGAAATATTCACCCTGTAAATCCACAAATTACAGGGTGAATACAATATGTTACAGTCAAAGTAAAAAAAACTATGTATTTATACATAATAACTAGCTATTATTTATAATAACAGTCAATTTAGTGCAAGTGATAAATTACACAGAATTAATCACATTTTCTAGTATAATATCTAGCACGACTTAGTTGAAGTGATAACTGACATAGAATTAATCACATCAACTAGTTATTATGGATCTGGGATAAAGTAATAAACAAGTATAAGTGAAGATCACCTAAAAAGGAAGCTCAACAGAGCCCCGCGAAGCGAGGCTCTATATGGTTTAAAGTAACCTAAAAAGGGATGTCGGGGTCTTTCAGACCTCGCCATCCCCTTCGAACCTAACCTGTCCGTGTCGGGGTGCCCACAGGTCCCGAACTCGCTTCGCTCACTCTCGGATCCCAAGTTCTCCTAATAACAATTCTAATCGTGTAGGCAAACAATCAAAGTTCAGAGGACCCATCATTGAAATTCTTAATATCCTTAAAACTTAACTGTCCCTGTCGGGGTGCCCGAGGCTCCTTCGGTTTCACGGTTGGGTAAACCTTGAATATTTGAGTGATTACGCAGACTTTACCCAAGTGACGTAAAAAAAAAGTGACGTCAGCTGGTCGAACCGTATTTATTACTTTAAGTCCAACTGAATAATTTATCTCTTTCACTAGTAAGTTTAGTGATTATACATAATTACTAGTTATTATGCATAATAACGGATTAAGCACTTTGACTGTAACATAAATGATATACTTGTATGTTCAGAATGTTCAATTAATTTCAGAAAACGCTTTAAATTTCATATTAAAAAAAAAAAAAAATATCACCGCAAGCGTCGGGCCGCTGTAATATATTATTCATGTTATTACAGGTAAATTCATTTGCATGAAACTTAATATCTACCTTTCAAGGTTTCAGGATTTCATGAAATTGCTTTTTTAAATATCAAAGACTTCCTTAATAGATGTTACCCTTAATGGTTAAATAAAGGTTACCACACTGTTTCTTTGAAGCAGGTTTCAAATCTTGAGATTTCTGATATCGCTTGAAGTCTACAAATCATCTACTCTATTTAGTTTCTAATCCATTTGGATGTATTATCTCCTTTGTTAATATTAATTTGATGTTATATATAGGGCCAAACGCCAGACAGGGTCGCGGAACTGTCATAACGGATAACCATCGCCCTGGAACATAGAGGTCAGTGAGGGAAGACGGTGGATTTTAGTCAGTACGAGTCTAATAGTCCCCTCTGCTCCACCAAGGCCGGGAGGACTGTTTTGATGATTTTAAGTAAGGACTATAGTTAGGATTAGTAAGGATTCATGGGTAAAAAAGGTAAAATTATCTTCCTTATAGAAATAAGGAAAAACTTAGCACAGATACCTTGTTTCAACACAACTCCTCTGTAATGATATGGGCCAGGGTCTGGATCGGTGAACGACCTGTGAGAATTACACTAAACGAAATCCTATACTATAGAATAATAGTTTCCCGTAGCTTATGTTTCCCGTAGCTGTAGGTACTCCTGCATAGTTACAAGCTGAGTTCCCAACTTAGTTGTAGTTGAACTGTTTGTAGAAATCTACATATAGTTTTGGTATTTATGTTAATTTTCGTATGGGTATGTAGCCAACCTCTGGAGTCAGAATTGATTAAATCGCAACTGGGAACCTCTTTATTTTTATCGTGTCTAACATTAGATGTTTTCTAACATTACTTCCCAGAAATTGATCCTTATTAGCAATACTATCGAATGGTGTAATAATATAGGGTGTGATTTTTTTTTTAAATCAGCGGATTCGATTCCTGGCCCGGAATTATTGAATTTTCTAAAATCCAATGATGCAGTTTTAGTTTTCGTCTTAATCGGCCTCGAGACTCTTTTCAACGTTTTTCGATATTCCTCATAGTTTCGGATATAGCCATCCACGCCCAAAAAATTCACCCTATATACCTACATAATAATAAAACAGTAAAAAAAACTGTGTCTGTACATTGAATCTATACATATAATAAATTTGTATAAAAGTGGTGTCTGTACAATGTAAATATATAAAAAAAGTAGCAGGGGTTGTTATTTTCGCCGTTTTCTCGTGGTCCTACTATTTTGTCCTACTAGTAGGACCACGAGGGAGACCAGTTTCTGTTCGTCCTACTATGAAATATTGGAGCAGTGATCATTTATTTATACCACCTGTATATAATTTATACCTTTGACACTAGTAATATATATACCTTTGACACATCGTTTTTCGCAAATTTTATGAAGTAATTTAAGTACTTGCGTATGATAATCATCATCTCACGAAGCTGAGCTGATGATGGAAGGTAGAACTCCTCAACAGTAAGGAGTAGGCATCGACTGATTTAGTTTGTGTTCGCATATCTCCGGAACGTAATTATTTTTTTGTTGTACTAGGTATTGTTTAACTTACGGAATACTGCAAGTTTCATCAAAATCGGTTCAGGAGTTTTTGAGAAAGGGCATTTTATTACTTATTATGCACTTGAGCGATGTTGTTAGGTACCGGTGCTACAGATTACAAAATTTTAGTGCACATGTAAGAGAATGATTTGTTTGACAAGAATTTGGGTTGAATATTTAACTAAAAAGAGAAAAATAAAAAACTTAAAAAAAAATGTAACCGCCTTCAAAAACAACCACAAAAAAAACCGGCCAAGTGCGAGTTGGACTCGCCCATAAAGGGTTCCGTAGTAGCAAGCATAGATTAGGGATACAATTATATTGAGATTAGTAAGTAATATACACAAACAATAAAAATAACTTTGTTTTTCATAGTGTTTGTATGAAAGTTATATTTGCGGTTTTTGAAAATGTACTATATCTCAAAAACTGCTAACTATATCTCTTCCAAACCAATTTTCGTTGGAAGTTTTTGTTGAGGTCTACATTATATATTTTCTTTAGTTTTATCATTCTCTTATTTTAGAAGTTACAGGGGGTGGGGACACATTTTACCACTTTGGAAGTGTCTCTCGCGCAAACTGTTCAGTTTAGAAAAAAAAGATACAAGTAACCTCAATATCATTTTTAAAGACCTATCCATAGATACCCCACACATCATCAAAAATTTTTGAGTTTCAATTCGAAGTATGGGGGCCACCCCCAAAATTTGTTTTGTTTTTATTTTTGTGTGAAAATCCTAATGCGGTTCACGTGATACATCTACTTACTAAGTTTCAACAGGATAGCTCTTATACTTTCGACAAAAAGTGGCTGTGACATACGGACGGACAGACGGACAGACATGACGAATCTATAAGGATTCCGTTTTTGCCATTTGGCTACGGAACCCTAAAAAGGGTAAAATAACCTACAAAATAACTTTTCTTTCAGAAGTCGGTGGCAAAAAAAACAATGAAATTAAAAAAAAAACAAAGGCACCGACTTCTGAAAGAAAAGTTATTTTGTAGGTTATTTTACCCTTTTTTGTGGTTGTTTTTGTTACAAAATGATTGTATTTTTTTCTTCCTTTTATTATTCAAATCAAATCAAATTAATTTATTTGCAAAAATATTTATATATTACTAGTGTCAAAGGTATATATATTACTAGTGTCAAAGGTATAAATTATATACAGGTGGTATAAATAAATGATCACTGCTCCAATATTTCATAGTAGGACGAACAGAAACTGGTCTCCCTCGTGGTCCTACTAGTAGGACAAAATAGTAGGACCACGAGAAAACGGCGGTTATTTTATCGATGCCGAACCCGAAATTGTAATAATTTTTTTTTTGTCGGTTTGTCTGTCTGTTTGTCTGTGTGTTTGTGCACGCTAATCTTCGGAACTACTGGACGGATTTGAATGATTTTTTTTGTTGTATAGGTATTAAGTCCGATTAACATATAGGCTATAATTTATCTTGGAAACTTGAACACCTGATGCAGAACTGCAACAGACCAGCTAAACTATAAGAGTTACAAAAATGGCACCATAGCAAAAATTGTTCCACGTGATGAGCATTTTCTGCTGTGAGAATAAATTTGAAGATCTGGAACACCTGATGTGGAACTCCAAGAGCCCAGCTACACTATAACATGTTTAGGAATGCCATCTTATCAAGAATTGTTCAGCCTGATGAGCACTCTCTGTTGACGTACAAAAATTGAAGATCTGGAACACCTGATGTGGAACTCCAAGAGCCCAGCTACACTATAACATGTATAGGAATGACATCTTATCAAGAATTGTTCAGCCTGATGAGCACTCTCTGTTGACGTATAAAAATTGAAGATCTGGAACACCTGATGTGGAACTCCAAGAGCCCTGCTACACTATAACATGTATAGGAATGACATCTTATCAAGAATTGTTCAGCCTGATGAGCACTCTCTGTTGACGTATAAAAATTGAAGATCTGGAACACCTGATGTGGAACTCCAAGAGCCCAGCTACACTATAACATGTATAGGAATGACATCTTATCAAGAATTGTTCAGCCTGATGAGCACTCTCTGTTGACGTATAAAAATTGAAGATCTGGAACACCAGATGTGGTACTCCAAGAGCCCAGCTACACTATAACATTTATAGGAATGACGTCTTAGCAAAAGTTGTTTAGTGATTTCCTGTTGACTTAAAAAAATGAAAGATCTGGAGCATCTCGAATCGTCTCGTGCATCCCGTTGTTTTCCCGTCCCCGGGCTCTTAGAATTCGACATCAGACGTTTCAGATCTTCGATTTTGACGACTCCGTTGTCGCTGGCATAAGCAAAAGGATCTTCGTACGAAGTCGCGGGCAGAAATACATCATTTTGTATTTGTAGTAATACATAATTTTGTTATTTCTATCGTAGCCGCTACATTAAAACAAAATTATTTTGTCGTAGCGGTGCTACGGCGTAGCAGCTACGGGCTACGCGTCGTAGTTATCTTTCATGTTAGTAAATTATTATGTTCTATCGTTTTGAAACGCTTGTAATAATTACTCTTTTACATTATTTTGGTTGTAATTATAGAAAAAGAAAGATTACGTTTTCTTATATTTGTTTGTAATATATAAACTCAAAAACGACAACAATATTTTATAATTCTTTCAGCGGCAGAGGACTGCGTTTTCAACGATTAATATCTATATATGGCTATGCTATAATATTCAACTGCAAGCTATGCAAAGCCGGAACCGTTAAAGATATACCTATAGAACATAATATACAATGTGTCTGAATTCAGTCTGTACAAATCAAGGGAAAAAATCCACGTGAAAATTACCTTGCTTAATCGGTTACCTATCATAAGATCGAAAAATGTTTGACCGTATTTCATTTGACCTAAAACTTTTCAACTATTACTGTTTCGGTTTTTTTTACTTCACCGAAGTCACGTTTGCCACTTAATCAATTGACCTATTTCCAATACGACTTTTTTCGTTACTCCGACGTTTCATTTGGTCGAAAAACTTTTGACCGAAGTAACATGTATTAAGTTTCCGAACTCTCATTTTGCCATTGTTTAAATTACCACTTTTTTCACTAGAAAGTTTGTGCACACTATTTCATTTCTAATTTTGCTGGTATTTTTTTATAGGGCACCGTTCTAGGCGTAAGTAGACAGTGTAAAACAAAACAATAAAACTATATAATCACATTATGGTTGAAAACAAAAACAAGATATTAAAACTAAACTAAAACATATTAACAATAATTTGTTGACTCATTTTAGAATTAAGTTGAATTTGACTTTGACAGGAAATTGTCCGAGTGTGAATCGTCGGAATCATCGATGTCCAGGTATAAACTGTGATAACGTTGAGATCCTATTAACTTTCCTCGACAAATAGGACATTCACGTCTTATCGACAACGCCTTCTGCAGACAATCTCTGCAGAATACGTGGCCGCACTTCGTTGAAACAAGTGATTCGTTAGCCAGGTTGTTGTTCAGACATATTGGGCACCGGATACGCCGCTGGAGTTGTTTACGTTTTGCTTTTGCCTGGAAAAATAATTAATTCAAATTTTAACAAACATGCTGCTGAAGCTGTGGGTAACTGACCTACCTTTACAGTAATTTTATTGAAATTCTGATCTGTACCTATCGAAATAGACATAGTTGTTTTTTTTTTGCGGAAGGGACTGTCAGACTTGTTCTGACTAAAATTCACGGTGTCCTTTACGTTCCAGGGTCACGGTAATTTGATAAGTCCCGCGACCCCGGCAGGCTTTGGCCCTCTAAAGGGACCCCGTCATCATACTGACACTCTTTGAGACGCGCGTGGAACACAACGCGCCGCCGCCGTCGACTCGGGCATGGTCTATGGTCGGGCAGCGAGTCGCCCATTACTCGCCGCCTGCATGGCGCCTACGGTGGCCGGAGATCGTCTGCCGACGTCCGGCGCCGTGGGCGTCTACCACTAGACATAGTTGTTATTCAAGAAGACTTACAGTCATTTGTTTCTTTACTTTTTTCTCTTTCACGGGTTTTTTCTCTTTCACGGGTTTTTTATTTGCTTTAGGCTTCATTCCTCCGTACTGATATTGTGTTGCTTTAAATGTAATAAATATATAATATAATTGTTTACAAATAATTTGATTTGTCAGACATAATTTTGACGTATCACGTTGGAAAACTTTGAAAGGAGATCAGCAATAATTCGTTTGCCAGTCTCATTATTTGAGAATGTCAGGTGTAACCTCGTTGTACCTATAAGAACTCCGAAAGAAGGAAACGTGAGAGTACACAATGTAGATTATTGATAAATAAACTATGAACTTCTAGTTATGTTCTCTCTCATATATGTTATCCGTTTGAGTTTCCACTAATCCTATCATTCTGGGTAACTATCTACACGCCTAATAGCTAAAGAGAAAGGGCAAAGGGGAGTTAGTGAAACTCCCCTTTCCCCTTTCTCTTTAGCTATTACCGTCTCCATGCCCTGGGATCTGGAGGCGACTGCCCTCCAGCGCGTCTATGAGCGGCGCGTGGAGGCGCATCGCCGCCCGGGGCGAATCCCCGCTGCCTCGAGAAGTCGAGGCGCGGCGGGAAGAGCTCCGACGCGATCTTAGGGCAGTATGGAGGGGACGACTGTCGCAACCGAGGTCCGGGCACGCCGCAATCGTGGCGGTAGGACCCCTCTTTGAGGAGTGGCTGGATAGGCGTTACGGCGGCGGCGTCCTCAGCTACCGCATGACGCAGGTCCTCACCGGACACGGAAGTTTCGGGAGATACCTGTGTCTGATAAGGAGGGAAGAAACGCCTGGGTGTCACTACTGCGAGGATCGACCTGAGGACACGGTGGAGCATACGGTGCAGGACTGCCCTGCTTGGGCAGAGCATCGCCGTGTCCTCACGGCGCGGCGGCGATAGGCGGAGACCTCTCGCGCCCGGTATTGGTTGAGGCCATGCTGCGGGGCGAGACGGAGTGGGAAGCGGTCGCCTCCTTCTGTGAAGAAGTCATGCTCGTGAAGGAGGTGGCGGGCCGCGTGAGGGAGAGGACAGCGTCCTCCCTCCACCCCAGCTGCAGTGGTAGACGCCCACGGCGCCGAATGTCGCTCGGCAGACGATCTCCGGCCACGGTAGGCGCGGGCATGCGAGCGGCGAGTAATGGGCGACTCGCTGTGCGACCATGGACCATGTCCGGTCGACGGCGCGTTGTGTTCCACGCGCGCCTCAAAGAGTGTCAGTGTCGTAGGTTTTTCATCAAATTAGGTTTTTGATGAAACAACGGCTGATGTTAAAATAACAACACGATTTTATCATTTCCCTGAACAAATCTAGTGTTTTGATCAAATTCCTAAACTGGTTCAGTGAAATGATGTGTGCTCCAACTTCTGGGTGGTTTAAAAAAAAATTTTTCTTCCCCTTCTAACCTAACCTGTCCGAGTCGGGGTGTCCCCAATCGTTTCTACGACGGACGGGCGGGGTCTTCAAGACCCCGCCATCCCCTCCGTGGTTATTTTTTTAAACCACCCAGAAGTAGGAGCACCGCGAAGCGGTGCTCCGTCGACATTTTCTGATTTTTTTGTCATTTCACTGAACCAGTTTAAGGATTTGATCAAATCACTAGATTTGTTTAGGGAAATGATAAAATCGTGTTTTGTTATTTTAACATCATCCGTTGTTTGATCAAAAACCTAGTTTGATGAAAAACCTGCGACATCAGCATTATGACGGATCTAAAGGGCCAAACCCTGTCGCCTGTCGGGGTCGCGGGATTTATCCCATTACCGTGACCCTGGAACGTAAAGGGCTATTGAAGGACACCGTGGATTTTAGTCGTACGAGTCTGACAGTCCCTCCCGCCCTGCCCTGGGTGGGAGGACTCATTTGATGATTTTACCACGGTAAAAAAAATTGCTTTTTACAATATAAATAAAGATAAACGAAAAACTTGACCTTACCCTTCAGGAGACGTTCATAAATTTTCATAATTGAGCATGTTGCGAGCACCGAGACGTCTGTTGCCAACTCAACGTAACCACTGCGCACCCGAATGGACCTAATTTTATTACCCTGTGGTCGGGGTAGACGTGACCACGCGATGTGACCTGTGACCACAAAACTCCCCTTTTGTAAACAGAGCTGTTTTTGTACGAGATCATCTTCATTGTTACTTTTTAAGGTTCTGTTCGTCTGAATTAAAAGCTATGTAGAACTTTAATAGGAATACTTATGTCTGTCTGTCAATATATCACAGTAATTTTGCTCCTCTGAATCTACTGAACCCGTCTGTTGCCAACAACGTTAAAGCCCACATTATACTAAACGAACCTACTCTTATTATTACCCTGTGGGCAGACGTCACCACAGAATGCGAGCTGTGACTACAGAACAGCACCTTATGAAAACAGTTTTTTTAGGGTTCCGTACGTCCGAATACAAAAACGGAACCCTTATATTATAGAATCACTCGTGTGTCCGTCTGTCTGTCGCTTACAGTCAATTATCTCCGAATCTACTAGACCGATTGGGTTGAAATTTGGTACACATATCAATTCCTGTGACCCAAGCACAGAGGTGTGACGTGAATAGATGAAATCTGTATGTGGGAGGTAATTTTTGGGGGGGAAGGGGAAAATGAAAAAAAAAGTTTTGAAAACTGCATCGTGGGACATATCAAATGAAATGTCTTGTTGAGACAATCTTAAATGTATTTTTTTTTTGTAATTTTAAAATAAATAGTTTCCAAGTTATTCAAGAAAATAGACGAAATTTGACCATTCCCCCCCCCCCCCCCTTATCTCCGAAACTACTGAACCTAAAATTTTGAAAAAAATACAGTAATTAGTTTTCTACTTATAGATTATAGGAAAACCTATAAGAAGTCCATATCTGTATATGGGAGGTAATTTTTGGGGGGGAAGGGGAAAATTAAAAAAAAATATTTGAAAACTACATCGTGTGACATACCAAATGAAAGGTCTAGTTGAGACAATCTTAAATATATTTTTATTGTAATTTTAAAATAAACAGTTTCCAAGTTATTCAAGAAAATAGACGAAATTTCACCATTCCCCCCGCCCCCTTATCTCCGAAACTACTGAACCTAAAATTTTGAAAAAAATACAGAAATTAGTTTTCTACTTATAGATTATGGGAAAACCTATAAGAAGTCCATATCTGTGTATGGGAGGTAATTTTTGGGGGGGAAGGGGAAAATTAAAAAATAATAATTTGAAAACTGCATCGTGTGACATATCAAATGAAAGGTCTTGTTGAGACAATCTTAAGTGTATTTTTTAGTAATTTTAAAATAAATAGTCTCCAAGTAATCAAGAAAATAGACGAAATTTGACCATTCCCGAAACTACTGAACCTAAAATTTTGAAAAAAATACAGAAATTAGTTTTCTACTTACATATTATAGGAAAACCTATGAGAAGTCCATATCTGTATATGGGAGGTAATTTTTGGGGGGAAAATTAAAAAAATATATTTGAAAACTGCATCGTGTGACATATGAAATGAAAGTTCTTGTTGAGACAATCTTAAGTGTATTTTTTTTGTAATCTATACATATAATAAATCTGTAGAAGGGTCTATTCTGTACATTGAAAATATTGAAAAAATAAATAGCGGGGAGTGTTGATGGATCGATACCAAACCCAAATACGTGATTAAAAAAAATTTTGTCTGTCTGTCTTTCTGTCTGTCTGTATATGCAGGCATCACGTGAAAACTAACGGTTCGATTTCGATGAAACTTGGTATAATTATACCTTATTATCCTGGGCATAAAATAGGATACTTTTTATCCTGGAAAAATACGTAGAAAAAAAATCTGTAACAAACCTTATTATGGAACCACTGGCGACACCTATTATCAAGTAGAACATTACGCCACGCCTGCCTCCATTGATTTCTAAAAAGGTTCCACCACTCACCACTAGATGGCGTTGTGCCTATGACGCGCATTTCTGAATCGCGGTGTTAAGATTCTCCGAGAGTTAATGACTACCGCGACTTTATTATTTTTCTGTGTGACTTAACTAGCAGTGCACTTGCGGGCTACGTCCTAATTGGAATAGCTACACAAGACTCGGCTACTAAGTTTTATCATAAAGTTAAACAGTAATTCAGTTCTGTTATTTTTGGTTTAGAGGACCAAAAACCCCTGACTTCGTCCTCCCTGGGAAAAGGTGGTCGGGACTTGTCCTATTTTATATAAATAATTTGTACGTTGTGGACAATAAATCTTTGTCAAGAAACCGAACTTCTCTTCGTGCCGGCAACGGTGACTAACATCCCTTAAAAATCTTATTTTTCAGTTTTTTTCATAGACGTTGTTGAACCGCGAACACACGTTGCATTACCCGCAGTGGATTCAGCACCGTAACCTGTAGCGCCGAAAGTCGGATTTGGTTTGAACCGTTTGCGGCACACGCGGGCCACGCCTCCCCGACTCCTATATAAGGAGCCGCGTTCCGCGCCGCGCGATCCATATAAATTCTGAATTTTGATGCGAGCGGACGTGTCCAGTGTGGCGAGCGGTCGTCCGTGGAATTAATATTGTATGCGTGTAATTTCGAACCGTGCTTTTCAGCGCGACCTTTTTGATTACTGTTCCGATCAGTTATTTGTAAATACAAGGTCGGAATTACTATGAAAAAAATACTTACTACAGAACGCGAGCTCAACAGCCGTAGCTCAATAGATCTCCTTAATTATTATAGGCTTAGCCGTATTTGGGTCTAATAGATATTTATAAGATGTTATTGTCAGAGTTACTCAAAATGGAGAAATAAACCATCCACGCGAAGACCGACATCCGCGCGGACGGAGTCGCGGGCGGAAGCTAGTTTTAAAATAAATAGTTTCCAAGTTACTTAAGAAAATAGAGGAAATTTGACCATCCCCCCCTTATCTCCGAAACTACTGAACCTAAATTTAAAAAAAAATACAGAAATTAGTTTTCTACTTATAGATTATAGGAAAACCTATAAGAAGTCCATGATATTAAAATAACATGGTAAATCACTCAATATTGTGCGTACCAATTTGGGTCAGATTTTAAAAAAAACGTGATAGGTAACATCGTACGGAACCCTCTTCACGCGAGTCCAACTCGTACTTGGCCGGTTTTTTTTAAATGAGATCACTTTCCACTGTTACTTTTTGTTATTATTTTTGGGAAACTTTTTAACTCTGTGGCTTCAGGTGTGGTTTGCATAATGATATTGTGTACGTGTCTTATTATTTTATGTTACCGTTGTTACATAACTTCGTCTGCTACATTTTGCCCTGCGTCTTAGCAATTACGAGTATGAGTGTATACGCTGTATGACATTTCATACATACTATCAAATCCTTATTTTTCGAAAAGTTTTTTAACTACTTTTAATTACTAATTTAACTAATTTTAATTTAACTTCATATTCTATGTTCATCATCTATGTTCGCTGAGGAACGTACAGACGGTTTTAATGCCATACGGCGTAAGAAAGCGGCCTCGCTGCTAAGCAGACTCCGTGGCAGCCCCAATAGCATTCTACGCGCTTTAATCGGGAGACATGACAGCCCGTTGGTGAGGTCACTGGTCTCCTGTACTCTGTCGATGTTAGAAATTAGGTACTAACATAGGTTAAGAATATTGTTACTAACCCAATGGATCTTTGTTATCTCATATGAAATAAAAAAAAATAATAATTCATAAGCAGGATATTCGAGAAATCGTGTTAAAGCTACTCGTACATTAGACCAATTTTCTCTGAAATCAGATAAATCCAATTCATAGAAAAATAGAGTTTTACTTGAAAGTTTGTTTGATAATGTGTTTATCTTCCACGGTCTCAATAGGTGACTGTAACCCAGACCATGGTAGGTTAGGACTTAGGTTATTTTTCATCCCAGCCAGTAAAAGTTTAGTAGTGTGTTCGAAATAACTTAATGTTTCTTTTATTTACAACCAGAGTATAATATGATCACCATTAAATGACTTACGAACACTGAATAGATGTCATTTGACATTAACTCCCCATTTCATGTCACTTTCCATCTATCTCAATTAATTTCTGAAACTCTGAGCGCAGTACACTTTGCAAGATTGTCCCTCCAAGATAGTTATATCAGACGTCACTTTCAAACAATTCAATTATTCCTTAACCTTTCACCATTCAAACGCAACGTCAACATGGAGAAAGGGGAATGCCCACCTTCCTTAATGCCCTAGGCCCAAGATGGACATCAAATATTAGTCTAAAAATGGAGTGTTTTAGAATCTTAATAATATAGGTTATCTGAATATTCAAATTGACGCCACTATTTTAGAAATGTTAACAAGCAAATGTTTTGAGGTTAATTTTCTATGTGCAAAAGTGTGGGACTGTGAGATACAAGAAGTTTTCGTTTGTATATACACACATCAAAAGTGTCTAGGGATCAAGCATTTTTATGCGGATTTCTTGAGATTGAGCTGTGGCTTTGTAATAAATTTATGATTTTATAAATTTATATGGATCCTTTTTGGTGCATTTCATAATTTGAATCAGGAACTGTGAATCAAATTCGAGTAAAAGATGAAAATCAGCTGTCAATATTTTCCCTATAAAAACATACAACGCATTGAAGACATTATTAGTGCTACTGTTTCCCTACTACTGATTAAAACCAACGTTATTATGGAGCGGCGACGTCATTTAAGCAGGGAAGAAATGCTCAGAGCCGTGGGAATGATAGAAGCTGGTTCCCGGCAACGTACTGTGGCTTTAGCTCTGAATACAAGTCAGAGTGTTATCAGTCGACTTTGGACACGTTACCGAAGCACTGGTACCGTGGCTGAGCGCCATGGAGGACGGTATCGCTGCACCACACGGAGACAAGACCGATACATTCAAATCTTAACTCGAAGAGCTCCAACAATAACCGCCATGATGTTAGCCGTGAGGCTTCATCACTCTTCAGGGAACTTAATTAGCGACCAAACAGTCAGAAACCGCTTGCATGAAGTGAACCTTCATTCCCGAAGACCGCAACGGGTACCACCTATAGCAATGCACAATCGTAGGATTCGATATCAATGGGCTCTTGAACACAGAAATTGGGCAGAAGAACAATGGCGTTTCGTGTGCTTTTCTGATGAGTCTCGTTTCGGTATGAGACCGGATACAAGACGTATACGACACTGGAGAACCCCTGGACGCCAACAGCGATTAAAATCCTGCCAGGAAGTCCATCCTTATAGTGGTGGAACCATCATGGTATGGGCGGGTATTTGGATCGGCGGAAGAACTGAGTTGATTTGGATCAGAGGCAACCTCAACGCTCAAATTTATGCTGAGACGATTGTATCAGACGTCATCGTTCCTCTACAAGTGCAAATCGGTCCCTTATTTCAGTTAATGCATGATAATGCACGACCGCACACCGCAAGAGTTGTAAGACAGACTCTCGCCGCAGCTAACATCAATGTCCTGCCCTGGCCTGCTCAGTCGCCAGACTTGAATCCGATTGAGCATGCATGGGATATGCTACAGAGAAGAGCTCTGCCGAATATGGAGGGTATCCAGTCGCAAGAAGACCTTTTTTTGTTGTTGCAACGAACATGGGCGGCCATTCCACAGCGTGATTTGGATGAACTCATTTTGAGTATGCCAAACCGATGTTCTTGTGTTGTTAGTGTTCGCGGTAGAAACACGGATTATTAATTGTTTAAGTTACTCAATAAAATTTTTAAGAAAACTGTTATTTCAGTCTTTTTTTCGAACTTTTGTGTTAGTGGTTCAAATGTCAAAAATCCCTTTATTAGGAAAATGGCAAATTTCTTTATTAATGCAAAGGTGACTTGGTTTATCGTTACTGTGACAAACGAAAACACTTTATTTGATGAATCCTTAAAGAAAATTTTAATTAATATCAATCAGGAGAAAAGTTATTGCAAAAATATATGTTGATCCCTAGACACTTTTGATGTGTGTACTTGATTATTGCTAATGATAGTAGGGGGGGGGGGGAGTTTCTAATATACTTTTATCTAATTATAGGTAGTAGGGTATAAAAACAATCAATCAATCAATCCATTTAATAATGACATTGCTAATGAGACTTTCTCTATCTGTATCTGTTCTTAATAGGTGACTTCTTATCCGTCTAACAGAACGTCCACAATTAATGCAGCTGCTTTGACGTACAGATCCTTCCAGGTCAACAACTTGCAGAACAAGGCTAGTAGTTACTACTAACCAGCGGTTGTGGAAACAAGATTGTCTTTTGATACCTGAAACAATATTATCATCGGTAAATAATTGGATGATGGCGTAGGCAATAGCAAAATCATTTTATGGTTAGTATATTTACTTACCGTGGTGCACACAACTGCTGAAGCAATAATATCGGTCTGGTTAAAACCACAATTCACACAATGTTTTTCAGTTGTTGTAGAAAACGTTATAAATCGGTATCCAAAATCCGAATCAAGTCCAAACAACAAAACAAGGGCGCAGTAAAAGAAATTGAAGAAAACTCAAAACACGTCCACATTGAGCGCAACATGACGTCAGTCAGTGTCAGAATTAAAATCAGTGTTGTCACTTTCACATAAAATATTATTACCTTAAATCGATATATCGATTAGTTTTTAAATCACAGATTTTTTTTACGAGTACTACATATATGTTTATATTTTCATGTTTTATTTTACTTCACTTTTATTACAATACAAAAAAAAGCCAAACGGATATGCCCGTGAGGTTACTGTATTTGTTTATAAATCGATTCAAATCGATTGATTAATGAAAATACTTTAAATGTGATTAGATGCTGGCAATATTTTACCAGCGTTAAAATCAAGAAAACTTCCGTTTTTTCAATAGAGAGAGTTTCAATAGATTTTTTAATGAATTATTGTAGATTGTAGTGGCGGTTCATTAGAAAAACGTAAATACCTATTTTTTTATGGCAAAATTAATGCATGTAGTATGTTTTTTTCTATTCTAATGTCCACTGAGGGCCTAGAATGGGCATTGGCCTTTTAATAGTTTCCTACAACAGAGCGAATTTTCTTGGTCAATAATCCGGATTATTTACCAAGAAAATACTGCAAATTTTATTAATGTGCTTGTACGCTCTCATAATAATGATCACATAATATGGTTTTCCAAAAATTTCCAACTTTCGAAAGAACCATAATTATGTTCTCAAATCTGAACCCTTTTTTTTTTATCGTGGTAAAATCATCAAATGAGTCCTAAAGAGTAATTAGTAGGAAAGTCTTGGGCACGTAAGCTCATTTAAACCGAGTTCTAGTACATAAGTATTGTTATAAGAAATTAATTTTGGCAAACTTCTATTTTTGGTCCAATGTAAAGTGGGCAAAGTTGACCATATTTTATCCGCATTTGACCCTCGTTGTGGATTAAAGCCTACCCTCTCTCCGTAATGAGGTCTGCGTCCCGCCGTGCCAAGTTTATAGGCTGCTAACTAATCGTAAAATATATGTATAAGTACTTGGCCTTTCCTTGTTGATAATCTCACTGAAAGCTTCAAGAGGACTTCACGGCAAAAGTATCGACCGTTAAAAGGCCATAAGTGACAATTTTATCAGGAGAACAGTTTGAAGATTGAAATTGTAGAACAATGGAAATAAGTCGTCGTTTCTTTGCTTGGACATCATGTTTCATCATCATCTGCCTATAATGTTCCCACTGCTGGGACACAGGCCTCCTCTTTGCGAGAGGGAGTGGGCCATAATCCACCACGCGGGCCCAGTGCGGGTTGGTAGATATCACATGTCTGCGAATTTTTTGTTTCTAGGACATGCCGGTTTCCTCACGATGTTTTCCTTCACCGTTTTTGAAAGCAGTGGTGATGAAATAAATTACACAAAGTAATGCGTCTGGCGGGGTTAGAACCCATGACCCATACTCGTAAGTCGGGACCGATACCACTGGGCCACCACTGCCTCTTGGACATAAGGCCGAGACTCCACCAAAGCTGAGACGTGTGCTGTGTGCTGTGCGCGAAGAGCTGTTTTTCAGCTCGGGTGACTCCACCAAAGCTGTGTGCTGTGAGACGTTTGCTGCGAGCGGCGTGCGGTGTGCGGTGTGCGGTGTGCTATGCGAGAAGAGATGTTTTTTAGCTCGGGTGCGAGGCGTTGAGTGCCTTTCAAATTCGCCGTTTGTAATGAAATATTAACAAAATTTTATCAATGCATTGTTTTAAAACAACTTGTTTTAATCATGCCAACCCTGGTACTAAGTATCGAAAGGAAGTATCGAATTGAATACTAGTATCGAATCAAAAGCGATATGAGTAAAGTATCGGATTCGAAATCGAGTCCCTACTTACAGCACACGTCTCACAGCACGCCGCGCCGCTCACATCTCACGCCACGCCATACAAATATAACACAGCCAGCACAACGGTCTCCACTGAAGCTGTGCGGAGTGGAGCTGTGTCAATAACGCAATTCTATTGGTTGTTCAAAACACGTCTCGACTCCGCACAGCTCGACACAGCTTTTGTGGAGTTTCGGCCTAAGTGACCAAAAAGTAAATATATAAATATAAAGAAATGAGAATATATCCATTTGAAAAAGCGGAAAAATATATTCACACCTGATATTCGACCTCAATGTCGCTTGTACCCTATTACCTTTTGAACATCCTCGTCCGTATGTTCAGTAAACAGCCTAAAGGCTTTCACAGTATTTAACATGTTTTAGCGAGTGTTACAAACATTATTTTCCAGCCAAACGACCCTTGAATCTGTTATTACCTAAAGCTACGTGCGCAAATGTGCGGTACATTTGCACACGGTTTACGTAGGATATTTTTAGAATAGGGATTATGTTGTTTTGGTTTTGTGGGGGCCTGGGGTGAATGAAACATAAAACGAGTCTAAGCAGACTAATTTTATAATAAAATGTATGTTCTTTCTTTTAAGGACAAGAGTTACAATCAGGATATTTTTAATTGAAGGGATTATACAGATTGTTTAACGACATTTTTCTCACTTTTAAATGGCTGACTGATGCTAGGGTAAATATTCTTTTTCACCTTACCTTCCTAATTAAAATTTTTAACAATTTCATCCTACTGCTTTTTGTGACGCAAAGGAGGGTAATGTGTTTATCAGTCTATGTATGTATGTATGTATGGATGTTTGTTTCTATGTGGCGTTCTAGAGACCAAAAATGCGTAGGCCGATTTTGATAATTCTTACGTCAATCGATTCGTCTTAACCTTGCGAGTGCCACTAAAGACATGAGAGTTATCAAAATTCACCCCAGCGACAACCAGACGCCATATTGCCAAAATGAAAAAAAAATGTCGATGAACTATGTCAAGTGGGGTGTCGTTGAATAGGTATTTTAAAATCATCTTTAGGTTTCTTTTATCAATTTTTTCATTTTAAATAATAGTTTAGGATATATAACGGTTTAAAGTTGTGTCACAAAACAATCATTCTCGCTAATTTTTTTACATATTGATTTACGACGCTGGATGCAGGTCGCTTCCAACCGGTATATGTGGAGATCTAAAGGGGAGGCCTATGTTCAGCAGTGGACGTCCTATGGCTGAGATGATGATGATGATGATTTAAGTTTTTATTTCAAGTATAAACGATATACAAACAAAAAAACAGTGAACAATGATACACTCTCAGTCGGGGCCCATTCAAATTTTACCAATCAAATTTTCCCAAGGGGCGTGAGTCGTTCTGTTCTGCTTTTTCCTGCTGTTCTGTTGGGCTTGTTTCTTTCTTTTTAGTTTTTATTTAAGTTAATTTTTTCACGTATTTTTTAAAATTAGTTTTTACGCAGTCTGGTTTTTTGTTTTTCTTTATTTTTTTTTAAATAAGAAATTTTGAAAGGTTTATGGACGTTTGTTACTCAATCATACCTGAATAGCTAACGGATCTGTAAGAAGATTAGTATGGAGATAGATTTTAATCTACAGGTAACACACTTTACATCCCGTAGGATAATTTAATTTAGTTGAGAGTTAAATGGAAGTTAAGTTGAATTATAAAATACGAGCTTCAAAGTAGCAGTCGTTCCACTTTAAGTTATTCATAACCTCATAGGTCAGTCTATATAAATCATAGCCACAGTGGTGGCACAAAGATGGCTATGAATCGTAAATGTGGGCCATCAAATATACACAGAGGGTTGTTGCAAAGGGTTTTCTGCTTCCCAGCAAAAGATATATGTAGGTAAAACTATGAATAACAAATCTATGCCCCTCTAGAACTGGAAAATTGTTTCTAGTTTAGATACTTTTCTTTATTGAGTACTGGAGCATCTTTCGGAGATTTTCACTGGATTATTATAGTCCTCCTTAAAGATATTTGAAATTTTTTCTTGCTGCATTTTTGGGTTGTGTTTCATCTCGTAAGTGTTGTTATTATTAAATATAAACTCGCGAGAAAATGTGTCGAATCCTTTGATTAAAATAAAATAGCGGTAGATATGTCACTACACGATAGCGCATGGACCGCATAAATTAGGCTAAATTGGCCTAACAGTCCTCAGTCGCAATACTAGTAGATTTCGGTTGAGACGTGCGTGCGTGTATATTTCAATTTTGAAGAGCGGGATAGAAACATACAATGCGATAATGTGCGACACGTTTGGCTAAAACAAGGCCGCGCCGCCGGCGCCGCCCGCCGCCTCTCGGCGTGGCGACTACTAACGAACTAATACGAAGAGCGGTGATGCTCCGTCTTGGTCGTACGCCACCTTTGTGCATTATTCTGTCTCTTTCTTTGTTGGCGTGTAATAACAATGATTGTTTGTGCGAGTAAATGTGTCTGTGCACGTATAAGAGTCACTGTTTGAATACTTAACGTAAGAACGTAACATATCTACCGCTATTTTATTTTAATCAAAGGTCGAATCACTTACTCCGATTCCGCGCGATCTTGAGTACGCAATAAAAAGTTAATCATCATCATCATCATCAGCCGGAAAAAACGTCCACTGCTGAACATAGGCCTCCCCCTTAGAGCTGGTTCACATTAGGTCGGAACGACAGTTTTATCGGGCCGGCAAACGTGTCGGATCCATATTGGCATATGTATTTCAATAGCGCCGTTCACATTAGGGCGACCCGACAAAACTGTCGGAGCCGACACTTTTACCGTACGTTCAGCCACGATTTCTGTCGGACGGACATAATATTGGCGTACTAGGAAGTATGGCGCCGTTCACATTTGTCGGCGCGAAGCGGCGGCGACACCCGCCCGTTCCCAGCTCTCGGCACTCGCGCAAGTAGTTTCGTCGACGTGTATGCAGAGAAGACACGTTTAAATATGGAGGGCGAAATAAATGTAGAAGTTTTGATTTCTCTTGTGGAAAACAGGAGTTTACTGTGGGATAAAACGTGTGAACAGTACAAAAATAAAAGTTTAAAACTAGCGGCATGCCGTGAAATTTGTTGCATATTAAAGCCTGATTTTATGGAATTAAATGAAAGAGAAGGACAACATTTTGGTTTGCAACATTGCAATGAAAACGTCGTCGTCGTCCATCCTATACGAAAGCCAACTCGCAACTGCTTTGTAACGACCCGGGCAGTAAAACGATCGTACCGACGGTTATATTCACATTAGGTCGGGTCGGCAGCGTCTAGTGTGAACAGCAAGACCCGACAGCCCGTCAACGGTAAACTGTCGGTCCGACCTAATGTGAACCAGCTCTTAGACCGCCACGCCGAACGTCAATTCGCCACTTGCATCCATCGGTTGCCCGCGACCCTCACGATGTCGTCGGTCTACCTAGTGGGAGGCCTACCTACGCTGCGTCTTCCGGTCCGTGGTCGCCACTCGAGAACTTTTCTTCCCCATCGGTTGTCAGTTCTACGAGCGATGTGGCCTGCCCATTGCCACTTCAACTTACAAATTTTATGAGCTATGTCGGTGACTTTGGTTCTTCGCCGGATATCCATGTTCCGGATTTTATCCCGCAAAGAAACTCCGAGCATAGCTCTTTCCATCGCTCGTTGAGTGACTCTTAGTCTCTCTAAAAGGCCAGCAGTTAGAGACCACGTTTCAGAGCCATATGTCATCACTGGCAACACACACTGGTTAAACACCCTTGTCTTGAGACACTGTGGGATTCTCGATGAGAAGATATCACGTAGCTTCCCAAACGCTGCCCATCCGAGTTGGTTGGTTCTTCGGGCGACCTCTTTCTCGAAGTTGGACCTACCTAACTGAACAATCTGTCCAAGGTAAGTGTCATCATCATCATCATCATCATATCAGCCGCAAGACGTCCACTGCTGAACATAGGCCTCCCCTTTAGACTTCCAATAGGACCGGTTGTAAGCGGCCTGCATCCAGCGTGAACCTGTGGCCTTCATAAGATCGTCTGCCCACCTAGTGGGTGGACGTCCTACGCTGCGCTTGCCGGTGCGTGGTCTCCATTCGAGAACCTTACGGCCCCATCGGCCATCAGTTCTGCGTGCTATATGGCCTGCCCACTGCCATTTCAACTTGCTAATTCGTTGGGCTATGTCGGTAACTTTGGTTCGTCTACGAATCTCCTCATTTCTGAGTCGATCGCGCAGAGAGACTCCAAGCATAGCCCTCTCCATAGCTCGTTGGACTATACTGAGCTTACTAATGAGGCCTACAGTAAAGGACCACGTTTCGGTACCATACGTCATCACTGGTAACACACATTGGTCGAAAACTTTCGACTTGAGGCACTGAGGTATTTTGGACGAGAAAACGTTACGCAGTTTCCCGAACGCTGCCCAGCCGAGTTGGATTCGGCGGTTGACCTCCTTCTTGAAGTTGGACCTACCTAGTGCGACGGTTTGTCCCAGGTAGACATACGAGTCAACAACTTCTAGAACCGAGTTCCCAACCGACAATGGGGTGGGCACAACATGGCCATTGCACATTACCTTTGTCTTGTCCATGTTCATTTTAAGACCCACCTGTTGGGAAACTCGATTGAGGTCGCCGAGCATCGTGCTGAGATCTTCCATCGATTTTGCCATGACAACAATATCATCGGCAAATCGAAGGTGGGTGATGTACTCGCCATTAATATTGATGCCGAGTCCTTGCCATTCCAGGAGCTTGAAGGCATTTTCCAAAGTGGCAGTAAACAGTTTCGGAGATATCACATCTCCCTGTCTTACGCCTCTTTTCAAAGGGATCGCCTTCGAACTCTGCTCCTGTACTCGGACCGACATAGTGGCATTATTGTACAAGCACCTAAGCACTTCGATGTACCGATAGTCAATCCGGCATCGTTGGAGAGATTCAAGCACTGCCCATGTCTCCACCGAATCAAAGGCTTTCTCATAGTCCACAAACGCTAAACATAAGGGCAAGTTATACTCTTCGGTCTTCTGTATAACTTGCCGCAGCGTGTGTATGTGGTCTATGGTACTGTAGCCTTTTCGGAAACCGGCTTGTTCGGGAGGCTGGAAGTCATCAAACCTGCGGTCGAGACGGTTCGTGATGACCCTCGAAAACAACTTATAAACATGGCTCAAGAGCGAGATGGGTCTGTAATTCTTCAATAAGGTGTTGTCACCCTTCTTGAAGAACAGAACCACCACGCTCTTGTTCCATGCTTCTGGCGTTGTACCCTCGAGCAAGACGGAGTTGAAGAGCTTCTGAAGGACTTTAAGTACCGGTGTTCCACCCGCTTTCAGAAGCTCTGAAGTGATTCCGTCTTCACCCGGCGCCTTATTGTTTTTAAGCTGATTAAGGGCCATCCTAATCTCGTACAGGCTGATGTCCGGGATGTCTTCGGTATAGTGTCGGGTCAGCTTGGCTCTTGGGTCTTTGGCCGCGCTGCTAACAGGTTTTGTGACCGAAGCGTATAGCTGTCCATAGAACCTTTCGACCTCCTCCAATACCTCTGCTTTGGTCGACGCTGTACTACCATCTTCTCGTTTCAGCTTTGTCAGCTGGCTTTGCCCAATAGACATATCTCTTGCAAACACTTTGGAGCCCTTGTTACGCTCAATCGTCTCTTTAATGTGGTTAGCATTAAAGAGGCGTACATCGTGCCGCAAGGATTTAGAAATTCGTCTATTGAGCTGCCTATATGACTCGGCGTCACCGGAAGTCTGCAGTCTTAAAGAGCGTCGTTCAGCCATGAGGTTTAGAGTATAGTCGGAGAATTTTTGAGGTCTATTTGCACGACGGGGTCTATAGTACTTAGAGCCCACCGTTTGGACAGTTTCTACGAACCTATTATTGATCTCGTCCACCGACGCAGAATTTTCAAGGCAGTCGAAGCGGTTAGACAACTCGAGTTGAAAGCCTCCGGGGTTTTGGATAGAGGCGCGAGTAGGTCGGAGCGTGGACTTTATCAGATTGGACCTTTCAAGTTTTACGTTAATATTCAACGTGCCTTTGACCATTCGGTGATCGCTTCCGGTTTTTATCCTGTGAATCACTGAGACATCATTGAATATTCGTTTCTTGTTGGTCATGATAAAGTCTATCTCATTTCTCGTGGAACCATCGGGACTTATCCAGGTCCATTTCCTGTGAGGCGGCTTCTGAAAGAAAGAGTTCATCATAAAGAGTCCCTCTTTCTCCAGGAAATCAGCCAGTCTCTGTCCCCGGGGGTTCCGTTGCCCATATCCAAATTGCCCCACCTTCAGCTCATCATCGCTTCTACTGCCCAGCTTTGCGTTGAAGTCCCCCATTACAACAGTGAAGTGGGTTTCGGACGTATGTATGGCTCTACTGACGTCCTCATACATAGTCTCCACTTCATCATCTGGGTGTGACGAGGTCGGTGCGTACACCTGAATGACCTTCAGCGAGTATCTCTTGGATACTCTGAGTATTAGGTATACGACCCTGCTCGAAACACTTTCGATGGTAATTATGTTGTTAACGAGGGACTTGTGGACGAGAAAGCCGACACCACCTTGAGACAGATGGTCGCCCTCCCGGTAGTAGAGTAGGTTACCTGATTTTAGGGTTATCGTGTCCTCGCCCTCTCTACGGACTTCAGCTAACCCCACTATATCCCAGTGTAGCCTACTCAGTTCCTCTTCCAGCTCAACAATTTTCTCGTCTACCCTCAAAGTGCGTATATTGTGTGTTACCAGGGCCAGTTTTCGTTTGGGGTGGTAGCCGGGCGTCTGCCGGTGATTCTTCGCACCCCCTGCTCCGCCGTTACCGTGGCCGCTACCGTAACCAGGAATAGCGGAGCTGCCGGGAACTGGGGGCCTGGTCTTTTCAGTGTCAGTCATTAAAGGGGGTTTTGCCCATAATCGCCACGCTGGGCAGGCGTGGTGGCGATCGCAGAGACGTAGCGCTTCGCGACGAGGATGCTGCTGCCCATCCTCGCCCTGTGCCATTTTAGCTACGTCAGTTAGAATGGTTATACCGCCATTATTCGGTTCTGGTACCTCAGTCGGCTCTTACGACACCTGGTACGAAGGGGGATACTATTCTACTCTGCCGGTATCCCACGGCCACAAGGTAAGTGTAATGGTCTACAACTTCGAGAGTATCATTCCCAACAACAACCGGTACGGGTGCCACATGGACATTCGACATGACTTTCGTCTTGTCCATGTTCATTTTAAGGCCGACCCGTTGGGAAACGATACTGAGGTCGCTGAGCATAGCATTGAGGTGCTCCAACGATTCTGCCATGATGACTATATCATCGGCAAAACGAAGGTGAGTGATGTATTCGCCATTGATGTTGATGCCGAATCCGTTCCATTCCAAGAGCTTGAAAACGTCCTCCAACGCGTTCGTGAACAGTTTCGGAGAAATAACGTCTCCCTGTCTCACGCCTTTCTGCAATTGGATTGGTTTCGTGCTCTCTTCCTGAAGTCGGATGGACATGGTGGCGTTTCTATACAAACACTTCAACACTTCGATATACCTATAGTCGATATGACATCGTTGGAGGGACTGCAATACTGCCCAGGTTTCGATTGAATCGAAGGCCTTTTCATAGTCCACAAACGCTAAACATAATGGCCGATTATACTCCTCTGTCTTCTGTATAATCTGGCGGAGCGTGTGTATGTGGTCTATAGTACTAAAACCTTTTCGGAAACCGGCTTGTTCGGGAGGCTGGAAGTCATCAAACCTGCGTTCGAGACGGTTCGTAATGACTCTTGAGAACAGCTTGTACATGGCTCAGAAGTGAGATTGGCCTGTAGTTCTTCAACAAGGTGTTGTCACCCTTTTTGAAGAAAATAATAAAAAGTTAAGAATAATAAAAAATATTACCAATTTAAAGGTTTATTTGTGAACTATTGATACCAAATTCATTCAAATCACGCCATTATTTAAGGAGCTATCCCGGAGTAATTTCAAGTAAGTGATTCTGTAGTTTGACTTGCTAGTGTAGTTGTTGGAGTACTTGTAAATTAATTATACAGATTCAGTGTCAGTCACCCTTCAGGATCCGACAAGCTAGCGATAACCCACTCACATAATTCACGTGAATTATCTCGTCTGCGTTCCAACCGGGGATGCGAGAAAGTCAGTTTTTTCTACAAGGTATATAGGTAACGCGCGGACTATACCATTTACTTTTCATCCCATCTATTCGAAAAGGACGACTTGGTTCGCCTTTAAGTGCACCCAAAAGTGATGTTTTCTGCGGCCATACACCATACTGCCTATCGTACAATCGGCATGACGATCGATTTGATCAAATTGGCAGTTCGTCCATATACACCATACACCATACTGCCTATCGTCCAATCGGCATGACGATCGATTTGATCAAACTTCAAATCGGCAGCAGTGATGCCAGCTTAGCAACTTTATAGCTAGATCTAGCCATTATTCGGTGACCGACAGCTACAATTTTATAAAACTTGTGGCTTAACTTTTTTACCGACTTGTTTTTTTACCGGTTTATCCCACTGGTGGGAATCAGTTGGTAATACAAGTGAAGGTCGGAAAACATTTGCTTATCGTTAAGCAAATGTTTTCCGACCTTCAAGCGATTTTCGACCTTATTGACATTTATGCAAACACCGGATTTTAATGAAGGAGCAATGTTAGCTAACGAGAATGTGAGAAAAAACAAACTAAATTTTAAATGTCAATAAGGTCGAAAATCGCTTGAACCAGTTTTTTCCACTCCACTCCACTGTAAAAAGTGTCGTGACAATTTTTTCTGCCTAGCCCCCTTTCGCAACGCGTCATAAGGAACTTCGTTCCAAAAAAATAAACGTTTCGAATTGAGAACCTCCTCCTTTTTTTTACGTCGGTTAAAAAGTAGCTACCGAATATTAGCTAGATCTAGCTATAAAGTTGCTAAGTTGGTATCACTGCTGCCGATTTGAAGTTTGATCATTCCGATTTGATCAAATCGATTTGATCAAATTGGCATGATCAAATCGGCATGATCAAATCGGCATGATCATGCCAATTTGATGGATTCCACGCCCACACACGGTCAAATCTAACTGATCAAATCGGCAGCGTCATGCCGATTGTACGATAGGCATGATGGTGTATGGCCGCTATTAGCGGGCAGTAATGAGTTTTTAATCCTCTTTGTAATATTAAGTGCGCCGCAAATAACTTTGCCGCGCACTTTTTGAATTTGGAACATCTTAGTGTTCAGCGCCGAATAAATCGAACGCAAATATTGTTTGAATAAAGACTGGCTGGTACGACGGCCCATAGTCACGCCGTCGCTGCCTGAATAAAAAAAATTACTTAATTAAAAAAAAAAACAATTAATAATGAAAATTATTAATGAATTATTAAAAAAAAAATTAAATTACAACCTTCAGTTAATACATCTATGCCATTGTCGCCGCGCCCATCTACATACATCCAAACAACGAGATTCACCGTCACATTTTCCTCAATATGAGCTAGATTCGGACAATATTTCAAACACGCAGAATATAAAATCTTCTCTATTCCTAATAAAGCTGTATCAATAAATTTTCATAATTGCGAAAATGTCTCAATTGTAAATATAAGTTTTTAGTTGTTTTATTATTAGATAATAATTTTAATTTCAATTTAGTTGTTACTCTATGTTTTATTAAATAATAATATTACAATAAAATATGAGGCGCTTTTTATTTTCTCATAGTGGGTGATGAAAAGTAGAGTGTATCACTCGGGCGCAAAATATATTTTTAGCTGGGGCGACGTACTTTGAATCCCTCGCTACGATCACGATTCTACTAAAGAATCCCTCGCTACGCTCAGGATTCTACTGTAGAATCCCTCACTTCGCTCTGGATTCAAAATAGCGCCCTCGCCGTAAAAATATTATTTTGCTCCCTTGTCATACAATCTACTATTAGCTTTCCATCAGGCGGGTAATATTGATGATTTGAATTTGGAACCTCAAATAAAACAGTATGAAAACTTTCACCAAGGAGTTGTAGCAGTAATGGCTGCCGGTGACCACAACAGCTGATCGCTTGCAGTGGTGCCAACTTCACGTTCGAAGGTTGTCGTATCACATCAAATTTCAAAAATCGAATTTATTTCCTCACAGTAGGTGTGAAAAGCAGAGTACGCTCCTCGGGAGTAAAGCTGCCTTGTCTTGGGCTAACTTGAATCCCTCGCTACACTAAGGATTCTTTATTACTAGTGTCGCTTCGGGATTCAATACGCCCGTGACGTAAGGCAATGCTTTACTCCCTTGTTGCGTAATCTACTATTATTTTTATACCAAAAAAAAGGGAGTTCCGGAAAGTGCTACGAGGGATATAAAGGAGAACAAACTCTAATAAAAAGATAATCTTTTTCTACCTTTGTTTTGATGTGTCATGTTGTATTCTAACAAAAACTTCCACAACATAGGTACCTACTTATTAGCCAAGATTAGTGGTCCTTACAATGTTGAAAATCTTATATGAATCATACCTACCCCGTGGAAAAAGACGTGACTAATTTATAAATTATTGTATGAATCACTGTAGGTATATTACATAGCTGCGAATTAGTCGCCCTTATATAGCAAAGGGTAAATATAATCAGCCCTTTTCATCATCCGGCCTAGCCTGTTCCCAATGTAATGGAGTCGGCTCCCAGTCGAACCAATTTCTGCTGAATATCAGTACCTACCTATGTTACATGGTGCAAATACCTATCTGACCTCTACAACCCAATACATGGGTAATAAGAAAAAAAGAATATACTTTTCACACCACCCGCTCGTAAATGTCAAATTCTATGTCATGGAAACCTACTGTAAAGCAAGTCATTGCTGCCGTTGTACTCTTTCAACGCCGGGGTGCCAGCCGTTTTAGAACCCAGTAGCTTGGCACGCGACGATGGGAAGAGACCAAATGAAATGACTAAAATGCCATGGAAGTTGGGTAGACCTTTGGTGTGGGATGCAACATGTGTCGACACCCTTGCGCCAACCCATCTTCCTGGTTCTGCATGCTGTGCTGGTGCGGCTGCTGCAAAACCTCAAACGGCGCAAATACAATGGCTTGATACTAGCTATGTATTTGAGCCGTTTGGGGTTGAAACACTAGGGCCATGGGGTCCGAGTGCACACCAAGTCATCAAAGAAATCGCCAAACGTATAGTCGACGCCTCTCGTGACCAGAGGGCTGGCCTATTTCTTGGTCAAAGGATCAGCATTGCCATCCAATGTGGCAATGCTGCCAGCGTTCTGGGCACTTTTCCCATTGACAGCGATGTGGATGAATTTTTTGACGCCCTATTAATTTTAGTTTTAATTTAGTCTTTTTTGTAAATATTTATTACTTTTAATTTTAGTTTTTAAATGTAGTGTTCATATACATAGGTATGTGTATATATATATATATATATACATATGTATAGGTATTTTTTTTTAAATTAATAATTATGTAATAGGTGTATTCGTAACCAATAAAAAGAAAATCAGCCCTTGTAATACCGGTAAATACAAATAAATAAAAAGAATAACAAAAAAAAAGTAAGCGTCACGAGAAATGGTTCAATTCTCAGGAAACTTCTGTGTTCTTTTTGTTATAGCACAATGATTGAAACGTAAGCTGCTTCGTTGATCTAGTGGTTGCAAGCGTGACTGGTGAGCAAGAGTTCCTGGTTTCAATTCCCAGATTGGGCAAAGATATTATTGGGTTTTCCCCCAAGTAACCTCTCAGCCGCCACGGAGTCTGGTTTCGGTCATATCAGTATCATGGACTTAACATACAACAACATAACAACGACATAACTGGTAAAATATAGGGCTTCATCTCTGCTTAACTCTTTGGCGATTGCTGGCTTGATGTCATGTTATGTTATAATATCTTGTAGGCTAGTCTGGAATGAATAACCAATAGTACCTAAGTATAATAGGCGGCCATTTTAAAGCAGTGACGTCATTGTCTAGTGCGCCATCACTTTGTGACGCTTACAGCTTGTAACTATTCTATTGATTTCTGTGTGTCCGTGTTTAATATATTACAATTACGGGCTTTTACGATGGTTGATTGCTATCTATGTTATGTAGGTCATTTCCGGGTTATGTAATTATGGAAAAATATTGTGAAATTGAATTTATAGAATAAATTCTGATGTTTTCGGTTTTAACGTATGTTATTTGGAAAAATCTTTTAGTTTAGCTAAGTACTTGATAGTAATTCTATAAAACTTTAGTGTAGGTATTTATTTACGTCGCGAGACCTTCTGTAAAGGTGTCCATGGAACGAATAAGGCAACTGAAAGAACCCGTGGGATTTTACAAAGGTACAGTGACTTCAAAAAAGAAAGAGGTCCTCAAATCGTGGAAATCTATTTTTTTTTTGTATTTTCACGATTTTTCGATGATGCCTGGACCGATATGGAAAATTCCTCTTTTGTTTGGAAGAGTATACTTCACATATGATCCTGTGGTAATCAGGATCTTTGAGGAATCGAGGGAACTCTTCAATGTCTATGTATTATTTAAATCACACGACATAATACCCTGTACCCACTAAAAAGTATAAAATAAAAAGTTTTTTTAATAGATCGAGCGAGGCCCGAAAGGTTTTTTTTCTATCTAGTGATCCATTTCAAAATTACTTTTTAAAACTTTGATAACTAAGGCTTTAATCTTAAAATATAACCTTTGTATGAAAGTGTCTAAACTTTTACTGATATACAATAGAACCCTCTCAGTTTTCAGATAAAAGGAAAGTTTATTAATATTCTAAACTTTCATCTTAACTGGAAAGGATTCTGAGTAGGATGGCAACTTCTTCATTTTGCTATTATGTAGTGGGATTTGAAAATACCTAATATTAAATATTATGTATGACTGATTTATCAGTGATCGGAATAGGTAGATTGATTTTTGGTACTTGTACACGTTATTCTTTATCCAGAAAGAAATACGTGGATAAGCCATTTTTCCGGAAAGTAATTCCGGTATTTCCGGATTCAATTAAAATATTGTTAATGTTGGTAGTGCTATTATTACTACTCAATGACAAAAAAGGAATGTATCAAAACTAAATTAATTCATTATTTATGTGTTGAATATCAAAAACAATTGAATATTAAATTCGATCGGAATTCCCTATCGAAGCTTTAACATATATATTTTTGCAATTTTTCATTATTTTCATAGTGGTTATGGTTATTTACATTAAGGATAGAATAAATAAAAAAATCAACATTGTTTATTAATGAATATGTACATTTTACACCAATTTCTATAAAAAATAACATTATAAATTATTTGTTCTGATTGTTCCGGTTTTTTTTTTTTAATAATCAATAAATTCCGGTGGAATGTCCATATTGATATAGACCTTTCGAATTAATGACCCCCATTCAATCTACCTATCCGATCACTGCTGATTATAAAAGGTGCTTTTATAAAGAAGCAGGTCGGTACTGATTCGTGCAGGCAAAGTAGACCCATGTTATCTTATAATGTTCTTATTGTGCAATTCAACTATGAAGAAGAGTTGACGGTTCCATAATGTGACGTTATGAACCCCTCATGAACACATTTGCTTTCTTTCAAATAAACAATTATCACATGAAAATAACTATAACTAGATAATTAAGATAATTTACACTATTAAAAATTAAAAAAAATAAAATTAAAAATACATTAGGACCTTATGTCGACATCAGCTTCCTTCAGTTGATGTTTTCATTTATTGCAGCGGTTTGGTAATGTCTGGAGTATCGCGCGTTCACATACTTAGCCAATAATTTTCCTGAAGTGTTATAACGGGTCTCCGAATACGGAACTTATCAATTCTTCATACAACATGAAGCGTCTGCCGGAATTCTCCAGAGAACAGTACCGTGATATTGCCTATGGGTCTATCATCATTGCCATAAAAAATTATTTTTTTATTTTTTTGTGTTCCATTGCTCTTTTTTGTTCGCCCCATTTCAATTTTTGGTAAAAATATCCAATGTACAGACACTTGGGTTCTACTGTTTTATTATAGGTATGTATAGATATACATAAATTGGTTGAGACTTGGCAGATTTGTCGGTTTATTTTGTACATACAATTTTTACCTGCAGTACCGATCTGCTTCATTAAATGCCCAATACCCTTAGGCATGTAATTATTATGCACCTATACAACTTTGCCTACACCTTATAGAATTAACTACTGATCAAACAACCAGCCCTAAGTAGTTGAAGCCACATGCAAAAGCTAGCCATAAAAAAAAGGATTAATAAAGTAAAGACATCTCTCCCTACAATTTATTTTCGCCATTTTCCCCTAAATGTCACTCTCAAAGGTGATTGCAAACAAAACAGCCACTTTCGTCTAAAAGAAACAGAGCGCGGCTCTTTCCTGTCTCCCTGTCGTTTTTCCTGTAATCCTGCTCGTCTCTCCCGGGGACATAATAACAATTTCCTGTGGAAATGGCCCGCCCGGTGCGTGGTGAGCGATGAGCGTGACGTGCTAACTAGACCTGTTAGGTACATAGCTAATAGAAGAAGTGGGAGTCAATGTTGTTGACAATTTGTCAATATTACAAAAATAATGTTATTGTTTAGATAACTTATTTTTTTGGGGCTACATTGTGTGTCCGTTCGACGGCAGAATTGGCGCACTGGGTGAGCGATTAGACTGTTGCGCTGCGTGTCACGCGTTCGATTCCCGCACGGAGCAAATAGGTATCTGTATAATCTACGAGTAGTTGTTCGGAGTCTGGGCGTTTGTGTATGTGAGTTTATTTGTAAACGCACCCACGATTCAGGTGAAATTTATAGTGTGGGGCTATGTTTATGAAAAAAAAATGTATGTTTGTGTTTGTATGGTGAACTGGTTGTTCCCTGTCCAATCAGAACAAGTTTTACATCAGAAACTCCAACATAAACTAAAGAATAAAATCAAGGGAGTTTTTCAACTCTGTACTTATACAAACACGTTTAAAGTAAAATACTTATGTAGATACATAGGGTTATGGGACATCTCACCCACCTATAATGTTCTATTTGATAAATGAGAATTACGTACCTAAAAACGTTTACCGACGACTACTTACACCCTATGTACCTACGAGTACTACCTTTAACAAATCTGCATTTGCTTTTTTCAAAATCTTTTCAGAGAGGCAGTAAATTCCAAAATATTTAGACCTACGGCTTAGTATTTTTATCCAATCCCAAACTGCCTATAAAACAAACAGACTAAACCATGTCACGTTTACCCCACTCTCCTCTATTTAACCCGTCTGCGTCTGCTAGTAAAACAGGGTATTTGTACCGTCACAGACAATGTTTACGGAAAGGGTGGAACGGGGCTTATTGGGAATCTGCTCGTTCCATGGTCGAGGGGAGGTTGGGGAGTTATAGCCAGCGCGTGCGTCATCGGTAATGCAATTTGATCCTTGAATTAACTTGACGTTGGTTACGTAGGTATGGGATTCTAATCTCTATGCTAATTATGTTAGAATTCATTGTAGCTTTTATTTGATCGCTTGTGTTTGAAATGTGCGATGATTGTAAATGTTGAAAACGATTTTTCGGACAAAAGTCTTAATTCAAATTTTTTGATAGGTCAGTAAAGAAAAAAAAAACAAAATCCAGTCGTTTAAATGTTGATGCGACGGAACTGTTAGCGTAGTGGTTGAGCGATCCACTGCTGCGCAGCGTGTCGCGTCTTTGATTCCCACACGGACAAATAATTTTAATGAGCTACAAGTAGTTGTTCTGGGTGTGGATAATTATGTAGAAATTCCTAGTGTGGGGCAACATATTTAAAAAAATAAATCACCTAATCACTCTTAAGTTTAAAACATACAACTAGGGTTGCCAGGTCTTAAAACCGAAAAAGCCGGACAGAACAGTCAATTTAGCCGGACATTTAGGGAAAAGACCGGACTCCTCTAACTTTTTGTCCTAATATAACACGATCAATTTTTAAAACGAAAGGGAGGTTCGGTTCAATTAAAAACGGTTCCTCTCGCGTCGTGCAAAGACGAAAGCTAGCGCGGCTAGTGCTAGTCACTCGCTTGCACTAGGCATATAAGGTGAGGTGGGCGGAGGGGAAACCAAAACATGACTAAATAAAAAATTATGAAACTAGAAAGCCTAACAAAAGCCGGACAGGCCGGACACGGTCTAATTTGGCCAGACACGCAACCAAAAAGCCTGACTGCGTCCGGCTTTATCCGGACGCATGGAAACGCTACATACAACTTTACTAGTACCTAAAACTATCGCTGTATGCATTTCACAATCGATATTTATATCTTTTCCAGACAGCAGAATATAACCTAGCTAGCTCCTTTTAATAGACCAACATATTGCTTGTTTAAGATCAAGTAGGCAGGGAGATGAAACGAAGATACATTCTGATAAAGGTGGGTATAGTTTGACAGTGACCTCGGTACAAAAATCGTCTGTCCCAGCGTGGGTGTCGAAAAATTCCACTTTAAGAAATCTGATCTATTCTGGGAATTTAAAAGGATGTGTATTAATAAGAGTCCGGAGCTTCACATTTCTTTTTTTATTATAGGTGTTGTAATGGACTATTAATTCTTAGACTAACAAAAAACAGTACTGATTTGATGTACAATAAACGATTCTATTCTAACCATAATTTCAACTTATTATGCATGGGACATTCTCCAATGTTGAGGATAAAAATTGATAATAAAAAAAATAAGGATAATGAAAAACAAATATAGAAATTATTTTAATTAGATTTATATGCAAAGGTGGGATTTATTTGTTTGATACACTTTTACGTCCAAACCGCTAGACAGTGGCATTATTATAAATTCTGGATTGTCATCCCCTTGCTCTAACCTCGGGGTTATCGAACCACGCTTTTCGTTCCGTCGTTTTTCTTTGTTCATCATTCAATCATTTTATCCTTTTACTTTCATATCATTCGTTAACAAATCCATCCATCATTTCTTTGGTACATAAATTCTCGATAAAAACATTTTTTTTTAAAGCTTAAAGCCTCCTGCAGACACACGCGATTAATCGCGCCGCGACAACAAGCCAAGCTAATTTCCACTCTAAAAATACTGCGAATGGACCGCGACATGTCGCCCCGCGCGATTAATCGCGTGTGTCTGCAGGAGGCTTAATGTAATGTTTTTACGTAGATGATAAATTAGTATGTAATGTCTATTGAAAGATTAAGTTGGCGTTTCCTCGTTTCATCATCATATCAGCCGTAAGACGTCCAATGTTGAACATAGGCCTCCCCCATAGGTTTCCCATAAATACCAGTTGGATGCGAATTTCCTCGTTTATTATTTTTCTTTTTTTTTTTAATATCGCGTGATATTATAACACATTTTAACGCATGATATTATAAAGCTAAGTTTTCGGTAAAACCTCAGATTTTTTTTTGAAACAACTGTTTTCAATTTGAACTTGAAAATTAACAGATATGCTTTGAATTTCAAGCTCGATAGGATATAGAAATTGTAGGTATTAAAATAAAAGCTGATTTGTCCGGATTTGTCCTAGTTTAGTGGGCATCCGGGGAGCGTCCGGGGGGGTTCATTTGTAGTCCGGGTTTAAAAATTTAAAGACTTGAGCCACCCGCGACACAAGCACACTTCACCGTCCCCCCACCCCTCCCAACGTAGTTGCCACGGTGCGCACTTCGATTCACGTCCGGGTTTTGGACTCTAAAATCCGGGGTTTTCACGCGTCTTGTCCTGGTTTCCAAATTTTAGTGATGGCAACCCTACACAAGACTAGTTTAAAACTTTTAGCTTCTTATTTATTTAACCTAAATTGTTATACAGCTTCCTCTCTCCAGAGAACATTTTATTACCCGAGTACATAGATCTAGCGCTACATACTTGTAGAGTTCATATAAAAAATGTATAGTTTCAAAAGTAGGGCGCCGACGTCTCTTGGCTTTTCTCTGTAAAACTATTTATTTTTTGTGAAAGCACTGCGGATCCTATGTAGAGATCCGATGTAGTTTATTTGTGTCGTCTTGTTTCTTTTGAGGGTTAGTAAGATGTATGGAAAAGTATATAAATAGTAAATGTATATTAAGGATATATATGAAGTGATTCGCAGCTTTTCTAGTTGTGTAGTTCTAGGCCGCAAAATATTTATATCTCAATTACATCGTAAGTGATGAAATTGACCGGAAAAAATACTAGTAAAGTAGACAGCTTGTAGAAATTGTTTCTGGAAATGGTCCAGTAACAATTTCTACTAGATGAAACGTTGTGTTTCTAAAGAAAATATTATGCTTGTATAAAATGGTAAATTATAATGTATATTATTATATATTGTAATATTTTCCAATATTCGAGTGAAAAAATGGCGGGTAATAACACGATAAGACGAGAATCCGAAATTACGAATTAGTCTACAATTTATTGTTCTTTTGTCAAAATTTTAGCATGAGAATGTTCTTTTTTTGAAATTCATAATATCACGCGTTTGGATGATATAATGATCATAATATCATTGAGTGTTTTAATGTTGGCAATAAGCTAATTGTTATAGGCTTTTATAGAGGATTAATAGCATGATAGTAGATAAACAAATTAATATGAAACATAGTTACTGTTACTACGCCTGTTATAATAGTAAATACACTAGCGAGTGAGATGTATGAGTTCATAATGGTTCTCTATTGTGTTATCTAACTCTTTTTATCCATAATCTAAAGTACCATCATTTCTTTTGATCTAATCATCATTTGTCTGACTTACCCGAACTTATTTCACATAATATCACATGCCATAACATTGAAATTCCTAAATACTAGATTAAGTCCTAAATTCGTTAGTTATAAATTTTACAATCAATAATACAAAACACATAAAACCAATTTCCATATTTACAGGTAAGTCCTAAATTAAAATTATTGAAAATTTAATAAAATACCAAAAAAAATTAGGGATGTCGTCATCATCGTTACAACATTTTGTTTATTTTGTTTCTTTTGTTTCTGATTACAACGTACAACCCAACAAGGAAGCTCGACGGAGCCCCGCTTGGCGGGGTTCCTATTTCTGTGTGCTAGGTATAAGTAACCCAATACGAAGGGGATGGCTAGGTCTTTCAGACCCCGCCATCCCCTTCGAACCTAACCTGTCCGTGTTGGGGTGCCCTAAGTCCCGAACTAGCTTCGCTCGCTCTTGGATCCCAAGTTCTCCGGTTTTTTCAATTTAAATAACATGGCATATTTTTTTTTATCTTTACACATTGCATAAATATTTGGTAATTTTCATTTAAAGGAACCTAAACAGTTTAATGAAATATCAATTTTACTATACCTAAATGAACATTCGGAATAATACACATTATGTCATACAATACTTAGGACATATGACTTTATGTCATACAAAAATAGGAGATTCAATTATTATGATACTCGATAAATTATGTCAGAACAGCGTTAGAAGTGAAGATAATTATGTAAAACAACATTTCGAATTTTTGATCATTATGGTTACTGAAATTTATAGCAAACGTGTTATAGATTATGATTCGGACAAACAGTTTTAGGAGAAGAAAACGGATACCGTTCATAATGCTTTAGGAGTTTGCTAGGATACTGGGAAACTTTTTATATGTAGGTAAGTTATAAATGCAGTACATTAGTAACGTATTTATTTGGGTAAATATTAAACAAAATATAAGTACATGCAAATAGACACGGACAATGTATAAAACACAAACAACACCGACTATGTACATATTGTACATTTACATAGGAGTATTGAACACGAACACGTAGAACTTTCACAACGACATGAATTTATTGAAATGGTTGTGTTTTTCCGCGTTCAAGCGATGACTCATGTTTTAAAACTATGGAGACTAATGGAAAAGGGGTTGCAGTCTCCCATTGTTTTGTATGACAAAGTACTCGTATTGCAACTCTACCGATGATTTTACTGAGAAAACCTCACTATATTATCTTGGAGGCCTAATGGAAAAGTGTTGATGTTTCTCATTGTTTTGTATGACAAAATATTGCAACTTCTACCGATGATTTTACTGAGAAGATCTCTCTTTTTTATTTATGGGGCCTAATGCAAATGGCGTGCAATTTCCCATTGTTTTGTATGCCAAAAAAAAAAAAGTATTGTAATTCATAATGATGATTTTGCAATGAAGAGCTCTCAGAATTAAAAGTTGTTATTTTTTTCTACGGGGACTTAAGCCTCCAGCAGACACACGCGATTAATCGCGCTGGGCGACATGTCGCGGTCCATTCGCAGTATTTTTAGAGTGGAAATTAGCTTGGCTCGTTGTCGCAGCGCGATTAATCGCGTGTGTCTGCAGGAGGCTTTATGTGAATGGGGTGTAATTTCCCATCGTTTTGTATTATAGTTTTGTTGCTTCTACCTACAATTTTACATTGAAGAGCTCTCAGTTTTAACTGTGCTTTTCAAAGAAATGCATCAGAACGTTCATACTTTTCCTGCTCATCTATATAGGAATTCCAAATTCAACTTTATAATTATTTTACAATAATTATAAAGTTGAATTTGGAATAATTCTGGTATTTCGGTAAACTATTGTAAAAGTGTCATTCAGACAAACAATTCTTAAGTTTTATACACACATCAAAAGTGTCTAGGGATCAAGCATTTTTATGCGGATTTCTTGAGATTGAGATGTGGCTTTGTAATAAATTTATGATTTTATAAATTTATATGGATCCTTTTTGGTGCATTTCATAATTTGAATCAGGAACTGTGAATCAAATTCGAGTAACAGATGAAAATTAGCTGTCAATATTTTCCCTATAAAAACATACAAGGCATTGAAGACATTATTAGTGCTACTGTTTCCCTACTACTGATTAAAACCAACGTTATTATGGAGCGGCGACGTCATTTAAGCAGGGAAGAAATGCTCAGAGCCGTGGGAATGATAGAAGCTGGTTCCCGGCAACGTACTGTGGCTTTAGCTCTGAATACAAGTCAGAGTGTTATCAGTCGACTTTGGACACGTTACCGAAGCACTGGTACCGTGGCTGAGCGCCATGGAGGACGGTATCGCTGCACCACACGAAGACAAGACCGATACATTCAAATCTTAACTCGAAGAGCTCCAACAATAACCGCCATGATGTTAGCCGCGAGGCTTCATCACTCTTCAGGGAACTTAATTAGCGACCAAACAGTCAGAAATCGCTTGCATGAAGTGAACCTTCATTCCCGAAGACCGCTACGGGTACCACCTATAGCAATGCACAATCGTAGGATTCGATATCAATGGGCTCTTGAACACAGAAATTGGGCAGAAGAACAATGGCGTTTTGTGTGCTTTTCTGATGAGTCTCGTTTCGGTATGAGACCGGATACAAGACGTATACGACACTGGAGAACCCCTGGACGCCAACAGCGATTAAAATCCTGCCAGGAAGTCCATCCTTATAGTGGTGGAACCATCATGGTATGGGCGGGTATTTGGATCGGCGGAAGAACTGAGTTGATTTGGATCAGAGGCAACCTCAACGCTCAAATTTATGCTGAGACGATTGTATCAGACGTCATCGTTCCTCTACAAGTGCAAATCGGTCCCTTATTTCAGTTAATGCATGATAATGCACGACCGCACACCGCAAGAGTTGTAAGACAGACTCTCGCCGCAGCTAACATCAATGTCCTGCCCTGGCCTGCTCAGTCGCCAGACTTGAATCCGATTGAGCATGCATGGGATATGCTACAGAGAAGAGCTCTGCCGAATATGTAGGGTATCCAGTCCCAAGAAGACCTTTTTTTGTTGTTGCAACGAACATGGGCGGCCATGCATTCCACAGCGTGATTTGGATGAACTCATTTTGAGTATGCCAAACCGATGTTCTTGTGTTGTTAGTGTTCGCGGTAGAAACACGGATTATTAATTGTTTAAGTTACCCAATAAAATTTTAAAGAAAACTGTTATTTCAGTCTTTTTTTCGAACTTTTGTGTTAGTGGTTCAAATGTCAAAAATCCCTTTATTAGGAAAATGGCAAATTTCTTTATTAATGCAAAGGTGACTTGGTTTATCGTTACTGTGACAAACGAAAACACTTTATTTGATGAATCCTTAAAGAAAATTTTAATTAATATCAATCAGGAGAAAAGTTATTGCAAAAATATATGTTGATCCCTAGACACTTTTGATGTGTGTATTTAAAGAAGCAAGAAAATTTGACTCATGAGGTTATCTAACCTAATCTGCATTATCCTGACATGATCAAACCATACCGACATACTTAGAAAGCTGTGACCTCTGATTTTGTATCAGTATTTTCTTCTAAAGTTTGTACTATAGACAACATTATCAGAATCTATTATTTATATGTCTAAAAGTATATTTTATAACCAACGTACAGAAAAGAATACATACTTAACTAGTGGCCGTCAAGGCTACGCACGGGGGTAGGTTTCTAATGGTGAAAAAATGTTTGACATCGGCACAGTAGTTTTTGAGTTTGAGTTTATTAACTACAAATATACAGAGACACACACAAAAATACAAATCTTTCCTCTTTATAATAATAATTACACACCCTCTATCTACTTAGCCAAAGGAGACAGAAGACAGAATAGTTCTTATAGAACAGACAAACTTAGGCAATATCGCTCCCCACAATAACCGAAGGTATGAATATTACAACGATCATTGATCGGTTATTGGATAGCTTCGATAGTTCTCATTTATTATGCAAACGGCTCATCAAATCACGGTAACAAGCCATTCACGTATGAACGAGTAGCTTCAATGAATTAATAAAAGATAGTGTGGTATTACGTGTGAATGTGAATGAAAATGAGGTCTTCAAATCAAGAGTGAAGAGGTTACTTTTAGGTAAGCGTGCTTCAAATCAAGAGTGAATAGGTTACTTCTAGGCAAGCGTGCTTCAAATCAAGAGTGAATAGGTTATTTCTAGGTAAGCGTGCTTCAAATCAAGAGTGAATAGGTTATTTCTAGGTAAGCGTGCTTTAAATCAAGAGTGAACAGGTTACTTCTAGGCAAGCGTGCCTCAAGTTAAGAGTGAATAGGTTACTTCTAGGCAAGCGTGCCTCAAGTCAAGAGTGAATAGGTTACTTCTAGGCAAGCGTGCCTCAAGTTAAGAGTGAATAGGTTACTTCTACGCAAGCGTGCCTCAAGTTAAAAGTGAATAGGATACTTCTAGGCAAGCGTGCCTCAAGTTAAGAGTGAATAGGTTACTTCTAGGCAAGCGTGCCTCAAGTTAAGAGTGAAAAGGTTACTTCTAGGCAAGCGTGCATCAAGTTAAGAGTGAATAGGTTACTTCTAGGCAAGCGTGCCTCAAGTTAAGAGTGAAAAGGTTACTTCTAGGCAAGCGTGCCTCAAGTTAAGAGTGAAAAGGTTACTTCTAGGCAAGCGTGCATCAAGTTAAGAGTGAATAGGTTACTTCTAGGCAAGCGTGCCTCAAGTTAAGAGTGAAAAGGTTACTTCTAGGCAAGCGTGCCTCAAGTTAAGAGTGAAAAGGTTACTTCTAGGCAAGCGTGCCTCAAGTTAAGAGTGAATAGGTTACTTCTAGGCAAGCGTGCCTCAAGTTAAGAGTGAATAAGTTACTTCTAGGCAAGCGTGCCTCAAGTTAAGAGTGAAAAGGTTACTTCTAGGCAAGCGTGCCTCAAGTTAAGAGTGAAAAGGTTACTTCTAGGCAAGCGTGCCTCAAGTTAAGAGTGAATAGGTTACTTCTAGGCAAGCGTGCATCAAGTTAAGAGTAAATAGGTTACTTCTAGGCAAGCGTGCCTCAAGTTAAGAGTGAAAAGGTTACTTCTAGGCAAGCGTGCATCAAGTTAAGAGTGAATAGGTTACTTCTAGGCAAGCGTGCCTCAAGTTAAGAGTGAAAAGGTTACTTCTAGGCAAGCGTGCCTCAAGTTAAGAGTGAAGAGGTTACTTCTAGGCAAGCGTGCCTCAAGTCAAGAGTGAATAGGTTACTTCTAGGCAAGCGTGCCTCAAGTTAAGAGTGAAAAGGTTACTTCTAGGCAAGCGTGCATCAAGTTAAGAGTGAAAAAGTTACTTCTAGGCAAGCGTGCCTCAAGTTAAGAGTGAAGAGGTTACTTCTAGGCAAGCGTGCCTCGAGTCAAGAGTGAATAGGTTACTTCTAGGCAAGCGTGCCTCAAGTTAAGAGTGAATAGGTTACTCCTAGGTAAGCGTGCTTCAGCGTCAATAGCATCTTCGCTTACCATCCGCGATAGCGGTCAAACGCGAACATAATAAATATCGTTACCTAAATAAAAAAGTAACTAAAGAATACTTTTCATTATAGGGTAAATGTTTAGGTTGTAGGTCGCTAGTAGGGTTCACTGTTATCGTTAACTATAACTAATCAAATTATTTAGGTGAGTTATGAAATTGTTTTATTTCTCATTGTTCATAGGGTTCTACCTCTGGAGCTGGAATAATAAATGGAATTATTATTATAAAACTTGTAGTGGCTATACTTTGATTATTTAATTGTCCTATAACTCTTCCCTCCTTATTTTTTTATTTATAATATTCCACAATTATCACACAACGCCATCTAGTCCCAAGCTAAGCAGAGCTTGTGTTATGGGTCCTAGACAACTGATAAACATACTTAAATAATTCTAAATACATAAATATTATAGATAAATTACACCCAGACACAGAACAAATGATCGTGCTCATCACACAAACATTTGTCCTGGGTGGGAATCGAACCCACGACCTCCGGCATAGCATTCAGGATCACTAACCACTAGACCAACAGGACTGGCAATTTATTGCGGCATCTCGTCGTTTGGGACGTGGACGAGTGTCACAAGTTCATGGGCTACATGGGGTGAGGCCCGTGCTTCACGGAGACTACCCGTGGTGACTTTAGGTCCAGTGCTGATGAAATTATTTTACAGTTATGCAGTAAATTGTTTTGCCTTTGACATTCAAAAGGATCTATACAAAAAAGTATATTAATTTTATTTCTATACTCCACCACAGCACGCGTTTTGTGTATATAGCAAATAACAATGTTTTTCTTGTTGTTATAGCTGGCGAGCTGCATGGCGCCACGCTGTGGCTGGTGGTGTGCGGCGCCGCTGCCCTGGTGGCTGCCGCGCTCGGCGCCCTCGCCTGCTGGATCGCACGTCGCAGGAACTCACTCGCCCACAAACTTGGTACGTAACCACACAGTGTATACCAATTAGGGACTTTACCCATAGACCGACTCCAACTAAAAGTGAAAATCAAACTTGCTACTAATATACACCATACACTATACTGCCTATCGTCCAATCTCTCTTCTATCTAACATCTCTTTAATCTAGCTATTTTTTTTTTTTAGCGTGGTAACATCATCAAATGAGTCCTCCCACCCCGGGCAGGGCGGGAGGGACTGTCAGACTTGTACTGACTAAAATCCACGGTGTCCTTCAATAGCCTTTTATGTTCCGGGGTCACGGTAATGAGATAAGTCCCGCGACCTTAATCTAGCTATTTAAGAAATAATGATGCAATTCGATTGATTTGACATCGTCTTGGCGACCGTGTTTTGTTTTTCATTTACCCGTAGATAACAACGTGTTTTATGTCATGGTGGTAAGGTTGATTTTCACTCTTAGTTGGAATCGGTCGAAATGCAATCGCGTCGCGCCATGGGGAAAGCCCCTTATTGAAAGGAGACGTTGGAAATTCGAACTTGTTGGTCGTCTCCTCCCTGCTTCATCATCATCATCTCAGCCATAGGACGTCCACTGCTGAACATAGGCCTCCCCTTTAGATCTCCACATATACCGGTTGGAAGCGACCTGCATCGGATCCAGCGTCTTCCGGCGACCTTTACAAGGTCGTCTGTCCACCTCGTTGGTGGACGTCCTACGCTGCGCTTGCTCGTCCGCGGTCTCCACTCTAGCACTTTTCGACCCCATCGGCCATCTGCTCTGCGAGCAATATGGCCTGCCCATTGCCACTTCAGCTTGCTAATCCGGTGGGCTATATCGGTGACTTTAGTTCGTCTACGGATCTCCTCATTTCGGATTCGATCACGTAGAGAAACACCGAGCATAGCCCTCTCCATAGCTCGCTGAGCGACTTTGAGCTTTGAGATGAGGCCGATAGTGAAAGACCACGTTTCGGTGCCGTAAGTCATCACTGGTAACACACATTGATTGAAGACTTTCGTCTTGAGGCACTGAGGTATGTCGGACGAAAAGACATTGCCTCCTCCCTGCTTGATGTCTCCAATTTTACCTAGCTAGATGTCAGTGCTACCTAAAATACCGAAAACGGTGCGCATTTTTTTTTGTGAGTGTCATCTCCACGGTCAACCTAGAGGAGGTTGGGAGCTGCTTAACGGGACTTTTCTGTAACCACACGCTTAGGGCACCCCCTGTGGAGTGCGAACATCGGCTTAGAGCGTCACTGGGGGACGACAGCAAGGGGCAGGCTGCTATCTAAATGATATCAATGTGCGCATTAATATATAGTTTAGTATAGCCTTATTAAGGTACATTTAATTGTGCAATAGCTATCTGACTGGGTATAACTACTGGGTAAGTCTATATTTTTGTGATCCATTGAGGTCCTTCGAGCCGGATCTATAAGTTATTCTCGTCATTTCAGAAGAGTATGGCATAGCAGTCTGTTGATCATCCATAAATAAGCTTTTGACACAGATTTATGTACGTTTAGGTAACTAAAAGTTCGTCACGTCTATTAGAAATATGTATGTTTTAATAAATATTCATCTATGCAGGCGGCAAGCGCGGCCCGGACAAGGCTCTGGTCTTCCAACCCCCTCGCCGCGCCACCGCCGTGCGCTCACCGGGCTCGGCCACCCACTACCTGCGCAAGTCACCGTCACCGACTGCGCCGGCGCCGCCCGCGTCCTCCCCGCCGCAGCCCACACCGCAGCCGCCAACCGTCAATGCTGCTACCACGGTACGTAAAATCAGCTTGCAGAAGATGACAGAAAACTTGCATTCTTGGAACGAATTAAGGATTTACGGAGTGGCAACTTTAAGCATAATTGTTCGGGTCAGCCTGGGCCTAATAGGGACTGAGCTGCAAAGTCGAATGTTTTAACAAACTATTATGCGTTCCAACTGAGAAGGACAGTGTCTTCATCTGACAACTGACACTTCAAAAGTATGGTTAGGAGTAGTACAACCATTTCGATTTGACAGGTGTGTGACGTCATTAGAATAGAAGGTGACTTTCTTAGTTGGATCGCACTATACATTTTGCCATTTTTCAAAATATTCTTGACCGAATTACAAGCATTTTCGATAGTTATAATTGCTGTGAATTTACTGTTTTTTGGATGGAAATGAAAGGGACTGTTAGATACTTACAAAATTAGAACCCATCCTGTACCTCAGCTGTTTGCGTTCCAAGGTCACGGTCCCTCTAGAGTTAAGATTTCAAAGCAATTAAACCTATTTTTCTTTTTCACTAATGTTTTTATGAAACTCAAAAGTTATGTCTTAATTTTCAATTTTTAATACACCAAGTGAATGTTCCCAAAATAAATCAATAGTAATGCGATAACGATTACACGTTAGTATTATTTCGTTTGATGTTCGTGTAGGATACTGGCAGGTGTAGTCACTCCCAGGGCAGACCTCAATTCAGTGATATGTCATTATCTAATGACAATATAACACCATACTTTGAAGCATATTGGTCTATAATTATTAAAAGTTAAATACCAAGATACGTAAACTGCCGTGACTCGTCGTAGAAGACTCATTCTAAATGTAGGCAATTCTTTTCAAATGTGAGGTTATCACAATGATATATAAACTATAGATCAGATACGTTGTCCGCACTCTAAAATGACAACAAAAAATGAAGCGAATTGGCCACATTGCGCTTAGTTGCCGTTTAGTCTCATAACGTTCAAGTTGCAAAATAACCACATGGAAAAAAAAGTTCAAATCTCATAAGATACAAGTCTCGAACTCGTTGCAAAATAGTCAAGTCTCAAAACATCCTTGTCTCCTATTATACATTTTTTATTTAAGTGAATTTGTAAGGCGTCTCCCTCCCGCCGTACGGTGTCATATTTTCTTTCTCTTTCTTCACGCGTATAAGTAGTTCTAGTATTGTCGCCGTTTTTATGCGCCGCGATGTTCGTTCATGACGTGTCTATAATATGTATAATACGTCATTGGGTTTTCATCATCTTGCTGCGCTTATACCATTCCGCTTGGGGTCGGCGCAACACGTTTTCTTCTTCCATTCTCTCCTGTCAGACGTCACGGCTTTATTTACTAGGTACCCTTTCAAAAACAACGTCATAAAAAGTAATACAATCAGCTGTATTACTTTAAAATAAATCTAAAACATCTCTTGTCTTAATACGTAGTAAAAATCTCTCTCGTGGGGAGAACGTGGCTAAATTATAACAGTCGTCGCGGGACATACGTATACCGCAACACAAAAGGGCTACCGAAGGACACCGTGCATTTTAGTCAGTAGAAGTCTGACAGTCCCTCCCGCCCTGCCCGGGGTGGGAGGACTCATTTAATGATTTTACGACGAAAAAAAAATTATAACAGTCACACAAGTCAGTTTTCAAAGTTACCAAAGCCGTGTTTGCCGAGGTTTGTTTGTGCATGTATGCAATATAGTAGGGAAAAGGCTAGGCAAATGATCTTACTCTCTCCATAAATAAAAGACCGAGCCTCAGCAGTATTAATTAAATAATCGGTTTATTAACTCAGATTTACGTTTTAGTAAAGCCACTTTTTATAAAAGTGTGAGTGAGCTCCACGCACACTACATTTAAATGTTTGTTTTAGGGATGTACACACGGCTACATAATATCAAGCTATACAAAACCAGTAAAATCTGACCGTTGAATGTGCGGAAAGATCATACAAACCGAGACCACGATAAACTGGTTTTGCATAGCTTGATGCGTAGCCGTGTGTACACGTGTTTTACGTAGTAATCGAACGACGGGGGCAATTTTTCTACCGTGCTTTAATTCTCAGTGGCCTACTAGAAATCTGGACATTCTATCATTATCAGCCTTCAATGTGTTGGGACACAGGCCTCCTCTCTGTGAGAGGGAGTGGGCCATAATCCACCACGCGGGCCCAGTGCGGGTTGGTAGATGTCACATGTCTTCGAATTTGATGGTTGTAGGACATGCCGGTTTCCTCACGATGTTTTCCTTCATCGTTTTGAGAGCAGTGGTGATGAAATAAATTACACAAAGTAATGCGCCAGGCTGGGCCACCACTGCTCCACATCTATAATCGATAATTCTATAATCTAAGTTTATTAAACACTAATGTTTTTTACACCTTGGTGCAGCCAACTGGCGGCAACAGTCCTCACTCGCCGACTGCCCCGACCGAGCCGACCCCGCTCAGCAAGGAGCTCGCCGATGCCAATGCTACGGAGAAGACCAAGACTGCTGAGCCGGAGAACAATGATGGACGTCTTGGAGACTTGCACTTTAAGTTGCGGTAAGTGATCATTACAGCTTCGCTCTTCATAATAATACGTAGGTACCTACCTATCGTAAATCCTAGAACATTTTTAAAAGGGGTTAATAAACCCCTAAAGGTTGGCATGGCCAATGGCCATGATGTGCCCACCCCATTGTCAGTTGGGAACTCGGTTCTAGAAGTTGTTGACTCGTATGTCTACCTCTGAGAAACCGTCGCACTAGGTAGGTCCAACTTCAAGAAGGAGGTTAACCGCCGAATCCAGCTCGGCTGGGCAGCGTTCGGGAAATTAAGTAAGGTTCTCGAATGGAGACCACGCACCGTCAAGCGCAGCGTAGGACGTCCACCCACTGGGTGGGCAGACGATCTTATGAAGGCCACAGGATCACACTAGATGCAGGCCGCTTACGACCGGTCCTATTGGAAGTCTAAAGGGGAGGCCTATGTTCAGCAGTGGACGTCTTATGGCTAATATGACGATGATGAAAGGTTGGCAGTAAACGATGACGTCATAATTCATATTCATATTACTAGCAGGGAGAAAAAAGGCAAAAATGTTTCACTGAGGTTCAGTTTTCGACTTACATTTCGGCGAATGACTCTGAAACCTGACACTTTAGGACACTATGTTATCAGTATTCTTCGATTGCATAAGTGTCGTATATCTAAATAAACCTACATAACTTTCATTGTGCAACACGACTCCGAAAGAAACATTGACGGGCGACCGTAAGGGCCTATGCTCACCACGTTTTTTAAACGCGCCGTCGACGCGTGTCGACGGAGCGCTTTTATCAAACAGAGCAGTTTGTTGTCGTTTGCATCGCGTCAAACGCCCGTTTGCATCGCATCTGTATCGCTATTTGAATTTATACAGGTGTGCAAAGGTCTACAGGCTGCGTCTGACTTGCGTGCGTATAGCGTCTGTATCGCTACACACGCGCGTCAACGGCGCGTTTAAAAAACGTGATGTGCATAGGCTCTAAAGAGCCACCACACAGAAATCTTCAAATCCCTTTCAGGATGAAAACTAAAATACTGCTTTTACAAAAGAAATATTGAATAGGGTCTGTGGTTCCAATTTTCATTTTACACGAATGTGCTAGGTACGTAAACTATTTATTGTACTTACATACAAAAGGAATCTGTTCAACGTTTTTTCCAAAATATTTTAACCAGGTTTTTGCTTGCCCCTTCTTTTACATCAAATCATCATCATCATCATCTTCATCTCAGCCATAGGACGTCCACTGCTGAACATAGGCCTCCCCTTTAGATCTCCACATATACCGGTTGGAAGCGACTCAATACTCAATTCTCAATGAAACCACATTATATTAATAAAACTGTAACTTCCACTCATACCACACTCATACTCGTATAATAAATACCTATACATACATAGCTAAACTAACTACTTACGTATTACTTACATAGATATAATTTAGAGCTTCAGACACGCTCCGTAACATCGCCATCCAATTAAGAATTTATCCAATTTACAGTGTACCTATTTCAACAGTATCGCTAGTCTTTGATAATCACTAACTCAAAGTAAGCTGACGGCTCTGATAAAATGCCCTACGGTTATACATATATACAGACTGTATACTTATACAAAATGATATTATATACCTACTTGGTAAAGCTGATTTTGTGTTGAAGTACTTTTATATAGACGCCGGTTGTCGGTGCAGTCAGGTTGTGTGTGGTGGTTACTGCCCACAGAAAATATCGGGATCAGAAAAGATCGACGTTCTAAACTCGCAGAGTAAACAAGTTTTTCAGCGTTTTACGTACGGTAGTACGGGACCTAAAGCGTGGGAGTCCGACCTCGCTGGTTTTACTTTTTAATGCTCAGATCCGACAAATTCTGTTTGCTCGTCGTGAAATATTAAATGAATAGGTATTCAATTTGTCCGGAGGCCCGCCCGGGAATTTACATGATACGTCGAAATGTAATCAACTACAGAGATTTTTCGTTTTATTCAAGATAGGCTGGTATTTCTTTCTCGTTTGTGTAAATAAACTTTGTGTAAATATTATTCTGTGGAGCGTTTTAATTTCGTATCTTAATTAACTTTGCCCGCGACTTTGCTTGCGTTAATTTAGAATTTGAAAATCAGTTAAGATGCTCTGCTTATATTAACTGAATTTAATCTAATCCGAAGGATATGTGGGGCATTCTTTTACCATCATCATGTTCTTGCCCTTATCCCATTTTAATTAGGCTCAGCGCAATACGTTTTCTTCTTCTATTCTCCCCTGTCAGACGTCAAAGTATCTTTCACTCCTTTTTCATTCATATCATTCCTCACACTATTCATCCATCTTTTCTTTGTCCTTCCTCTTCCTCTCCATCCATCAACATTCATACCCATCACTCTCATACTCACATGATTGTCATCCCTCCTCATCACATGTCCATACCACAACAGTCGTTGTTGTTCCAGGTCAAAAGATCATATGGCACCATTTTTTATCATAAGAATGTTATTGTTGCTTTCCTCAGGAAGAGTACTTTTTGGATAAAAAGGTGCCCTATGTCCGTTTCTGTACACCTGATAATGTACGAGTATATCCGAAATTTCAGGTTTTTGGGTTCTTTTGGGAGTAAGGTAAGGTATAATGATTTCATGCTTGAAATTAGACAATTTAATTTTACACATTATACCTTTAGCTTACCTTCTAAGTTTAGGCTATGCCTAAAAGGGTCTATTTTCTTTTAACAAGTTAAAATTGTTATTTGGCCTGTCAACGTGAATTTGGGTTCAGTAAAAATAGGTTTCGATATTTTATCGACTACCTATACACACTTTATAAGATTAGTGGCCATTAACGGCTGCTAATTAGCAGCAACCTGAAACCTTATCGAGACTACGGTCAGCGCAATTATAAAAGTGATTTCTTAATTAATTGCTCCACGGTCGGCTCTAGCCGCCATGTAATGTATCCGCCATACTTAAAGGCTAAGTACTAGGGATACAAGTGCTATGGAGTAGTGCAATTATTTCTGAGTCATATATTTGTTTAACATGGATTTGCTTTTCTCTGTATACTTATAACAAATTGTTTGTGCTTATAAGCATTTAAATTGGAATTAATATAAAAAAAACACGAGATTGTTTTTAAATTGACGTGTGATTTTTTGCTTCATATAATATAGTATAATTATTTAATAATTATTTATAACTTTATAACTTAATTAAACAAGATACTACTACATTTAACCGCTTCACTTACAACACAAAACATAGATATCTATCCTCGCTCTAGCTATGTGTGGTTTATGCCTCACGCAACGATAACATCGACACGGCACACAATTTCACTTAGTATTTAATGTCGGCAGGCTGTCACAACATAAAAGTACTTACAAACCTTGCATTACAAAGCCGATTTTCCCACAATATCGACACGTCACTACTCTATGTAATGGGGAAGTCGAATCAATAACCACGACTCCGCACGAGACCGCACGATATCGCACGATTCCATACGATACCGTACGAACCATACGACACGCGGGATTTGTTTTGTGTCGACGCTTTGTGTTATACATTACATATGTATGCTCATGAAGTATGCCTTTGTAAGCCCAACTCTTTGTTTACGATAAATTGTACTGTACCTTTGTTCTTGAAACAGGCTTCTGAAGCCTTTGGCCGTGTCCTTCACGAATATTATAATGGTTTTTGCTGAAAATGACAGGAATTGTGAGATGTATTTACAAGGAAATATTTGTTAGGTGTGGACGGACGGTGGCGTTTGGGAATAAACAAATCGAATTCAAGTTATTGAAAATATAACGTCTCGCCTGCTATACCTACCAAAAAGTAAGAGTAGAGTAGTTTACATTTCACCGGTATGACAATAGATCAACCGGTTGCAGATAGACTCTACTTTAGAGATTAAATTAGAATGCTTTACTGTAGTCCAGTAACATAGGATGTGTAGCATCTGTTATCTGAAAGCTTAACATCATTGTTGCTTAACTTTGGTTACCTATCCAATGTCCTTTCAGATGTTCTGACATCGGAAATAGTTGCTACCATCCCATCTGAAGGCCAAAGAAAACACCGCGTGCGCTCCTTTTTGCTTCGCCGTAGTCGGGTAAAAATCAAATAGTGCACGCTTCCCCAACTTCCTGTCCCACAAATGGTAGCGAAGCAAGAGGAAAGATATTTCACATTTAAAGCTTAAAAGCTTAACAATTTTATTCCATGCATTTCAGTTACACATAAGCATCGCAAAATAATTCTAATGCACTTAGCTAACACAGATTTGGCGTGTGATATGAACCGAATGAAATGCAAGCGGAAACAAGTATGCGTTCAAGGTCTTTGGCTAGACATGCACTCCTGGCACCATCAGGGCCAGTGGCTGACCTTGGCTGTACTGAAACCCGTGTATGTGAAGATTAGTAGTCTGTACCTCAGTGCCTCAAGTCGAAAGTTTTTAACCAATGGGTTATATTGGTCAAAAACTTTCGACTTGAGCAGTGATGACTTATGGCCCCAAAACGTGGTCATTAGTAAGCTCAAGATAGTTCAACGAGCTAAGGAGAGGGCTATGTTCGGAGTCTCTCTGCGCGATAGATTCAGAAATGAGGAGATTCTTAGACGAACCAAAGTTGCCGACATAGCCCAACAAATTAGCAAGTTGGAATGGCAGTGGGCAAGTGATATATCACGCAGAAGTGATGGCCGATGGGGACGTAAGATTCTCGAATGGAAACCACGCACCGGTAAGCGCAGCGTCGACCCACAAGGTGGACAGACGATCTTATGAAGACCACAGGATCACGCCGGATGCAAGCCCCTTCCAACCAGTATTATTGGAAGTCTATAGGGGAGGCCTATGTTCAGCAGTGGACGTCTTACAACTGATACGATGATGATTGTAGTGTCTGCTCCGCATGAAGATTAAAAGCAAACTCGATAGTGAGCTTACAAGATACTCGATATTGATATCAGTGTTCATCAGAATTATTTGTTGCAAAGGAATATGTCATTCCTACACAAAGAAGAAGGGGCACGGTTCATAGAAAAATACACCACGTTCCACAACAAAGACAAATTTAAAGACAATAGTAAGGACGTGGGTAAAGTTTCTAACTACATGTGTAGAAAGTAATGATAAACTATTATTATAAATCTCTTAACCTTACACCAAAACGTAGCCCCACTGAATATTTTACTGTAGGTATCGTGTGGGTTTATAAAGGCATTTAAACTCACATACACAAACTCCCAGACATGGAACAACTACTCGTAGAACCCAGCCGTGCCGTCATAATTCCAACATGATATAAAATTCGTCTGAACCAAATGCAGCAAGGTTGACCACAGAATAACCACACAATATAGGCTTAACCACAATCGTAATTACGGTTGTGCCCTATTAAAACCCTCATTGTCGATGGTCACAGCGATCTCCTTTACCCGTACCTCCTAGGGTATATTGCGTCCATAATCCCGATCTTTTCTGGGAAAAATCCCGACTATGTCTATCATTTCTCATTAATGCGGACAGGATCACAGCGAGGACCGTATTATCTGTGAGATGATTATACGGGATGGGATAATGAGAACGGGAAATTGGAATAAAGAGGAGAAAATACAAATATTATTTAAATAACTACAGTTATAATTTAGAAGATTTTTTTATGAGATTTTGAGAGATATCTAAAATTATTTAGTGGTGTTCATTCTTAAAATGATGCCTCTTCTTTTGGTGGTAAAACCATCAAATTACCCTAGACAGACCGTGTGGACCAGTAGACTCATACTGACTAAAAAGCCACCCTGTTCTTCCGATTTCCTTTACGTTCCAGGGCCACGATCTCCTTTAAAAACAGTCCCACGAACCCGGACTCTGTCTCGTGACCCAGGATAAACAGTAAAGCAGGTTTAACATTTTTTTTTAAAATTATGTATAGTCATACAAATACCGGCATGGATCTTGAGCGCTGACCTTCACCTGCGCAGAAGTGAGTTATTAGGTCCCTTTGGTAGATGAAGTGAGGAACGGGGGCGGGGAAAGTGTAGTGATTGACCCGCGTAGCGTGCCGTAGCGCATCGCGTCATAGCCGCCACTCGGGATTCGTTGTTTTGTGCGTTTTATTTGTTTTATTGTGCGTTTCATTTGTCGATAAGTGTACGATGCGCAAAGCGATCCCCACTCTTACGCCGAGCGCTCAAGAACCGTGCCGGTAACTGTACCTAGATTTTGAGCTAAAATATCAGCTGTAAGTTCTCCACAGCAAAATAAAAAGTAGAAAAAAATATAAAAATCTTTTTTATAACTTTTCTTACCTAGCAGGAACGAGTGGCGATGATAATAAAGATAACAATATCTTGGAACTTAAGCCGTAGATACAACATCGGGCAAAGATCATCTTCAAGGGTATTTCAGCGAATAACCTTCATAAGGTCAAGCTTTCTCCAGCCTCAAGTAGACAAGGTCGATAATTATGTCGCTTTTGACCTAAGATTTTGTCTCAGCTTTTTTCTCTTTTTATTATATCACTTAGTTTTTGTATGATATTTATCTTGGGTATCTTATTAGATACTAGGAATATACCTACATACACATACGATTCTGGAATAATAATTTGATTCCGAATTTTGGTACAGAAAAATAATCTTACATTTGTTTTGTAGGTATTGTAATATGTGTATTTTTAGATTTTCGAAGTATACAGATACACAGACTTTTTTCCATGTCTTCATTTCTATGTAAAGCCTTGTTAGATGGATTTTATTTTCATGTCTTCTATAAATAGAGCTTTATTACATGAAATTCGTAGTCTAGACATTAAAACGTATTTTATTATTATTTACTTAGAGCAAAAACTTACGAATTTAATTAAATGTGCCAGTTTTAAAGCTAACACGTCCCCACACGCACACCCGTAAGTAACTTTTTAATACAAAGTTAAATATAGTTTCGTCTGTTTACTTAAGGTGACGCCACGCTACCATTTTGTTTGTGACTTCGGATCTCCGGAGTCCCCGGATCTGCGGAGTTCCGGAGTTCCGGTAATTTATGGACTTATAACAATGTATGTCTGCGGTCGCCGCGGGCACCCCGCGGTCATTATAATGAGGGGTGGGGGATTTCACGCCGCCATTTAATTGAGTTGATGAGTTCCTAGGTTTACTTTGTATAATGTCTTTGTTTGAAGTGATAATTAAGCTGTGGTCTTGACAGTGGTAATGAAGTGTTTCTTGGTAAGGTCCGGTTTTATTTTTAGCTTGTCAACAGGTAAAGCGATTTAAAAAAGGCTATTGAGGAGGAAGTTTGATCTCAATTTTTGTTTTGCAACTATCAGGGAGGCAATTTAACAAAAAAAAAAATATTTAGATAAAAATTCTCAAGTATGACACGCTTTTGCTGATAGCTACCAGGTGGTATAAACTTATTGTTTTTTTTTTCTTATTGTTGAAAGGTCCTATCAATTAAAAGAAAAATCTATTGTTGAAACTATTGTTCCACGATCTAAGGCTAATCATTGAAGTATATTTATAAGTCATATCCCAGCGAGCCCTTTTAAAGTTAAATTAAATATTTCTAAGGTTTATGCCCTAATAAACCTTCTTAAGCACTTTTCACGGAAGAATTACTTAGTAAAGTAGGACCGTCTTTTAAATTATTACGGAGCCTTAAGCTTGTTTGAGCTTATAATCTCATTAAGAAAGGTATTGTACTACTGAGCCGCAGAAGTTTGAAGATTTGATCGCTTTACCTAAAATAGGTAGGTACGGCTCCCGCTTATAATATTTAATTGTTTTCTTTTAAGATATTCAGTTTACAATATTTTAACCATAATGCTTAAATGTAAACTGCAAATAAAATAATAGAACTTACAATAAAGGAATAAGATCAGAAAGGAAAAAATATTCACAGGGCGACTTAATTCCTGCCAGAGACGCGGAACTGTTTTAAAAGAGCACCGTGGCTCTGGAAAGCAAAGAGCAACTGATAGAACATGGTGTTTTTTTTAGTCAGTGAGAGTGTGTCCGTCCCTTCCGTTCCACGTTCCATCCAGGACTAAAATAAGGGCCATTTAACTGATTTGTTTTTGTAATTAAACAACTTATTTTAAAAACAAAGTTATTTTTATTGTTTGTATAAATTACTCACTAATCTCAATATAATTATATCTCTAATCTATGCTTGCTACTACGGAACCCTTCATGGGCGAGTCCAACTCGCACTTGGCCGGTTTTTTTTCGTAATAGAATTAACTCTATGATATTACTACCTCATAATATCATTTAAAAGTAGTCTAGACTGTGTTGTGTCGGACAATGAAACGATGTAACTTTATAAAGTTACATCGTTTAATATAATTACTTAATTCTACTCAGCTCTTTAAAAAATACGGTGCGTACTAAACTAAATTGGTGGAGACTTTAAACTAAATTGATATTAAACTTAACACAGCGGTAGACTTTACCACTTTACATAAAGTATTACTTAAACTGAAGTTTTTATAACTATTAGGGTTGTAAGCATCATCATAACCCAGTCTTGTCTCGCCTAACTTTCCTCGCACGCAATCTTAATCTATGGCAAATATTTGTTAAATCCTATACATTTTATAACAATCTGTAAAAAATGGGGTTTTAACAATAGTTTAACTTTCAATCAAACAATTGGCTCTCAAAGAGTGTGTTTGTTTGTTACTTTTACGCGTTAATAGTGGACTTGATTTTAATAAAGGAGATAGATAACGCTCTCATACAAGTTTGGCCCAGCATGAACAAAAGTAAAACCATATAGGTCATACATGAATAAGTATATTTAATAGCCCTGTATTTGTTTTCTAACTTCAAAAGTCGGTGATGACGAGAATAAGACATTTTAGGTGAATATTCTAGTATGACATATGGTACAGTTATAGATACAACCCTGTGGACTACTAAAGCCTACATCTTTATGCATAAAACTTGAAGGGGCACTAATGGGGCAGGGACAGGACAGACGAAGTCGCGAGTAAAATCTAGTATAACTATAATCTCACTAAAAAGTAATCCATTTGTACAACCCTAGGGGGTGTTTTGTCACGCGGAACGTAAAAAGCCTTTAATGCTATCTAAGCCTTTTTACTGTGTTTTAATAATAAACTGTCGTAGCGTCTGGCACAGGCCGTAAACTGGAATATATTCGTTTTACGATACTCAGCCGCTTGTAAAATGTCCCCCTTATCAGGTACAAATCAACTACTTTCAGGATTATTGTTGCTGTAAAAGTTTTTAGGAGTTGTTTGTTTTGATAACAAGTTTGATAAATTGGAAGTGGGTTTATTTGTATAAAAGGTATCGTTAATATAGTTAATGGCATGATTTTAGGGAAAAATTGAGTATCTCCTTTAACCCTTTTTATAGCAGAAGCGAAATTAGTATGGCGTCTGTAAACACCCGACAAGGTTGACAATAAGGTATGTTCCCCTAAACCAATCCCGACACAAAAAAATCAAAATCAACAAAAAAAAAATCTGCCCTATAAAGGGTTAAGCAAACATCGTAGCATATGATGTTCATCGTGGAACCGTCTGTAAAGGTAACCTATTTATTTAGATGTAGTTGATGATTTTACCATCCCAAAAAATAGGTGTATTTGGAAAAGATGTCGTTAATGGCATGATTTTGGGAATGAAATGGGGTATCTGCTATATGCAAATTTCGTATCACATGATGTTCATTGTGGAACCGTCTGTAAAGATAAACGAGACCCTTTTTTGGAGTGGAAAAATCACAAAATGAGACCGTCCGCCCTTTCCACTCAAAAGCGGAAGGAACTGTCAGGCTCGTCTGACTAAAATTTATGGTGTTCCTACAATAAGTAGGTTTAAGTTCCAGGGTCACGGTTACCTGATGAGAAAGTCCCGCGAAATAAGACAGTCCCGCAGAATGAGACAGTCCCGCATAATAAGACAGTCCCGCAGAATGAGACAGTCCCGTGGAATAAGACAGTCCGGTAATTCAATCTAGGCCTGAAGCAAAATTGAAAGATCATGAGACCTAAGATGGAGGGAACTCAAACTTATGGAACTGGAGCCGAAATCAAAGTAACTAAAGTATAGATAAAGATATATCGCTGCCACACTTGTGCTATCTTCGTGATGGTGATGATTTTGTATAATTGATAGATTTAACAGCCTTTTTTTTTAGCGTGGTAAAATCATCAAATGAGTCCTCCCACCCCGGGCAGGGCGGGAGGGACTGTCAGACTCGTACTGACAAAAATCCAATCCAATGAAAGAAGAAAAGAAAGAAAAAACGTTTATTTGGGTAACCGCCGGTACACACATAAACAAATAAAAGAAGAAAAAAATAACAAGAATAAATTATAAGTCAAAAAACAACAACGAAATAACAAATAATATAACATTGTGTGTTCCACGGCTACGCCAAATGGGTCAAGTTCAGCAATTTGTCGAACAGCTAAGTGCTCGACGCTGGTTATCAACTGGACCTGGACGATGACGTGACGGACGCAAGGAGAGATAAGTCCCGCGACCCCGGCAGGCCTTGGCCCTCTAGAGGGGGGCCCCGTCATTATTCTAGAGGGGGGCCTCGTCATTATAGATTTAACAGCCTTAGTTTTTTTTAGCTTATTCAGTCCCACTCCTGAAGCCTCTTGTCAGGGGTTATTAGTAGTTTTGATATTAGATATTTGAGAGGGACTAATATGATAAACAATCTCGCCATTCATCGTATCTTTCTAATGTAATCCCTTATTCATTCTAGTGAAAGTCAGAGTTCAACACCATCCAAACAAATCATCCGTCTATTTCTTCATCCGTCCTATTTTCTGCCATCATTCATATAACCCAACACTCTTCGACATTAATTGATTGATTCAGCGTCCACGTAGCACGACACCCTCTCACATATATTTGCCAATAAAACGTAAACTAAGCCCGTCGCGGGAGGGTTAATCGTAAAATATCGGGAAAGTGTCACCCGCGCCCACTCTACCGCCTCTCTATAAACTTTGTAACGTGTTCCTTTTGACCCTTATTCACTCACGGAGGTACAGACAGACAGAAAATAGATATACCTATAACATTATTTTTAGTATATGCGAAACCTGAATATAGTTTGTTCAGAATCAGTAACTGATTCGATTCCAATAATTTTTACACCATGTTATATTTTTTTTCTTTTAAAATATTTTAATTAAATTTTATTACCAGTTATTTACAATACAATCACCGTACGGTTAGGTACCTATTGCCAAACTGTTACCACGAGTGTATAACACAGGAGACGCGGTTTAGGCTGCTTTTCCACCAGAGATGCGCTATGCTACGTTGCTGCGGATGCGTTTGATATCCACCAATCATATTCACTGGTTTACATAGCACAGCACTGGTGGAAACGGATTCAACTAAGATGTGTTTTTTATATGTAAGGATGCGTGCTACGGCTGCGTGCTGTGGCTGCGTGCTATGGCTGCGTGCTGTGGATGCGTGCTATGGGTCGTTTTCCCTAGTATCGATACATCGCATAGCTCGAGCTGCGCATCTTCATAGCACAGACAGTGATAGGACACGCAATATATGTATATTGACTATCTATAATTTTCGACCTTATTGACATTTTTAATTTGGTTTGTTTTTTCTCACATTCTCGTTCGCTAACATTGCTCCTTCATTAAAGTCAGGTGGTTGAATAAATGTCAATAAGGTCGAAAATCGCTTGAAGTTGTTTTTTTTAACTTGCTATCGTTAAGCAAATGAAAAAACAGGTTCAAACGATTTTCGACCTTATTGACATTTAAAATTTGGTTTGTTTTTTCTCACATTCTCGTTCACTAACATTGCTCCTTCATTAAAATCAGGTGTTTGCATAAATGTCAATAAGATCGAAAATCGCTTGAAGCTGTTTTTTTGACTTGCTATCGTTCAGCAATTAAAAAAACAGGTTCAAACGATTTTCGACCTTATTGACATTTAAAATTTGGTTTGTTTTTTCTCACATTCTCGTTCGCTAACATTGCTCCTTCATTAAATCCGGTGTTTGCATAAATGACAATAAGGTCGAAAATCGCTTGAACCTGTTTTTTTTATTGCTTAACGATAGCAAGTTAAAAAAACAGATTCAAGCCATTTTCGACCTTATTGACACTTAAAATTTGGTTTGTTTTTCTCACATTCTTGCATTATTCTCATTAAGCATTAAGCAAGTGATTGCCTTAAAGCAACTTTGAACACCACGAGCACATCTTCGTAGCGCAGCTACGCATCTTCATAGCACAGCTACCTTGTGACAGCACATCTTCGTAGCGCAGCTACGCATCTTCATAGCACATCTTACCGCACAGCTACATAGCGTAGCATCAGTGGAAACGGTCACACAGTTTCGTAGCTCAGCTTTTACATCCTCGCAGCACAGCTACATAGCGCATCTCTGGTGGAAAAGCAGCCTACGCGGGTGAACCGCGAAATGAGCATGTTTTTGAACGGACAACCAAGTAACATACAAGCTTATAACTTGATTTTTTATCTTACGGTTTTAAAATTTTGAAAATAGATTTTTTAATAGACCTTTATGTCAACGTAATTACGTTGACATAAAGGTTTTTGCAACCGGCTTAAGCCGATTCCGCATCGATAAATGTGGGAGCACCCTTACACAAAAATACTAGACAGGTGTATCGGGTTTCGCATAAACAAAAAATAATGTTGTATAGGTAGGGTCTGCGCTACCAGTTTTTGACTCTAGTGTCTATTGCCACTACATCAAAATTCTTTTAAAAAATGTAGTACCTCGAATTTTCCGCGACTCATGATCGGTGCGAAATCGGTGGTGGGGACTACCAAATCGATCTCAGCGTGCGATGTGACAGAGATGTGAACTAAATGGGGACGACGCGGAGTGAAGAATGTGAATTAAATGGGGACGACACGGAGTGAAGAATGTGAACTAAATGGGGACGACACGGAGTGAAGAATGTGAACTAAATGGGGACGACGCGGAGTGAAGAATTTGTCAATGTTAGAAGTAATGGTTGTCGTAAACTAAGTATTAGCAGTATTGATCCCGAAACATTCTTTCTGTCATTAAGAAAAGTAAACCAGGTTTAATTGTATTTAGTCGGTTGGTTGGTTGGCAAATTCAATGTATTTATAGTATAAGGTGACAAGCCTTTGCTGACTGTACCTGCCTTCAGTTACAGGGCTCACGTACACTTACAGAAGTATCCTTATCTATTTGTGGACACCAAATAGAAAGTTTATTTGTTTTCGGGGTTGTTGTGTAAGAACCACTCCATTACAAAATTGTGTTTTGGATAAAAACATCAGCTGTTGAAAGTTTGGCTAAATTGGAGTCCTCCCGTTCGTAAAAATGGAGAGTAATTGATCTTTCTTATCTTGATCACAACTTGATTGATTAGCGGCCAGCCCCGTCTTCGCATTGACACAGAATGGTCTCTTCGGCCGCCAACAACAAGAAAAATCACAAAGAAGCTGCGGATCCCAGAAACCTAAGGTCTCTGCATTATAATAGCAGAGGAACACTAGCAGAACAGGAGTGGGTTTTAGCGGGTTCGAGTCCCGCACTACCCCGACTGTCTCACGGTCGTAAGACGGTGAGACAGCCGAGGTGTCCGTGGGGATTTCCCACTCCTGCCTCAACAAAAAAAACCCCCATCTTCGCACAGGTCTGTATTGATCTACTCCAGGGATTATCCCGAAAACTTATTTTAATGAAAACCATGTCCTGATGCTAACTTGTAAAACTTCGTTGATTTTCGTAGTAATAATGTACGAATGAAATGTCCCCATAACACAAGTTCTGCCTAGCATGGGGGTCATTAATCTATGTGAAATGTTTTTATTTTAGTGCTTTGTCTGTGTCTATTTAATTTTCTGTAACACTGTTATTGGCAAATAAATAAACTTAAAATAACCAAAAAAAAAATTATTATTATTATTGTAAATATATCAGAAACTAAAAACCCGAATGATGTACCTTCTTAAAAGAGATAGAAAACTAATTACAAAAAAAAAACAAAAATCGCCAAAAATAACTTATAGGTACTTGAAAGCAACGCCGACGGGGTCGATACAAAACAGTACAAGTATTACTTACAATACCGCTTGTAGGTACTTCGACCTAGTGTCCCGATATGACCTAGTTTACGTCTAGAACCTAAAGCATATCTACAAGAGGTTACTGCCTCGATTCGCGACGAACTGTAATCGATACCAAATGTCAGGCGAAATTCGGAAAGTACTGAATATTCGCATTACAATATTTGTTTCCATGCAACTTTGTCGTATTGGTACGTAATGAGTTTCTATTTGTGTTTTCGTGTATTGATTTGTTACATGGCGTTGAAACGGAATTAATGAAAATCTTATTGGATTCTTGATAGGATTTAAAAGTACCTTATGTTTTTAAAAGTACCTTTATGTAATTATATTTGAAGTGTGATTCCTCATGTAGGATATCCAGAAAACTTAATTTTGAACTTAGGTTTTAGCGAAATCTCAAGGGTTGTCATAGCAGGATGCCAGCGGCCCTGGAATGCAAAGGCCATGTAAAGGAATAATGTGTTTTTAGAATCCGGCAGTCCCTTAGACTCCACTCAGGACGGGAGGACTCATTTGACGAATTTACACGTCAAATAAAAGGCTTTAGGAAAAAATGTACATACGATAAAAAGTATTTGCAACGAACCACTTATTGAACGGAAAAAAGTAAAAGAGACAGTCCCTTAAAGTTATTTAGAAGTAATTTATTTTATTTCGCGCTGCTCGCTCAGGCAAATGAAATTTTATCTAAATGAAGAAATGGAATTGAGTCCTTGAAAAATTGTAGCTCGCAACAAATTGAAATAACCAGTAGCTTTTTTATTATATTGACGATGCGATGGAGCTAAACGATTAACAGACATTTGACTTAGAAATAGGAAATAGGTAATACAACATGTTACAGACGGAATAATACACAGATCATTTATTTAACGCAGTAAGGCTCGAACAGACACACGCGATTAATCGCGCTGCGACAACGAGCCAAGCTAATTTCCACTCTAAATGTACTGCGAATGGACCGCGACAAGTCGCCCCGCGCGATTAATCTTGTGTGTCTGCTCGAGGCTTTAAGTCCTGCTTCATGCATTGTAAAGCTTTAAGAAAAATTCGGTTGCGAGCGGCAAACCTTCATTTAAGCCTTTCGTTATCAAATAGAATCAAGTCCTCGTAATATTTTTCTTTCCACAAAAAAAGCTATATTAAGTACTCATGTCAGTCTGAAATTGGTCCATTAGGTACTTAACAGGGATTGTAATTCTTAATCCGTTCTATTTCAGAGAGAAATCTATCCAAATCTTCGCCCCCTTTTATTTTAGATAAAAGTTTGTAATCCACGATGAAAACAATGCAGTAGATAAATGATATTTATTTTGCAAATAGGTTTTCGCAAACACTTTTACAAGTCAAAACACTTTTTTTTTATAGCTAGATGAGGCCGGTGTTTCGTACCTGACTACTTTGAGAAGAAACATCCGAAACAAACTCAGAGGTCATCGTCTCTCTTAAAGTCCAGACATTAAATTGGTTAAGTCATACACTACGTAGTACTACGTAGAATACTATATTCTGCCTTTGATTAATGTAATTAATCATAACCATGTTTCGCCCACAGCTATGAGAATGAGAAGAATGCCCTTGTGGTGTCGGTGGTGTCGTGCCAGAACTTGCCAGGTCGTGAGCCTGCCGGCCCCGACCCTTACGTCAAGCTGCAACTGCTGCCAGACAAACAGCATAAGGTTAAGACCAGGTTAGTAGATCAGCCCATGAATGACATTATTAGAATACGCAGCATTTTCTGCCCCTTTCATCAACTACGTCAAGCCTCAGCAGTTGCCTGACAAACAGCACAATTTTAAGACCAGGTTAGGACAACGCCCCATTTTTTAGGGACCATTGGGCTACTGTTGCTTTATTTTAAAGTACTTCCAAGAATTTTTTTTCTAATCTGAGTAAGCACAGTAGCATAAATATATTTTAAAGCTCCAAATTCTTAACAAAAACTTGGAAGGCCGATTTGACCGATCCGATCCGATAACAATATTTTATTCCGCTGCCAAGAATGTATTTTCGAAATCACAGTTGTTGGGGGAGGGTCTACAGATTGATTTCCAAATCTAAAGTTCGTCGATCAATCAGATAAAAGATATACTTATTTGTAAATCATTAATCAGTTGCTCAGGATCCATTTCTTAACCTCCTAGAGGAAAAATTAATTAATTTGTGATACTTTCAGAGTTGTGCGCAAGACCCGCTGCCCCGTTTACGATGAAGATTTTACTTTCTACGGCATCGCCCCGCACCAGATTGCTGCCATCACCTTGCACTTTGTCGTACTCAGCTTTGACAGGTAAAAGCTTGACACAATATTTTTAATTACGGTAAGCATCGAGGTACCATGTAGACGATGGCATACCGAACGCTACTAACCAGCACCCGTATTCATCTTTCGCAATTCGACATCGTGCAAGTACCCCGATATTAAATCGAGCCTGTGCGGCTGTAATTATTAAGCCACGACCTTTTTTTTTTTTTGCTTGGTAATATCATCAAATGAGTCCTCCCGCCCAGATACTTGGCCAGTAGGAAGACAATTCCTTTTCACTTGAAGATGAGGAACTTAACCACTTTTACTCTCATAACTTAAAAGTCTTTTATTTTTAAATGGACCGATATCTTTTTGTCGTAATCGTTCAACGGTCTGTTGATTCAGAACTTCTTCAAATACTAGATGAACATGAGCTTTAAAATATAAACTTTATATTGCAGATATTCCCGTGACGAGATAATCGGAGAGGTGGTCTCCCCGCTGACGAACCTGCAGCTGCAGAGTGGCGAGGCCATGGCCCTCTGCCGCGAGATACAACCACGCAGTCTCAAGGTAGACAAGAAACAGAACATTACAACTTTATCAGTATGCTCTTGCATAATGGTTACGGCTTCTCTTTAAAGAGAAGAGTCTGGTACTTCATAGAGAATATTGCCCGCGTCACAAGAAATTGCTCGGTCATACATGACGCCAAAGCGAAAAACACCATCCTGGTAACGCAGCGTTATTCACTCGATGTGAACTGTTCCTAGCTACTGTTATTCTTATTCAGTTTCAAAAATAGGGGTGTGCCAACGGTGTTCAGGCACAGAGGACCTTGGAGGGGCACAGAAATGGTCAGATCAGAACCACTATGGGCCAGATCAGGGCACAGCTTAAAGAAGCTCCCAGTGGCCGTATAAAAGGCTAGTGACGAAGCTGCTCATATTTGAATTAACCACTTATACCGATTATTTCATTAACTTAAAGCTCTTTCAGACCGACTGAAGCCACGATACCTTTTAATGTTTTCACTTGCTAAATAAATCCTCCCGTCAACATGCCTTCCATGATGCCATAGATGCGCAGCGTGGGTCGCGGCGAGGTGTTGGTATCGCTGTGCTGGCAGCCGGCGGCCGCGCGCCTCACCGTGGTGCTGCTCAAGGCGCGCAACCTGCCCAAGATGGACGTCACTGGACTTGCTGACCCGTTCGTACCCTAGACTTATTTCTTAATAATAGATCTCCTGTTCTAATTTCGGCCATGACGGCAAATCTTACCGAAAACCACCAAACAGTGTGTATTACAGATGAGACGGAACTGTAACACCACTTCAAAGAGGTTTGCCTGAAACCATCGGCTAAACTTGCTTTTTGAGGCACGGGTTTGTTATATCCTTAAGTTCCAGATCGCGTGATTCCTCTACTGAGAATTTCTAAGAGAAAAATCCAATAACAGATATTGACCCTACAACCTGATTCCCGTAGAGACACAGTTGCAACCGAGGAGCAAACAAGAGACCAACAGGGCAAACACTCATGTTGAACTCATCTTTGAGCAGAAAAACACTCTCAATTTTAAAATAAATGACATAGAAGTCCTATTAAGCATTTAATATACAAAATCTCCTCCTCCACAGATACGTAAAGATGTACCTGCTATACAACGGCCAACGCATCGCCAAGAAGAAGACCCACGTGAAGAAGCGCACCCTGAACCCGGTCTTCAACGAGTCGTTCGTGTTCGAAGTGCCAGCTGCCCCCAACGCCACCCTCGACCATGTGTCGCTGGAACTGCTCGTGCTGGACTGGGACAGGGTTACTAAGAATGAGGTGAGTGGCTTCAACGATACTATAGTTTAATGCTTTTTCTTCTTTGCACGTCGATGGACTCAAATTACATACGATAAATTACGTTAAAAGTTTTGAAGGTGCACGTAGATGGACATAATCTTCAGACTCCACACTGGCATTGTATCTTTGCTGGATTGATGATGAGATGATGTTGATTGCTGTGACTCCACAATTCACACTTCTCATCCAAGGCACTGTTTTCCGAGCAATTCGTATGCCTCATGAAGCTTTTACGACCTGAAGGTGCTGCACTATTAGCGATAAGACCGCCATTGTAACCTTAGATTAGTAATGTTTATAATAGTTTGGTGTACAATAAAGTATATTCTGTCCATCTATCTAGGATCAGGATTGAATCAGGCATCAGCAATCAAAGATAGCTCCATAAAATATTACAAATACCCGTGTTCTATTTATGCGTGGTCCAGTCTTTTCTGAAAGAAAGTATTTTCAATGTCCGTTTATTCCCCAGGTGATCGGTCGGCTTGAACTAGGTGCGGTAGGTGCAGGCAGCGCACGACACCACTGGCGCGAGGTGCAGGCGGCGCCGCGTCGTCAGATCGCCGACTGGCATAAGCTCAAGGAGTGAACGCAGCACCACTCGCCTAGTCCCACACGCCTGCCCCCTGTCCCGAGTTGATACTGCACTACTGTACTGACCTGAAGCAAACTGTAAGATCCGATCCTAATATATAGCATTTTCAAGGTTCACCGAAAGGAACCAAAAATCCAACTGATTAGTTTTGGGCATCTCGAATAAGAGATGGTTACCAGCATCTTCGAAGGCGACCAGAGAACCAACTGGATTGTTCTGACATCTTGGTGCTTAAATAAAATCGGTTTTGATTGGAATCCGTGTCGTCGGAGCACATTAATATTTTCATCAAATGCAATTTGATCCTGAACTTGAAATGATGATTTTAGAGCCAAGGCCTTAGTGAAAATCCCAAAACTATGCATTCTTTAGTAAGCTCAACTTCAATAGCTAACACCCTCGGCTATTAATCATGGTCACAGTCATTGGTGTCAAAATCAGTTGTAACTCTGTTACATCAGAAAGGAGGCTAATAATGGCTGACATGACAAGAAAATACTTTCATTTTCCTGTAAAGTTACAAAATATGTATGGAATAAACATTGATGAAATATCACCTTCAATCATCTTAAGAAAAGACGGATGGGAAAAATTATATTATTGCTAAACAGGATCAGGAATCATGTGCAGTATCAACAAGGGTTTAACATATTTCCCTTACATCCTACGACATTTTTATTTAATAAGCCTAGATGTGCAATACTATTCTTCAGCAAATTGACATTGTGGCTTGGTATCTCCAAAGAGTAGAACAGCAATTGTACAGATGTATCTCTTAGAAGCAGGGCCCCCGTAAGGTCTACTGGCGCCTGTGTGCAAAAAAGGATTTTGGCGCCCCTTAAAGCATTTTGAATTATCTTTTTTTTTACGGTAGGTCGGTTAGTGGCGTATTTTAAAATTCAGCGCCCTGGGGCTGTAAAGCTTGCCGCCTCGGAACTTAAACACAAAAAAAAAACAAAACTTCACACCCAGAGTTCCATACCATCTTAGAGTAAAAAAAAATAAAATTTTGTAGACCACGACAAGATTAACTAACATAAGAAGCATTACTATTGAAAAATGAGCTATCAAAAGAGAGGCCATAAAAGCGAATGGCAACTTTATTTGAAGCGCGAGCGAAGCGAGCGCGAAATTTTTTAGCTTTTTGGAATAGGACAAGGCAATTCTTCATAGAAGAGCGAACGCAGTGAGCTCTGAAAGTTAAACGTGTCCGGACTTCAAGTTTTAATCTAAAAGTGAGATCAAATATTTGAAATCTTTAGTACTTCTATTTTAGAAGGCCCCCATTGGAACCATGGGGGGTTTAGGTTTCCGCACTTAGTCCTCAACCTGGACCATTGTGCGTGAGCCATTGTGGCCAATTACTCCAACCAGCCCACCTCCCTCCAAAAGCAGATCAAACTTCCCGGTCGCCTCAGGGCATCCGCAAGGGATCTTGGTGTTCCCAGGGTCTCCTCGCGAATTTTGGTAACGCCGGTGCACTCAAAGAGTACATGCGCCACCGTTTCCTCCGCCTCCATGCATGCTCTGCACAGGGGACTGTCAGTGATTCCTAAGGTGTGGAAGTGTTTGTTCAGTGAACAGTGTCCAGTGATGGTCCCCGCCACCAGGCGCAGGCTATCTCTGTCCAGGCGCAGGAGGCGCCTGGTCAGCCTTGTATCCAAGGATGGCATAGCTTCCTTGGATTGCCCGCACCCTGGTGTCGAGGTCCACCACCTCTCCGCTTGTATTCGAGTGTGATCCTTTAGCCAGCTTCTTAACTGCTTGAAAGGAATGGGCACAATGGGTTCGGGTCCGTAGGGTTTTGTGCTGGATCCTCTTCTGGCAAGTTCGTCAGCCGCATCGTTTCCAAGTGATCCACTGTGGCCTCTAATCCATTGTAGTGTTACCGTGTTGTGGTTTAGTACCGTGATTCGTTCTTGGGCCTTATGACATTCTAGTATTAGTCTCGACGTGATCTGATTGCTCCTCAGGGATTGTAGAACTGAGGCACTGTCGGAGAGTATTCGTATATTGGCATCCGTAACCTCTCTGGCCTCTATAGCGTGTGCCGCTTGCCTTATGTACCACAATTGTACGTAAAAGTTTAAATAAATAAATAAATAATACCTACACACTCTGCTTGGTATACAGAGTTGAGCATTCCAAGTGGTTTGGATATCTTAATGTTTAGGTCATCGGAGAACACCCCGACGCCTGTCCCATTGTCGGTTTTTGATCCATCAGTGTAGATCCTTAGCTCTTTTGTACCTGAGTAGTCACACGACTCCTCTGTGAGCTCTATGTTGTAGTGTTTTTGGAAGCAGTGGGTCTTCAGGGTTCTGTCGATGGGTGATGCCATCATCGGCTGTTCTTTGATTGCATCTTCTCTGATGCGTGTGTGTTTGATTCTGGAATCGTTATTTAGGGTGCCGGATACCTCGAGTCTGAAAGTTGCTATGGCTGCCTCCTCTCTTACAACGAGGTGCAGAGGTGGTAACCCCAGCATCACCTGTAAGGCAGCAGTGGGGGAAGTTCTCATGCTGCCAGTGATTGCTACGCAAGCAAATCTTTGTAGTTTCTCGAGATCCTTTTGGGTCGTACTTAGGTTGGTCCTGGGCCACCAAACTAAGGAGCCGTATGTAATGATTGGTCGGATAACTGTGGTGTATAGCCAGTAGGTGATCTTGGGGCTTATGCCCCAATTTCTCCCGAGCAGTCTCTTACATTGCCATAGGGCTATACTGGCTTTTGTGGTGATGTAATTCGTGTGTTGTGCCCAGTTCAGCTGTTTGTCCAAAAATATACCCAGGTATTTGGTTTCAGTCGATAGGCTGAGGGTGGTCCCAAAGAAGCTTGGTAATTGTAGCGTTGCCAGCTTCCTTTTCTTTGTGAAGAGGACGAGTTCGGTTTTGGTAGGGTTCACTGCTAGTCTGTATTCCTTGCACCAGTCTTCTACTATCCTCAGGGCTTGGCGCATAAGGTTGCATAGTGTGTTTTCGTGTGTGCCATTTATTATTATGGTCAGATCATCAGCATAGCCCACCGTATAGTAGCCTCTGCTATTTAGACGTTTGATGAGGCTGTCTACTACAAGGTTCCATAGTAGTGGCGAAAGGACATCACCTTGGGGGCAGCCCTTCGCCACTATGGCTCTAGTGGTGTTGTTTACCGTAACTTGTACGGCTCTTAGTCGGAGCATATTTGTGATCCATCCTCGCAGGGTCGAGTCCGTATCTTTAGTACTTAAACCTAATCCTATTTAAATTCTCAACTTTTAGGTATTTAAAAATTATTATTGATATTTTATTTTACTAATTTTTTCGGGGCCCTAATTATCTTTTTTACAGTAGGTCGGTTAGTGGCGTATTTTAAAATTCAGCGCCCTGGGGCTGTAAAGCTTGCCGCCTCGGAATTTAAAGACAAAAAAAAACCAAAACTTCACACCCAGAGTTCCATACCATCTTAGAGAAAACAAATTTAAAATGTTGTAGACCACGACAAGATTATCTAACATAAGAAGCATTACCATTGAAAAATGAGCTATCAAAAGAGAGGCCATGAAAAGCCAATGGCAACTTTATTTTAAGCGCGAGCGAAGCGAGCGCGAAATTTTTTAGCTTTTTGGAATAGGACAAGGCAATTCTTCATAGAAGAGCGAACGCAGTGAGCTCTAAAAGTTAAACGTGTCCGACTTCAAGTTTTAATCTAAAAGTGAGATCAAATATTTGAAATCTTTAGTAAGTACTTAAACCTAATCCTATTTAAATTCTCAACTTTTAGGTATCTATTTAAAAAATATTTTTGATATTTTGTTTACAATTTTTTTCTGGGCCCTAGGCTTTGGCGCCCCTAAAGGATGGCGCCCGTGTTCATTGCACACTTTGCACATATGGTAGCGGGGGCCCTGCTTAGAAGTATTTACTCAATTTGCTGAACTGGGTAGTATTCTAGGAGTGTCTGAATCTATAGCTGACTAGAATTCCATGTAATTTTGATGTAGAAGTAATTAAATTATTTTGTCAAACATATTTAACCTGATGTACTCACCTTTATTTTCCTACAAATCGGCCATAATCATTTGGTTCCTTCATTTTCTCACTTATTATTATTGCACGGTAAGAAGTAGGATGGCAAAGCCAAAGTCCAGCGAATACGAAGAGTTTGTTTTAGTATTAATTTGTAAACTAAAAATGATATTGTATAACTAGATAGACGAAATTATTTGGAATTTATTCACGTGAAATATTTTGTATGTTGTTTGAAAGCGCACAGCGTCCCCTCCCCTCCCCTTTGTCGTGAAACATTGGTGTTTAATGTGTAATCACAGAACACAGTGCAAACTCGTGTTTATTCAAATGTAGATTAACTTAATAATTTGAAACGGGAGAGAAATGATGGACATTAAGAAGAAGAAATGGAACTGGCCCCGTAGCCATGTTACAAACGATAAGCGCAAACGCTGAGTAGGCTGTAATAGATTTTCAACTTTCTGTGCTTGGGTATAACGTTGAAGATCTAGTGAAGATTGCTTATCGTTTTCGATCTTTCCTGTCGCTAACGCTCAGAAATCTTAAATATATTTTCAACTTTAGACTCTAGGCTATAAAATTAAAAATCTATTGGGAAGCACCGAGCGTTTACGATTATCGTTTGCGACTTGTTGAGATTTGGCTAGCGGTGCTGAATAGGAGTGTTACGAAAAGAGATTTTGATGAAGGCTTAAAACTGTACTCCCATTCTCTCAAAGCTTTTTTGTGGAAAGAAAAATCGACTTCTAGCAGAATTTGAGAGCCTGCGGTCTTCCGATTCTCGATACTATTCCATTAGAACACCCTCTCAAAGTTCTTCGACTTTTATCTATGCAGAATGCTCAAAAAGATAATTATTCATCATAACAGGTGGCCTACCATGTCTTAATAGTTCCACTGTGGGAACAAGATGGCGCTAGACAACTTGTATAGCTCTGTTTCTTTCCCACAGTTGAACTACTCCCGCTTTAAGACGTCATGGTAGGGCCCTTATCTCCCGTTTCAATGTCTTCTAATTATTCTACATATCTAAATATAAGAACACTTGATGTAATGGAAATTCACTCGTTATTGAAATCTATGTAATGTCTGACAAACTATGTGTAAGCCTAGATATATTTATTTTCATTCTAGCTCTCATTATCCTTAGTTTAACATTATAAAGATCTATGACAAAAAGAAATAAGTCTCTTAGGCGTCCATTACACGATAGGTTTTGCCATGGCAAAACCATCAATCATGAATGATGGTTGAATGATGGAATTTTTATCGCCTACAATTTTCGTCATTTTAACGTCAATCAACGCATTAGACGATAGGTTTTCCGTCGGTCAAAATCTCTGCTATGGTTTTGCCATGGCAAAACCTACCGTATGGCCTTAGCTCTGATGATAATTTAGTAGAGTCAGGTAAATCATGAATTTAGGATACTGTTTAAAAATTCGCTGTATATTTGTACCGATTCCTTTTACCTGCTTTGTCCTTTTTTGATAAATTACGTTAAATTAAAAAGTGGGTAAAATAATTTTGACTCTAAACAACTCTAGTGATGAGTAATGTATAGAATTCTCAAAAGGGACCCAAAAGCCATGCCAGAAATATTAACAAAAAAACAGAATTAAGAACCTTTTGACTATGACATGAAATGTTGTATTTTTGAGCAAGATTATCAAATAGCTAGGTAAACTAACTGTGTTAGATGTTAGATCTCGGCACAGTAATTACATTAAAAACTAGAGTTGTTTAGAGTTAATTTTAGATCGGAAATAAACTGACAGTTAAAAACTAACTTTTGATATAGAGTTTAGTACAAGTCTAGGTTTCAATCATTCACTGTAGTCGGAGCATTCAATACTGTTCATGCTTTAGGCGGGAATCAAACATTCGATTTTCAAACGCAAGCATGCGCAGGATTGGACAGAAGTAATACTCATTGGTCGGCTAGAACCTAATATGTATAGTTTATAGGTTAGAGAAATAAATCTATTTTATACCTAAAATTACTTTAATAGTTGTTTAGGTATATGTAAGCTCAGGACGAAGCTTCGAGCTTTCTGTCTCTTAATGTACTCTCATAGTGTCGCTGTGTCACCATAGATGGCGCTTTCACAAAAAATCTCATTTCATTGATATACATATTTTTGAAAATTGTCGGATATTGTAGGGAATATAATTATCATTTATTCATTGGTAATGTCGCAGAAATTGTAGTGACAATATACGAATTACAGATATGATAAGTATTTCCATATTTACTTATGTACAGTCACTTACTATGTACCTACTACCTATACACCGTGACTTTTTAGTCGTCTTACAACGGCAGCCCAGTTCATGTATCCAATGACTAGAACACGTTTATAATAAAAAAATTGGAATTTAAGAGATTTGAAAAATTTAAAAATAAAATTTTAATTCATTATTATGACGCAAGGAGTAGTTAAAAACACCCTTGTCTCATAGAAAATGGAGATGGAATGACCTGCCCGACTATTGCGCTGGGTAGGTATACTCTACAGCTTGATACGTAAACATTTTCATATTTCTAATGTACCTATTTATTAATAATAAAAATTATTTTTAACGATTAAAAAAAAAAACGAAACTCGCCTAGATGTAATTTAGGTCGGGTACATTAATTGGACTTCTTTTGTAAGACGACTAAAAAGTCACGGTGTATTGAATTAGTTATCTTCGTTGTCGTAGAGGACTTTGAAGCGATGTAGCTATATGTTCTAACTCCATACTAAAAACATTCCAAAAATAATTAAAATTGTAAATAATCATTGCTTTGATCATCGATAAACGCTTTCTCATTCTAATTATTAAAATAAGAAATTATAATTAGATGTAAGGACTTTACTATCACTAAATGTTTCTGTTTTAAAAATCTCATGTGTTTTACTTTATATAATTTCATAATAATTGTTCATGTGTAGTAGATGAAAGTCATGCGAAACTGGTTCTTATCGCTAAGGACTTATGGTCTGTTTTATTACTAGGATATGCTGTAAGTAATTTGAAAACTTGAGGAAGAATAATTTTGTATGATTTTGTGAAAGCAATAAAGCAGATCATAGGTTTTATTAATATAATAAAGGCTGTTTTCACCAATACATTATGAAGAGCTGAAAATAGGTTTATGCTGAAAATATAGAAAAAAATATGAAAACGATCAACTTCTTTCATAATCACATAAAGGCAAACAAATAGAACGTGAACTGTGGGAAAGAGACAGAAGTATACATGTCGTCTAGACCCATCTTGTTCTCACACTGGAATTATTAGTAGGCCACCTGGTATGGTTGGTTATAATATCAACAGCCAATCAGATACCTTGTAATTTTGACATTTTGTGTGTAATTTTGACAAGTTAATTTTCGTTCCTAAGAGCCTATGCACACCACGTTTATTAAACGCGCCGTTGACGCGCGTTTGTAGCGATACAGACGCGATGCAAACGTGCGTTTAACGCTTTGTATCGCGACAACAAACTGCTCTGTTTGACAAAAGCGCGCTGTCGACGCGCGTTTAAAAAACGTGGTTTGCATAGGCTCTAAAACCGTTTGACTGTAACATTTCTACATAGACACAATTTGGTTTGTCTTCTATCTGAAATCATCAAGAGACGGAGCTATAGAAGTCGTCTGCCGCCACCTCGTTCAGTCACTGGAACAAGCCTGATTTAAGACGTAATAATAAGGCCCAAGGCCAATAAAAACAGCTTCATAATGTCTTGGTGGGAGTAGCAACAGACAACCAGATGTACCAGCACTTGTAGTATAGAGACCACGTCATCCACATCACCAATATCAGATTTGTATACTAAGGGAATTTTAGTGAATAAAATTTATTGACTGGTGCTTTCACAATAATCGTTCGTTTTATTTCTGACGTTTTCAGGGATACGCCACTTTTGGAGTGTAGTCGCGAGCAATCTTCTACTGCTTTCATTATTATTTAGCATTTTACGAACCTAATAACTTGGAAGCCATTATTCAACAAACTTCCGTGCGTTTCAAGCGTTTTTGCCATACCTATTATTGGAATCAAATCTAGCAGCTCACAATTTAGGACCCATTAATATTAGTAGTCATTTTTACTCGTGGTGCAAGGCAACTGGGCTTCTCCCAGTTGTAATGTCTCTTGTGCCTATTGGCATTGCTTTGTTCTGTCTCCTGCTTGCATGGGGGGAAGTGGAAACATATTTTTCCTACTCCTCCACTGTTCTTTTCTGATTAATTTCGTGCAGGATCCAAGACAGGTAAATTCATTCTCCGGGAGACGTCGAGCTTCTTTGTCTCGGCGCTTTCTGGTGGTTGCCACTGTTGATTCTGGCTCTTGTCCCAAAAAAAAGCCATTCTTCAAAAAAAAAGTTTCATTACGCCGACCCCAAGTGGGTCAGCCAATGCCGTAACCAATGACATTTTAAAGCGAGAATAATTCCAGTGCGGGAACGAGATGGCGCTAGACGACTTGTATAGCTCTGTCACTTTCCCACACTGAAATTACTCTCTAAGACGTCATGGCAGGCCTCCAGTGCTAGCTTCTTTAAAGCGCATCACACACGGCTAAGATAGGATTACCAACTTTTTTCTATCAAATATAGTATTTTTGAAGTTAATAACTTAAAAAATATAGTAGATGGCAAAAAAATGAAAAAGAAAATAGTATGTGGTTAAGATAATAAGATATGTACTTTATTTTTTAAATGAATATTTTTTTCTACTCTTGCCTGCTATCGTCGCGATTGCGTGCGTAATATTTCACGGTAGACCCCCAGAGCAGGCATGGCAACCCTAGGCTAAGATACTATAATATTTTATCTTAAGATACCATATCGCTCGCCATACTATTCAATGGACCGTTACACACGACGAAGATAATTTATATTTCATATTTTCGTATCTCAAGATATAAAATATATCGTAAGATAACATCTTAAGATATAAAATATATCGTAAGATAACATCTTAAGATATGAAATATATCGTCAGATAACATCTAAAGTTATAAAGTATATCGTAAGATAACATCTTAAGATATAAAATATAACGTAAGATAACATCTTAAGATAAAATATTATATTATCGTATCTTCGTCGTCTGTAACGGCCTACGATATATTAATATAACATCCTAAGTCCGATACGATATATTAATATCCATCCGTGTGTGATGTGTGATGCGCATAAGATAGAGAGCGATAATTATATCGTAAGATAACATCGGATATAAAATACTTACCTATATCGCAAGATGACATCTTAAGTTAAAAAAAAAATATTGTTAGACAACATCTTAAGATATAAAATATATCGTAAGATAATATCTTAAGTTAAAAATATATCGTAAGATAACATCTCAAGACATAAAAAAATATTCTGCAACCATTCACCGACGACCGGTTCATCATTGGGAGCGTATACAAGGTCATTTCTAAAATTTTGGCTCTGAATAGGTATGGCCTCTGAGCTTAGGAGGAAACTCGCCTCAGGCAGTTTACACGCATGCCCGGGTCGACGGCGCGTTGTGTTCCACGCGCGCCTCAAAGAGCTGTCAGCAAACTGACGGGGCCCCCTAAGAGGGCCGGAGCCTGCCGGGGTCGCGGGATTGTCTCACTCGGTAACCGTGACCCTGGTACATAAAGGGCTATTGAAGGAACACCGTGGATTTTAGTCAGTACAAGTCTGACAGTCCCTCCCGCCCCACCCTGGGCGGGAGGACTCATTTGATGATTTTACCACGCAAAAAAAAAAAAAAAAAAAAAAAAAAAAAAAAAAAAAAAAAAAAAAAAAAAAAAAAGGCAGTTTACACGAAGTAGGAATACCTACTAATGGTTAACGAGGCTGAATGTGTGGGCGAGAATACCATGGGAAAAAAGTATCGTAGTAAAATCGACCCATCGAGATTTCTATAATGCAAATTTGATCCAATCGGCAGCGTCATGCCGATTGGACGATAGGCAGTATGGTGTATGGCTACCTTATGACGTTTAAACGAAACGTTTTTGTTTTTAGGACAGTATTTTGCTACATGTAATTTCAAAATAAAGGCACGGTGAAAGGTGTGAAAAAAAACGTACCTAAGTGTCAAAATATAATATCGTCTTTCCCATTTGTCACCACTGGCTTTGTTGTTGCCAAATGCCACCGTTGTAGTGCTACGATGAAAATCTATTTCCAAACTGTGTTTGGTGCTTCAACTTACCTTAAAATGTCTTGTTCATTAATAACCAGAAAAAGTATTATGCTAGCATAGGTTACAAAAGTGGTGAGTATGAATTTTTAAAATTCTTGACAGGCACAAGAGGACTCCGTGTGGTTTTAGTCAGTCGAATCTCCTCGAACGGAGAAAGTTCATGAGGATAACACAAGATGACAAATGAGAATAGAATAGCGTTTCCAAACGTCTTTTATAATGCGGACAGCTAAGGAGTGGAACTCTCTGCCTGCGTCTGTGTTTCCGAACGCATACAACCCTAATCTCTTCAAAGTTAGAGTGAACAGGCTTCTTCTGGGTAAACTCGCTCCATCGTCGACCTTGTCTTAGTCACTCCTGACCTAGACTAAGGTCAAGAGCAAACCCATTTTACCTACGAAAAGGTAAAATGGTAAGGTAAGAAAAAAATTACTTTTTCTTAGCAGCAAGCGCCGTTGGTTTACTGTAATTTGTTGAAGACTTCCCTCGCTTTCTCCCCTGACCTGTTTACCATGGGTACCATATCGGTCTGTGAAGTCTAAGTACCCTTTCAAACAAAAAAGAATTCTCCAAATCGGTAAACGCATAAAAAAGAAGATTCCGACGAATTGAAACCGCCTCCTTTTTCCAAAGTCGGTTAATAATACACAACACACAACCCATTCCTATACATCTGCAATTAATTAAAACTCTGTTGGAGTACATACGAAAATATTTATTTACTTATTTTATTCACACAAAAAGAAGCTACTCTTTTGTCGTACCAAAGAATAATAACAGATCAGTCATAATCCGAGTGAAAGAGACAGCGGTCACGCGTTCCGCGATACGAGTTCAGCGCTCTCTGTCCTGCAGAGGATTTCTAGAAACGTCGCGCAACGCAAAACAGTTCGACCGCGGCGGTCAGTAAGAACGCACGTCACGTGCGTTCAACTTTTTTTTTCTACCGATATAACCAACAGCATCGCAGCCATGTGTGAAACGGAGAAATTGATTGAATTAGTTAGAGAAAGACCTTTCCTCTATGATATGAATGATCCGGAATACAAAAACCGGGTAAAGAGGCAGGCAACTTGGAAAGAAATCGCCATTGAAATGGGCTCTGGCAGTGGTGAGTGAACTCTTCATGTTTTTAATACAGCGCCACCTATGTTCCAGTTTTGTAACTAAGTTACACGTACTTTACGTGTTATGTTCTCTCGTTCACCCACTCGTTACGTTTTGTTTTCCAACTTAATTTAGAGCATTAAGCGATATTCTTTTGTTTTTCACTAATAAAGCCATTGCCCTTATTACATGATCCATTTTATACAGCAGAAAAAGTGAAAGTGACTCAAATAATGCATGCCACTGACCAAACTAGCTTCTCAAACGATGTGACACATTTATCTTGTCCTGCGTGACCGGCCTATTTGTACAGGAACTGATGGCCTCTTTAAAAACTCGTAACTCAGTTCAACTGGGCCAACTCAACCAAGATATCCAACGACACGATAAGAAGATAGTACTACTAGCCTATACTATACTAGCCTTCCATAATCTATTTACATTGTAAAGTTATTATATAGTTTTTGTGGAAATTAATATAAGTACTAGGTATATTGACAGGCCTGTTGGTCTAGTGGTTAGTGAACCTGACTGCTATGACGGAGGTCGTGGGTTCGAATCCCACCCAGGACTAATGTTTTTGTGATGAGCACGATCATTTGTTCTGTGTCTGGGTGTAATTTATCTATAATATGTATGTATTTAGAAATATATAAGTATGTTTATCAGTTATCTAGTACCCATAACACAAGCTCTGCTTAGCTTGGGACTAGATGGCGTTGTGTGATAGTTGTGGAATATTATTATTATTACTTTAAATGTCTTTTACATCTCGGGATCATGGGATCCCGGACTTTTGAAGGGCGTGCCAGGAGTCGAAGCCATTTTGCAGAGGCCCATTACGCATTTTTAAATGAAATGAGGCTCTAACCGGCGGTTATCCCTGTATGTACTATGCCAGTATACCCAAGGACAACCCCCGGTTGGAGTTGGACTATTATTATTATATGGTAATAGGTAACGAGTGCGCCTCACGGTGAACTGAATTACTCATTTATAACGTATCTCATTATTAGAAAACTCTCTTTGTTATTGAATTCAACAAAAACAAATCTAGTAATGAACATAGAACCTACCCATTAGGTACCTTACAACTGTACTCTAAGAACTTTGTCAAGCAAAATAATAATGAAGACACATACAAAATTCACTTTAATACTTTCAGGGGAATCCTGGAGCTCCAAATGGAAAGGCTTAAAAGACAACTACGGAAAATACAAGAAATCAACGGAACCTCCTTATGACGAAAACTATAAGAAGTACAAAAACTGGCCCTGGGTGGAACACGTGCGGTTTCTAGACGAATGCAGCTTTATTAGTGGCAGGAGAGCAAGATACACAACCTGTAGAGCTCCAATTGCTGATGTTAACACGGAAGATTCAAATGATGCAGAACAAGAAATTATAAAAAGATCGGGAAGAAAGAGACGTAATGAAACGTTTGAAGATGATCAAGAGCCCAATAAAGTAAGAAAAGATAATAATCCTTCACCGGACGGAGTCGACCAATTCTTCCTAAGCTACGCTCAATCTTTCAAAAAGTTACCAAGCAGGATGCAAATAATGTTAAAACTGGATATAGCTACTTTGTTTTCTCGATACGAATTACAAGCGGACGGAGTTAACCCAGAAGCAGTTGATAGTATGCCTCGGATTGTACCACATCCAGTGAAACTAGAATATGATTTGTTCAATACAATTGACGATTAAGATGTGACTGTGAGTGATGTAACGTCATTATGTTGACATGTTCAGTCTGAATCGACACAAACTGATAACAAAATAGAATATCTAATACGTAGATATAAACTCGAGAAATAGTACTGTAATTAGTGACATTAAAATAATCGTATAGAAGAAACGGATACAATCGATGCCAAACGGCATTTTTTAGACCAAAAATCGAACCTGTATACTTTGACTGAAACTAGATTCAATCCATGTAATTGGTTGAAACTAGTTTTAAGTAATGCTTGAATTTTGAAAGCCATTCTATAAAACAGTCTTAGTGTGTGCCAAGGTACCTAACTAAAACATGATCCAGTGATGGTAAATTCCTGTCGGAAATAGCGCTTTGCTGTCCAACACGCGTCCACTAAAGGTCGGATGTTTATAGTGGTTGCTTCAAAACAACAATATATTAAAACTGTGATCTCTAGCAAGTAGTAACAAATAAATCATAAAGGGGTAAGAATAAATACTCAAAAACTCTTATCAATTGTATATTTGATATCAAATCTTATTACAATAACACAGCTTAACAAAAATTATTACATTTAAGTTTTCGGCTCCACCCCTTGCGAACGCAGTGACAACGTTCCTGAGAAATTAGGTGAGGAGAGACCTACGATCAGTAAAATGTCATGTACGTGCCAAAATGTGCTCGGTAATTTTAAATTAAAGCTAACACGGTATTGAAATTGAATTTATGTAATTAGGTTATGGCAATATAAAGTTCTTATAAAAATATAACTAATCAACAATAAATAAATAACGTTATAGAGTCAAAAGATTATTTTAGTTAGAAAAAAATTACGGCTCATTGCCATTAACAGAGCGTGTTTTCCGTGCCTTGGGTGCACATAGAACGATATTATATAGACTTTTAGAGAGAATAAAAACAATTTCAGTACCGTATAATATTGTGTCATAGTATGCATTAACTGTCATTTTTGCATTGAACGTGTATTCAAAGTTGCAATGTGTCTCTAGTTTATCATCAAACTTGTTACTATTATTAAATAAAAAATACCTCATAAACTCTGCGATGTTTTATTTTAAAACCTGACTCGATCATATGACTGTCTTCGCATTTCATTCATTGAGATTTCGGCATTGTATTAAATTCTTCTCAAGTAGTACTGTAACAGGTTTCACAGAAGAATTTACGCTCACCTCAATTGTTCCATATATGGTACATTAAGCATCGAATTCATGATAATTTAAATTAAACAGTATTTATAAATGTCAAGAACCAAATTGCCTTTGCTGCGGCTGTCATGACTTGATCAAATTAGCCACCAATACCCACTATAGAATTTCTTCCACAATAACCAGGGCAGGACCAGGCCAAGATTGAAATAGAACCCTATTTTCAACCATATAAAACCCAAATTGTGTTTTCTTCTACTGACCCATTAAAGAAGAAGTAAATAACACTTATCTTCAATGAGGTGTACGTTATCTCACTAAGTTATACAATGAAACATTCAAAAGATGAGAAACTAACTCCTAACATATATCTAACATATAAATCACACCAGTTTTTTGTAAAAACAACTAACTTTAAACACTCATTTCACATCAATCCGTAACATCTCCTCTTAGAGACTCGTCTAGGAATCAACATTTATTATATTACACATTGATATTGTCTTTTTTTAATACAATCCCTACTTGGACGTCTCTTTGATTTCATCTAGCTATGACATTTGGTAGTTTCCATTTAGAGATGCACATACGGACTACACAACTAGACATCACTTCGAGATTCTTTAAAGCGACTGCAAATATATATGGCAATTTATATTTTTGAGAAGACCAAATATGAAAATGTCTAATCACATAGGTTTTGACTTAGTCTAGGTCCATGACAAAAGTGCATAGGGTCCTTGATCTTTGAATAAATTTATTGAGGAAGGTCTTTCAAAGCTCTTAGCAGAGATGGCGTGTGTGTAGCTAGTTCTCAATAAAATCGTATTGAAAGATTTTGCCTTCCTCGTTGAACACGTATGTGAACTACATATCTAAATGGAAAACACCATAACACCAACACAAATAGTATAAAACACCAAACAGTGACACGATTAGGCAAGAGAGTTAGAGATGTGCGTTCTATGTGAGTTACCGCACTACTACTACAAATAGTTACAAAACAATAAAGTTACGAACTATGACTATCCGAGTTTATTGCTAATAAAATAACTAAGATATGAATTCTAGTTCAGATATGTTAGAACTGTGTAGATATTAAAGTTTTGGTCCAAAGTATTTTTTTTTAAAGATTTGTGTTCAATCGAATACTTGAGTGGTACCTAACAAAGTACTGACAATGAAAACTGAATTATACAAAATACATTATACATCGTTGAAATATTATAATTATACAGATATGAAGTATACATTTAGAAGATATATTTATTGATACTGAATTTTATTAGAACATTAAAAATGTGAAAAATACCAAAAGTTAAACATAGTGATACCATAAATATGACATACACAAGACTTAAAACCAATACATATTCAGAAAAGTACAAACTCCAAAATACCAAGTTGATAGACGACTTGATTTTATTGAGTAATGCAATAGGGCCTTAGGTTCATAGATTCCGCATATTCGTAGATGTGTAGGCTTAAATATGTTTGTTTTAGTCTATTTTTTCGTTTACAGTAGATTATATTTCATAGTTTTACAGACACATCCGTTAATAAGTAATTTCTTCAGACGTAGTTTATATTATTTTGATCATATCGCACAAAGAAATTGTTTGACTCATTAAAATATTTGCGGATTTGAATGTAAAATGTTTAAAACCACATTATTGATATATTAAAAGAACGACTTACCTAACTGGTAACTGTCCTCTTAACGTCTATCGCGTAAAACTAAAATATAATTACAAAATTAAATTAATCGAGTATAGGTACCTTAAAATAATATATGTATTATATACAAACTATTAAATGCATTCTAAAATAATAATGCTGTGTAATCATCTTAAAAGTCGTAAGACAAGGCAAGATAATATGTTTCGACATAGTCATGAATGCTAACATACTCCTCACTTCTTCAATATTTAAATCAATCGATAAAAATTGGCAGATACACGGCAGGCAAGTTTATATTGGAAAGAAAGATTACGAATATAAGCAGTTAAAATACTGGCATTATAATTTATATAATAGTTTCAAGAAACTGCTGGCATTGGTCAAATATATCTTAGAGCGATTTTATTTGATTTGAGACCAATCTTTACAAAAGGGCATCGTAATACCCAGTACGAACTACGTTGAGGTCAGATAGACAGTTGCTCCATGTAAAATACCGATATTCAGCCAACATAGTTGGGAACTGGGCAGAACATGACTCTTGAGATCAGACAGTCATCCATGTAAAAAAATCCCTTAACCTACTTTCAATGTCATCTTATTGAATCATTAGTTTAAAACCACAAACAGTACCCATAAAATTATAAGTTCATACTAGGTAGCTAATCAAAAACTGTGGATATATACGCGAACCGGTACAAAATACTACAACACTGGTATTTGATGATAACCCGTAGCAAGATCGAATGCCAGTTAAAAAAATATTTTTTCAGTTACACGCGTATACCAAAATGTACATAGTAGGATAATAATTTAATCGAAATACATACATATTTCAAAATAAACTCACTGAGTATTCATAGAAGTCTTGTAAATTGCCACTGACGCCATAGTTGGAACACAGGTAGGTAACTTACCTGTTCCACATATGGAACTTCACCGTGGAGACTTAAGAGAGCTTTTCAATTACATTTTTATGAAACATTTCGAGTGCAGTTAGTGAAACGAATGCTGAAGCGATTATGCCCTACATTTCAGTGCCGGCTTTGATTCCAATGATGCTATTTTTGTCCTATCTTATCAATATTTTGTAGTTATTTTACTTAATATTAAACTTTTTATTGAATTTGTTACGTCTTATCATTAATTCATACATTGATACAAAGTCATCATCGAATTTCATTTGCATTATTGAAAAAAGCATAGGTCAAAGCCGGCACAAAATCGAACCACCGACTGTGCAAATTGTACGTACATACAATCTAACTAGAAATATTGTTAGTAATAAAAAATCAAATCTCCATTTGTGGAGATAACGATATTGTGTTCCCATAGTCGAAGTTTCAGGGACGTTAAGTCCCATGACACGCCTCGTCTGAGGAAAATCGTCCAAATACGTTGGTACGTCTAGCTTTGGTTAAGGACGGCACAGGATGTGTGGTAGTGTCTGATTATAGAAGGCCTCTGTCCAGCTCTTTGCGCAGCATCCTGGATAGTTTGAGGACGTCCTCGTCGACTTGGCCGGCGAATAGTGCGTCGAGCAGCTCGCCTCTAGACGCGATGGCAAACACACCGGCCAGTCTGGATACGGACTTGTCTGTGAGGTGTCGCTCTACTACGGCTCTGGAAACAGTAAAATAGCAACGTTATACTATAAATCTATATATTAAATACATTTAAATCTTCTGATATAAAGCTTGCCCTCCTACATGCCTTAAATTATTGGTAATCACCAGGAACCCCCAAGTGATAATTTCAAGGGATTAAGAGAAACCGTTCTCACATGAGCTATCGAAAACCATAATATCCTAAACTTGGTTGATACAATGAAATAATTATTTGAAAGCAATGGCCTCTGCTCTAGGCCCTCAGTTTTCCAAAACATCCATTTACAAATTTAAAACACCGAGGCACAACCAAATCCACTGGAAGATGTGGCTTTTTGAGAACTATAACTTACTTGAGGGACTGGTGAGATTCACGCAGAGCATCCTGTAGGAATCCACGGTCGTATGAGAAGTCCACCTCGCAGAAGGACACCACGGCCATTAGCACAGTCTGAAAGAAGAAAATAGGGCCATGTAAGTTTTTTTTTTTTGTATACTGTAGCGATAGGCCCGCGTTTAACCTCTTTCTCGTCTGATAGTAAGCGGTGATGTCGAAGAAATCCAGGTAATACAACCTAGTTGAAAAAACGCCCCGAATAGGGTGTATTATCTAGTTTTACTCTATGTTGTTGCACACTTGAATCATCCGAGGCGACCACTAGAAAAATGTCGAAACAATGAAGCTCGAAGACATCCTGAATTGAACTGTCTTGGATCCCGCAACGAAATAAATAGCGGAGAAGGAAAACATAATTTCCACATCCCTTCACATCAATCAGAAGGTCCTTTATCACTTTTTAGAAGTACTCACATGGAACTTAGAGCGGAAAGCCGCCAGTGCCCGCTCATCGGCCGCTGACAACTGACCATGTCGGCGCAGCACACCCAGCTTCACAGCTGACTTGATCACGTGCTTCACTAGCTTCTCTGCTTCACGCTTCTCTAGGCGCTCGCGGAGTACAGTCAGGAACTGGAAGCGAGGAGGTTTAATGTAGGTAAGACAGACTGCAGAAAACGCAGTGGACAAAAACTTACAAGACTATTGTTAGAAAAGTAAATTTCTTTGATACGCTTTCATGTCTAAATCACTGAACGTATTATGATGACTTTTGGTAGATACAGTGATAAATTAAGAATTCAGAATAAGCATTGGGTGGTGTACTTTTATTGCAAAAGGTTCTTACACATTGGCAGATTTTATAACTAATATCACTTCTAGACCGTAGATACAACAGACATATATTATCATATTATTTTTTTGCTGATTTTTCTAATCACTTGAAGAAGGATAACTCTGGGGGATTTTGTATAATAAGCCAGCGAAGCCTCGGGCTTGAAGCTAGTAGTGTGTAAGTAATTAAAAAAGTAAGTAAAAAAAAACGATTCTAAAACGAAACAGTAACCTGGATAGTTCCCGACTATTCAGAAAGCAAATGTACACCAAGTTTTAAGAGTGGATGGTAAGTAATTCCTTGTAGCAATAACTCCACCTTATGTATCACCATTGTACATAAAGAGTAAATAATATAGTACCTGATCTAGAAGCTTGGCCGCATGCTCGTCAAGCACGAGCGCGCGCGCACTGGCGGCACCACCAACGCGCGACAAGAACTTCTTCTGCGCGCGCAGCGAGATGTCGCGAGCGCACCACGCGCCGCCCTCCATTGCTGTAGACAAAACAGACCAACTCATTAGCTGATTAAGTAAATAAAATAAGAACTTATACTGTGAAGGAGGAGCTCGTGGCTAAATAATTACAGCCGCACAGGCCGATCTAAAGCTGTTAAGCCGAGCTTGCCGAAGTTGGTCTGTGGATGGCTGACCATCTGTCATAGCGAGTTTCCTCCGTGCTTCGGAAAGCACGTAAAGCCGTTGGTCCCGGCTGTCATTTGTAGATCTTTGACAGTCGTTACTGTTATTCAGAAGTTCAAGTCTGACAACCAGTCTGGGATATCGCTTCTCAGTTAGTGGGTTGTGGAGGTCCGATAGGCAGTCGCTCCATGTAAAATACTGATATTCAGCTGCATCTGGTTTGACTGGAAGCCGACCCCAATATAGTTGGGAAAAGGTTAGGCAGACGATGACTTATACTGCGAAGATTTTGCTTCACAATTAAACGTTAACAGATAAGTAATACTGGCACTTCTCACTACTCAAATAGATATATGTAGAAAGAGAATCCGTGAAAAAATATCTAGGGCTTTTATGAATGACATTGTCAGTTAAAATGTAAGTGTTTCGGATTTTTTAATACATAATACTACACACTGATTCCCCAAAAAGTACCTTGAACCCATATTATCCTTGTATTCATTAAAAACGTAGACTACAAATAAAAAGTCTTCCAGACACAAACAAAAGAATGCAACAACATAATAATATATCAAACTCAAAGAAAAAAACGAAAACAATTACCAACACAGCAGATAAAAGAAAATCATTTAATGTAAACGATTTGAAGATAAGCAATACCACGCCATTACTGGAGCATTCCGATGTTCCGTGCTCATAAGAATAAAGTATTTGCAATTTCATCGTTCAATAACTCATGTTTATTCGTAATTATTCGCGAAATAAAAGAACTCGTGGCTAAATATTAACAGCCGCATGACTTGAGCTTCAAGGTTAAGCCGTGCTTCACATCTTTATAACGATAATTTCCATCGTGACACGTAAAGCAAGTTGAACCATTGGTCCCGCCTGTCATTTGTTCATCTTTGGCAGTCGTTACTATTAGTCAGAAGCTCGAAAATCTGACAACTAGTCTTACCAAGGGTATCCAAAACTAACTGGGGTGTGGAGGATTACCAGTCCTTCCATGTCTGAATATTCAGCTGTATTCGATGAGACTTGAAGACGACCCGAAAATAGTTGCTAGGCAGATAACGACTCACGAAATAAAATCGATGCGAGTAATTATCAAAAGATAATTTAACGATAATTTATTCTATAACAAAACAGTGACCTGGATAGCTGAGATTAGATTATTAAATGATGAACGACATGCGAAATCTAATGCAATTCAAAATCTAGATCAAACAATTTCGCTAAACTATAGAACAGCGGGGTTAAAACGGCCAATTAGCAATATTCCCAATGATTCACTTCGTGCATATCCAGCAATATCATTGGAAGTTATTCATTCACGAACTGAATCATCATCTGCTTAGTCTTTTCCCAACTATATTGAGGTCGGCTTCCAGTCGAACCAGTTGCAGCTGAATATCAGTATTTTACATAGAGCGACTGCCTGTTGGACCTCCACGACCCAGTAACTGGGAAATATGATACCCTATGGTAAGACTGGTTCTCAGACTTTATAATAGAGCTTCTGACTAATGGTAACGACTGTCAAGAAACTACAAATGAAAGCCGGGACCAACGGCTTTACGTGCTTTCCGAGGCACGGAGGAGACTCGCTATGATAGATGCTCATCCATCCGTAGACCAACCTCGGCAAGCGCGGCTTAACCCGGAAGATAATTATTTATCTATGAGCTCCTCGAACTGAATCATTAAGAATATTGCTAAATAGCCGTATTAGACCCGCTGTTATATTCACAATGAATATTAATTTATGCAATTCGCATCTGCCCACAACAGTATTTACGACTGTTTACAAATTGCCTAGAGGAATCTGTTTCAATTCTGTGCAATGAACAGTATTGTTTTCAATTGCATCTCTGTTAACTAGGACATTGCATTGTGGGTAGCTTTCATTGCATCTGTTTGTTGTTCTACATCTACCACATCATAATTGTGATATTATTTGCATTGTTCATAAGGCTCTATTTTGAATTGAATAGAAGCGAAGTTTTGTAACGAAATCTTATAAAACATAATGGAATTCATAAACTAGACACAGCATCTAACGAAAAATTCTCGACAATACGCGAGAATTCTCCGGAAGACGCGCGACATGTTTTTGGCTCGTCTCTAGTCTGTACGTTACCGAATGAGTATTCCTTCATTGATTTTGTACGACAACAATGACTTGTGAAGTCACTAATGTTTCAACTCAATGACTCAACTATTTTATTGATTTGAAAGCAACTTAAAATCTAATTTTAGACAGGTACACTTAACTAAAAAAGAAACGGGTTTTCAAGACTCAGAAAATGTGATTTTTAGAACGAAGTGTTTTCTTGCACTGATTGGTTAATCGTGTCCGTTACATACCCTATATTTCTTAATTACATAGAAATATTTAATAAAACATTGAAACATTATTTAAAATTGCCACAGTGACAACGAATTTCAATTACTTACATAATTTCTGGCTTTGTGTTAGATACCCTATATTTCTTAATTACATAGAAATATTTAATAAAACATTGAAACATTATTTAAAATTGCCACAGTGACAACGAATTTCAATTACTTACATAATTTCTGGCTTTGTTTCCATAAATAGGACGACGACGTTTATTTTAGTATACTCGACTACTCGTATGTATGTATAATAAGGAAAAACTAAAATAAATTAATGATTTAAGTTAGTTACTACGTTCATATTACATTACCCAATTATCATTAGAATTAAAAACGGGATATTTATCATGTTTATTATTTAGGTATTTTTGAGTTACCGACGACACCGGACACATAGTAAAAATTCCACTTTGACCCGCTCACGACTTCAGTCTAAGCTAAAAAACTTTTGTAAGTACGTAAACTTGCAACTGGCGGCTAATCGTGGCTTGTTTCAAACATTTCTATGCGTTTGATCTTACCGCTTGCCGCCCCCCGCGCTAAGTCACCTATCTTCTATACATATAATAAATCTGTAGAAGGGTCAATTCTGTACATTGAAAATATTGAAAAAATAAATAGCAAACCCAAATATGTCATTAAAAAAATTGTCTGTCTGTATGTACTGTGCAGGCATCACGTGAAAACTAACGGTTCGATTTCGATGAAACTTGGTATAATTATACCTTATTATCCTGGGCATAAAATAGGATACTTTTTATCCTGGAAAAATACGTAGAAAAAAAATCTTATTTTTCAGTTTTGTTCATAGACGTTGTTCTGTAGAACCGCGAACACACGTTGCATTACCCGCAGTAGATTCAGCGCCGTAACCTGTAGCGCCGAAAGTCGGATTTGGCTTAAACCGTTTGCGGCACACGCGGGCCACGCCTCCCCGACTCCTATATAAGGAGCCGCGTTCCGCGCCGCGCGATGCATATAAATTCTGAATTTTGATGCGAGCGGACGTGTCCAGTGTGTGGCGAGCGGTCAACCGTGGAATTAATATTGTATGCGTGTCATTTTAAACCGTGCTTTTCAGCGCGACCTTTTTCATTACTGTTCCGATCAGTTATTTGTAAATACAAGGTCGGAATTACTATGAAAAAAATACTTACTACAGAACGCGAGCTCAACAGCAGTAGCTCAATAGAGGGATCTCCTTAATTATTATAGGATTAGCCGTATTTGGGTCCAATAGATATTTATAAGATGTCATTGTCAGAGTTACTCAAAATGGAGAAATAAACCATCCACGCGAAGACCGACATCCGCGCGGACGGAGTCGCGGGCGGAAGCTAGTCTCTAATAATTACAGACACCAGCACATCAACCTACCTCAATCTGTCAAATTTCTATAATAGATTTTCAACCTTATCACAATTTAGTGGAAGGCTAAAATTCGATTGGTTAACTTTGACAGCTTCGGGTAGGTTGGCCAGCTGACGTCTGTACATTTAAACCAAAGATAGATTCAATGCTGGGAACGGCCGTGAGTGACCATGTTAGTCTAAAACCTTATAGGTATTAGATACCCGACTGCTAAAAATAGGAACCAATTTTGTAGTACCTAAATCAAGTTTTAAAAACATGACTTCAATACAAAAACTGTTGTAATCTAAAAACTAAATCCACCACCCAACTACTGAGGTATCTGTAAACAAGATAACTTATCCCTTTGTCGTCGGTTACCATGGCAACCGACGCGACTGAAGTAGACAGCTCGTCGCCGGATATTGCGATCGTGTCTGGAGGTCTACTAAGGGTCCCCCCACATTTATCGCGTCTTCTGAGCCGAGCCGATACGAATGGCATTAGTAACACCCTTATTACGTTGACATGACATAAAGGTTTTCTTGACCGGCTTAAGCCGATTCCACGTCGCTAAATGTGGGGGGGACCCTTAGTCTCGAACTCGAAATAATTTTCAAGTGAACCTTACTCCCTATTCCTTCTGAATTCATATGTTCTGACAACAGTCGGGACAACTGTTTAATTTTGTCACCAATTTTTAGTTCATACCACTAACTAATCGTATGATAAACGGTTAGAAACGTCAAAGCATCGGCCGACGCGACGCTACGGTTTGCTTAGTTACTAGTAGGTAACCCAAAGACGACGATAAGGGCCCATTCGAAAATAACTCGAAACTTCTTGAGTGAAACCTACTCCTTATTACTTTTGAATTCATAAAATGATCTGAGAATACAATATCTGGAGTCGGGACAACAGAGAAACGCCCGAAACGTAGGTTGAAGCTACGGGTTTTGTGCATAGTTAGTAGTACTCTTTTTTATTGAAAAATCATCAAATGAGTCCTCCCACCCTTTACGGTCAGACGTGTACAATGATATGGGAAAGTCAAATCAGGTGCCAGAATTATTTACATCGACTGTGTCAATCAAAAGACCCTTGCCTCTTTCTAAATCTTCCATAATAGAAGCATAGTACCTGAACATCAATTCCACATTTGATTAATGCAATTCGTCAATTAAAGTTGACCTTAAAGCAGCTGCAAATATTAAACCAGCTGACAATGCAGCTGGAACCAACAGCTGGCAACACTTAACTCTAACAATTAGCTTACAGGCACACCAATTATATAAATTGGCTTGACACCCTCAAACAAGCATGAAAGTTACAACAAACTGACCACAATAATAATTTAGAGTTTATTTGATGACCTCATCTATGTCAATACCTAAATACTGTTAATTGAACTGACGAAAATAACGTCTGCTTTGTTCAGCGGGGCTTCAAACAAAGGTCCAAGAAACAAACGAAGTTTTTAATCGTATTGTCAGCAGTATACGGTGATACGGTCCAGTTTACCGTCATGTTTTTAACGCACTGGCAGCGGCGTTTTTTTTTTTATCGTGGTACAATCATCAAATGAGTCCTCAAATGAGGTGAGGGAATTCCTGACAACTCTTTGAAGCGCGCCGTCGACCCGGGCATGGTCAATGATCGGACGCCGAGACTTACATCAATATGTCATACTAAAAGTCATACGTACACGTACTGCAACTCTGCAAGCCGCTTCCAACGCGCTGCAGACTTGATAGTAAACTAAATAATATATGGTTGACATAAGCAAAACAGAAAAACTGCGATGAACGAGAAATTATAACAAAACATTGAACAGGTGTTATAGTTATGACAGGTGAAAAATTATTCTCATAACATAACATTTCGTCTACGTATCTAAGATTCAAGTAGGTTAACAGCAAGGTATTATTACGTTTAAATCTACTCGTACTAGTGAACAAGAAAGAAATCCTATTGTCAAAAACGGGGCAGAAATCCTTCGTGGATGCTTCAGAAAAAGCAATAGTAAAACCCAATAACACTTTGCCCAACTCGAGCATCAAAACCCAGACTCTACAGTAGCGTTAGCGACCAATAAGGCAATCCACACGTACTCAAAAACCAAAACGACCTATGGCCCAGAAACAACCATTTGAAGTGTTGCCAAAACCGATGTAATATTTTGTACTGGCAACATTGGTTACGTGTACAGCTGTGTGATAGCGTGGGATGCTGGCTGAATGTCCAACTAGATCGTATACTTAATCAGACTCGTTGCAGACATTCGGTTTTTTTTTAAGTCACATTTCTTAATAATTTAAATTAATTGGCCATCGAAAAGGCACTTTTGAACGTCGAATACTAAAATTAAAGGAAATGGGTTGCAATGGGATTGATTCAACACCCATTTGCAGGGGCTGATTCGTAAGAATGGAAAAGAAACTCCATACCTATTCACTCTTGATTTAAAGATCCCAAGGCTGTGGATATAAGGAAACAAAAATTCCAACAGGGAATTCCACCCCTTAGCTGTCTGGGCAATAAAAGTATCAGTTCTCAAGGTTCTGAAATTGCCAATTGGAGATCTAATAATTAAAATAATTTTGGTTATTTGAAGGAAGATACTCTACTGAAACATTGATGCTATATCCGTTTAAAAACAAACTATAAAACTCAAAAACAACACACAAGTTTTTCCAAACAGTCTTGGAATTTTCTATTTTCATTTATTTGTGGAAAAAAGACGACAGTTATCGATGCAGTAGAATTTGGTCACTCTATAAACGTCAATGAATTTGAAACGCTCAAATACAATAAGTTAAAAAAAAAGCAAAACATAGACATTTTTCCAAAAAGCCTTTGAAGTTTCTATATATGTATTTCATTAATTTGTGGGGAAATGATGACTACTAAAATACAGTAGAACCATTAGTTTCTGAACTTTTTCAGCCAGGCACACCAGCATTGCTCAGTCACTTCAGTCACCTGTATTATTTAGAAGTTCATTGTCAAAAATACAACCAAGGACGGGCGAAGTTATCGATTTGATAGCCTCGCATTTTTATCTTTTAATGATATTTATCATCCACGTAGGTAGTTGTCATGACATTTTTAATGGGAATCGAAAATTCGAAATTGCTTTCGAGTGGTACTGGACGGGATTTTAAACAAATCACCTTATCTTATCACGTTTAATGCGAATAATAATAACTTTATTTTGGACAGTCATAAATAAGTTACCAAAGTTAGAAAGTGTACCTAGGTACTTGTAGTGTTAGGTTTTATGACTAAGTCTGCTTTATTTCCAGTTTAGTTTGCATACAGATTATTATCAGATTACTCGAAACTTCTTCAAATTCAGTTTTAAAGTGGTTTTTCATCGGTTCGCTGGTTGCATGATTTGCATTATAATGTTGCTGCATTGTTGAAGCCAGGCCATTTAACTTCATTAACGTTGACCTACTAAGTACCTATGTAAGTATTTAAAATCAAAAGTTTTCTAAAAATAAGCTGGATAACAAAACTAACGACCATTGGCTCACATTAGCCCTAGATTGAAATATGTAGTTGGAAGTCATGAGGAGAGCCGTTACCCAGCAGTGGGATGACACAAGCTGACAGTAACAGTAACCTGGAAAGCAGAAGCAATCTTTAATTAAACAAGACAGTCCCTCCAATCATTTCATAACTTCCTAAGTTCCTAGTGATTTAAGCTGGGAGGACGTTTCGAAACCACTCCAGCAACACATTACATCTTCATTAAAAGGCTTAAAACAAACTACTACAGGTAACAAACGAATAAATACCTAAAAGTATTTAAGTATTAAGCCTCCTGCAGACACACGCGATTAATCGCGCTGCGACAACGAGCCAAGCTAATTTCCACTCTAAAAATACTGCGAATGGACCGCGACATGTCGCCCCGCGCGATTAATCGCGTGTGTCTGCAGGAGGCTTTATCCTAATCTTTCAAATTAAGTCAAGTATCAATGCCGCCATTGTTCTTTGTAATTTTATATCTTATTTAAAAATACTTGCATATTGTCGAAATAACGGTACCTACTTTTTAATTCTTTTGAATCAGATCACAATTACCGATAAAATTCGAAGCGTGAAGAGCATCCGGCCGATTGAAATTAATCGCGATCCGAAGTTTCAGTCGAAAGTTAAATGAACCTGTTTTATTCCATTTAAATATCCGGATTGTAGAAAGGTAAAATGGTTATTTTTATAGCTAGGGTTTTCTGATATTGGACGAGAACAGTGTCCTTTTTTTATATTTCCTTTTCATTGAGTTTTTCACTCTATTCTTTACTTTCTACACCCATGTTTAGCCTACTAAATGCTATTAAAAAGGCTCATTTTGATGTAGTTAATTTATTTTTCGTGTATATGAATATGAGTGTGGCCACGTCAGGTTTCAGTGTTATAGAAGCCGACTCTGGGAACCTCACCGTCTTTTGATGCCACTACATGTTGTTATACTCGTAATTTATTGGTTCATAGTTTGAACGAACGATATAGCTGTCACATCCGTACTTTGAATCCGGATGCTAATGGGTGCGTCTAGCATTACAGTAGGTAATATTTACAAAACCCATTTTAACAGCTGTTAGTAAACCACATGACTCACAATAAACTAATTAAAATTGTAAATACTCAATCAAACAATGACTAACCTTAGTAACAGTGACTAATACTAATTGTAAACAAAAATAATCAATTTGTAAACCATAACCAGTAAGTATAGTCGAAAGTTGAAGAAGACAGCCTTGCAAGTTGAACTTACAATGCTTTAAGGCCGATTTACAAATCCATAAGTAATTAAGTAAGCAAGTTCAACTTACGTGCTGTCTTCATTTGCTAGCAACTTACTCTCTCGCTTACATACTGCAAAAATGGAGGAGATTCTCAATTTTACTGATTTTTTTTTTTTGTTACCTGTTTCAGCTGTTTCCTCATAACTTTCGACTGAGTAAACCGACTTTTTTGTTTGATGCAGTGTACCTGCCATTTAGTCCCATAAAAAAAGCAAATTAACCGCCTTCAAAAACAACCACAAAAAAGGGTAGGTAAAATAACCTACAAAATATTTTTTCTTTCGAAAAAAAGAATTTTGAATCGGTCCACGATTGGCGGAGTAATCGCGTAACAAACACTCAATAAAAGTAAAGATCATCACATCATCCATCAATAAAAATGCTCACAAAATAAAAAGTACTGAACCAAATTGGATGAAATTTTTATGGGACTAATGGGAAAGTATACTGCATCGAACGAAAAAAAGAATTACTCTAATCGGACTAGAAACCTCGGAGTAATCGGTGTACATACATTAAAAAAAACGTACCGACCGAATTGAGAACCTCCTCCTTTTTTGAAGTCGGTTAAAAAGTCATCGACTTCCGAAAGAAAAGTTATTTTACCCTTTCTTGTGGTAGTCGTTCGGTTTTTTTTTAAGTTTCTGTTTACTTAATTGCTTACTTACTTATGGATATGTAAGTCTGCCTTTAGTCAAATTGATGACTAAGCGAGTAATTTTCAGTGTTTAAATGTATGTATAAAAAAATGGCGCACCCAGAAGCCCATATACCAGTTCTCGCCGGATACTGATAAGGGAATATTACCATATAGCGTGTTCCACGGGCCTTGAAGATTGGAGGGGTGCCAAACTTTCTACCTACGCCAGTGTGGAGTCATTTACAGTAGTTTAGGCCTGCTATAAAGGAGATGACACATAATACGCGGCCGTCGGCCTCGGTTTATGTGAATAGGTGTATGAAACTTTCTTATTACCTGGGTTTTAGGAGGGGACGAAGATATGACAATGTTGTGTGTGATGCTATGACATTTTATGAGCACATGTGAAGTATGTGTTGGAGAATGGGAGAGACAAGTGGCAGAGATATGGCTTACTTTAATGATGTAACATGACATAATATAAAGAAGAAAATATATATTATATTAAAGGTTAATTTGCTCTCAGTCATTATTATTTTTTTGGCTTTTTGGTTTGATTGCAGCTAAATACACGACAAACAAAAATTCCTTCCTTTCGTCATCATCTGCCTGAAAGCAACTGCCTATATCTGACCTTCAAATAACATTTTTTATAAGTAGGTAGGTAGTTATTTAACACATATTTGGTTCACACACAACCTTCGAAATCAACACAAGCAGCTAGTTAGTTAATTTAATGTATTAAGAAAACTTTTGGTTTTCAGAGCTTCTAACTGTGTTCGCCCACCCCGGGAGACTTAGCGATTTTCAGTCATTACAGTCACTTCCGCTATACGATCCACCTGAAAAAAATAGCTTCGTACTTTACCTAAGCCTATAAAGGTCTCACCAAACTGAACCCACTGCTTCCTTTCCTCGTATTATGAGTTCAATGTCAAGTTCTATCCGCGCCCTTCACAATGTCAATGTTCTGGTTGTGGCCAAGACCTTGTCGCGGTCATCTTGATTACGGCTTTACGTCACACTCCCTGGCCTTACTAGCGTCCTATCCAGATGGTAATGGGTTTCGGGAGGTTCGGATTACCGGTACGAATAGAAATGTAGCCTTTTTTTCAAGGTTAAGTTCAGATTAGAAAGGTCTTTGCTGTGTTTATGTAAGGCGTACATAATTTATTTCAGCTTAGACGCCTTTTATCTACATCTAAGTATACGTTTAGTTATTTGTGTAACTACGTATAAGTTGTGGATTATACATAGTTTATTTTTATTATATTTTTAATCCGCCATCTTCTACAATCAAATATTCTTAGACATGTGACATCTACCAACCCGCACTGGGCCTACGTGGTGTATTACAGCCCACTTTACATAGAAGGAGGCTTATTTCCCAACAATGGGAACTTTATAGGCTAATTATTTAATACTACACAATATACGAGACGCTGGATGCAGGTCGCTTCCAACCGGTATATGTGGAGATCTAAAGGGGAGGCCTATGTTCAGCAGTGGACGTCCTATGGCTGAGATGATGATGATGATGATACAATACACTGCTTTATTTGCCTCTACTTTCCCTCTTCTTAGTTGTAAAACAGGTGACAGCACTCTGTTATAAAACCTAGGAACTCCATAACACCTGTTTTTACGAAGAAAATATTCAGATATCCAGAAAAGTTCCAAGACTGAGCATAAAACAGACGAACTTTTACAACACTTTTTCACATACGTTCTACAAGTTACGTGTACTTACGTATAGTTTACAGTTGTACACAAAATAGGTTACAAAAGGAAATAGAGGGCAGGAGATCTTGACAACTGTCACGCATCACAAACGTGTTGTGGTTGCTGATGTATTGCCAACATACCAGTGTACTCGAATCAGTTGATTTATGCTTCCCAAACAGTATTGGGGTTGTTTGTCATGTTGAGACAATAGGCGTAGAAACTACAGCCAGTTTACTTCAGATGTCACGTTTCAAGAAATGTAAAACCTTAGAAAACATAAAGAGAAAAGTTCGGATGTAAATAGAAATAGATAGAATTCTGTTTATTATACACACCATACAAATAATAGCTAAATGCAATTTACAATATCTTATAAATAGGGTGACACAATGGGCGGTCTTATCGCTAAAAGCGATCTTTTCAAACCAACCAGGATTTGAAAGAGAAGGAGAAACAATACTTTAGGTAGCCTACGGTGTACAATTCACCAAAATACATACTATACACATACATAACACAATATAAATATATAATACATAGAGTTCGATACCTACTGAACATGTGGAATCTGAACAGAAAGTACTAGGAGAACAGGATCAAAACTTTTGACTCATTCGTCAACTCGCGCGCAATTAACTCGCTCGATCGAGCGAGTTGGCACATTCCGATTTTAATTATTTTTGTTGTCGTCAACTCGCGACTCAGCGAAAATTTACAGTCGTCTACAAAAGTGTTTTTATAAATTTAACATTTAATTTAATTGAACCTACTTTTCACATGTTTAAGACATGAAACGTATAGAGTAGGTTAACTGATTGTCAGGAGGTCGTCTTAGAGGTGAAATTCTGGTCGCGGTTCGAATCTTTCTTTCCAAAGAAAAGCTTTTGTTAAGTTACCATTTGGCGAAATTACTCAATGATTTTGTATATAATAGGGTACATATTTGAACATCGAAGATTAAAATATGTACGCTTAAAATATCGATGTTCAAAACATCGAAAATTTAAATATCGATTGTGACATAATATCGAATAATGTTACATCTACGCTTAAAACGCCGAAGATTGAAATGTCGCTTGATTAAAATGTCGAATGATTCAAAATATCGAATGACATTATGCCTAAGTTCAAAATATCAACGTTTAATACATCGAAGTTCATAATGTCTACGTTAAAAATACCTACTAGTTGAAATATCGGACAGAAACCGGATAAAAAGTCGGAATCGCTTTTGCATCCTTAGTCAAATTGCTGATTACCACCTATCAAGGTAAGCCGACGGAACCCCGCTTCGCGGGGCTCCTATTTCTGTTTGCAAGGTTTTAAGTAACCTAACACGAAGAGGATAGCGGGGTCTTTCAGACCCTGCCATCCTCTTCGAACCTAACCTGTCCGAATCGGGGTGCCCCAAGTCCCGAGCTCGCATTGCCCGCTCTTGCGTCCTTAGTCAAATTGCTGATTACTACCTACCAAGGTAGCTGGACGGACTTCGGATGCAAGAACGAGCGAAGCGAACGCGGAACTTGGGGCACTCCAACTTGGACAGGTTAGGTTCGATATTTAGGACATTAGATAGTCTGTACTTCGATATTTAGGACATTCGATAATCTGTATTTCGTGGTTTGAGGTGGATCACTGTGTTGCCCAATTTCTCACGGGACATGGTAACTTTAAAAGTAAATTGTTTTCCTTTAAGCTTGTTCCCTCGCCTTTTTGTCAATGTTCGTCACCTGACTGTGAATATGAACAATCAGCACATCATATTCTTTGGGAGTGTATTCTTTGGCAGAACGAACGCAATATTATGTTGGATACTGTTCAGACTACATCTGGAGTCATTTATTATACGGACCTTGTGGAAACTCGAACAAACTTCCGTGCGTTCAAGCGTTTTTGCCATACCTATTATTGGAATCAAATATAGCAGCTCACAATTTAGGACCCATTAATATTAGTAGTCATTTTTACCCGTGGTGCAAGGCAACTGGGCTTCTCCCAGTTGTAATGTCCCTTTGTGCCTATTGGCCTTGCTTTGTTCTGTCTCCTGCTTGCATGGAGGGAAGTGGAAACATATTTTTCCTACTCCTCCTCTATTCTTTTCTGATTAATTTCGTGCAGGATCCAAGACAGGTAAATTCATTCTCCGGGACACGTCGAGCTTCATTGTCTTGGCGCTTTTCTGGTGGTTGCCACTGTTGATTCTGGCTCTCAGGAGTTGCAGTGGTTTGGGAATAGTGTGGTGGGTTTGTCCCAAAAAAAAAAAAAAAAAATCTGTATTTCGATATTTAGATCTTTCGATGTAACTTTTGTAGATATTTATATTGTAGATATATTGGACGTAGATCATTTAACCATTCCATATTATAAACTTTATTTTAATTTTCGATTTTATGGTCGTTCGATATTTTCATTTTCGATGTTTTGAACATCGATATTTTAAGCGTAGATATTTTAATCTTCGATATTCAAATATGTGCCCTAATAATTAGCCAAATGGTATACTCGTATTTTTTTTGATATTGTTGATTTAACTTTGTTATATTTGTTTAGTTTAAGTCATGTTACATACTAGGTTATTAACCAAAATCTTTAAAAAATGTGATATTGTTGATAATCTTCAAAATGTAGGTAACATAATATGAGCAGTTTTTTATGTTGTAAATTATAAATACAGAATAATATCTACTAAAAAAACTTTTTCAAAAAAAAATGTTACCGACTTCCCACAAAAAAAGTTCAAAATAACCTACAAAAAAACTTTTCTTTCGAAAGTCGGTGACTTTCTTTTTTATTTCATTGACTTTTTTCACTGACTTTCGAAAGAAAAGTTTTTTGTAGGTTATTTTGAACTTTTTTGAAACTGGTGCCATTTTCGTTGTTCGGCAGGGCCTGTCCATACTTTATAAGTCAATGACTGCACCAAACTAAATGAAAAATTTTTGGGACCAAATGGCAGATAATTATACTGTATCGAACAAAAAAAATCATCGAAATCGGACCAGAAACCTCGGAGTAATCGGTGTAGACAATGTTGAAAACTTTTTAGGTTTTTGTTGATTTTTGAAAAAGTGCTAGTCCGATTTCGATAAAACTTTAATGGGACTATTCGGGAAGTATACCCTTTCCAACAAAAAAAACAAAGAATTTTTCAAATCGGTTGGTAAACGACGGAGTTATGCCCGAACAAACATTTAAAATATATATATGTATATAAACATCAGAATTGAGAACCTCCTCCTTTTGGAAGTTGGTTAAAAAACTACATTTCTTTTATTTCAAATTTAAATCGTACAACGCCTTATACTTACAAAGTAGGTTTCTATATTGAATTTATTATAACACTTTTATCGATGACTGTACCATTTTTCGCTCTAGTCGCGAGTTGACGACAACAAAAATAATTAAAATCGGAATGTGCCAACTCGCTCGATCGAGCGAGTTAATTGCGCGCGAGTTGACGAATAAGTCAAACTTTTTTTCGTGGGGAATTATTTTTGTGGCGAACTTACACAGTTCATTCAATTTATAGTGTACATAATAGCTGTCTGCAAGGTCCTGTCCATCTCTGTAACATAATTCATCCAAATCGGTTCAGCGTTTACGCGTGAAAGGATAAAAAAGAAAATCACTTTCGCTTTTATGTGCTAGGATTGAGATCATTGAGATGATTCTGTTTACTATCATTTTCCAAAATCTACAGAGGTAAGTCGTACTGAAAAAATCGTTTGTGTAATGTTAATTTTTTTATGTCATAGATTTCTGAAAACTGACGCCTGATTTCATTACATAATGTTTACGCATATCATACCGATAGACCAATAACTTCATTGACACCCTTTACTTACTGCTAATATTAAATCTGTTCACAGCCCCGGCCATGTCCCCAACAAAACCCCGATTTTTATCAGATTTTCTACGTTTCCGTCTAGATTGTAGATATATTTTAATTTATGGTAATCAGTTCTCTCACGAAAGTGTGAAGTTATTACTGGTACTGGTTATAACATTAAATCATCTTTAAATTAAAAAAACAAATACAAAAAAGTTTAAAATAACTTTTCTTTCGGAAGTCGGTGGCAATAGTCAATGACACAACAAAACAAAGCCACCGACTTCCGAAAGAAAAGTTATTTTAAACTTTTTTGTATTTGTTTTGAAGTCGGTACTTTTTTTTAAAAAGTTTTTATTTTACCCTTTTTAGTTTCTTTATTACATATTCAACCCAAATTCTTGTAAAATACAAAAGTTTCTTACATATGCACTAATCTTGTAATCCGTCACAACATAAAAAAATCCATATCTCTAAAACTACTGAACCGATTTTGATGAAACTTGCAGTGTACCCTAAGTTGAAGAATTACTTAAATCGAACTTATAGTTCCGGAGATATGCGTGCACAAACATAAAAACATACATACATACATACATACATACATACATACATACATACATACATACATACACTTATGAAATTTGGCACATTTGTTCAGACGCTGATATAGACTAACATATATGAAAACTGGGCAGTTCTGATTATATTACATACATACGGGTCGAATTGATAACCTCCTTTTTTTTTTGAAGTCGGTAAAAATATCTGAGATTTTCTGATCCACGAAGGTTTATGGAGATCTCGTTAAGTTTTCAATTTTTGTCTGTACAATTCATTTTCATTTTTCATTCATTCAGTTGGTCATTTTAGAGTTGTAGTACGTGAAAGTTTGTATGGATGGATGTTTGTTACTCTTTCACGCAAAAACTTTGGATGAAATTCTGTGCACAGATAGTTCATAACCTGGATTAAAACATAGGATAGTTTTTATCCTGATTTTATGTTTCCGTGGGGTAATTTTTTGAAGCGGGCGAAGTCGTTGGCATCAGCTAGTTTCTTATATCATTATAGCGCATCACACACGGCTAAGATACGATAATATTTTATCTTAAGATACCATATCGCTCGCCATACTATTCAATAAACCGTCACACACGACGAAGATAAGATATCTTTCATATTTTCGTATCGTAAGATAGAGAGCGATATTCGTATCTTAAGATGTAAAATATATCGTAAGATAACATCTTAAGACAGAAAATATATCGTAAGATACCATCTTAAGATAGAAAATATATCGTAAGATATAAAATATATCGTAAGATGACATCTTAAGATACAAAATATATCGTAAGATAACATCAGATGCAAATACGGGATGTTGTTAACTTCGTTGGTACGAAATAGTAGTGTTCAAAGTTGCTATATGGCAATAACTTGCTAAATGATATTTTACTTGCTATTTCATAGCATGCTATTTTATATGCGTAGGTTCACTAGGTAGGTGCGAATAAAGCAAGCGCAGTGACTGTTTGCTGTAGTTGCATGCTATAGGTACAAGAAATTAAGAATATTACATCGCGTTTATGAATTCATTACGATAAAATGGAGCAGTAAAAAAACCGGCCCAGTGCGAATTGGACTCGCCCATGAAGGGTTCCGTAGTAGCAAGCATAGATTAGGGATATAATTATATTGAGGTAAGTAAGTGATATACACAAACAATAAAAATAACTTTGTTTTTCATAGTGTTTGTATGAATGGCAAAGTTATATTTGCGGTTTTTGAAAATGTACTATATCTTAAAAACTGCTAACTGTATCTCATCCAAACCAATTTTCGTAGTTTTGTTGAGGTCTACATTATATATTTTTTTTAGTTTTATCATTTTCTTATTTTAGAAGTTACGGGGGGGGGGGGGGTGACACATTTTACCACTTTGGAAGTGTCTCACGTGCAAACTGTTCAGTTTAGAAAAAAATGATATTAGTAACCACAATATAATTTTTAAAGATATATCCATAGACAACCCACAGACTGGGTTTGGTGAAAAAAAAATTGAGTTTCAGTTCTAAGTATGGGGGGCACCCCCAAAATTTGTTTTGTTTTTATTTTTGTGTGAAAATTCTAACGCGGTTCACATAATATATCTAGGTACCTACCAAGTTTCAACAGGATAGCTCTTATACTTTCGGCAAAAAGTGGCTGTGACATACGGACGGACAGACAGACATGACGGATCTATAAGGGTTCCGTTTTTGCCATTTGGCTACGGAACCCTAAAAAACCAATGAACTTTCCTTCATACTTTTCAGGCTCAGGACTGTCTATAATTGATTTTACATTGTCGCATGACTGTATTTTCCCACGTTTTTATACACTCACTTTTCTTGTTTGTTTGTTTGTTTATTTGTTTGTTTGTTTGTCGTTCCGGTTGGACTTTTGCAACTGAATTTTGAGGCACTTCCCGATAAGCTAGCAGGCTGAAATTTTGTACACGCTTTGGGTTCTGATGACAATACATGACTAGCTAAGAAACGTCATAACAAATCCAATATGGAGGCCTCCCCAAGATGGCGGACTGGCTGTTTGAAATCCACCCCCATGATATGTGTATCAAATGATAGGGTTTGCTGTCAGGAATACGAAAAAAATAGTAACGTGACTTAAATCCAATATGGCGGACGTCCAAGATGGCAGACAGGCTATTTAAAATGCACCCCTATGATATGGATATCAAATGAAAGGGTTTGCTATCAGGAGTACAAAAAAATAGTCACGTGACTTAAATCCAATATGGCGGACGTCCAAGATGGCGGACAGGCTTTGAGGCACTTTCCGATAAGCTAGCAGGCTGAAATTTTCAGGGTAGCTTCAAACCCGATGAATAAAGATAAAAATAATAAAATAATTAATAGATTTAAAAAAATCTAAAAACCCACGTTTTTAAATGTCCTAAAAATAAGAAAATAACCCTACGGGGCTGAGAGAGGGGCCACTCAAAACGTGGGGGCGTATCTTTGTAAGTTACACCCACGATCTATACACGTCATGTAAATATATCCCATAAATAATCCCTTTAATAATATACGCCCCCACGTTTTGAGTGGCCCCTCTCTCAGCCCCGTAGGGTTATTTTATTATTTTTAGGACATTTAAAAACGTGGGTTTTTGTTTCTCAATATCTCTTTGAACTAAACTGTGAAGTGCGTCGAACTCTTCTCTTAACATTTTAAAATACACATGGAACTTTTTTTCTGAAAGATCGTCAAAAATTTTTAGAATTCCCCACGATCTTTCCTATTTTTAATGTGAGTTTCGACCCAAATTGATCTTCTTCTGGAGTGTGCCAGAACCATGTGCAAATCGAATTCAAAATCGGAATCGTCATCCGTAGAGCTATCCAGTAAATCTAGCAGGCAAGCATGAGCCATAGTTAAACCACCCTGTATTTATTCGTTCAACAAAGGACACAACCGTGCGATCGCGACGAATATCGTAAGATAACATCTTAAGATAGAAAATATATCGTAAGATACCATCTTAAGATAGAAAATATATCGTAAGATAACATCTTAAGATAAAATATTACAGTATCGTATCTTCGTCGTCTGTGATGGCCTAAGATATATTAATATAACATCTTAAGATAAAATATTATCGTATCTTAGCCGTGTGTGATGCGCTTATAGGTAAAATGAAGGTATTCTTATAAAACGGTTGACTAAATAACACGGTCCTTTCTTGAAGAGATATCATACGACCACCTACCGTCTATGTGGCATGCTACTGGGACCGGAGGCTTTGTGCCGGCTTTTCTGCCTTCCAGATTACGCGATTGTATGCCATTGGGCTATAAATTTATGGCACTTGTGCAGTTAAGCCACTTCCTTGGCTACCTGAGGCCCTAATACAAGATTTCTGTATTTTATTTACAGCGTACTTGAAGTATTCGTTTATTGAAGTACCTATGCGTTTATTGTTTGCAAAAATTTAATAACCACCTCTAGTGTACGAACGAGCCGGGGTCGCGGGACTGTCTTATGACCCTGGAACGTAAAGGGCTGTTGAAGGACACCGTGAATTTTTGTAAGTACAAATCTAACTGGCTAATTTGTAAGGGATCAAGAAGCGCCTGCGGACCGTTAAAATAAGATGGCCAAGAGCGCTATGTCCGCAGCCGCCCCACGTTTCAGCCCGAATAATATAACGTATGTTGGTCGGGCCATGGGAAGGGGGAGGGAGTCCCTCTTGTCCCGCCCTGGGGAGAACTCAATAAAAAAAACTTCATAATAAAAATGATCTATCCGTATCTTTTTTTTTTAGCAACATCTCATGCATGACAGATTTTCAGCAAAAGTTTTCCTCAAACAGCCACGTGCATTACACAGTCGTATTCTAATTACAGAATCCATTAACCCCTTCCCGATACGATCGTTCCTTGGATCCGCCGCGGGTATTGTGCCCGTGTAGCGTTGCCAGGCGTTCAGATAAAGCTGGACACAGTCAGGATTTTTGGTTGCGAGTCCGGCAAAATTAGGCTGGTATTGCGGATGGCGAGTAATGAATAGCTCGCCGTCTGCCCAAGGACAAGGCCTGAGTCGACGGCGCGTCTTCCACGCGCTCGATAAGGAAACTTACGGGGCCTCCATATGGCCAAAGACCTTACATTACGCGGGTAGAAACTAGTTTTTTTTTAATATTTGTCATGATTTAGTTTCCGCTCCGCCCATTACACCTAAATATCGCTAGCGGAGGCGAGCGGATATTTTGTTCTAGCTGCTCTCGCCGCCCGCTTGCATCGTTGCTCGGCGAGAGCCCGGGAGGAATCTTGTTTAGTTGAACCGGACCTTGCTTTAGTTTTAAAAAATTGGTCTTTTCACCCAAAAGTCCGGCTAAACTGACTGGTCTGTCCGGGTTTTCGGTTTTAAAACCTGGCAACCCTATGCCCGTCTAATGACACACGTATTTGAATAACAATCGCGGGCGCATGCACCATTGGGCACAAACAGGAAAATGTATACAGATACATATAACAGGCTATCAAGATGACTATAGATGGTACTTTTAGGTAACGGTTTTAATATTTTAACTGTTATAGTACTAAAGCGTGTTCGGTGAATTTGCATTTTGTTTTAGGTGACAGAGTTTTGGGTTTCCGTTGAATGAATGTTATTTGTATGACAAAAACTAGATACGTGTTATATGTCACGTTTTGCTAGATCCTGCCGGATATACCTACTGTAAAAAACAGATAAAACAGTTTTTATGTATTTTTTTATGTGTTGTTTTATTTTATTTTATAATGATGGGATACCATACCATCGTTAAATGTAAAAAGAATAGATCACCAATTAGAAAAATCACTGTGCATAGTTTTAATGACAATGAACGGACAGTATAGTATTGTTTGTTGTCTTAATAATGGGTATGGCTTTCGTGTAGCCTTAGGGTCAGTTCAGACCGAGACGCGAAGCGATGCGACGATGCGTGAAGAGGCCTGTCATTTCACGCTGCGCCGCGCTACGCCTCGCGGCGCCGCGATGCGCCTCGCTGCGCCGCGAGACGCATCGCAACGTCGCGAGGCGCATCCAGACGCCGCGCGGTGCAGCAGAATGTGTCTAGATTGAGATTTTCCACGTGCTGACGCCCCGCCCCGCGTCCTCCCGCAGTCCCATTTGCAAATGGCGGCCTCAGCTACATAGTCCAGCGGCTAGAGGTAGTTGAGTATGCAAAATCCGAGTGACGGCAACTATGACCGAATTCTTATACATAATATGCGCTTTATCTGTCCCGCAAAAAGCTGTGATCTGATTTTTCTATAAATTATTACGTAAATAATCATTAGAATGATTTTTAAGATAAGAGAAGAGGGCGAAAAAAATGAACCAAAAAACTGACCGGCAAGTTCTACATTGTTATTCTTTGACCTTTTCTTAACTTAAATCGGTTGGCGAAATTCGTTACTCACAATTATGCATACTCAGTCACCTCTAGCTCCCGGTCTTCACCTCGCATCGTGGAGCAGCCGCGAGCGGCGTCAAGCGGCGCCGCGCTGCGCCGAGCAGCGTCAAGCGGCCTTGAGAGGCGCAGCGCCGCACAGCTGCTTTGATATGCGTCGCGCTGCGCCGCGCGGCGCATCGCTGCGCATCTCAACGTATTCTAAATTCTCACAACGAAATGTGTATCTTTTGGTGTAGAAAATAAAGTCGTATTTTGAATGGCTCTTAAAAGTGTGCGCGCATCGTCGCGTCGCTTCGCGTCTCGGTCTGAACTGACCCTTAATAGGTAATTCTTATTCTTAGTTGAAGTTTTTGATCAATATACAAAAAAAATACAGCTTTCTAATACCAAGCGTACCTGAGCTAAGCTGCAGACAGACAGACGGAACATGCCGAAACTATGTTGTACCTATATACCTATAAGGGTTCCTTGTAGTCTACGGAACACAAAAAAACATAACACGATTTTTTTAAGGCCAAACTTTTTTATTTCTGCACTATAAAGTTCCAACAAACAGCCAAAAGTCATGTAAAAGGCATATAAAACAAAAGGGTCGCCCCCATAAACACGTGCTTATAAAACCATTGAGGAAAATAAATAAAAAACGTGGTCAAACTGAGTGGCTTCTCTTCCGTGTTGCAAATTTATTGTAAAGCTTCGTATTCATGGTAAACATTTGTTTAGAAACATGGTTGCATAAACACGTTGCGAAGTTGCTGTCAACTTGTTGCGGGCAATATTTCTGTTGCGGAGTTGGTCACGCCATGTTGCAGAGTTGACGCCTCGCGAGCGAGAAATGTTGACGTGTATGGACGTGTAATGCAACTATTAAACATGGCCGAAAACATCAGTTTATCAACAAACGTGTTTGCATCTGTTTATAAACATGGTGGTAGCGTGGAGCAATGACAAAATAAAGCACTACTTCCTCGGAAAACATTTTGACGCGGACTGCCGTGGACAACCCATACTATTTAAACAAAAGTTCCAGCAGCATTCTCGCCATACATCAACAACGTTGATCAACTGTTGCTAAGCAAAGCAAAGTTTAGAAAGACTTCGCAGGACGATCTCCAGCCAGTATAGGCGCGGGTATGCGAACGGCGAGTAATGGGCGACTCGCTATCTGATCATGGACAATGCCCGGTCGACGGTGCGTTGTGTTCCACGCGCGCCTCAAAGAGTGTCAGCACATTGACGGGGCCTTAGAGGGCCAAAGCCTGCCGTGGTCGCGGGATTAACGAATTACCGTGACCCCGGAAAGTAAAGGGCTATTGAAGGACTCCGTGGATTTTAGTCAGTACAAGTCTGACAGTACCTCCTATCCTGCCCTGGGTGGGAGGACTCAATTGATGATTTTACCACGATAAAAAAAAAAAGTCTGATAGTACCTCCTGTCCTGCCCTGGATGGGAGGACTCAATTGATGATTTTACCACGATAAAAAAAAAACCATGAGTACGAGGCTTTACTCTGTTACTGCCTAATAAAGTCATCGAGAGTTAATGGACGTTTTAATGGAGGCCCACGTTTGTTTATTGGTGCTTTTCTGTTTTGAAATTGAACGTTATTAACCTTTGAGCAAATTTAATATTTGGCTGAACACACTGATGGCTAATTCCGCGAGGAATTCAATTAAGGTTGTCAAAGGACTACGTGAAGATGGGTTCGCTTTTAAAACAGGGTACTTTGGTTAACGTTCGTTTAAGCCTCCTGCAGACACGCGATTAATCGCGCGGGGCGACATGTCGCGGTCCATTCGCAGTATTTTTAGAGTGGAAATTAGCTTGGCTCGTTGTCGCAGCGCGATTAATCGCGTGTGTCTGCAGGAGGCTTTAATCATGCATAAAAATAATTATTAGGCTTCATAGTTTTCACGTGGTGCCTTAATTGGAAGTATCGTCACCATTTTGTATTTGGACCTATATTGACGGGAATTCCACTGGCAGATAGCTGAACTCATAAGGAGTAACAAAGGTTGCTATTAATTTAAGAAAACAGCGAAAGACTTTTCACGCAAGCGAAACCGCGGACAGCAGCTAATCATCCATATAATAATTTAATTAATTTACCATCTGTTTAACTATATGTAAAGCCTGAACACACGAATACTTTAGCTATTCATAATGATGGTTAGTTGGCAGCTATCGTAATCCCAGCCTCGACAACTCGTGCCAAGGTTTCAAGGTTCTCTAGCATGCTCCAAGAGCTCTAAGAGCCCCAATTTGTACTAAACATTTGTGTTAGACATGGTTGTTTGGCAAGAGTATTCAAATTGTGGTTGTAGGATTCTTTCTTTTTTTAATCGACTTCAAAAAAAAAGTAGGTTCTCAGTTCGACCTGTATGTATGTTTGTATGTATGTATGTATGTTTGTCCGCAATTATCTCGCGTTTGGCTGAACCGATTTTGATGCGGTTTTCAGAAAAGTGTTTGTTACATTCTGAGAAAGGTTTTAGTATACAGGGTGGAATTTTGTAATGCCACTTGGAGGGAAAGTACTCTTAATACTGCAGATAGAAAATTTTACTCAAAGGAAACATTCCTTTATTTTTGAATAGAAAGCAAACTGCATTCAAAGATTTTTGAAAATTCTCTTCTCCCACACCCGGGAATCGAACCGACTAAAATCTGAAAAAATTATACCCTGTACTTTTGCATCGATCGTTAGGGTCAATTAAAAGGATGAAATCTCTCTAACAAACATGATAAATTAAATGAAAGGAAAACCAGGAAATCTTAAATTAATTTAATTATTTACAATTATTTACGATTCCCGGGTGTGGGAGAAGAGAATTTTCGAAGATCTTTGAATGTAGTTTGCTTTCTATTCAAAAATAAAGGAATGTTTCCTTTGAGTAAAATTTTCTACCTGCAGTATTAAGAGTACTTTCCCTCCAGGTGGCATTACAAAATTCCACCCTGTATAATGGATATCTCGTGAAGTTGCCCGCATAGATCCGTTTTTGTTGCTTACTAGGATTGTAGATTTTCAAAGACGCCGATTATATGAATATTTTTGTTGAATATCTAAACTAAAAAGGGGAAAATAAAAAAAACTTTTTGAAAAAAAGGCAAGGCAACCGACTTCAAAACCAAACACAAAAAAAGTTTAAAATAAGTTGGTTGCTGTGTGTTGGGGTTTTCTAGTCGTTGACAGATACCCCGGTAGTTGTTGTAGGTAAGTTGTAAGTTCACACCAAACACTGTTATGTTAAATAGTTTAATTACGTTTAAGTTACGTATGTTTAGTTATCTGAGCCGCACTTGATGCAATGTTATTATTGATCGACCCGCTCGTGGCTGAGTTTTAGTGACGACTGAATTTATATTTTAATATAATTAATAAAGTACGTTTAGCGTAATTCATTACGTGCGCAAAACGTACTTTTGCTGTATGAGCATTATTGGCTCGTACATGCTCCCGAGGGAAAGATAATGTACGCACTCAGATTACCAAACTAGAGTTACAAGTTACATAAAATACAATATACATGTGAATAAGCAATCAAAACAATAAGCAATACATAATTCTTAATTAACAAATCATAGTTTAAATCTTGTTCCGATTGCTGGTAGCTGTGGCTGGTAGTTTTCCGAATGTCCACCTCGTATTTTGGCGTAGGCAGGAATCTCCTTCAGTTCTATATCTTCTGTCCTTTCTTGAGTCTTGTTCGCGTTGGCTGCAGTATCGCTCGTCTTACGCGCCTGAAGATATCTTCTTATTCGCCAAACTATTATCGCGGCGACGATTCCTCCCACCAGCAAAGAGCTTATAGCATAGTTGCCGATGTCGTGGACGCTTAGGCCGTTAGGTAGGCTCTCTCTTCCCTTTTGTGCGGTTATCTGGTCATCTAATAATTTGTGATCATTAGATAAGTTTAATTTTGGCAGCACAATCTTTGTGTTTTTTAATGTACTCCACATATCATTTGGTGAGTCAATAATTGGTACCTCCAGGTTTATTCCAATGTTGGTATTGCTACTAAAAACATTATGTGAATAAATTGTGTTGTCTTTGTGCTGAAGTATGCAGTCCTGACCTAGGGCAAGGAGCCCTGCTTTTGTTACACTCGTTGTTGTAATTCGATTTTCGCAGACAATGCGAATCGTGCACTCATTGATGCAATTAAACAGCCATATGTTTGGTCTCTGTAATTTTATCCATTGGTCAGCGCATTGTTGTGATACCCAATCACATGTTACGTTATTTACGTTTTGATTAAGTATTTTAGCTTCGCAGGATGCCGTTGCTCCATGCAAGTTGTTGATAGTTGTAGAGGCGTGGCAGATATGATTGTCCGCGCTCATTGTGGTACACTGCTGAAGATCAACCTCTTCCATTTGTATGTAGGTGCTCTTTACGAAGTTGACTCCAATATATTGTGTTGCTGTCTGAATCACCTGACATTGTTCAGCTGTTTCCCATCTAGGAATAGCTATATTGCGATACAGTGTATACTCGTCATCGCTAAGTAACGGGATATGTAATTCGAAGAGTAGGTACTGTTCGGTAAGCCGGGCTTTCACATAAATAATTTTATAAATATTTTTTATGTTCGAATCATTGCTGTCTCTGATAGGTAATGTTAATCTTTTCGGTATAATACCGGCAATGTAATTCAGTTGTTCAGATAGCTGCTCCGGTGGGAATAATTTCATGTCGAGATGTCCTCTGTAGATATCTGTCAATGCATTTAAGAGCATTTCTTGGTTTCTTCTCAGTACTGAGATAAGTAAACTAGCTGTTAATGCCCCAGCGTTGACATCATTCATTGTTTTCATTATTTGAAATCTGTTTTCTATTACAGCCATATTATCTTTCGTTTCGTTTATGAATTGTTGAATTACTTCCAGTTGCGTCTTTACAAAGTCTTCATTTTTCTTGATGACGTTGTTTTCTGCCTCGATAATCAGTGTCTGATTTCGTATCAGTTGTAATAAATATTGTTCGTTTGTTTTAATTTTGTCTATGTCCTGAGCGTATTTCTCGGCGAAATCGCTGTCAAGGACACCAAACAAGGCTCGTGCAAGATTTCCTACGCCGTTGACGTAGCCACGTCGCCTCCGCTGTTGATGTTGGGACCGCAACAATATGTTAAACTCGTTCAGCTGGTTCATTTCGAACTTGAGTTGTTGTAATGTAGAGTGACATGGTTCATTAGGCATTGTGTCACATAGTTGGCCTAAATGATTTACGAACTCCTCTACCCTTGTAGTACTTTGCCAGAATGTGGTCAGGTTATAGTATACCAGAAGTTTCCATTCATCGTGGATGAGTTGCATGTTTCCGACGGGGTCAAAGTACACTGGTTGGTTTTCAGTTAACTGAGTTATTTTAAAATGTTGCAGGGGTGCTGCTAGTCCAGCTGATAGCGTTGTAAATGCTATTAGTAACATCATAAGCAGGCTGTTTACCCCTTTTCGACTTTTATTAGTGCCTTTCTTTGACTCGCCGTGGTTCGTTTCTGGACTCATTTTTTGTGTATCCGCGCTTCCACGTACCTCGTGAATAGGTAGCGGGGCGAGTTTAGTTATGGGTCTTTTTAGTACCCCATTTTGTGTCTTCAGCGTAACTACTCGTACTAAGTTGTCGCTGCCGGGGTGTAGTTCTACTACTCGTCCCATAGCCCATCTACTTGGGGGTAGATTACTTTCCTTGACGAGAACTAGCTGCCCCATCTGTATGTTTTCTTTAGTTTGTTGCCATTTGTTTCGGTTTTGCAGTGAATGTAGGTATTCTTTCGACCAGCGATCCCAAAAGTGCCGACGCATGAGTTCAATGAGTTTCCATTTGTTTCTGATGTCCATCGTTTTGTTTTCTTCAGGTTCATTGAGTGGTAGTGTTAATGTTGGGCTCCCTGTGAGAAAATGACCAGGGGTGAGGTATTCCAGATCTTCAATATCTTCCGATAGTGGACACAGTGGCCGGCTGTTCATGCACGCTTCGATTTGTGTGAGAAGCGTTGCAAATTGTTCGTAGGTAAGCTTTTGTTGTCCGATCACCCTTTTCAGGTGTGATTTCATGGAACGTACAGCGGCTTCCCATAAGCCACCTGCTGATGGCCAGGATGGAGCGTTGAAGTGCCACTCGATTTGAAGGTCGTTGATCTCCTTAAAGAACTCTGACGACTGCAATGTTTTAAATAGTTGGAATTCTTCTTTTAAAACTCTTGCGGCTCCGACAAAATTGGTTCCGTTATCCGAGTAAATGTGTTTTGGGGTGCCTCTGCGAGCGCACATTCTTCTTAGTGCTGCGATGAAAGTTTCCGTTGATAGGTCCGAAACAAGTTCGATATGTACTGCTTTAGTACACATACATATGAATATGGCTATGTAGCCTTTGCAGGTTTTTATCCCGCGGCCTTTGTTTATCTTCACGTCCACATGGCCTGTAAAGTCGACGCCGGTGTGCGAAAACGGCCTCGATGGAGTGATCCTTTCTTTAGGAAGGTTGCCCATCAACTGTTCATTTCGAGTTGATGAGAACCGACGACATCGAATACATTGTCGAAGTATTTTCTTGACGGTTCGATTGCCGCTGATTATCCAGTAAGTGTTTCTAGTGTTTGCTAGCGTTAGTCTAGCTCCACCGTGTAGAGTTTGTTGATGCGCCTTTTCAACAATAAGTTGCGTTAGTCTTCCCTCTCCTGGTAAAAGAATGGGATGTTTCGTTTCCACTGGTAAGTTTGAGTGATTCAGGCGTCCTCCAACACGTAGAACTCCATTAGAGTCCAAAAATGGATTAAGTTTCAAAATGGTGCTTCTGTTGGTAAGTTTTTCGCCTTTGTTTAGAGAATTTATCTCATTTTCGAAATAATCCCGTTGCACTGATTTAATAATTATAAACAGTGTGTTGTTTTGTTCGTGCAAGTTCAGTTCATGGCACTCAGTTGACCTTCTTTTGTTTCGTAATGCATCAGCAAAACGTATCACCAAAGTAAGTATTCTTGTAATACGATTTATGTTGCTATGTCGTTCAAGTAATGAGTTTATTAATTCATTTTTGATCGACGTGGGTTCCGTACTATTAGCCGTATAACAGTTTTTCAGGAATCCCTCGTTTGTGCTATAGATTTGCTTCGAGTCAAGGGTTTGTATTTCTTGCTCCTTAAGCCATTTTGGGCCTTCCCACCACAGGGAATAGTTGACCAGCTTGGATGGTGGGAGTCCTCTTGAGGCACAGTCGGCAGGGTTTTCGTTACTTTTCACGTAACCCCAGTTGATCGCAGGCACGATGTTTAATATTTGTGTTGTTCTATTAGTTACATACTTTTCGTATTTAGTTTGATTTCCCTGAAGCCATGCTAGAACGACCTTAGAGTCGGTCCAGCAGGTAATCTTTAGATCATAATCTTCAAGGATTTTTGTTATCTTTTGTAAGAGTTTCGCTAGCAGAACTGCGGCGCATAATTCCAATCTCGGTATTGTAGTTTTCTTCTTGATCGGTGCCACTTTAGTTTTTGCTGCGAGTAGTGTTGTTTCGTAAGCGCCACTGGATGACGCAGTTCGGCTGTAGATAACGCATGCGTAGGCTTTTTCGCTCGCATCACAGAAGGCTTGCAATTCGATCGTACTATTATTTTCATATTTTATCCATCTTGGTAAAGTTATGAATTTTATGTTTGGCAGGTCAGCTTTTATTTGTCTCCATTCCTTTTCTATGGAATCCGGTACATTTTCATCCCAGCTAATGTTTCGGCAGCTATCATTCCATAGGTTTTGGAAAAGCAGTTTTGCTTGTAGTGTTATTGGAGCCAACCAACCAAGTGGATCGTAGATCTTGCTTATTTCCGACAATAGTCTGCGTTTTGTATATGTTGCATTTTTACTGTCGTTAGGTGCTTCACTAATAAAATGGAATGTATCGCTTGCGTCATTCCATGCGAGCCCCAGTGTTTTGCTGAACTCTTGTTGTTTGAAGTTAAAATCGTTATTGTTACTTTTATCTTTCTTTTGTAGGTCTTTGAGAATAGATGGTTCGTTCGTGGCCCATTTCCGTAAAACAAAACCACCTTTCTTCAGTAGTTCGCTTAGCTCTTTTTGTAGCTGCTTTGTCGACTCTATGGTATGGTGGCCCGTGATGGCGTCATCCATATAAAATTCGTTAAGTAACGCTTTTTTGGCCAAAGGGAAAGCGTTGCCTTCATCTTCGGCCAGCTGTTGGAGAGTCCGCATCGCTATGAATGGTGCGACTTTAGTCCCGTATGTTAGGGTACACAGTTGCATAGTTCTCAGTGGCTCTCTTTTGGATTCTCTCCAAATAAGTCTTTGAAGACATTGTTGATCTTGATGAATAAGGATTTGACGGTACATTTTCTCAATGTCCGCCGTTAGAACATATTTATAGCTCCGCCATTTTATGATCAGGGATAATATGTCCTTTTGTAGATTTGGCCCTTTTTCCATCAAATCGTTAAGGCTGTACCCGGAGTCTGTTTTCATTGATGCGTTAAAAACAGCTCGTAGTTTCGTTGTTGATGAGCAGTCCCTTACTACGCCGTGGTGTGGTAGGTAGGCTTGTACTCGACTATCCGATTCTGTCACTGGTTTCATGTGACCCAAATCGATGTATTCTCGGATGAAGTCCTTGTATAGTTTAGCGAAGTGTTCTTGCCTCGCCATTTTCTTTTCTAAATGAAGAAATTGTGCTGTAGCTTGCGGTTTTGAGTTCCCCAGGTTTTGTTCGTAGTTAGAATGCATAGGCATTTTTACCACATAACGCCCGTTGCTCAATCGTTTGGTTGTTTCTGTGTAATATTTCTCACAGAATTCGTCTTCCGCAGTGTTTTCGGACTCCGAAGGGATGTCTTCTATTTCCCAAAATTTTTTTAGATTGTCTAGCTCTGTTAGCGTTACTAGACAGTTAAACTGCTTGGTAGCTCCGCTCAGTATCCAGCCCAACTTTGTCTGTTGTGCTACTGGCGAACCGTTGTTATGTTTAATTATTCCTCCCAAAATCACGTCAGAGTAAACATCTGCTCCCAACAGTAGATCGATGGGTCCCGAGATGTTGTAGTCTGGATCAGCTAACTCAATGTTGTGAAGATGTGTCCAGTTCTCTGCGTTGATCGTTGAGTTTGGTAAATTGTTGATGAGTTTACTCATCACTAACGCTTCTGTTAGGAATGTATAATCAGAATGGATAGACTTGCATTCCAGTTTTATCATCCCTTTACTTTTGCCCATTATAGTACCAACTCCAGTGACTGCAGCGTTCATTTTATTTCGGGGTAAGTTCAACCGTTGAGCAGCATTTTCTGTGACCAAGCTTACTTGAGAGCCTTGATCCAGTAACGCCCGAAGGATGACGTAATCTCCTTCCTTGTTCTTGACCCGTAATTGAATAGTGGTTAAGAGTATCTCTTGTTCACCGTTAATGTGATTAGATGTCCGCTCAGCTGCCGTTGATGTGGTTGGCGTTGATTGTTGCCCTTTCAGATTGTCATCATGGAGAAGGGAGTGATGTTTGTAGTTACACGTGCGGCATTTCTTCGTTGAGTTGCATTTATTTCCGCCGTGACTAAACAAACAATTTTTGCACAAGTTTAAATTTCTTGTTGTTTTGTTTCGCGTTGCGACATCCATGTCTATAAATGTAGAACACTGCATCAGCTTGTGTTCGTTTTTGCACAGTGGACATTTCCTCAGCGTTGCATGGAAGGTTTTTGTACACTTTTCTGCGTCTTTAAAGTTCGTTGACTTATTATTGTTATAATTTTTATGTTGGTTATTTGAAGAGTAGTTTTGTTTCCCGCTATTCTTTTTGTTACGGGATGTTTCTAGAGTTATGAACTGCAACTCCAGGAACTCCATAAACTCCTCTAAGTCTGGGAGCTCTCTTGAATGTTTCATAGTTTTTATGTAGTCAGCGTACGTGACGTCATCCAGTTTGGAGGATATTAAATAGACGATGAGTGGGCCCCATACGGGAACATTAACGTCTATGTTTTCTAAGCCGTTTAAACACTCTTTTGTTGTGTCGTACAGCTTCTTCATGTTAGTAGAATTTGGCTTTTCGATGGACGCTTGATTGAGAAGTGTTTCTATGTAGGAGGTGAAAATTAATCGCTTGTTGTCGTAGCGGTGCTGAATAATATTAAGGCATGAGTCATAATTCTCAGCACTCACAGGAAGGTGCTTGATTAACTTTTCCGCTTCGCCTTTCAATTTAGATTTTAGGAACTTCATTTTCTGCGTTTTGTTCAGCGTTGGATTGTTATGAATCATCTCAAAGAATAAATCCCTGAAGGAGATCCAGTTGTTGAAGGTTCCGTTGAACTCCGGTAATTCCATCCGCGGTGTTGTTTTTTCATAGTGGGACGTCTCAAAGATTTTTCTATTTAGCTCTTCCTTTAGGTTGTCGTAGACTTGCTCCCAATGGTCGAATTTTGCTTCATAGTCCTTGTCGTTCCCTTGCAGTAAGTAGCTTAGTTCCCAATGAATCTTGTCGATAGATTCCCATTTAGCTCGTAATATGTTGACTTGATCTTGGAGTTGCCACTTCTCTTTCATGTCGTCCAGGTTAATTTTGGAGACCGCTCGCTTCAATGCGTTGAAGTTACACATTTGGTTACGTAACAGAGTTGATAGGTGTTGATCTGTTTCATCTCCGATTTGTTGGTGCACTCCAGTTGTGTCAAATTGCGGTGTTCCGGGAGTTTCTAGTATTTTCGGTTTTGATATACCCGAAAATCCAGGTTCGTTTATCAACTTGCTTCTTAGTTGATTCATAGATTGCATTGTTTCGTCAAACATGCTTCTAGTGATAATAAATATGTCCTGCCTAAAGTAGTCATGGTCTCTTTGGGCAGATTCATACTTCTTCAAAATTTCATGATTCGATCGAAACTCATCCCACAGGGATTGTAATGCTTCGATACGCTTGTTTAGGTAGTCTATGGTTTTTCTACTCACAGCATCCTTTTTATAGTTGGTTTGTAGAGTTTTGATTCTCTCGTAGCTGTTTTGCTGTTTCGTTATAAGTTCAACGAATTCAGGGTAGTCTTCTGTCGACATTGTTTCTGCCTTGTGGCTGTACGTGGTTGGCGTTTAGTAAGTGAGTACTCACGAAGTTGAAGCAACCGCAGGACGTAATCCTCGCTGATTAGTTCTTAGTTGAAGCAGTTGATGTAATCTCCGCCGATTGTTAAATTGAAGTTGTAGCAGTAGACGTCTTCTCTGCTGGTTTGTTAGGTACAGGCACTCAGTGTAGCTCACCCTCCTTTACGTTATGTGCAACGTCTCAATGCTACTGGTGAGACCCGCTTGTGGGAGGCCAGTAACACCGATTTGCTAACGTAACTGGGATATACCACAATAAGCACTCTGCTGATGAGGATTCACGCCGACTTCCTAGGTGGTACGGCGTGATCTCGTGGCTCGAAGGACCAAAAAGATGTTGGGGTTTTCTAGTCGTTGACAGATACCCCGGTAGTTGTTGTAGGTAAGTTGTAAGTTCACACCAAACACTGTTATGTTAAATAGTTTAATTACGTTTAAGTTACGTATGTTTAGTTATCTGAGCCGCACTTGATGCAATGTTATTATTGATCGACCCGCTCGTGGCTGAGTTTTAGTGACGACTGAATTTATATTTTAATATAATTAATAAAGTACGTTTAGCGTAATTCATTACGTGCGCAAAACGTACTTTTGCTGTATGAGCATTATTGGCTCGTACACTGTGTTTTTTATTTCATTGACTATGGCCACCGACTTCCGAAAAAAAAGTTTAAAAAGTTTTTTTAAACCTTTAAGGTGCGGTGTTATCTCAATATTCCCAAAAATTGGTTTCTTAGAACGTCGAGTATGACGTAATGTAATAAAAATAAGTAACGCGAAAAATACAGTGAATAGAGAAGGGTATAAAGAAGAATTTAAACCGAACAGAATAATAAATAATAATTTGATATTCCCAATAAAAAATTGGGAAGTTGTAGCACAAAAATAAACTTTGACGTCGAAGATCTCTGTATTTCCAGCGATAACAACAGTTTTTTTTTAAGAATTTAGTAGTAGGTTTTCCATTTTTTTTAAACTTTAACCAAACCATTATTTAATTTTATGTCTATATTTTAAATAATCTAAAGAAAAGCAGTAAAATAAATGCCCATTCGCAGCTTACGTCACATTTCAACACAAATGTCATTTCAATTTTCAATCTTATTGACGCTCCATAGTGGTGACGTAGTAATCGTAGTCAGTCCGCGCCTTAAGAGACCACACTACTTGTTAAAGGATTTAGATTAGCAGAATGGTTGACACTGGTTTTGCTTGCCATATTCACTATCACTACATTAGGTGCATAGTATAAAACAAAATCCTCCGCTATCCGTCTGTCTCACTCAAAAACTACTGCACCGATTTTCATGCTGTTTTCACCAATGGATAAATTGGTCCCGAGTAAAGTCGCGGCTGGTCGCTAATCATAAATATAAAGCCTCCTGCAGACACACGCGATTAATCGCGCTGCGACAACGAGCCAAGCTAATTTCCACTCTAAAAATACTGCGAATGGACCGCGACATGTCGCCCCGCGCGATTAATCGCGTGTGTCTGCAGGGGGCTTAATATTATACGACTCTTTATTTAACATAACTTTTTTCATGACACTTTTTTAGCAGACAGGGTGTAGCAAAAGCTCTGTAAATATTAAATATGTGTAACACAGGTAACATTAAGTTCGTCCATTACACGCAGTCGACCTTGGTGGGCCCGCCCAGGAAATTGCTCCCTGGGGTGCCCGTTAACCCCTTTATAAACCCACTATCTGCTCAATTGAACCGAAATACCCCTTTTTATACGCAATTTTATATTTTCGTTCGTGATTTTTGAAATAATAGGAGTGGTTGCGATAAAGCTATTGTCCAAACAGGCGAAGCGAAGCGTTTTTGTTTGTAATGTATGGAATTGTTTGAAGCCTATCACATAGACTATCGGATCGCTTTCGTTTTTCTATATGACAGGATTCGGATCGCATTCGCTTCGCCTGTCTGTTTGAAAATAGTTTAAAGGATTGTTACTATACGTACACATTCAAAAAAATGTCCCTTATAAATTAATTACAATGCAAGTGACGGATTAACGTTCGGAGTGGCGGTCTAAGGGGGAGGCGTTTCTTCAGCAGTGTACATTTTCCGGCTGTTGATAAGACTTTAGCTTTAAGCGGCATTCAAGAATCAACTCCTTTTCTTCAACCTATTTAGTCACACTTCTTTTAAGTCAGCCTATAACATATTATAGGGTGACTTTTATTTCGAAGTGGGATATAAAGAGATGACAAAAACGGAGAAAAAGGTGGAATGCCGATATTTTCTCCGTCCATTGCAATCTTTTTCTCGATTTTTTAATAACCCTTTCGATACAATTTGTATAGGTAATTAAATTATTCCGTGCAGAACAAATTCGATCGATATTTATTGACAAAAGTACCTATATATGTAATTATGTATATAGGAAAATGGGTAGTTTAAATGAATTTAAAAAGGTGAATCGTTTAGACAAAATCACAAACAATATAACTTAAACAAACATACAAGTTTTCTCGTAAAAAAGATATAAAACTCATAATACATCGTAACGGTAAACGCTCTAGGCAAAATGAATCTTGTAGTAAAAAGAAAAGGGCGAATTACTGTTTTTCTACTTTCAAAAGAAAAACGATAAAGTGGGGATTTATCGTTATTATTTTCAACAGGTGGAGGGAACACTTATTTTTATGTTGTTCATCGGCGTGTTAAGGTACCTTGTTGCCTAGAAAATTCTTAGCTCTTGAAATATTTTATGCTATTGTCAAACAGACAGGCGAAGCGAATGCGATCCAAATCCTGTCATAGAAAATCGAAAACGGTCCGATAGTCTATGTGACAGGCTTCAAACAATTCCATACATTACAAACAAAAACGCTTCACTTCGCGTTCGCTTCGCCTGTCTGTTTGATAATAGCTTTATGGATAACCGTTTTTATATAGATTTTCCTAATGATTCGTTTTTAGCAGAAGAAACATATTTATCTTCACTAATACACACACGAGCTTTTGTTGTATGGAATCACTGCCTTGAAATTATTCCGGTATAGTTTCTTGATGGCGTGATTTGAATGAATTTGGTATCAATTTAAAGTTAACAGTTAAACTTTTGAAATTATAACCATACTGTTGCTCGAGTATATTATAAATGCAAAAATTCGGATGTTTCAATGGATGGATGGATGTATGTTACTCAATTACTTCAAACGGCAGAACGGAGCTTGAAGGAATTTGGCTCAGGAAAAGGTTATAGTCTGGAATTACGTAAGTACGTCCTTTTAGTCCGATATTACGTCCTTATAGGATCATTTTCACCCGGCGAGGTTTAAATCCCAACTAAATGATCTGGTTTATTAATTTTCCACTCTTTAAATATTCAATTTAAAAGGTTTGAAACGCCTCAAGGATAAGCTCGCCTAAGAATATGATGTCTAGCTTCGTTCAATACCATGTTTCCAGCCAGGTCAGCATTTCTAGGGATAATTGAAGAAGTATTGGGCAAGTTTTCAGCGGGCCTCAAACATTTTTCCAAAATTTCAAGTGGCTCTTAGGCTATGATATAATTACTCACTTCTGCTCATATTCAGAGAAAATTCTGAAAAGTCCATCAAAGAAACCATGAATAACATAATTTTAAACTTTGTGTCGCTAAGAAGCCACATTTCTATCTACAAAACTTAAATAAGGTAAACTCAACTTGAAATTAAACCGCTTAACTTAACCAAATATCTAGTTTCTGAAAACTGAATATCATGAATATTACATTAATTAATGAGTTTTGAATATCAAACACACAAGTTTACCTATAAGAAAGTTTTGTAAACCTCGTTACCATGACAACGCCGCTACCGGTGAAGCCATAGCCATAGCACAGAGACTCTAGCATGAATTCTACGTATTTTTTGTCGTACAATTTACACCAAAATACTTTTTTTTTATCATCAAATGAGTCCTCCCACCCCGGGCAGGGCGGGAGGGACTGTCAGACTTGTTATGACTAAAATCCACGGTGTCCTTCGATAGCCCTTTATGTTCCGGGGTCACGGTAATGAAATAAGTCCCGCGACCCCGGCAGGCTTTGGCCCTCTAACACCACAATACTTACAAATATTGTGTTTTCTGAACTTTGTCGTATAATCATTGCTTCCGAAAATTTGATCCTTATTAGCAACACTATCAAATGATGTAATAATATAGGGTGTGATTTTTTTTCCAAAATCAGCTTTGATTTCTGGTTAGGATAACTGATTTTTCTAAAATCCAATGATTCAGTTTTAATATTCGACAAAATCGGCCTCGAGACTCCTAGAGCTTTCAATGTTTTTCGATATTTATAACCCATAGTTTCGGATAAAGCTATCAACGCCCAGTTGAAAAATTCACCCTGTATAGTTCGTATGAAGTACGGTCAAAGCGGTGTAGATTTCAACGATTTTTTTTTTGCATTTTTCCGACGTAACTTTAACGGAAACTTTGACGTTAATATGTATTTTGATGTAGGTACAAAATTAGTTTCTCGTCCTTTTAATTTCCTTTACAATTAAGGTACCTAGTTCAACTACGAAGTATGATCAAATACGTGGAAGTCGTGCTAGAGCTTCCAGTAGATAGTTTGTATCGAGCAACTGGATATTCAATATAACGGAAATTGAATGCATTCATACTTAGTTCCAAACCTTGTACTGAGAATTCTGGTTATCCATAGAAATAAATAGTATATTGAACTTTCATACAATTCTTGCCCCAAGATTGTAGTAAAGTACAATACTGTGTTTGTTAGTAGGTCTTTTAGTTGTAATGAAATTCATCGATTGAAGCTGTAGACTGTTCCACGTCACTAATTTTGATTATGAATCCGCTGAGGGCTTTTGCAGTCTTAGTTTTCAGTAAATATAACTGTTAAAGGAAAAATGATAGGGGTTTTTAGACAAAGTTCAATCTAAGAAAGTGGAATGAAAGATACGTGGAAATTAAGCTGTGTTTCCATGACCTCTACATTATGTATATGTCGCAGAACCAACACAGAAGCACAATAATTTAGAATAACGCCATCTATTGTCATTGCCGAGGAATCAAAACAGAAGCACAAATTGGAATCTCTATGGATTACTGTTAATTTAGAATAACGCCATCTATTATCGTTGACGTGGAATCAAAACAGAAACGCAATTTAGAATCTTTATTGATTAGTGTTAATTTAGAATAACGCCATCTGTCTCTCATTGGAGGAACTATGAAGTTAGATTTGACAGATAACGTTTAGGAATGCCAAGTGTAATAACATTTGGGGATGCTTAGCGTGGAGTAATGGCAACACCGAGCGAATAGTCGAGTCGAATATCGATTCAGAAGTTTAATCAGGTATTCGACGTTGACAGGTACTGACGTTGACAGATATGTTGGCAAACCTGTGTGGGGTAGGCCACTTGGACGGACAGTTGAGTGAAGTGAACACTTTTGAATCGGTCCGTCAAGCTGTGTAGACATCTTGGTCACGCCACGTCGTCCACGATAATCTTCCCGCGTTCCTAAGTTTTTAATCGAGCCATATCTCGGACATCCTTGATTATTTTGTATTCAGTGTGTGTTAGCAAGTAATTAAAAGTGTTAACGAAGGTTTTGTGAGTGTTATTTCCAATATCGCGCCCCTTCTGATATCGATTCTTCGACATCAGAAGCGGGATATGGACCAAGACGACCCACGTGTTCGAAATAAAGACTATAGTGACGAAAAATGGATGCGTTTGTTGGAACAACAAAACCGCAATTTTCTGACACTGATTCAAGCCGTGAAAACACCTAATAAAGCCATGTGACGACGCTTTCGTTTACCGGATTTCGATCCTGAGAAACAAGATATGGATGCACGTGCTTGGGTGACGACTGAAGAGATGTGCTTGATGGACTAATACCAACATGGCGCCCCGCTTATGGTCGCTATAAGCCGCGGCTTGAAGGGAGGAGCTTCTATCTGGCTATCTACCGTGTCGTTTCCTGGGATGACATGGACCGAATTTAAGAAGTAAGCTGATGGACACGAAGGGAACACCTACAACACCTACAGCATCATCGAGCGAAGTGACGCAGCAGCCGGCATCGAAGACCTTGGTGTGTTTCAAATGTGACAAGCCAGGTCGCATAGCCGTGCGCTGTACGAGCAGTGGTGGCGGCTGTGGCAGCGGATCAGTCGACGGCACGGCGCGACGCGACGCGTCGATGTCTGAGTTGTGCAACCACCATCAGGCAGGATACAACACAGGTGAATTGTTTCATTTTTACTTACGATTCTGGTGCTGAATGCTCGTTGGTTAAAGAAAGTTTTGCATCGAAATTTTATGGTAAACGTGTTTGTAATGTTGTTGCTATGACTGGTATAGGTCAGACACGAGTATTCAGTCCAGAACAGATTTTATGTTGTGCAGTGATTAACGGGTGATCATCCTCTTGAAATTTTGTTACATTTTTTGCCCGAAAATCATTTGCAATGTGATGTCATGTTAGGTAGCGAGATTTTAAATCAGAGTTTTTCTGTAAACATGCCGACATGTTTGCATGGCAACTGAGCTTTTAAGTTAACGAAAGTCCTTTGTGTAAATTCAGTGAGGCATAATAGTGACAACGCATTTCAATTGGATTTAACTGTTATCGTGACGGCTTAATTTTCTAAGTTTTTCATTACCGTTTTGTCTACTGCGCGAGAGACTACAGGCCAGCTCAGTGCAGCGGCAACTGTATAGGATGTCAGTAGACGAACGTAGAGTTGTGTGCGACCGTGTGAAGGTTGATTCAAACGACTGTGGTACATGGCCTAGGGTAGTTGTTAGTGGCCTAGGGTAGTTGTTAGTAGCCTAGGGTAACTGTTAGTGGCCTAGGGTAGTTGTTAGTGGCCTAGGGTAGTTGTTAGTAGCCTAGGGTAACTGTTAGTGGCCTAGGGTAGTTCTTAGTGGCCTAGCGTTGTCAGTGGCCTAGGATAGTTGTTAGTGGCCTAGGGTGGATGTTAGTGGCCTAGGGTAGTTGTTAGTGGCCTAGGGTAGTTGTTAGTGGCCTAGGGTTGTTAGTGGCCTAGGGTAGTTGTTAGTGGCCTAGAGTAGTTGTTAGTGCCTTGGATAGTTATTAGTGGCCTAGGGTTTTTAGTGGCCTAGGGTAATTGTTAGTGGCCTAGGTTAGTAGTTAGTGGCCTAGGGTTTTTAGTGGCCTAGGGTAATTGTTAGTGGCCTAGGGTTCTGATTGTTGTATTTTCAACTACCTTTTCCCGATGTTTCATTTAATTGAAGGTTTTAATGATACAGTAGAGTTCTGGAATTTCCTTATTTTCGCCGACGAACTGAATCTAGAGTTTGGTCAGGAATGACCGAGTGAAACAATATTCTGTCGTGGACTGTTTTGTGTTTCAGTGGGATATCCAGACACGTGGCCAGCTACAACAAGAGCTGCAAGCGGTTTCTTTTATGAAGAGAAAGCTACCTAGCGATGACTGCGATGCCCCTGAAAAGTGCTGTGAAGCCTCTGAAGTGTTTTACCTGCCGCGGCGCAGTGAGAGGAGCAACGCCGACTCCGGGTCATCAAAGCCTATTAATGAAAAGAGGGTTGACCTGTGCCTCCTGAGCGCGTCAACTGGGTAATACAACTGGGAAAAACCCTATCCGGTGAGCAATTTTCATTTTGTTTACGACTCTGGTGCCTTGTGTTCTTTATGTTGACTATCGCTGGTTAAGCGTTAGTAGTGTAATCGCTGGTTAAGCGGATTACTTGGGCTTTCGCTGGTTAAGCGTTAGCTGTTGACTCGCTGGTTAAGCGTGTTATGATGTGGTCTTTCGCTGGTTAAGCGTTGGCTGTTTTATCGCTGGTTAAGCGAGTTATGTTGACTATCGCTGGTTTAGCGTTAGTAGTGTAATCGCTGGTTAAGCGGATTACTTGGGCTTTCGCTGGTTAAGCGTTAGCTGTTGACTCGCTGGTTAAGCGTGTTATGATGTGGTCTTTCGCTGGTTAAGCGTTGGCTGTTTTATCGCTGGTTAAGCGAGTTATGTTGACTATCGCTGGTTAAGCGTTAGTAGTGTAATCGCTGGTTAAGCGGATTACTTGGGCTTTCGCTGGTTAAGCGTTAGCTGTTGACTCGCTGGTTAAGCGTGTTATGATGTGGGCTTTCGCTGGTTAAGCGTTGGCTGTTTTATCGCTGGTTAAGCGAGTTATGTCGACTATCGCTGGTTAAGCGCTAGTAGTGTAATCGCTGGTTAAGTGTGTTAGTGTGGGCTTTCGCTAGTTCAGCGTTAGCTGTTGAATCGCTGGTAAAGCGAGTTATGTCGACTATCGCTGGTTAAGCGTTAGTAGTGTAATCGCTGGTTAAGCGGATTGCGTTGGCTGAGCTGGTTAAGCGAAAGCCAACGTAAATTCAACAGCTAACTGTTGAATCGCTGGTTAAGCGTGTCATAATGTGTGCTTTCGCTGGTTGGGCGTTGGCTGTTGAATCGCTGGTTAAGCGAGTTATGTCGACTATCGCTGGTTAAGCGTTAGTAGTGTAATCGCTGGTTAAGCGGATTGCGTTGGCTGAGCTGGTTAAGCGAAAACCAACGTAAATTCAGCAGCTAACTGTTTAATCGCTGGTGCGTGTTATGATGTGTGCTTTCGCTGGTTAAGCGTTAGTGGATTAATATTTTTGGTTAAGCGTTAGCTGTTAAATCGCTGGTTAAGCGTTAGCTGTTGAATCGCTGGGAAAGCGAGTTATGTCGACTATCGCTGGTTAAGCGTTAGTAGTGTAATCGCTGGTTAAGCGGATTGCGTTGGCTGAGCTGGTTAAGCGAAAACCAACGTAAATTCAACAGCTAACTGTTGAATCGCTGGTTAAGCGTGTCATAATGTGTCCTTTTGCTGGTTGGGCGTTGGCTGTTGAATCGCTGGTTAAGCGAGTTATTTCGACTATCGCTGGTTAAGCGTTAGTAGTGTAATCGCTGGTTAAGCGGATTGCGTTGGCTGAGCTGGTTAAGCGAAAACCAACGTAAATTCAGCAGCTAACTGTTTAATCGCTGGTGCGTGTTATGATGTGTGCTTTCGCTGGTTAAGCGTTAGTGGGTTAACATCGCTTGTTAAGATTATTATCACTGGGTAAGTGATAAGATTTGTAACGCTGGTTAAGCGCTACAATGTTAAGTACTGGTTAAGTACTTCAGTGATTTACACTGCTGGGTAAGTAGTGATGCATGGTGCTGGCCAAGTGCTGTGGATTTGAGGGAGAATGCCTGAGGTTCAAGTACAATTTTTAAGTAGAGGTGTTGAGTTGAATGATAGTGTGGAATCTTAGATCGGCTGGTCAGACCGTACCAGTAGCCATTTCGTAGCCAGTCCGTATTTCCGAAAATTTTTGACATCCTGGTGTCCATGGATGCGCGGTGTGCGAATGGCACTGTCGGAGGTCGTGTATTGTGCGTTCATGGTGAACGGTGTGCAACAAACAGAGGTTTGTTGCTGGGGCTAGTGTTAGCCACAGGCCTCGAATTTGATTCCTACTGTTTTGATTATAAGATTGCTGCATTGTGATGATACAACTGCAAAGGTACTTGATTCCTCTGGGATTTTCGGTCAGTCTAAATTGTGATGTCTTTTGTGTTTGACTTTGAGTAGTTCATGTGATATTTTACTTTATGGAATTTATAATCTGTAACGTTATAGGAAAAATAAGGTAACATGTTGAACAAACCTACTTTAAGAATTATTTTGATAAAGGCTCTAAATGATTATCTTGATGGTCTTGTGTTGGTAACCGGATGGAGGTTACATGTTGAAGACCGGATGGAGGTCGATTAATTTCATGCTTATGACCCGATGGAGGTTATAATGTGTGATGATGAAGACCGGATGAAGATCAGAGTATGAGCACTGCAATATTTTGATGAGTTTTCTATTACTTGAATGAGTATAGGTATTGTTCGACATGTCAGCTTTGAGAGTAAGAGTTTGTTGGGATTTTCATTAGACCCTGTAATTATTTTGATGAGAATACCTTTTCCATTTGGGTCAGGAATGGCCGAACGGTTAGAATGGTTACTGTTCGAGAATTTTCTCTCATTCCAGATGTCACACACGAGGACGTGTGAATTGTCAGAATGGCCGTGTCGCAGAACCAACACAGAAGCACAATAATTTAGAATAACGCCATCTATTGTCATTGCCGAGGAATCAAAACAGAAGCACAATTTGGAATCTCTATGGATTACTGTTAATTTAGAATAACGCCATCTATTATCGTTGACGTGGAATCAAAACAGAAACGCAATTTAGAATCTTTATTGATTAGTGTTAATTTAGAATAACGCCATCTGTCTCTCATTGGAGGAACTATGAAGTTAGATTTGACAGATAACGTTTAGGAATGCCAAGTGTAATAACATTTGGGGATGCTTAGCGTGGAGTAATGGCAACACCGAGCGAATAGTCGAGTCGAATATCGATTCAGAAGTTTAATCAGGTATTCGACGTTGACAGGTACTGACGTTGACAGATATGTTGGCAAACCTGTGTGGGGTAGGCCACTTGGACGGACAGTTGAGTGAAGTGAACACTTTTGAATCGGTCCGTCAAGCTGTGTAGACATCTTGGTCACGCCACGTCGTCCACGATAATCTTCCCGCGTTCCTAAGTTTTTAATCGAGCCATATCTCGGACATCCTTGATTATTTTGTATTCAGTGTGTGTTAGCAAGTAATTAAAAGTGTTAACGGTTTTGTGAGTGTTATTTCCAATATCGCGCCCCTTCTGATATCGATTCTTCGACATATAATTACACAAATTGTATATTGTATGCAACTTGATAAACCTGTATCATACAAGTTATAAGCTACGTTTTAGAGAAAGTGATTTCTATTGTGTCAGCTTTAAAGTTTATATTACTCTCATGCCGCCACTGTTATCTACAAAATGTACAGCAGATGCAATGTTCAACTTTGTTTTACTGTTCGGAAAAGCCGCATTTTCATTATGACTACTAGGGAAATTAAATTTAATACTCGCGAGCAAGCAATCATGGTTAACTTACTGAGGTTTAAACTGAAAATGATATGGAAGCTTTGCTTTTATTGTTGATATAATTATTCAAGGTTGGTTTTTATTGGATTTTTGAAGAGTATTTGGTACTATTTAATTTTTAGATTCTGTACAAAAAGAACCACAATTGCGTAACACATTTAATATAGTGAAACCTGCAGCTGAAAAGTAGCGTAAAATGCACATTTCATGCTGCGATTTGACATTTATGGTGAGTGAGCCTTATGAATTAAACATATTTTTATTAAAACTTTAGACTAAACCGCGTATTATGCCATACGCGTCCAGGATTTTTTTAATCCTTTAGACTCTGATAGGATTAGAAAAATCCGCAAGTCTTTTTGAAAATAAAACATCTAGACAATTACAATATAGTGCGTATCACTGTATGCCCTCAGGCTTGCTATCAATCAACCTTTAAAATGATACCGTAAACAAACGTCGATTTTCTTCTTTTTTACAAATATCTGGAAGCCTTTCATGCCAGTACCCACCAACGCAAAGTTTGGGTTCAGTGACCCGACTGGGAAACCGAATTGTTTTGGTTCTCAAGCTTATCAATTTACATATTCAGAGATTTGTCAGACACTCTAGTTTCACGGGTAATCCTACAAAGGTACCTGTCTTCCCAGTAAACTGGTGACGGAATTAGAATACGCAAGAGGCATATTAGGTAATACAAATATAGTTCCTTTATAACATGGCACACGCAGAGAAATGTCTGACTACCTATACGAGAACTTCTGGTTGCAATCGTGACAGCAAGACTCACTAGTTGACTTTACAACATTTCTAGTAATAAATACTAAGTAAGTAGTAGAGATAACAAGGACTTAGTATTTATTACTAGAAATGTTGTAAAGTCAACTAGTGAATCTTGCTTTATTTTTTGGAACTACATGTAGATTTTCCGGTTCTAACCGTTTGTGTATGTGTGTTTAAATATTTGACAACGCACTCACGATTCAGGAGAAATTCCTGGTGTGGGGGACAAAGGTTTTAAAAAAAGAAACACCCTTCAAGGAAGACACGAAACATTCTGCGAAGTTCTTGCACGTGGCATGTAAGTTTAAGGGACTTTACTCATGGCGCGACGCGACGCAATTCGACCGATTCCAACTACAAGTGAAAATCAACATTACCACTACGACATAAAACACGTTGTTATCTACGGGTGGATGAAAAACAAAACACGATCGCCACGACGACGTCAAGTCAATCGAATTGCATCATTATTTCTTAGTAGCAAGGTTGATTTTCACTTGTAGTTGGAATCGGTCGAATCGCGTCGCATCGCGCCATGAGAGTAACGTCCCTGATGACGCCACGGAATTGTTGTCAAATGTAACTGCCGCTAAATTATAGTGGGAACTCAGTTTTGGTAATTAAACGTACTGTTGATATTTTTTTCAAAGGACTGCAAATAAATTTATTTCTCTACCTACAGCCAGTTAAAAATCTCTTTCCTGATTACAAACTTCTCCTTTACATCAATTCCGAATAAATATTAAAGAGTTTTCATATTAAACGAAATTCTGAAGTCGTCCCTTCACTGGGTCTAAACGAGACCATCATTAGTGATGTACAGAGATGAATTATTACGGAAATTAACACTGTAGGGTCATCGTCCTTTGCCAGTAGAATTTATGGTTTCGATTTATAAATTACTCGATACTTTCGGCATATTGCTCGTCGTTTGTTATAAATCTTGCAATATGGCGGTGTTGAAAAATCGCAGGCTATTAATGAAAGATTGCTTTCAGAAATGTTAATTAGTAAATACGGTGACGTTTTTATATTATAAAAAAAATCCAGAACCTTTACTAGACCGGGAGTATGCCCTTTACTATCTACCATTGTTGATCAATTCACATTTTCACACCAATACAAAATTAGAAGATAACTGGTCTACGTCAAAGAATTTATTTTCCTAAACTTTACAAGATTAAAAAGTTTAAAGAACTCATTATTTTTCTTTTATCATTAAAAAATTTAAGGGTAAAGAAAGTGTATGTATCCCTAACAAAGATTCTATTATAATTAAAAGTTTGTTTGCCAAATCCTCAAGTTTTCCAAGCTTTGTCCCAACTTCACCTTGTTATCGATAAACAATCGGTATCTAGGCTCAAAGACATTCAAGCCTCGGAAAAAACCATAGATTTAGATCAAAGATTCGCCGACGCCATCATAACATCCCATGTCCTCAAAAAAAGTCGCCGTTTTTTTTGTATTTCATGCTTTCTAAAAAAATGACTACCGCTTTTGCTCGTCCAGTGGCTTTTTTTTTATTATTAAGTGAAGAAAATTGAGAAAAATTAGGATATTTTTTAATTACCTACTATTTAAAAATAATGGTTTTGTTTTAGGACAGTTTTAAGAAAACATGTGTGTAAGCCCAGGCTTTTATATTTGACGATGAGAATTGAAAACTACAATCTGCATTGCACATCTTAACTCCGTTCACGCTCATTCTCTGTGTAAACATATTTTCGTACGGCTACAATGAGAGCACATCTATGATTTAAATCTTTGCAGGTACACACTCAACTCGGAACAAATCTGAACAATAAATGAAGGTACAGCCCTAGGGAGAGGGCTAGTTCAACGACCGAGTTCGAGACGACAATTAAGACCAATATTTTGTTAATTGGAATAAGTGAGACTTTGAAGCTCAAGTGGACGACGCTGATGCTTGAGAAATGAGGAAGATAACGAGAGATAAATCAATGATAACGATGATGGAGAAGTGGAAATCGTTTAAAGATAAGCTGATAAGGATACTGCTAGCTTACAATATCCGATTGTCGGACTATGCCTCTCCCAGAGCTTCTTCGCTCCAGAGTCTAAGAGTGTCCATGGAATTTCTTGCCCATCCTTCTCCATAGAGATCTACGCTTTGAAATGTCAGTAAGTTCACAAGTTATAATGTCTTGTGTCTGGGTCTGTAGCATAGCTCAATTCAATAGAACCTGAGAAGATCTAATATAAATGTTTTGAGTATGAAAAATGGACCACGGGTCGTTGATTTTGTCCAGCTCGTCATGCGATTTTCTATAGCAACGCCATCTGGCTGTGTTTTGAGTTTGGATAAGCAATCGAAAGCTTATTAAAATATTTCAACAGATTTAAATAAGCTTTCGATTGCCGAGGTGGAAATAGGAAAAGCTAACTGCCCTTTCAGAAGTCCTTGGAAATGTTGGCGTATTGTTCAAAAGGCAAACCGTCTAATGTTTGAAGAGGACCTAATTGTTAACTTATAAATGATGATGATGATTTCTTAGTATCCTTTTTCTATTCTTAGTAATTTTTTGAAAAAATAACTCAAACAAAACTCGTTCAGTACTTCAACAGCCAACTTAAAGAAGTTGTACAATGTCAATATAATTACGGTACTTTCATAAGTGAATAACTTTTAGACTTGGAAAAAATCCTAACTCCCCATTTCCTTTTGAGTTGGCACAGCAGAAGTTTTCGACGAAACTTAGCGAAACTTGTCGTCAACGGCTGTTGGACAAGGGTCTTTGTTGATATTAAGATTTACAAGTTCTTTTGTATAGATTTTACTGTTTGTTTGTTAAATCCTTACTAAATTATAATAAATGAGAAAGTTTGGATATTAACAGAAAAGAGATAGATGCAGCTTCAAAATTATTTTACTTACTTACTTATTATATTACTTATCTGGAGTACTTGTCCAGAAGACGCAGGTTCGAGCCCCGCTCGCAGCTATATTTTCCTCAAAAAATCTTTGCGAAGATGCGACGCAGGCGTTGTTGCGTATAAATATATAACTTTCTTTCTAAGTTTTTGGCTCAGAAATAGCTTATAGTCTGAAATCACACATGGGATACCGTATTGTGTTCCCGTAGTCGAATAGAGCGTGTGCATGCGAACTGGCGAAGCCGTTAGAAAAGCTAGTTCATGAATAATTGTGAAAATCGTAATGACATTTTCTACCAATACACTAAACATTAATTGGAATTAATTCAACGTCTGTTAGACCCGTTTGAGATCTAGAATTAAACAGATAACGTGCTTTAGAAATTGTTGTATCTGGACCAGTCCCAATTAGTTTGTACGATACAACTTGTCCGGAGATAAATCTTCGAGCGATTTGCATAAACAAACATATTATACTATAATTATCTTGCTACTATTATAAATGGGAAAGTTTGTGAAGATGAATGGAGGTTTGTTACTCTTTCACATAAGAACTGTTTAACGGATTTGGATGAAATTTGGTAAACAGGTAGTTTATAACCTGGTTTATTACCTAAGTATTATTTTTTATCCCCATAAGATATTCAAGTGGCTTTGATTACTGTACTTTACGTGAGCAAAGTCGAGGGTTTTAGCTATTATAAAATAATTAAAATGATATTGTCCACGAGACCTTCTTAAAGGGCCTCTTCAAAATTCTTGCTAAGTCAGGGATCCTTAACAAAAAAAGTGCTTAAGGCCATTCCAATTTCAGATTTGTAGGCCGTACTCCGCAAATGCGGGACAGGCAATAAGCAAACAATGAAAACCGATCGAAAGCAGTTGATCAGATGAAAACTCAAATGCTAACATTGTAACGCCAGATTTAGTAGAAATATTTTCTTTCGCTTCCAAAAATTTGTTCAAATCCTAATTTCGATTTAGCTAAATACATCCAGCCTTATAATTTTAGCATTTGACGTCTCATCTCATCGTCGGCTCCGTCCCCACAGAGCGCGCAGAAGCAGCTCGGTTGGTGTGGACGTGTCTCGGGCGAGGCAACTGACAGCGCTGCCGCGGTCGAGCTACCGAGCGCCCGGGCCATCCAGTGTCGGCTTTTGTTTTGCTCGCGTATATTGTTTCGTGCCTCGGTCGAAAAACAATAGACGCGTCCACACAGAGTGAGCAGCCTCGCTTGTCAGTTTCCTCGCGCAGTAATTGCCTCGCGAGGCTGCGCGCTCTGTGTGGACGCACCTACAGAAGCTCTAAAGTCTGACAACTAATCTAACCCAGGGGTATCGTATTCCGGGGTCGCATGACTGTCTGCAGGTCGCTTTCAACCGGTATATGTGGAGATCTAAAGGGGAGGCCTATGTTCAGCAGTGGACGTCCTATGGCTGAGATGATGATGATGATGATGATGACTGTCTGCGGCTATTGAAGGACCACCGTGGATTTTAGTCAGTACGACTAAAATCCACGGTGACAGTGGGCGGAAGGAATCATTATTGATGATTTAACCGCGATAAAAAAGGATTATTCCTAACCTGACCCAGCTCGTGGCTAAATAATTACAGCCGCACAGGCCGATCTTACGGGTTAAGCCGCGCTTGCCGAGGTTGGTCTGTGGATGGGTGACCATCTGTCTTAGTGAGATTCCTCCGTGCCTCGGAAAGCACGTAAAGCCGTTGGTTCCGGCTGTCATTTGTAGATCATTGACGTCGTTACTGTTAGTCAGAAGCTCTCAAGTCTGACAACCAGTCTTACCATGGAGTATCGTATTACCCAGTTACTGGGTTGTGGAGGTCCGATAGGCAGTCGCTCCATGTAAAATACTGTTATCCAGCTGCATCTGGTTCGACTGGAAGCCGACCCCAATATAGTTGGGAAAAGGCTAAGCAGATGATGGTTCCTAACCTGACCCGAAATCCTAACCCGGTTGCGGGTTAGGTGGGGTATCGTACTACCCAGTTACTGGGTTGTGGAAGTCAGATAGGCAGTCGCTATTAAATTGATTTAAGTGTTATTGCGAAGGTAAGTTTTCTTATGTTTACAAGGAGTTGCTAAAGTAAATATTTACTGCAAAATGTCGGTGTTTATATCTCGGTTGTCACGCGGGTTGCCATGAATGGTGGAAACTAGTTCCTGACATGACCTAGTTCTATCTTATTCATGATGCTCCGTAAACATCTCACGGATATTAATGTTACGGAGATGTTTCTAGTATGAGAGTCGTCTGTCTAATAGGTGCGTCCACACAGAGCGCGCAGCCTCTGTGTGGACAAGTGAGGCAGCTCACTCTGTGTGGACGCGTCTATTGTTTTTGACCGAGGCACGAAACAATATACGCGAGCAAAACAAAAGCCGACACTGGATGGCTCGGGCGCTCGGTCGCTCGACCGCGGCAGCGCTGTCACTTGTCTCGCCCGAGACACGTCCACACCAACCGAGCTGCTTCGCGCGGAAAATGCCTCGTGAGGCTGCGCGCTCTGTGGAGACGCACCTAACGAATATTTATTTTGAACCCGGAAAAATCAAAAACTTAGATAAATATGTAAATCAATGCTTAATATTATGAAGCTGTAGCCGTTTTGTTGAACGCGCTAAACTCATGAAAAAATCTTTTTGGATTGAATAGTACATTTGTCAAGAAGGCTACCTATAGGCTATAAAATATCACACTACTACCAATTGGATCCGAGCAGCGGGTGTGAAACCACGGGGAAAAGCTAGTGTTTTAATATCATTTTTTACACTGTTATTTATAAATAATTTAAATTGTCCATGCCATCATTAGCACGGAGTGGGAAGCGGTCGCCTCCTTCTGCGAAGTAGTCATGCTAGCGAAGAAGGAGGCGCGCCGAGTGAGGGAGAGGACAGCGTCCTCCCTCTATCCCAGCCGCAGTGGTAGACGCCCACGGCAATGGACGTCGCAAGACGATCTCCGGCCACCGTAGGCGCGGGCATGCGAGCGGTGAGAAATGGGCGACTCGCTGTCCGACCATGGACCATGCCCGGGTCATCGGCGCGTTGTGTTCCACGTGCGCCTCAAAGAGTTTCAGCACAATGACGGGGCCCCCTTTAGAGGGCCAAAGCCTGCCGGGGTCGCGGGACTCACGAATTACCGTGACCCCGGAACGTAAAGGGATATTGAAGGTTGAAGGACACCGTGGATTTTAGTCAGTACGAGTCTGACAGTCTCGCTCGCCCTGCCCTGCTGGGTGGGAAAAAAAATGCCATCATTAGCAGAACATAGGGAACTGCTGCGAATACATTCATCTTGAAATCCTACTAATGTCATAAATGTTTGGACTTAATTACACCAAAAATAGCTGGACTAAATTGTATGAACAGTAGTCATTGATATTTGCGATTGACAATGTTAAGAGGGTGCATGCTTCGGTTGTCAATTATCGTTTGTGGAAAGTGGATAATAATTATGAAAATCGAATTGGGAAAACAAAATGGCGACTATATTTCCGATTTCCGTACAAGGCCAAACGTCAAAACGATCACGTGGAACTATACTAATATTGTGCTTCTTATACGTCATTCCTAGTACAAAACATAATTGTTTCATAAATGTTTGATGTGTCGACAATTTTGGACACTGTCTCTAAATAATAAATGACGAAGAGCCGCCGAATCAATTTACGCTCACAACTTATGATCGAACAAACAAACTTTGTAACAGACAACGGGCCTTGTTTCAAAACTTTCTACTACTCAATTTACGTAACAAAATTGTATATATTTTTAACAAAAAACAAGAAAAAAACTCTTGGGGCATGAATGATTCACAGACAATGTTCCTGACAGCTTCAGTACTTAGATATTTATTATTTTCTTCTCGGATGTCCTTTACACGCCCATAAGGCTGTCCTTACACTTGAAATGTCCATTCGAAGCGTCGTTGATTCGAAGATATTACAAGTTACCGTACTTTCACGTTTTTTAGTTATTTTGCGATGTAAAAGGATGAAATTACAGGGTCTATCTTTTTGATTTTGACAATGCGAAAATGATAGTAAGTCTATTTGAAAAAAAAAAAACTGATCTCATTATCATCAACAGCCTGTAATGTTCCCACTGTTGGGACACAGGCCTCCTCTCTGTGAGAGGGAGTGGGCCATAATCCACCACGCGGGCCCAGTGCGGGTTGGTGGATGTCACTTGTCTTCGAATTTTTGGTTCTAGGACATGCCGGTTTCTTCACGATGCTATCCTTCACCGTTTTGAGAGCAGTGGGGAAGAAATAAATTACACAAACTAATGCGCCTGGCGGGGTTCGAATCCACGACCTACAACTCGTTAGTCGGGGCCGATACCACTGCTCTACCCACAAATTCATAAATGTTCAATTGAATAACAGTTTACCCAGCATAAAAACGACATCAAAAGAAAGATTACTAGCGACATCTATGGAACAACAGAAGAACTAAAATAAAAATCCTGGTATCACTTAATTAAAGTTCACTACGAGTTAAGAACAGAATAAATAATATAGAAAATTACAATGATTGTCGGGCAGAAATCTCACCCGTCTGGTTGAAGGCACCTCCTCTTTTTGCTTAGGGAATAGAAGCTTAGGCAGGCCTCCTACTAGGTGGACTGACGACATCGTGAGAGTCGCGGGCAACTGATGGATTCAAGTGACGGATTGTCGTTTGACGTGGTGATCTAAGGAAGAGGCCTTTGTTCCGCAGTGGACGTTTTCTGGCTGATGATGATGATGATGATGGGAACTTAGTTTTACACCTTGTTCCTACTAAAAGCAGTATTACACAAGGACCGCCAAAGCCCACCGGAGTCGCGGGACCGTCTCATCAGGTAACCATGACTCTAGAATGTTAAGGGCTACTACACCGTGGATTTTAGTGAGTAAAGTGTCATCACACACGGCTAAGATACTATAATAATTATGATGTTTTATTAATATATCTTAGGCCATCACAGACGACGAAGATACGATACTATAATATTTTATCTTAAGATGTTATCTTACGATATATTTTATGTCTTAGGATCTGACAATCTCGGCTTGGGTGGGAGGACTCATTTGATGATTTTACCAGGTAAAAAAGAGAAATACACGTCGCTACTACCGATTCAAACCTCCACAACTGCCACTAGTAGGTAATCAGCAATAATCAGTTTTCAAAACTTTTCATACATTTAAAGGCAGCATCTAAATGTATAAAACTGGCCATCTTAAAAGCGCATATTCTGAAAGTTGGCAACGTCGCAAACAGTTGTCAAATATTAACAAGTTTTAATTAATTTAGCAATGTTAGTGTATGGAAATAAGAAATATGGCTCTGTAGTGCACTAAAACATTGATATAGGAATGCAATTAAAACACTGAATTTGATGTTGTAACCGTTTCAGGTGTAAAAAAAGCATTTGGAAGGTTTCCAAATACTTTTGTTACATCTAAAACTGTATATTCGGTTTTACAATATTAATTATTGCATTCCCTAATCAATGTTTTAGTGCACTACAGAGCAATATTTCTTATTTTCATACAGTAAAACCAAATTAATTTAAACTTGTAAATATTTGACAGCTATTTGCGACGTTGCCAACTTTCTGGTTATGCGCCCTTAAGTGGCTCCTATTTTCCCGTTCCTTTTTATTTTAAAAAGGGACAATCGATAAAGGAAAGTTCCTTTCCTGTTACCCGTAATTTGTGTTCATGAATAATAGAATATCAGGCAAATGTGGTATTATTTTGTTCTCGTTCATATTCCGTTAGCGTTTGGAACATAAAGATATTATTTCGTGGTCTTGTACACTTGACTACACATTAAGCAATGCTAAACCAGTATAATCTGACCGTTCAATGTTCGGTAATACCATAGAAAGCGAGGTCAAGATATAGTGGTTGTGTATAGCTTGATGTGTAGTGCTGTGTACGTCTTTATGTCTGCCTCTATCGGGTCCCTCGTTTCTTTCATATTATTCAGTAGTATGATTTATGTTCCTTTTTTGTTTTTTACCGACTTCAAAAAAAAAAGGAGGTTATCAATTCGACCCGTATGTATGTAATATTATCAGAACTGCCCAGTTTTCATATATGTTAGTCTATATCAGCGTCTGAACAAATGTGCCAAATTTCATAAGTGTATGTATGTATGTATGTATGTATGTATGTATGTATGTATGTATGTATGTATGTATGTTTTTATGTTTGTGCACGCATATCTCCGGAACTACAAGTCCGATTTAAGTAATTCTTTTTTTGTTGTTCTAGGTATTGTTCAACTTAGGGTACACTGCAAGTTTCATCAAAATCGGTTCAGTAGTTTTAGAGATATGGATTTTTTTATATTGTGACGGATTACAAGATTAGTGCATATGTAAGAAAATTTTGTATTTTACAAGAATTTGGGTTGAATATGTAATAAATAAACTAAAAAGGGTAAAATAAAAACTTTTTTTAAAAAAAGTACCGACTTCAAAACAAATACAAAAAAGTTTAAAATAACTTTTCTTTCGGAAGTCGGTGGCTTTGTTTTGTTGTGTCATTGACTATTGCCACCGACTTCCGAAAGAAAAGTTATTTTAAACTTTTTTGTATTTGTTTTGAAGTCGGTACTTTTTTTAAAAAAAGTTTTTCTTGTATATTATTTGCTTGTAAGTATAATATTATATTATACTGTTTATCATGTTGTGTATTTTATGCAATGAAAAACTACATTTTTCTATGAAACTAGAAAATTTTAGTTTTTAGTTTATTTTATGTTTTATGTTTTTTTACTCTGAACAAAATATTTAGGAAGGTACCTAGGTATTATGCAGACCCACAGAATAATGCCTTAGGGTACCTACACTGACCTTATTGGTAAAGTGCTAGTGTAGTAATTTCAGAAAGGACGGGTGCGTAGTACTTGCAATAAGCTACAATTACATTTTTTAATTAAAAACTTGAAAGTAGATTAAAAAATACATTATCAATAAACGTTTTCTTTATTAACAACAGTAAAGCAAAAACTTTCTCGTTAATTGTGTGAACACATGAAATTCGAGCACTGCGTAAATTATAAGCGGTCAGGTAGTCCAACGGTGTTACAAATAGAGATGTGACAATGAAACCCGCAGCTATTATGAATTAAAGTTGTAGGCAGTTCTTTTTTACGAATGGGCAATAGAACCATAATAACGTATAATTTTTCACGTTCAAAAATTTATTTATTTTTATTTTTTTTACCTTGTCTGGAGGTGTAGTGTATTACGTGTTTAATAAAGTAATTTATACAAGATTTTTGTTGAACTCAGCCTCCATAAATATATAGTAAATCTTGTGCATTTTAAGATCATTAGCAAATCAGCTGTAGGATGTCCTCTGTTGAACATAGGCCTCCCTATAGATTTCCAACAGGACCAGTTGGAAGCGACTTACTTCCAGCGCGATCGATATAGTAACTGATAAAGTAGAAATTATTACCAAAACAGTCATAATTTTTCTGCTACTTAACTTGTACCAGGAAAGCAATGTGAATATCGTTACCAGTAATAAAACTGATACGAATCCCAAAGTAAGTATTCATCGGATATCCGTTGATATCCGCGAGCATGAATAAGATATCGCGGATACTATGTACTCTACGTCTAGTACAACACTAGTTGCGTGACACACGCCATTGTATCGATCCACGTGTTACCAGTACGAAACTGTATCTATGTAAAATAGATTTATTTATAAAGTCCGCTGTACCTGTAGGTAAGTCCGACGAATATTTAAAACATTATACACCATTTAAAAGAACTGTAAATACGAGTATGTAGTGAGGTTCTTCAGAAAGAACAGGTGCGTAGTACTTGCAACTGGTTTGATTGAAAGTCACATTACGGTATCTACATTTTTAACTCTCCACTGTCGGTATTGCTAAAAGAAAGTCGGTCTTCAAGATTTTTTTAATTCGTCGTCTGTCGAAAGTCTATGAAGGGGATAGGGCGATACGCCTCAAGAGGAGTTGGGCAGGGCATCTGGCTAGACGCGGAGATAGCAGGTGGAGTAAAGTTCTGACCGAATGGTGGCCAAGGTTCGGCCAAGGTTTTAGCACTATGTTCAAATGAAAATCCATTTAAACGTACTTAGTTATATTTTGTAAGGTATTTTGGTAAGTTACATAATCATGCTGTTTACACCGATTTCAGTTTCCACGAAACTCAACGGCTTTCATAAAAAGCTTACAGCGAAGCACTTTTTTTATTAATTAAGTTTTAGCAAAACATTTCAATTCTGTTACTTTTCATAGAGATTTCCAAGTAATTCTGGTATATTCATCATCATATTTACCTCGGTAAGTGGTTGACTAATAAAATAACTGATGTTTTTTTTATATTAAAAGTAGTTCTACTTAGAAAATTAATCGTAAAGGTTGTATGTGTTTTGTATAGGCTACATCACTTATAATTTTAAATGCCAGAGTAACTAGTGCAAATGTCGCTCTATAATAATTATAAGTACTTTATCATGACCTACAGACCGACATATTTATTTATACGAGTACATAGGTAATTATACTTAAACGCAATCAAAGCTGTAATAATATAGAGTTATGCACAGAGTGTAATAAGTAATACTTATGGGATTTTAAAAAAGGAATTTAAGATTTTTAAATTTATTTTTTAAATATGAATCTGCACTTTCTAAAGTCAATTTGGAAAGTCTCCATCAAAATTATAAAGCTGATACACTAATAATTACAATGATTTAAGTTGATTTGTTTCATTTTAATTGTCGTATTTAATTTTTTCAATTTTAATTTATTTCTATAGGTACTCAGCATTACCCACTAGCAAAAGCTTAAATTTTTATTATACACAAAATCGGGTGATTTCTTTCTCTTTTCACAAAATGTCCCCTTTAGTTGGATATGAAATGACCCTATTACAACGACATTGGTTTTTATTACACAATATTTCAGGATCACCCCTATCATATTACTTGGGATATTTCGTATTAAAGCTTCTTGTTTAGTTTTACGATGTTTAATATTAATATTTTTTCAGTGATGCTTAGTTGGTAATAGGCCTGCACCTTATTACATAGTCTTATGACGACATTCTAATTTACATTTAATATTAGTATTGAAAATTATTTCATCGTTATTTCTATACGATTCGACTTTTTTTTTGCACGAGTTTTGACACAATACGTAGGTACACCAAAGAATAGAAAAATTTCCTTTCATTTTAAACATTTTCATGCTATTATAAGAACGGTAAAAATCTTTCTGCTTTCTGTTATTTGTCTTTGCTTCCATCGAAAACGTCTACTACCTACGCAGCTACGGTGCCATAATCCTTCGCGTGCTGCAACCCAAAAAGTCAAAGGATCCTCCCTTTTCAAAAGACTAGCAAGGAACTTTAAACGCTATGCCTCATATTAAAGTCATTATACGGTCCAGGTCCATAGGTGAGCAGTGGTGGCCCAGTGGTATCGGCCCCGACTTACGAGTTGTAGGTCGTGGGCTCGAACCCAGTCAGGCGCATTACTTTTTGTAATTTATTTCATCATCACTGCTCTCAAAACGGTGAAGTTAACATCGTGAGGAAAAGGCATGTCCTAGAACAAAAACTTCGAAGATATGTGATATCCACCAATTAGAACTGGGCCCGCGTGGTGGATTATGGGCATTATGGCCCTAAGCTCCCTCTCACAGAGTGGAGGCCTGTCTCCCAGCAGTGGGACCATTATAGGTTGATGATGATGATGGTGAAGGTCCTTGTGGACAGCTAAAGTGAATGATGAATGGCAAATTTACCTTCTTTCTCAGTAAACCTTTAAACAAATTAAAAAGCCGTCACATTCTTTAAACATACAAACAGAGTGAGTGATGGGTATGCGTCAAAGAGACCTGTTACGTAGTGGTCGCACCACTAACCTAATTGGACTGGATATTATACTTGCAAAGTAACGTGAAATACTCTATGACTAATGGATTAACTATTATCTTGATAATGGTGTTTTCTGCTTAGTCAGGGCCCCGAAGAGTACTGTAGGACTTGCAAGGCAGGATGCACCGAATTCTTCGTCGTCATATTATGAGCATCTTCGCTAGCCCTAGCGGAGTCGATTTACGTAAGGAAAATTTTAACAACATGGTGGTTTTTTTTCCGTAACTTAATAATTCTAAACTGATACACCCTTCCTTCAGAGTGAGAAGAGTAATGTTACGTCGATCATATTGCGAGACCAATCTACAGGCTTCTCGAAGGTTCCACAAGGTTCTCGACTATTCTACTGAAGTTTCTTTGGTTTTATTTGGTGTTAGTTAATTTATCCCGATACCCAGCTCGTAACAGTAATTTGATAATGTTCTAACCCCAAAATATAAGTGCCCAATATTACGATTTCAGCAATGAGCCAAGAAAGTTAGTGTTTTTTAATAAGTAGAAAAAAAGCATTGAATTATAACATTTATAACTAAACTATCTTTCAAAAGGTCTTTGTTAGGCGCATACAAAATCTAAGCAAAAGGTTACCAAGTTCATTTATTACTAAAAAAAAATCATCAGTAAAGTCTAATCTTGTTTACATTAAACTAAAATTATTGTAAAAAAAAGAACATTAGTCGAATAGTTTTCGATAAAATCGCAAACACGCCAAACGGATATGGAAAAAATATAAAAGCTTTCCATAAAGAAAATCCAAGGTGTTTTCATCAAAAGAGGCGCTTTTACCTTCAGTAAAGTGATTGACCTCATGGTCGTGACCGTGAATGTCTTTTACGTGGCCTTTGGGGGAGGGAAATCATTACTTAATGTTTGTGTATCGAAGAAACAATTTTTTGATTATACAGGGTATTTTAATAGTTGTTGTTCTATGTAAGAAATCATCATCATCATCATCATCAGCCGGAAAACGTCCACTGCTGAACATAGGCCTCCCCCTTAGACCGCCACGCCGAACGACAATTCGCCACTTGCATCCATCGGTTGCCCGCGACCCTCACGATGTCGTCGGTCCACCTAGTGGGAGGCCTACCTATGCTGCGTCTTCCGGTCCGTGGTCGCCACTCGAGAACTTTTCTTCCCCATCGGTTGTCAGTTCTACGAGCGATGTGGCCTGCCCATTGCCACTTCAACTTGCAAATTTTATGAGCTATGTCGGTGACTCTGGTTCTTCGCCGAATATCCATGTTCCGGATTTTATCCCGCAAAGAAACTCCGAGCATAGCTCTTTCCATCGCTCGTTGAGTGAAGAAATAATTAATAGAAATATAGAAGACATTTTCATAAATAAGTTAAACACATAATTACCTTTTTTGGTTTTTTTGGGTTGTGTTTAAACGCCTACAAGAAAAGTAGGTACCTATTTTAAAATAAAAAAAATCAAAATACCTGCCAGAATGGATAAATGCTCACCAAATTGTGTGTCTTCAGGATTGAACCATTCCATCTTTACATTGAAATTAAACATCCTCACTTCAGCTATGCATAGTATACTATGCATACGGCTATTATTTAGACGCAACACAATAAACAACATCATTGTTTTGGTAGCTAAACAAATAATATTTACATGCTTGACTGACCTGTACGTGTCTTCAATAGATTTTCAACCTTATCACAACAGCAGAAGGTTAATTTTCGATTGGTAAAATTTTACAGATTCATTCGCTGGTTTGTATTGGTATTGTATAAGTTGAGTTAGAGATAGATTGAGAAGAAACATCTAAACGCCATTGGACAAAATATGCGAAATTTTGGAAAAAAAATTAAGTTATCCGATAGACAGATCCAGTGTTTATTCGGTTTTTCAACAAAATATTCAATGTCGAAAAAAACATGTAAGTAGTTTGAATTGGCTCGCTTTTGCACTTACGCGACGGTACCGCCCCGGGCGTTCATACATTTTTGCTTCCCGGCACCGGCACTACGCCGTCGCCGTCGCCGTCGCCGGTGCCGGTGCCGTGCCGGCTAATGGAAAAACGCTCAATGCCAGGTGTTTTCATTAAATTTTGACAACTGTCAAAGGTAAGGTAAGGTGTTTTGAAGATTTTTGACCCCTCCCTCCCCCCCTGTAACGCACCGTAACGTTTTTCTGTACCCCCCTCCACCTCTCCAAACGTTACGTAACGCTCAAGTGATCATTTTTACCCTAAAGTCGCAAAAAGTTATGTATGTAATAGTTAAATAATTATGTATAATATGTACATAGTTTTTGTTCTTGGTATAGTTTTAATTGCCTTTGATAATACTAATAATAATGCGAAAAGGGTTGCCAATTTGGGAGTTTTAATTCCCTAATTTTTATTTTTTTTAAAAAGAAACCATGTTACGTAAGTAACGTGTTGTAAGGGGTCAGAGCCCAATCGTCCCCTAAAATTCGTACCCCAGCATAAAAGTTGTGGATTCGGCCCCTATATAGGTGCCCATTGGTCTCCTGGTAGGGGACCAATTAATATTTTAATAAAAAATATTATTTTTAAGGTACCCATTCGTCCCCTCTAATATATATACAATATAAGTTAAAGATTCGGCACCTGTTCAGGTGCCTATTGGTCCCCTGAGATAAAATTAGCTATATTTTACATAAGAAACGGTTAACATAGTACACTTGTGAACAGTTTATTAACGGAATTAATTTAATAAATCATAACAGATCATTGAAAAAAGAGCCATGATGAATGATAATTCGTCATGATAATAATATAACCTGTTGATAGGCTTACGATGTAAAATTGTCTCTCTACGAATGGCTTTTTAAAAAAGGGGTTACAAAAATAATAGATAAGGTGTTTTGTTTGTATGTTATGGCTGCCTATTGGTGGTGGTGGTGGTGACATATGGGTTCTTGAAAGTGACTGCGAATACGAGACTGTTCAATGTCTCTTGGGTCTTTTATAAAATGAAGTTCGCCTAACGAAATAAACAATACTGTTAATATTATAATAATAATATTTTTGACATATAATTGAATCGAATTATCTCATTTGAATCCTGGAATATGATTAGTATTATTATTGATGGTAATTCACTTTATACTCACTTATGGTTCACACTTTTATAATTTTTATTCAGAATTAACGATATTGTATTACCTATATATAATTAAAATAAAAAAGAACCTATATACTACTACTATACTACATTTAAAAACTAAAATTAAAAGTAAAACATTTACAAAAATGACTACATTAAAAATTTATGGTGGAATACTACAGTCATATTTTGACTAAAAAGTCAAAACTAAATTATTTACTCCTGAATATGTATAGCAATTTTTATCCGCAATTATTATTTTATCATATTAATGGATGTTATTATGTTCTTGTATTCTAAGTGTTTCGTTTTAGCTCAATGTGGAGTCGTTGTCACCCTTTTTAACCGACTTCAAAATAAAAAAGTAGGTTCTCAGTTCGACCTGTATGTATGTATGTTTGTTTGGCTGAACGGATTTGTTGCGGTTTTCAGCAAAGTGTTCATTACATTCTGGAGAAGGTTTTAGTATATAACGCTAATAGATATCCCTTGACGTTGCCCGCGTGGATTCGTTTTTGCTTACTTGGATTGTAGATTTTCAGTGACCATTGCATGTTTTTCCGCGATTATCTCGCGTTTGGCTTAACCGATTTTGATGCGGTTTTCAGAAAAGTGTTCGTTACATTCTGGGGAAGGTTTTAATATATAACAACAATGGATACCTCGTGAAATTGCCCGCATAGATCCGTTTTTATTGCTTACTAGGATTGTAGATTTTCAAAGTCGACGATTATAAGAAGATTTTTGTTGAATATCTAAACTAAAAAGGGGAAATAAAAAAATAAATAAAAAAGGGAACCGACTTCAAAACCAAACACAAAGAAACTGTAAAATAACTTTTCTTTCGGAAGTCGGTGGCCATAGTCAATGGAATAAAAAACAAAGCCACCGACTTCCGAAAGAAAAGTTATTTTACAGTTTTTTTTTTGTGTTTGATTATGAAGTCGGTTCCCTTTTTTTCAAAAAGTTTATTAATATACAAAAATAATGAACGTTCTAACATTAATTCTGTTTTGCTAACATTAATTTTTTATTTTACCTTTTTCTGCGCGACTGTACCAGGACTACCAAGCTGCAGTATACACATGTACATGTACTTATATTAGAAGAATGAATAAAAATAAATATTCTTCAGGGGACGAATGGGCCCCTCAAAAGTTCCAGGGGACGAGTGGGCACAGGGTGCGAATGTCAGTGGACGAATGGGCTCTGACCCGTTGTAAGAATGCCCCCTCCCGCCCCTATACCGCATCGTAAAGTTTTACGAGACTCCCCTCCCCCCCCAAATTTCGTTACGTAATACTTGAAGGTTCCCTTGTCTCTCTGTTTGTTTGAGGTAATCTCCAAAACAATTCTACCAATTTTGACAGGATTAAACTGTAATATTTGATAATATAAAGAGGATACTTTTGTTTTGCAATGACTGAACTCTATGCGATCGAAACCACTGGCAAAGTCTAGAACTTTCAAAGCTCACATCTACATGTTTGCTCACTCGTTAAATATTCAAAGGTAAGTCGCGTCTGCTCGTTTATTGGTCTAAGCCCATTTGTCGCCAGGCAGTCTACGTGATGGACGACGACACCTCCGTTTATTACTCTTTCTTAACTCTTTATTTGTAAAAGGGAAAGAAGAAAGATGGGCCATTACAAAGGAGAACTTTTTCCCAAACATTAGTTTGTTTTTTACTCGGAATCTTGGAAATACTCGCAAAAAGAAAGGTGGTACTACTAGGTAGGTACTAGGTTTTCTGGATGGATCAACCTCTTGTTTTGGAATTGGAAATCAAACATTCTTTAATTAAAATTCATTTCCGATAATAAATGTATAGTTGTTTCATTACATTGCTGCATTGTCATGCAACACAAAAATTGAGACTTCCCCGCTAGAGATTAACCGTCTTACTACATAAAGTTAAACATCTGTTGAACATTTCGTCTAAAAGAACTGTCAAGTGCAAAACGACATTTGACGTTGATATAAGGGTCGTTTTGCAGTAACACTTTTTTAGACAAGTGTTCAACAGATACTGAAACAGAGAACTTTTTGTGGTACGATGGAACGTTTCTAAAATGACAATGTGATTGTAACAAGCAATTAAACATTGATAAGTTTAAAAAATGATGACAATGAAAGTGACCTCTTTTGTGTTAGTATTACAAATAGCTTATATTCAAATGTTAGTAACACTGACAAAAACAGTATACATAAAGCACAGTCATACTATAACATAGGGGATTTCCAGTCAGAATAACGTGTTTTTTATCTAATCAGCCGCAAAAAATGCCTGACATTTTATTATATAGAGTATGGCCCACCGCTACAGCTTTCAGGAACGACTGGTATTAACAAGAGAACTAATACCGAATTCTTTTAATGGGGATGGCAACTGGGGAACTAATGGCGCTAGTATAGCTTGTTCCAAGCATCTTCATTGGCTCAAATCTTATAGGTACTTCAAAATAGTACTACCTCATTAGTTGGATTAGGACTTAGCTATGGTGGCGCCATCTACAATTAGTTTTGACCGGCCTTCCCCATTAATTCATTTGTGTAAATTGAGCATAAAAACGCTGAATTAGTGTGACATTCATTGGGTAACAGGACTAATTCCAGAAGTTTGTTTATTATAAGTTTGGATGGATGGATGATAAATGTTTGTTACTAAATCACACGATAACGTCTCAATAGATCTGGATCTATGTTTACCCACGACACAGGAGAAATTCGTAGTGTGGGGCAAAAAAAATGCACATGTAAACCATTTCCGCACTTCAAAGGCTATATTAAAAAGTTTCCATTCCCAGGATAATTTTCAGCCACAACTCGAACTAAACCGCATAAAAATTCCAAATTACCCTTAATCCCCAATAGACACTTCAACCAACCCAGATGTACCCCAATTATCTCTTTCAAACGCGCTCTCAAATCACGGCAGGCACTCTAAAACTACCACAAAGGCTTTAATTAAAGCCTTCAGTCTGAAAATCCTCTTCAAAAATCTCTATTGACCTACATTTTCAGTCCTGAATACGTTCCGATTGACAGTAGCATTCATTAGAACGCTTTATTGAGACAAAAAGCGTAAACAAACGGTCGTTCTCATTACTGACATCGCAAAAGTCGGTATAACGAGCAACTTGGCATTTACAACACCTGGACTACGAGAAAACAGGGGCAGTTATCATTTAGTTATTCCCACGTTTTTATACACTCACTTTTCTTGTTTGTTTGTCGTTCCGGTTGGACTTTTGCAACTCAATTTTGAGGCACTTTCCGATAAGCTAGCAGGCTGAAATTTTGTACACGCTTTGAGTTCTGATGACAATACATGACTAGCTAAGAAACGTCATAACAAATCCAATATGGCGGCCTCCCCAAGATGGCGGACTGGCTGTTTGAAACCCACCCCCATGATATGGGTATCAAATGAAAGGGTTTGCTGTCAGGAATACGAAAAAAATAGTCACGGGACTTAAATCCAATATGGCGGACGTCCAAGATGGCAGACAGGCTATTTGAAATGCACCCCTGTGATATGGATATCAAATGAAAAGGTTTGCTATCAGGAGTACGAAAAAAATAGTCACGTGACTTAAATCCAATATGGCGGACGTCCAAGATGGTAGACTGGCTGTTTGAAATCCACCCCCGTGATATGGGTATCAAATGAAAGGATTTGCTGTCAGGAATACGAAAAAAATAGTCATGTGGCTTATGCTAGGCTAGGCTATTAATCCAATATGGCGGACGTCCAAGATGGCGGACAGTCTTTGAGGCACTTCCCGATAAGCTAGCAGGCTGAAATTTTCAGGGTAGCTTCAAACCCGATGAACAATGATAAAAATAATAAAATAATTAATAGATTTAAAAAATCTAAAAGCCCACGTTTTTAAATGTCCTAAAAAGAAGAAAATAACCCTACGGGGCTGAGAGAGGGGCCACTCAAAACGTGGGGGCGTATCTTTGCAAGTTACACCTACGATCTCACGTCATGTAAATATATCCTATAAATAATCCCTTATATAATATACGCCCCCACGTTTTGAGTGGCCCCTCTCTCAGCCCCGTAGGGTTATTTTCTTCTTTTTAGGACATTTAAAAACGTGGGCTTTTAGATTTTTTAAATCTATTAATTTTGAGGTCTGCCTGTACTAGAAAAGACGAGTATAACTATATTCAGAGCAGTGGTGTTGAGCTATCAGCAATCTGACGGGGCCCCCCTCTAGAGGGCCAAAGCCTGCCGGGGTCGCGGGACTCATTCCATTACCGTGACCCTGGAACGTAAAGGGCTAATGAAGGACACCGTGGATTTTAGTCAGTACAAGTCTGACAACCCCCCCGCCCTGCCCTGGGCGGGAGGACTCATATGATGATTTTACCACGCTAAAAAAAAAAAGCAATGGTGTTGAAATAAATTACACGAAGTAATGCGCCTGACGGGGTTTGAACCCACGACCTACAACTCGTAAGTCGAGGCCGATACCACTGGGCCACCAAGGAGTGGAACGCTTAGGGTTATTGAAGGGACACGGCAGGTTTTAGTCAGTACGAGTCAGACACTGCCCTCTATCGTCTAGCTCTACCCAGATTAGGAGAAGTCAATTGATCTCCCAAATCCTCAAAAGTTGTGGCCACCGTTAAAGGTCTAAACAAGTTTTAAATAACAGTTTCAAATCATTTCTAAAATAACGTTCAACATGATTGATCTATGCTGTTCAGATTGCTAGTCAAATAAGTCAAACACTTCTTCATGTACCTACACGCAGAGAAATGTCTGGCTACCTATACGAGAACTTCTGGTTGCAACCGTGACAGCAAGACTCACTAGTTGACTTTACAACATTTCTTTTAATAAATACTAAGTAAGTATTAGTCCGGAAGACGCTGGATGCAGGTCGCTTCCAACCGGTATATGTGGAGATCTAAAGGGGAGGCCTATGTTCAGCAGTGGACGTCCTATGGCTGAGATGATGATGATGAAGTATTAGTATGTATTTATTACTAGAAATGTTGTAAAGTCAACTAGTGAGTCTTGCTGTCACGGTTGCAACCAGAAGTTCTCGTATAAACTCTGCGTGTACTTATTGAATCGATTTTCGTTTCTTCTAGGGTCTGGACTCTTCGACCTGCACGCGTAGCATGGCGATTCTATCTCTGTTCTACCAAGAAAAGAAAAAGTTATTTCATGGTTATTTCTACACAAATCGACTGTTTTTTTGCACAAATATGACACCATTCGTACACTATTGAAGAAAAGAACGTTTATTTTCCAAATTTTTTACATTACCATGCTTAAAACGCTAAAAATATTTCTACGTTCTGTCATTTTGTCTATTCTTCCGTCGACAAAACCCCTTTCTACGGCGCCATGCTACGCCTGCTGCTGTCTCAAACATCCCGAAGGATCCGAGGGCCAAATATGTCATAAATTACAGCTGAGACAAGTTAGCTACCGTTTTTAGTTTTTACTGGGATAAAAGCTAACTCTCATAACGGCAAAAGTCTCATATTGAGATCTAATTCTCTGTGCCAGAAAGATAAATAATAACGTGTGAACTTCTTCCCTATTCACTGTCCAATTGCAGACATCACCTAAGGGAATTATAAACAAACAAACCTTCACTTCCTTAGGACTCCGGTTAACAGTCAAATCCAATACAATTTGTTCCAAAATGAGGTTTATTATATACTTGTAGGTAGGTAAATTGAATTGTCTCGTGTTTTGGCTAAAAGTATAAACCCCCATACATTTCCCATGGGTGCCGTTAATGGCTGGCGAGGTTATGTCGGGAGGTCGGGGCGACCTGTGTACTTGTTAATATGAATAAGTTAGTTGTTATGGTTGTAGAGCATACTAGGGGCTTAGTATGCTTTAATTAGAGGAAACTGGGAAAGCTTATAATGTTTACTCTGTATTAGATTAGCCTGTTTTATAAAAACCAACACGATACAGACCGTATCTTCGAGAAAGGTGTGAGTAGACGAGATATGTCCTCGAGGAATACGGAGTATTTTTAGACGTACAGCGTCCAGAAACCACTTAGAAAGACGTAGGTCCACATTTGTTGTTCCTGGATACGAGACTTCGCGATGCGCGTTACTATGCCAAGGAACGAAACAGATGGAGAAGTACTGGCAAGCTAAATGTGATTTCACATCGGGAGAATCTCGACCCTCTTATATGAAGCGAGGGAGGAGTTCAGAAACCCTCAATTTGGCCCCATCGCCATCGTCGATATATCCCTCTTTCAAGTTGACAATACTCTCCGATTTCCAATATTATTTGCACATCAATAAATGTCAAAATAAACCCTATTTTGACATTTATTGAAGATTTTTCTATTTTACTTTTAGTGTACCTACTTGTTGTATGAACAACATACCTATATGAAATCTGGGCAGTTCTGGAAATATTACATACATACGGGTCGAATTGATAACCTCCTTTTTTTGAAGTCGGTAATTAAAAGGCGCCTCTAGTGTACGAATGAGGAACTATTTTTTGGGCAAATTATCAAAATTCCCGTTTACTTTACGTCGTAAAAACATGAAAAGTCGCTAGGGCCTCAGTTGTTATTAGAAGTTAGTTGAACGACTTTTTATCTTCTTCATTACATTAGTAACACCCACGGAAAAACCAGGTTTTAAACTAATCCTTCGCAGATAAATTATATCTATTAATTCTTACGTCATTCAATTTCCCAAATATTATAGCTAGTACCGAACTGATTAGTATGATGTAGGTGTGTGCGATAAAGCTTACTCCGACCTTCGTGTCAATCACCCTTGTATCAGATTGTATGTAATCTTTCCTATGACCCTTGATGAAAAAATATAGCGATACGAGCCCTTTACAAATATTTTATCTAGGCGGAGATTTTGGCAAACAGGTTTTTGTTGTTGAAGAGATTTTTGATAGACTCTGAAATTGTAAAAGGACTTGCGATCAGTCCTAGTTTCGCATGCGTATAATGAGGTCCACAATTATTCACAAATTTCTAAATCTTTAAAGCTGAAACCAACCACAACCGTAGGTGGTTTTGGAGATTCACATTTTTCAAATGAAGGAATGCAAAAACTACTAAATACTTTTGTATTTCCCAGGAACATCATGCCAAATGATCTAAATGCGAAAAGGTTTTGAGAAGATCTTGATATGTTTTGGGCATTGAAACATCACAAAGAACTCTGTATAGTACGCTCACATTTCGTCTGTAATAGCTTATTGCCGTCAACCGGGCAAGTACTGAGAAGTTCTGAGTGGAAAAACCCAATAACACTGCCCGACCTGCGAACCGAACCCGAAACCTCCTGTTCAGAAGTCGTGTTGCGACCATTAAATTAACGAAGCAGTCCAATAGCGTTTTTAAACACTATACTATGTATAAGATTAGACGTTATGTGAGTAGGATGTAGGTATAACAAAGCCTTTCATTTCAAAAAACAACGGAAAAAAAAGTAATAGAATTTTAAGCTCTCGCGTCGAATTTTGTACTGTAAGAGGATCCCGGGAAACGAGAACAGGGAATAAATAATACCAGGTCAATAACCTCAAATACTCCCTTCCCTGAATTTACCCCGTTCCTGCCGTTGGTATTAACGATTTTATCGAACTACAGGTCTGTTCACCAACAGGAAATTCATCAGAAAAGTTTATTTCTAATCTAACTTGTTTTCATTTTATTTCGGGAATTTCGAAAGCGGTAATTTTATTCATGGTTTCTCACGTATGTTTCGAGAGCAGTCATGGTAATTATTATCATCCCTTACGTAATATCAAGTACTTAAGTTACACGTAGGTACCTATTGTGTACGATGAACGAGTAGGAATGGTGCATGGAGGCTAAACAAAATTACGTAGACGGGTTCTTGAACCTAGTCCAACAAATCAGTAAAGGCATATAGCATAATCATCAACCTATACCTAATGGTGACAAAGGCTTTCTCACCTTCTCGCTGTGAGAGGCACTCAGAATAATGATAGTCATTATTCTGAGGAAAAGCAGTTGGCCATAGACAACATGCGGGCCAGTTCCCTAGTGTCTATGGTTGTCATTATGTCTTTGAATCTTCGTTCCAATCAGGCCACGATGATTTGACAAAATGACAAAGTAGTTCACATATTTCTTGACTCCCTAATAATGTATAATTTTGTTCAAAAATGGCACTGTTTGTAGAGGTCGTTATCCTTTAAAACTTCTTCACCAAATTATGTTAGACAGCTATTCTTTCCTGGCACTTTCCAGACACAATTCGATTCAGCAAAGTTAAGCTACTTTGATCCTAAGTTACGTGACGGTATAAAATTCAATTGTGTTCTAAGACAGGTGCTATTAACGTGGCTCGGCAGCTCCGCTAGAGAAATACGATATTCTGGATTCTTAGGTAACACTGGCCGATAAGATTTAGGGGAAAAATAAATTGATTTTCTTTCGTTTTTATTTGAGAAAACTTTAGTAGAAGGAGTTATTTGGAAGACTGTAGTGATTTTTTTATTATTTTGATCATTTTCGCTGCTAAGGCAACCAGAAATGGGTCGACGGCGCGTTGTGTTCCGAGCGCGCCTCAAAGATCTGTCCAATGACGGGTCCCCCTTAGAGAGCCAAAGCCTGTCGGGGTCGCGGGTCTAACGAGCTACCGTGACCCCGGAACGTGAAGGGCTATTGAAGGACACCGTGGATTTTAGTCAGTACAAGTCTGACAGTCCCTCGTGCCCTGCCCTGGGTGGGAAGACTCATTTGATGATTTTTCCACGCTAAAAAAAAAGAAAAAAAGGCAACCAGAAACAACATAAATGTGTGAAAGTTAACAAAATATCTATGACGGGGAGGTGTTAGATGGCGGCAGCTAGAAATGTGATAAAAAAAAGAAGACAGTAGACTAGTTGAGAACAAAGACGAAAAATATAGGGTTTAAGGATGCTATTTAATTTAAAAAAGGCAGAATAAGAAGGAACCCTAATAACAACATACTCATATAATTTTCTGAAAAGGTCAAGAAGCACAGACAATGAATCACATTTCTAGCACATTTTACAAAATCCAATAAGGTTTACGATATTACAGGCAAAAGACGATGTCCCATTCAAGCACCAGCATCATGATTTATCTTCAAACCAATTAAAAAGTTAATAAAGTCTTGCGGACCATAAACAAGAAAATCTGTGACTAGACTACAAATTTACGGAAAAAGCTCTATCAAAATTCCACGATGATTTATGTTACAATACTTTGTCCTATTTATGCTTTGGAGAGATTTATGGGCCGGTCCCCGTCTTGCATAGCTAAATAGCCTTTTGTTTTTTTTTCACTTTTGCACAATCTTCTTTCTTCTTCTTCTTCTTATATATAAAAATCAATTGCTGTGCGTTAGTCTCGCTAAAACTAGAGAACGGCTGGACCGATTTGGCTAATTTTGGTCTTGAATTACTTCTGGAAGTCCAGGGAAGGTTTAAAAGGTGAGGCGGTACGAAGTTTGCCCGGTCAGCTAGTGATCAATAAAATCATTCAGAATGCCAAAAAAATGCAACTGCCTGGGTATTGAGTGGGTCGAAATAGCTGTTGATAAAATATTTCAAAATTGTGTATGGATATTGATCGTATTAGCAACACAAAATGGCGGCTATGGACGCGCCAAAAGATGTATGCAGTACTCTACTAATTTATAACATAGATTTATTTATCTTAAATCATTTTACGTGGTTGTACCTATATTTTTAAGTCACATGTTCGAAATCTATTTTTGTAATGAATGGGAAAATTAATATTTTAAACTGCGCACGTGTGGCATTTACTACATATTATTATACTATTTAGAAATCTGAGTAAACGAAAAACTCTATGATACATAAAAAAAACACGAAATAATTGGTTCTCATATTATTTAAAAAGCGTTATAAGAACAGCTTTATTAGTGTATTAAACTGTAGTTATATAAGAGAAAGCTTAATCACCCAAAGTTCAACTTTCTTACACTGTGCACAGTGTAAGAAAGTTGAACTTATGACACTCTCATGAGAGTGTCATATCCGTGGCATAGACACAACATATCTAGGTAGTGTTCTGTCTAAAGCTATTGTCAAACAGACAGGCGAAACGAATGCGATCCGAATCCTGTCATATATAAGAAAAGCGAAAGCGGTCGGATAGTCTATGTCACAGGCTTCAAACAATTCCATACATTACAAACACTTCGCTTCGCGTTCGCTTCGCCTGTCTGTTTGACAATAGCATAAGTGTGGGTGTGTCTATACTCTAAACCAGGGGTTCCGTACCTGATGCAAGATAAATCACGTATCTACGGGGAAACGTTATTTGAGTCTTCTGTGGCTGGCTTTTTTTTTTTTTTTTTTTTAGGGTGGCAAAATCATCAAATGAGTCCTCCCGCCCTGGGTGGGGCGGGAGGGACTGTCAGACTCTTACTGACTAAAATCCACCCGTGTTCCGTCGGATGCCCTTTACGTTCCGGGGCCACGGTATCCTGGATTAAGAAAAATCCGCGACCCCGGCAGGCATTTGGCCCCATAAGGGGCCCCGTCGGTGACGCGTGAAACACGACGCGCCACCGACCCGGGCTTGGTCCTTGGTCGGACGGCGAGCATACCCATTACTCACCGTCCGCAAGCCCGCTCCGCCGCTGTGCCCTCTGCTGTTCAGAGGGACACGCGTTGGAGCGTCCACCCGACAGGCTATTTGCATACGGGCAAAGAAACCCCTTAGGCACACAGTGCCTAAGGAGAGTTTTTGCCCGCATCCCAGGGCGCACCGGCCCGAAAAACTGGTTTTCCCCCCGGACGTATCCGAGAGGGAACTCCAGTCCACGGGCGCACGTGGAGGTTTCCTGTCTTAGCACCCCTTCTGTGGCTGGCTTGGATTTAGTTAAACAAATAGCAGCATACCTAGCTCATAAAACCGAGATTAGAATGGGACTTGTCAGGCCATGGCTGTCGAATGCCGCCACAGCCCAAATATTGCAAGAATGAAGCTCTAGTAGAAGGGCTAGACGGTTTTGAATACTGAAGAGGAGATAGTGGGAGCCTTTGGATGTCTTCCTATTAAGAGGAAAATCATATGAAACACAGTAATTTTTACCCCGCACTTGGGAGAAAGATGAGCATCGGATATAATCAACCCGATACCGCACCGAACGTGTTAACTCAATAAAGATTGTATACTCTAGTTATGAGTCCATTCATGTATTGAATGCTAATGATAATTTACGTCGTCCCAGTGTATGAACATGTGCTTACACTTATACTAGTCTATCTTCTATCAATAGTGCAGAAATTCACAAACCCGTGTTGCCACAGAAAAACCCAGAAAGACTTCGTTCCACTTGCAAATTGAAATTTCTCATATTTTGCAGTAGAACTTTCAACTGCTAGGCCAACGAATTAGTTTCGCGACAGTAAAAAACACATAGCATGTTAAAAATGTTATTCATGCTTTCGTCTATAAAGTCAATGGCCTTATTGTAGTTAATGTGAGGTCAAGCCATGTATCACAGCATGTAGGTGTGGAATGAGGAATCGTGTGGTTGCCAACATTGTTTACTCATAAAAGACTCTATCTTATTACTCAGTCATTAACTATGCCAACGTTTGCTAGGGATATAAAATGCCAGTAGGTATCCAGAGAAACAACAGACGGAGGTTAATGTAGGTATCCACCCAAAGTTTGCCAAATTCCAGGCCGGTGATGAAAGATTCCTGATGGAATACCTAGTGATAATTCAGTATTATATCGAGAAGACCATTCATTTTCCATCAAATATTTCACAGAAAAGCTTTATCGGAAACAACCGTTTTTTTCCCTTCAAGATCCGTCCAGGATAAAAAACCCACCCAACCCTAAAAACGCCACATTTAATTGAATCCGCTGATATCCAGCCATAAAAGCGTTATCTAACCCTGCACGACCTAACTTCGAGGCTCTGCGTCTCCAAGGATACCCTAACGACCTGCCAACAAAGCCTTATCATGTTCCACGAGATATTACGCCGAGCGGAGAGAATATAATATGTACACTTAATTTTTTCGGATTATATTATAATGTAAGAGGAGGAGCCGCCCTTTATTTTGCCTCCCTCATAAAAACAGCTCACATTTTTCTACGTGAGACGGGAATATTAAAAGCATTGGTCCGTGAAATTTTATAAAGGTAAATTAAATTGGTGGATGCTGGCTCTGAGCTTAGAGTACGAGTATGTTTTAAGAAGTAATAAAAACAATGGTATTTTCTGCTGTCGATTGAAATGTGGATTGCATTTGCAAACATAACTTTAATTAAAAAGTCTTGATTACACTCTACGTTATTGTTGTTAACATTCAGGGTTCAAGCAGGTTCAGCCAGTATAAAATATAAAAGGAAACTACGATTGTTTGCTAAGAAAATTCCGAATTTGCATTTGTGAGTCTTTTCTGGAGTTGGAGACCCAAAACAAACATCTTCTTGTATATTTCAAGGAAAAACAAGGAACCTTCGTATACGTGTTTTACTTACAATTGGACGGAATACTGGTTAATATTTCTCAAAACCTTCAGTTTAACATCAATTCAATTGACTAATATACATACAGTACAAGGTAACATCCTGTTTAAGAACAACCTTCTAATCAGCTGCTATCTCGATGATCTACATAATTGTAAGAAATGTTACCTGCAATAGAATTTAAAGCCGACAGACAGTAATGCACAAGGCTGTTATACATAGCTGGGGGCTTGCCGGAGGAATTAAATTGAGAACGATAAGAAAATCTTAGAGTTAACGACATTGTGCTTTGAATACCCAAAATTTCGAACCACCACTGGACCGAAGTTGTTGAATTTTGGTACGAAGATGGAAAGGACCCTGGTAACGGTTATAGGTTATAGAGAGAGAAGAGCGAAGCCACGGGCAAAAGCTAGGTGAATATAAGCAAACAGAATAGGCAATGACAAGTTGGACAATCTTCACAAGATTGCTGGTAGAGGAACGAGTAACGGCGGGAACCAAAGTAAAATTGCCGGCGTTTTTGTAGGCCCAGTAAAAAAATAGATTGCTATAACTAGGCAGAATATTAAGACAAATTCCCTAATACCATCCACATCAACTCATAACCTCCCACTAATCTTCGAATACAAGTAAGTTAAAGACACAACGTTCCCATAGAGAACCCTAAAGCACTGTAATGAACCATTTGCCATATCAATGTTTGCGGTACATTTCCTTGGAACATGTGATGCGGTCACCTAGGGCGTGTCAAGGGTATGCTGCTCCAGATATTACTTCGGACCTTCAAATGCAAGGACTATGCTAAATTAATTTATTAGCCTAGAATTTCTAATTGCAGTATGCTTAGTTTTTACCTTGTAAACTTAAAGAAATGGGTAATTTATGTAATTATACTAGGCTATAGTTTAGACGTCAAACCTGCTTTGAAATATGCATTATTTTAGTTCAGTCCTTGGTATATGGATTGTATCTCAATTCCAACATGTGCTCTTTCTGAACAAAAATAGAATGAACCCTGGAAAAACAGCTGTCAAGGCAGTGTACCGAGTATCTACAGGTAATGGAAGTGTCCTTGTACCTACAATCTATTAGATCACGAAACGTCTTAAAACAGAGTGTGTTCAACATTGTAAAATCTTGTCACGAACGAGAATAGCTCATAGAAATGTCGTTTCAGTGTTAATTTTCACGTTTTTTAATTAATTCTTATAAGGTGTATACGGTATGGCCGCGGAAGACCTCGAAGGAGATGGCGGGACGAACTGGATGTCTTCCTTCAGAATTGGAAAGAGTAGGCGCAAAGTCGTGAACGTTGGAAAGAATGGAGGGAGGCCTGTGCCCAGCAGTGGGACCGTACAGACTAATGAAAAAAAAAAGTTGTCTTAATAAGGTACTGCTTTAATACTTAAATGATTAAGCAGAGGTGTAACTAAACAGTATATCCACATGTCTGCTTTGTTTAAGCCTCATGATGGTATACTTACGAGGTGGGCTCATTCCCATCAACAGGGCACAATTCCAGACTCAGTGGCTGCTGTTGAGAAATTTCCAATGAAAACCCCAATAACTCTTTATTCTATCGAGCTCAAGAGGTACTCTTCTGCTCAGCAGTCGCACTAGAAGCATCAGAAGTCCAAAGAGGTCTAAGATGAGGGTTTCAAAGGGTTCTACAGACATTACAACAGACAGTATCTACAGGCACATGATGAAAGGGGAAAGTGGAAGAAGAAAAAAACATGTTCGCAGAACCCAAGTAAAATGAGTTAAATCTATTGTCAAACAGATAGGCGAAAGGAATGCGATCCGAATCCTGACATATAGAAAAGCGAAAGCGGTCCGATAGTCTATGTGACAGGCTTCAAACAATTCCATACACTACAAAAAAAAACGCTTCGCTTCGCGTTTGCTTTGCCTGTCTGTTTGACATGATGTTGTATCTACCCAAACACATCTCTTAAAGCTTCAACTCAACATCAAAGGCTGTTTTATTCAATAAAAGCTCAACAAGGTTTCGACACAAACTAGCGTCCCCAATTACGACTTAATTGCTTTCAGAAGTTTCAACATAGAAAGCTCTTTGACAATGAAATATTTTGAGACTTGCTTTGCGAATGTTATACAACCAGCAGGGCGGTATTGCGAAAACGCTTGGTATTGAATTATACATGTCGCATCCAGGTATATTTGCTGGCGAATCAGAATAATAATAGTACTAAGTGACATGCATACTTGCATAGTGTCTTGTTTGTGGGCGCAGAGTGGGATACTGGTAATTGAGATTATTACAGAGTCTGTTACTAACTCTACTTTGGTACTTCAATACCTTAAGTGTCTAAACACACTATGCCGAAGTTAAGCGACCGAAGTTCAGCACAATTACGCCTGCAATGCTATTTGAATTACTGACGACACACTATGCCAAAATTACGTCGCGTCATAGCGTACAGCCTAACTTCGGTCGGGCGTAACTTCAGCAGCAACTTATTCTGTGACCACACATTATACGCGACCAAAGTTCGGTTCGATTACCGACGAAGATCCGAGGGCGGGAGCAGCAGGGAGCCGCCCGCGCCGAATTCTGCCGCGTAAGTTCGGCACTTATGGTGTGTCATATCAGCCAAATACGTCGGAACGTAAAATCAGCCGCCGAACTTCGGTCGCGTAACTTCGGCATAGTGTGTTTAGACACTTAAAGGAAAACACTGTACCTGTTCCCGTAAGTACGTGTCACCACCACTACGTCCGAACGATCACTGTCGGTTCATGGGATCGTGGTGCTAATCAGACACCTACCTCTGGACTCCCGCACAACGCCTAAACAAAGGCGCTTTGTGTTCTCTTTAAAGCAAGATCCGAAATCCGAAAATACATAATATTGAATTTTTTGAGAGTTTTTCATTTAATAGTAGGCTCGTGTTTGACCAGTATCTCGACGGTGACTCCGGCAGTGAATTTCACTCCTTAACTGTGTACACAATCGCAGTGGTGGCCCAGTGGTATCGGCCTCGACTTACGAGTAGTAGGTCGTGGGTTCGAACCCCGTCAAGCGCATTACTTTGTGTAATTTATTTCAACACCACTGCTCTCAAAACGGTGAAGGAAAACATCGTGAGGAAACCGGCATGTCCTAGAACCATAAATTCGAAGACATGTGACATCTACCAATCCGCACTGGGCCCGCGTGGTAGATTACGGCCCACTCCCTCTCACAGAGAGGAGGCCTGTGTCCCAGCAGTGGGAACATTTATAGGCTGATGATGAATGATGACAGTAAGTTAGTTTTTAATAAATTTGCACCTACTGAAGTCTAAATAGCAATAATATTTCCTTCAAGATTAATCAAGAACAATATTTCAGGGTCTTTTAAATTTGCATTAAAATACTGGCAGTAAATATATATTACCTACTAGTTATTTATTATACGACACTAAAACCAGTTCTAAGATAACCATCCAATACAGCTAGCTTCATCAAATAATTAAATACATTTAATAAGGAAAAGATTAAACTTCCGGTGTAGACAACCTAGCAATTACTCACTACCCGCAATTTGTAACTAAGAATCAATAAATCATGCGAAAACTCTATGCCCTTTTCTGAGGAAGTACAGTCAGGAGAACTTTTATGTAGGTATTCTTTTTATGCAATTTTTAAAAATGATCTTATTTTCTAGCTCCTCTTCATGTGCTGATGGTGATCAACACAACCGGGGTGATGTTATGCCCGTTCCAAATATTCAAATTATGTCTAGTTTTGCCATAGATAGTCTTTCTATCTCGATAGAGATATAGAATTAGTTTTTCTATTTCTATTAGATAGAATTAGTGAGGTATCCCACCCTATTTACTAAGTAAGTACTTAGTATAGTTGATGAAAATGGATAAATGTAACCTACATTTATTCATCTTTTTGTTACTTCATCTTTTTTTTACATCATTTTGATACTCTTCCACGGAAAAAAATTTAAAAAAGTATTTTTTTACAGTAATAAGGTACTTAGGTATGTGTTAGAATAAATAATAGGCTATAATTACAAAGCTAAGGTGTAAGAATAATAATTTATGAGGTCAAAGCCATAAAAGGAAAGAACTTTTAGAACTTGGCCGAAATATGGCTTATCGAATTTGCAATGTTTTTTCCACGAGAAAAACGCTTTAGAATTTCTTCAATTAAGTATAATTCTACATACATAAGTGGTCGTGGCTGTACTTACGTCGTAATACTGCAATGCCCTTGGACCTTCCGTTTGGAAACCGGTTACCTTGGTACCCGACCGAAGACACCTCGGAATTGGGCGGTTTTATGGTCAACATAAAATGTTCGCGAATTACTGAACGCTTCCGTATTGTGTTTGTCATGCAAGGGAACAATTGACCTTTTATGCTTTTTTTACTTTTTAAGGGCGGTTGTGTTTTGTTTCGGTTATTTGTATGCATTGACTTTAGAATAGAATAGAAATTTTATTTGCTTAAACATGTGTGTACATACAGAATTAAAATAATACATGCATGCAAGATCTTAAATAAGCGTGAGTCATGACATGTCTGCCTTTCTCAAGGCGTGCAAATATGTTAGGTACAATTATTAATAATACAATTATTTTTTATTCAATTACATAAATTAAATTACTTGTATCGTACTTGAATGTACGATTTTAAAAGATGCTTTGTCTTGAATCCTTCATCTATTTTTTACAGACTTCAAAAAAAGGAGATTATCAATTCGACCCGTATGTATGTAATATTTCCAGAACTGCCCAGTTTTTCTATATGTGTTAGTCTATATCAGCGTCTGAACAAATGTGCCAGATTTCAGAAGTGTATGTATGTATGTATGTTTTTATGTTTGTGTTCGCATATCTCCGGAACTACATGTCCGATTTAAGTACTAGGTATTGTTCAACTTAGGGAATACTGCAAGTTTTATTAAAATCGGTTCAGTAGTTCTTAGATAGGGTTTTTTTAGCTTATTGTCATCATTTGCGATGTTATTACCGGTGCTGTAGATTACAAAATTCTAGTACACTTGTAAGAAAATTGTGTATTTGACAAGAATTGTTGTATATTGTGTACTGGGTTGTATATTTAAACTAATGAAAAACTTTTTTTAAAAAAAGTAACCGACTTCAAAAAACAACAACAAAACAAAAAAAGGTGAAATAACCTAATTAAATTAATAACTTCTTTCGGATGTCGGTGGCTTTATTTTTTATTTCATTGATTTTTAGTCACCGACTTCCGAAAGAAGTTATTAATTAGGTTATTTCACCCTTTTTTGTTTTGTTGTTGTTTTTGAAGTCGGTTACTTTTTTGAAAAAGTTTTTATTATACCCTTTTTAGTTTATTTATTAAATAGTCAACCCAAATCCTTGTAAAATATAAATGCAAAATTTTCTTACATATGCACTAATCTTGTATTCCGTTCTTACATATGCACTAATCTTGTATTCCGTCTTAACATAAAAAAATCCATGTCTCTTAAACTACTGAACCGATTTTGATGAAACTTGCAGTGTACCCTAAGTTGAACAATACATAGTACAAAAAAAAAAAGAATTACTTAAATCGAACTTGTAGTTCCGGAGATATGCGTGCACAAACATAAAAACATACATACATACACTTGTGAAATTTGGCACATTTGTTCAGACGCTGATATAGACTAACATATATGAAAACTGGGCACTTCTGATAATATTACATACATAATTACATACAGGTCGAATTGATAACCTCCTTTTTTTTTTGAAGTCGGTAAAAAGGGTAAAATAAAAACTTTTTCCTTTGAAGTCGGTTACTTTTCTTTTTTTTTTTTGATGTTAAAAAAACTTTTTTAAATTGAAATAGCTTTTTTAAACTAGTCTTTTCTCTTTCTAAATATTTTCCGAAAGTTCATATCAGGTTGTAAATTAAATCCATGTATGTGTAGACCACCTACGGATTTAATATAATTATGACCTAATATTTTATGAACTTTAAATGACATGTATATTTGAAGGAGAAAATTGTAACGTGCAATGCATGAATAGTTTTCCTCTTCAAACGTAACTTATGAGGTAAGTTTAACCAATAACCGATAATGCGAATTTGTGACGCTTCACATAACCTAAAATTTTTCAAACCATCTTTCGTGGAATCCTAAAGAAATCTACAGGAAATTCTTTTATATATCCTATAGATAAATTCGAATAGCTGAGATGTCGAACTCGGTTCACCCGGGATAACCGGTTTTATCGGATTATTTTAACGGCATTTCTCGTCACGATGGGCTTTATGTCAAACATCCGGAAAATAACGTCAAATTGAATTGTCGCGCTGTCCTGTGCCAGGGACATGTCCGTTTACGGAATTGGAAAAAGTCCGGGTGACATGGCCCGGATTTTGAGGATAATAGGTCTTGTGTCATAATGTGTGAAGTTGATATTTATTTAAATATTAGTTATGATTGATGAAATTCTTCCTGATTATTTTTGCAGTCGGTTTCTAGTCTTACCGAATGCAGCTGAATATCAGTATTTTTCATATAGCGACGAATGTCTGGCCTCCGCAATCCAGATTATATTCCTAAATAATGTTAAAAATAAAATACTTATGTCGAGAAATGGGTTAGTAGCATAAATTAAAATAAAACTTAACAAAAAAAAAAGAAACCAAAAATAAAATAAAACTTACATGATACCATGAAGAAAACTTATAAAAACTTGTTCCAAAATAATAACAAACAGCTACACATCCAGCTCCTGTAAATAAAAAGAAAAAATAAAAGTTAACAAAAAAATAAAATAAAAAAACCTACCTAAGTAAATAAAAAAAGTAAGTTATAAATTCTCGTAGCTTCTTTAAGAGACCTTTGACCAGCAGTGGGACTGGTATTAAATTAATATAAAAATTTTCGTTATAGTTGAAAATCGAACATATTAGGTTAATCTGTCTCTTTATTAGATTTTCAACTTTATCACAAACATCTAAGGTTCATATAAGATTGGGAACTTTTTTAGATTCATACATGTTGACATGCTGGCTCCTGATACGGAACTACATACACATAATACGGTACATAATACAGAATTAAAAATACTGATTGAAAATAGTTGCTATTATTCGGCATGATAATTCTTTTTTATGAAAGTCAAAACAAATGAGTTTTTAAAGTTAGTTTCTAGCTACTCTATATTCATTAACAAAACGTTTAATCACACAAACAATCCCCATTCGTACATTCAGTTGAAACGTAAACAACTCAACGAAAATAAAACAAATAAAAACATGATTCATAAATTGCTTTCATGTTGTCAGTGTTGCCACAAATTAAAACGGACTTAAAATGAAAGCAAAATACAAAATACAACGTGTACAAATTAATATAGACAGGGTAACGAATTGTTTTTAAAATGGATTATAAAAATATCAACTGAAGTTTTCATTACATAAGTATACATATTTCAGAGGCCCTTATCACAAAATTTCTGTATTCTATTTACAGCTTACTGGAAGTTTTTACTGAGTTTATTGTATGAAAAAGCGCCTCTAGCTCAAGGAATATTTTTTTCTTCAAAACGTAAACCGGGAAATAATTATCATAATAGGGCCTCTGTAGTAGAGCTTCCAACAGTGAGTTTAACTTACTAAAACGTACACACCATTGCCTTTAGTTGCTTTAGTTGTTAATAAATTTCTCTAATACACAAAGCATGTTCTCACTTGCATCTCACCAAAGGAGCATATTGCGGTAATCCAAGCTTTTACTAACAAGCCACATGACTAACAAAATAGCCGTTACATTTTCCCCGTTCTATATTTAAAATCCTTTTATCTCGAACGTCGCCAGTTGCGTCCGGATGCCGTGGTCACGGATAAAAAAAAAAAAGAAAATGCACCCTGCGGTCGATGCCATATGCGACGCAGTTTCTGACATACGCCTAGAGCCGCTTAATCGCTTTATCGTGTTAACTCCATCTATACGTACATGAAATATACAGCGCTTTTATGCTACAGCGGGAAATTGTCAGCTTCCGGTACCATAGTATCGAATGTTTGTATAATATTCATAGGTTATTGGCATTCACATGTTCGAAGTCTGGTTTTATATATCCTCGATGTATGTTACGATGCACAAACAACAATTTAGTAAACGCCACAACGTGTGTTTGCAGTTTTAATAGTGTCTAGCCATCTAGTGTTTTCAATCTCTTCGTTATTGCCTTAACTTGTGTATTTGAAAACGAGACGACCAGCTCATATTTCAATTGGCAGACACGTGTCAGAGTCATTTTACTTCTCAATGTAGATACGGATACACACTTGACCGGTTTCCAGAATTGTTGGTCGAGTAAATACGGAAAACGTTATTAAATACGAGCTCATTTGGCACAAAACGTGACAGGTCTAAACTTAGGAATACGTGAGTCCTATTCTGTTTACCTACACTAGGTACCTGCTTGCTTAAAGGATCACGTTTAGGTGTAGCTTGAATATTTTATGTCCTATTCTTGTCTAAGACCTTAATGGAGAACAGCAGAGTCCAAAGGTAGACTTAGTAGTCAGATTGATTGAAAATATATGAAAGTTATTAAAAAAAGATGAAATGGCTACAAAGGGATGACTGACTACTGAGATGAAGTAAAATACAGAGTACGGAAAAACGAGAAGACACACATTTGATGATCCCAAATAATTTAGACACGGGTGGGAGAAGCAAAGCGAGCCAAGAGAATAATGATGAAGAATATCTTTTGAAGCAAAACCTTTTTAATCATATCGATAAAGCTACCATTGAACTCAACACTGAGCTAATAAAAGAAAAACGCAACGATATAAAATTGATAACCCGAAATTCTTTTGCTGATTGGGAGTCTAAAAATATGACGGTATCCAAATGTTCGAGAAGCGCACACTATATTTCATCGAAAACATTTAAAATACATTAGCGAACTCCTGATGGATTTGTTTTGGTGAAGTTTTATCCGTTTGCATGATAATTTATCCTCATCTGTTTCATAGGATTATACATGTTACGTGAACGACATAAAAGTTATAGTAGCTTGAAATATTTCAGTCGTGAGAAGTGTCATTTGAACTTTTATATATTCGGAGCAGAAGCAGGAAGTTTAGTTTCATTTTGAATATTCATCATTCAAGAGGTTCGAAACAACTGTGAGTGATGCAGACTAATTGGCGTTTTGATCAATTTCATTAACAAAAAACAAAATATCAAGCTACAAGAAGACCACAAAGCCACTCACACTACAGTCTTCAATTTCATTGACTTATAAATACATACCACCAGTTCAAAATAATAATGATTGACTGATGCGGTTTATAGATATACAGGCATCGATGAAAGACAAACTACAAAGGCGTCTCAGATGACTGGACACCAATGTATTTATAAACATTCACAAACAGACAAATGCACTATGATTCAGACTCATCATCGTAATACACAGGCTACGGTTCATTCATTATTAAAAAAACAAATGAAGATTAAAATGTGGCTTCAAATTAAATGACAACGTGAACGGAATTGGAAACAGATCTTAAAACTATTCTATCTGATTCAAAACTTGAAGTCCAGATAACTTCTCAGCTAAAAATGATAACTTATAAAAAATTTCAATTCGAGATGAGGATAATAGACAAAGTGATATTCTATTAGCGATAACTATGATAGGTAAGTCAAAATGTGTCAAGATTGATTTAAAATAAGAAATGACCGTTAAACTAGAAATCTGTACAAATATGAAACACTAAGACGTCCGATTTGTTTTGGATAGTTACCTACTCTAATCCGTGTAAAATTTTACTTTCAATCTTTTTAACGTTAACAGTACTTTATGTCTAGGATCTCACAATGACGTAGGCTCCAGCAAGCTATTGTCATGCAACAAGATTTCACGGTACTCAAGCCTCCCTCCCAGCCTTCAAAAACACGCCACCAGTCAAACACACAAATTCTGAGTCACCTCAGCGCAGGCGGTTAACGGTGACTTAATCAATGTTCAGACCATCCTTGAATTGAACATTTATCGCGGACTATTGCGTTCTGTTGTTATTTTTGTACGGTTTAACGTACGACGAAGACTATTGGGGTCATCGTTTTCCTCTTCAAGTATTATTGTACAGTGTTTGTGCAGTTAATTAATAGAATGAATGAAAATAAAGACATGACAAATGTTATTATGGGCTCGCTGAAAGACGCGTTTGGTAATTCTGGTGGCTTTACCCTCTTCGAAAGAGCATGCTGCACAAAACAAGGTGTTTTTTTCCAAGTGGGCGTTGATAGCCAAATATGATACTGCTACGAGCGAACTGCAACTAATTTATCGAAAAATCAATGAATTCGTTTTATTTTCACTAAAACAGGGCCCGAGACTCCAAAGACGGACACGTCGTAGTCGCAGCGGTAAGACCCGTCTTCGAGGAGTGTTTCACCTTCCGCCTGACACAAGGTCCTCACTGGACACGATTATTTTGGTATTCGTAGGGTTCCTGAGAAAACGCCTGGGTGTCACAATAAAACCTTATACACCGTGTTCCGGACGATATACATAAACTTCGACCAGATGTTCAAACCACGGAAGTAAGCATTTTTCATTATGGACACATTAATAAATTCTTATTTTTTATTTTTTGTTAATTTTCATACAAACTAAATACCTAGACGTAAATAACCCGATATGCATGCCTCTTTATCCGAATTGGCAACGTCGTATTTTCATTCATAACATTTGGCGGGCTGAAACAAATGAAATGCAAATAGTATTTGATAGATTTATCATTTTAATTGCACTAAGCGGCAACATAGGCCAAATTAAGATACTTTCTCACTGCATAGCTCAATTAAAATTTCATTAAATGAAATTACAAATATCTTTGTAACGAAGCCTTTTTAAGTACTACTTCCTTTGTTGGATTTGATTTGTAAAAGCCATAGAAGTATTTGCTAAAGTTTATGGATAACGTGAAGAACACGGTGTATAGCTGAAGTTGGATTACCTAAGTCACATTGTTGAAATCCCACGAGAATCAGAACCTAGTTTATGCGTAACTGAACAATTTACATACGAGCTAATAATTCGTAACAAGGCTAAAAGAAAATTTGCATTCGTCCAACCAACCTCGTTGGTAGTTGGCCAGTTTACGACGCAATAATGTATGATCACAATAAGGAAACTAAGTAAATATAACTGTATTTGTAATGATGAGTAGGTTCTTTTCCTTAGTTCGCATGAATTTTATACGAGCGATGTTATAATAGAAAATTTATTTGTGTGTTCTATAGCATAAATGCATCTATTTCTGGTAGAGCTGTTCCTATCGGACATGTTGATGATCATGCCATAGCTTTTTTTTTTTTTTTTTACGGTCCACCCGTGTTCCTTCGGATGCCCTTTACGTTCCGGGGCCACGGTATCCTGGATTATCCAGGCATCCACGCCACGGTATCCAGGCATTTGGCCCCATAAGGGGCCCCGTCGGTGACGCGTGAAACACGACACGCCACCGACCCGGGCTTGGTCCTTGGTCGGACGGCGAGCTTACCCATTACTCACCGTCCGCAAGCCCGCTCCGCTGCTGTGCCCTCTGCTAATCAGAGGGACACGCATTGGAGCTTCCACCCGACAGGCTATTCGCATACGGGCAAAGAAACCCCCTTAGGCACACAGTGCCTAAGGAAGAGTTTTTGCCCGCATCCCAGGGCGCACCGGCCCGAAAAACTGGTCTTCCCCCCGGACGTATCCGTGAGGGAACTCCAGTCCACGGACGCACGTGGAGGTTACCTGTCTTAGCACCCCATCATGCCATAGCTACAGAAGCTTTAGTACGATGCTTAGTATCTACACATTGTACGATGTTAGAATTTAGTTCAGAGGGAATGCTAATGATGATCATTCCAGCTGATTTCAGACACACAAACTGGATTTCATAACTTTTTAGGGTGATGGAGAGCTTTTGGTACGCTGCACTATACAGACACGTTATTAAATTATATCACCATCATCATCATCAGCCTGTATTCGTCCACTGCTGGACATAGGCCTCTCCCAATGTGCGCCACTGAGCCCTGTCTTGAGCTTTCCTCATCCAGTCTCTTCCGGCCGCCTTTCGCAGGTCGTCGGTATGATATTTGTAAGTATAATGTGATTGGACTAAGGCGTGTCTATTGCCGTCAACTGTGCACCCAAGCTACTAAGAATTCCTAGAAACCTCAATGTTTTAGTTAGAACCACAAGACCATGACATTGACAGTCATTGGTCTTGTCAGTATTAATTATTATTAAGATCATATCAATAAGGTCGATCTTACTTTATGTAATTGTGCAGCTGATTAAATCATGGTGTTTATAAATGTTAGATGAACAAAGACATGGCTGTGCTCTGGTATGTCTTAATTTTTTCTTGAGAACCAGCCATCAGTATTGTTACCACATCACCGAGGCAGTCACATAGGTCTTATTGTTTTATTTATATAATTAACCACCAACTCACCTTAGTTTCGCACGGTGATTTTATTACATTTTCTTTATTAAATGCAAGTTTTATATAAAATTTATTCAACTTCTATAATAATTTATTTTGTTGTTTGCATAGATTTTGTTAAAAAAACTATTTTTGGAAATGCAGATGGCTATCTAATTAGTTCTCACTTCCCAGGTGATGCCATACAGAAACTCTTCATAAAAACGTTAAAATAATCCGCACAGGCAAAAAAAAACAGAACTGATAACAGAATAAAAAACAAACAGGAAACAAAAAGAGTTTAAGCAAATTCACAATCAAATATACCCTGCAAATTGGTAATGGTAACACAGGAAATGTGAATGTTAACAATGAACAGAAAAAACGTAAAGACCAATTCGAATACGAGGTACAAAATTATCAATACGTAATAATAGACCCTACAACAGGCCTCAATAAGGCACCTGAGGAAATCCCTTCGCCTATAGACACACAATACCTACTCAACGGTATGGTTGAATGGGGCCCATCCAATTACATAGGCATTGCTATTCCTTTGATCACGTAGGATGTAGCGTCCCCATTTGACACATCATATACTGACGATGAACGGAATATTCACATTGGTGGAGATTTACATAAAAATTGTGAATATGGAAAATATTTACAAACGCCGAGCAGTTGAGGTCTTAAAGCCTCCTGCAGACACACGCGATTAATCGCGCTGCGACAACACGCCAAGCTAATTTCCACTCTAAAAATACTGCGAATGGACCGCGACATGTCGCCCCGCGCGATTAATCGCGTGTGTCTGCAGGAGGCTTTAAATGAGGCTAAATTAAAAATGTGTTGCATGATACTGCAAAAGTAATATACTTAAATAAAAATCAAAACGAAAAAGATTAATCTGGTGAACCTGTCCTGACAATACACGAGATTACGCCGGACAACAACAACGATTTTGGTAAAGTAAATTACGTCGCCAATGAAGCTAAAGCGAAGATCTTAGAAAAATATCCAAGTGATGCTTACAATCGATATTTGCAGAACCAGTGTTGCTTCTTGCTGTCCAAACACTACACTACTATAAAACATCTGCCTATTCAACTTTCAACAACAATATTCATATTATTTACATGTAAAAGCAGCGGCGTGAACTAGAATGCGGTGCATGAGAACATTCGATACCATCCAAGTCTCACATCGTTCCGGTTTCATTCCCGGCAAATATAGATGTTCTGTCCTTAAGATTAGACCGCATATTTAATTACGACATTATCGTTTGCGCGGTCATTGCCTGATGTAGAGCAAAAACTTGTTCCACGGTATGGGGAGTGACAAGTTTCTTGCCAGCGTCCGGCTTTAAGCAAATGCGATTAGATACGCATTTGAATATTGTGTTACATTGGTAGAGTTGTTTTTAATGATATCATCAATCTAACAGAAATTTTACATAAAGAAATTACTGATGCAATAGACGAAGCCTTGAGAAAGCTGAGGAAAATGTAGCTATTTCAGAATTTAATTGACTTTAACAGTACCAAGCCGTACTAATTTCAATCCAAGTCTAAATAAATAAACAGTTGTTGCCAGTTAACTTTAACAATAAACCTCAATCTAGTCAATTAGATGGTTACGAAGAGATCATATCGAAAGCGAAGTCTGTCAATTAAATAACAACGGTAGCACTGGAGTACAAACATAATATAAATGAATCATTTCCCCTGACTTTCGAGAAACAAGTAAAATCGTGAGAGATGTTGAACAATAAGCAGTCGACGCCGCTCATATTACGTCTCATAAGAGCAACGCGGCTGCAATTATAACAGACATGAATACGCTTCTTTGCAACATATGTTAAATAGAACGAGACAGTATCTCTTCTACTTTTTATTTGCTTACACGTTTCATGCAAACTGAATCAGACCATAATCGTTGAAGAATTTATAAAATGTTGATAAACTACAAAATGTATTAATAGTTGTGGAAAATAGTTACAAAGATAAACAGAAACAAATACAAGATTAGAAAGAAACTCCGTTAAGAATAAAAGTAAATGAAGATTAAATTCAATAAATCGACGATATCATAAAATGTACAGAGAAAGATAACATCACGGAATGACTCAAGCAAGTAATAGGATTTCTCGGAACACTACAGGCCACACAAGTCTAGTACTTGCAAGCTACAAATACCTCCATATGAACCCACAAGTAACATACGAACAGAAATCACTTAACCTAAAATATATAGCCGTATTACTTGTAAATCACTTTAGTGATTCTCAGAATCGTGACACCGAAGCGATGCAAACATTTCCCTTGACATCCTGTCACAGAAGCGTATGGAACCTAGTAAACCGGCAAACAAAAATTTGTTACGCGCCCCATACGACTCTCTTTGAACAAATAATGTCCCAACACACAAAGCCAGACCCTAATCCATGATTAAATATGACACTAAATTGCTGTCTAATAAGAAATAGTTATCATAATGCGCTAGTTTTATGTCGGCAATAAAATCTGCAAACATATTATGTGGACCAGGGTACATAACTATATAGGTTACAGATCTTGATAGATATACCAAGGATGTACGAACATTCAATTTATTAAACAATTTCCTTTAAATCAAAATGTTACGACAGAAAGGCAAAAAAGATGACAGCAAAGGAAGAAATTTAATAAGCACTTAAGTATGATTCAGAACAATTTAGGCCCAATTAATTTATAAGCAACAAAAAACATTAATTGCGCTTATGCAAATTCAAATTCGACATCTTGTAGGCTTTTTATCATATCACGGATTTAATTTGTCTGACTAACAAACTGGTAACGGCCGAAATTAAATTTGAAGTTGACGTCATTGTCGAGGACCAAGAGGAGGAAGAAACCGGAATGAAGTCAACGGTAGCTAACCGTTGACTGCCATGCTTAGACCGCCAATAAAAGTAAGGAAAATTATTAATTCTTATTACATAATAAAGTGTTTCCGCAGTACACTGAAGAATTTACAACAAAATTAGTCATAAACATAGATAATAACATTAATAACATAACGGAAGGTCAAGATAAACTGAAAACTTCATAAAACGTTGAACGGGATATTAATGAACCGTCGATGAAAAACGATTTATGTTTTGTTTCGGAAGTGTGTCATGGATCGGCAACCCGGAACAAGTCGGCTAGTCTTACAGTATTGTAATACAATCTTTCGCATAACAAAGGCCAACATTGTGGTGACAATGGAGCTATCAAGTGTCCCAGTGTGTTGTGTAATGTGGATACAGGGCTTGTTCGGTATCGCAGACAATGGGTAGTTTTGGATACAAGCTTTCTAGAAAGGATGTTTGATACTACAAATCATGATTTGTAGTATCAAACATCCTTTCTAGAAAGCTTGACCCATAAAGAAACACCCATAAAGGCCCATGGGCCTTTATGGGTGTTTGACATCTAAAGTAATACCATCGCACGAATCATATCACTCTTAATCGGTTTAGAAATGCAAGTAGCAAAGCTTTACAAATCCATCAATCACGAACATGATTTCATGGAAGCATAATTCAACAACCAAGTACGCCAGGCGCCAGATAACAAAAACAAACAAATTAAAACTGAACATGTGCAAGTATTAACAAAACAAAAACATGATGCACTCGAATTCAGCAGTCAATTTCGCCGAAGCATCGAAACTGTTCATACTGAAGCAGAATAACCAATTAAGCAGACTGGCGCAGGCGCAGAGCGGACCAAAAATTACCTACCTCCCGTTAACATTACTGTTACAGAATCTTGTTTACAAGCAAGACGCGACTCGAGTTTTGAATACCAGTGTAATAAAATTAATACGTATTCAATCATAATGACATTTCAAACTCAAATTCATACAGTTTGTTAAAATGTCTCTACGTGCCTCGAAATTTGCTGCTAATATTTATAACTCAGGCACAAACATATCATTAAAGCTGGCACAACAGGCTGTCTGGAGGCTAGACTTAACGACCTTGTCAGTCTAACCTACCTCAGCGTACGCATTATCGCTCCTCGGCAAACAGTAATAAGGACTACAATGTCTCAAGTGATAGTCTGAAATATTGCAAAATAATGCCTGTATTGTAAGGAGGTATTGAAGGTGAGGATTATTATTTTTAACCGACTTCTTCATTTGAATAATTTACAAGCCATTTTAGACTTTGCTGCAAAGTACTTATGATGATCGACGATGGGAAATAAAGATGAGCAGTCAGAAGATAATTATGATACTTAATGTTACAACAATAATTGGAGATATGATTTAGTAATTGTGTAGGTACTTCATAATCGTGGACAGGAACTTGCGTAGAGCTGTTTGCGATTAGTCAGTACACCTGAGCTTCCTGGAACTTATAGTCATTGTTTGTTAATCATTAAAATCTTCCGAATTAGTCAACCCATGACAAATTCAATTAAGGTATCTAATTGAAGGTCTAAATGTGGTCGGGCATTAGGGAGCTAGAATTCCCGTAGACATGAAAGAATAGAATCCTGGTCATATTATATTATATTGAAATTATTCACACTGGCGGTGTAGACACAGTTCTAGAAACAACAGAAATAATTGGTAGACAATAATCAATAAACCGTTAAAACTGTTACTAACAAAGTTGAAAGCATGTAAAGATATACAACGTTACAATTCAAACGTGTCTAATTTTACGACAGACGTTTATCATAATCCTCAATCAACTGACAAAGACAGACCAAGTGAAAACTAAAATAGACTCCTTAAAGTAAACCAAGTACAAAGGTTATCAATATCAACGGTAGTGGCCGTATAAAATCGATCAAACTAAGTTCATGCTAGACTAAACATAATGTGTGAAGAGAATTAATAAAAACGTTAGATAATTGGTTAACGGTTTTGAGGAATAGTAGACCGCACATCGATTGGAACCTTGAGCTGGCATAGCGTTTCAATTCAATAAAATAAAAAGCTAGTTAATACTGGTTTTGTTTCTACTGACGTGGGGTCCGGTGGACTCGTTTGCCACTCCTTTACAGATTAATGTGAAATAGAGGTGCCGAAAACAAATCGTCCATAGCATAATAAGACGAATTTGGTAAGTAATAAAGCTCCTTTTATTGCGATAACTATTTGATTGCGTCTTCACATTTGTTGTTAGAGAACAAATAGAAACAAGACAGCAGAACTATTATGAGCAAAGTTACTCATGGTAACATATTGACATCAAAGTTTGTAATAAAGGCTGGAGCATTCGCGGTTCTGAGAGTTAGGACGCCGGGACGCTCGAAGGACTCATATCACATAAGAAAGATACATATTTGGTATTGTAGTAATGAGTTATTGAAGTTTGCATATTATACATGGGACTCAAAACGTAACTGGCCAAATATGCACAAACTGTTAAATATATTTACCTACACCTTAGAAGATGAAGCCACAAGCCAAATAACTCTATCTCTATTCTACAAGGAATTTTTTTACCGACTTCAAAAAAAAGGAGGTTATCAATTCGACCCGTATGTATGTATGTAATATTATCAGAACTGCCCAGTTTTCATATATGTTAGTCTATATCAGCGTCTGAACAAATGTGCCAAATTTCATAAGTGTATGTATGTATGTATGTATGTATGTTTTTATGTTTGTGCACGCATATCTCCGGAACTATAAGTTCGATTTAAGTAATTCTTTTTTTGTTATACTAGGTATTGTTCAACTTAGGGTACACTGCAAGTTTCATCAAAATCGGTTCAGTAGTTTTAGAGATATGGATTTTTTTTGTTGTGACGGATTACAAGATTAGTGCATATGTAAGAAAATTTTGTATTTTACAAGAAGTTGGGTTGAATATGTAATAAATAAACTAAAAAGGGTTAAATAAAAACTTTTTTAAAAAAAAGTACCGACTTCAAAACAAATACAAAAAAGTTTAAAATAACTTTTCTTTCGGAAGTCGGTGGCTTTGTTTTGTTGTGTCATTGACTATTGCCACCGACTTCCGAAAGAAAAGTTATTTTAAACTTTTTTGTATTTGTTTTGAAGTCGGTACTTTTTTTTAAAAAAGTTTTTTTTTGCCTAAGCTTTGCGATCCCTAAACATGAAGAATAGAAACATTTCTTTACCTAAATTTTTAACATTGAAGTATGGCAATGTTAATAGGATGATAGAAACCTTTCTAGATTTTGTCATTTTGTCTATTCTTTCGGAGACAAACAGATTTTGTCTACGAAAGAATATACGCTACGGTGTCATGCTATGCAAACAGCACTACATTTCTAGGTGTTGCTTTGAAGGTAGTCAATTTATCAGCTAAAGAAAACCTTATTAGTAATTCATGTCCATTACTGTGCCAGTGAGACATACTCGGTTTTTTCGCTTTCAGATAAGCGAAATTCGCCATTATAATACAGTTTGTCACTTGTATAATGAGTAATGCAGATAACACGTTCGTTCAGTAACATTGGCATACTTTTATGTATCAATATATTGTTGTGTACGAAAGGCAAAGCGTTTTGGGGGATTGTCTTTTGTGTAAACTGACGTTCAAACCAAAAAATGTGTTGATATCAGTAGTCTCAAATCACACACTCCACCAGGCATATCCAAATACAGACACTGGAGAATCTAGCTATGAGGAATAAAGAAAACTCTATTTTCTGTCCAGTGTTTGACCATCTTTAGAATCACCAGAAAGCGTGTAGAAGTGTTTTATTTAGAGCTGCATACAACAATAGACTCGCAAGAATAACGATGAATATGATAATTATCATAATTTTTAGTTTACATCCCTCTTTCAATTTCGGCACCAAAACCTTCTTCATGATCCTGTTCTAGTACTTTCTGTTTACCATTTCACATTGAGTTCCAACTTTAGAAAAGAAATCTTAATTACCTACTTATAGATTATGCTTACATTTAATTGACTATAATATTGAACTGTGTATTTTTCTTAATTACTTGCCTGTACTAATCATCAGTTGGAGCACGGATCATATCTACTTACGGGTAGGTCCCGTGCTCCACCCAGTTGGAAAAAATAGTTGGAGCACGGGTCTGCACCCAAAACAAAAATCTATTTTTTTAAAAAGAAAAATAGATTTTTGTTTTGGGTGCAGACCAAAAGCAAAAGAAACGTTACTCCACACTATGAATTTCTCCTGTATGGTGGGTGTTTTTATAAACATGATGTCACTACACTAGGTAACCATTCACTTTTGGTAGGTATTTTTGCAAAAGATTATTGCGATAGTACTAAACGAAACATAATGGTTAATGCCAAAACTTGCTTAAACAGAATTTTGTAACGCAACAATAATTTGTTTTAACATCACGTAGAGTGTGCCTCTGTGTATATTATAATACGAGCATACGTATATATATCTACTGTTTACCTCATAGTTTGTTAAAATAATAAAATAAGAAAGAAACATCTAAAATTGAGATAATCAACAACACACTATAGCTACAACAATAACCTGTACATACCTATTTAAAGTTCAAAGCAGATTGACGATTTGAAGCCGAACGAAGACACAACATTCAAAAGAAAAGTCATAAAAAGTTTTCAGTTAACCCCATTTTGTTCTTCAAATACAATTTAAATGGAATATCAGTTAGCACTAACAGTTAGTTCAATAACGTCCTCAAGCGCGGAAAGCCATCTTGATCTGATTGCTGAAGTTAAGAACTCGTGAAAAAACCAATCAAACTTTTTGTTTGAGAACTACGATTGAGTTTTGAAATATCTTTCCAGAAAGACTTACTTTCTTCAATAAATTGTGATATTAGTTTGCGTCTGCGTCTATTTTGAGATTACTTTGAATAATTATTAGCAAAACAGGATCCATTATTCGAAAGACGCAATTAGTCCAACCAAGAAACAAGATAATAAACATAAACAAAAGCCGATCGAAGGAACGGATTTATGAGTAAATTCAAATAGGTACATTCGCTTCTTTTTTTTTTTAATTCCGGAAAATTAAATGGAAGTTCTCGGGATAAAATGACAAAAGCGGGCAAACGAGAATACCTTGTCTGGAGGTGGGGTTTCATAAAAGAGGTTTCATAATTATTAACGCTCTATTCGACGAGTCAACTACTTCGCTTGGACTTATTTGTCTAAAAAAAGAGATTGTTGACTTCAACATGAACATTTATTAATTTTAAAAAACGTCAACAACTAAAATAAAAACCATTTGGGAATATTTATCGTGTGCAAAAATGCAAAAACCTTTCATTAACGAATACCGCAATACCTCGAGGCCCTTGCCGTACTTGACATATTTTTAAGGGTCATTGCTTTGGTAGATGAAGTGCGAAGAAATTTCCAAAGAAACTGGACCGCCCACGATTGATCTAAATAATTATGTAGGATGGGCTCCTACATAATTATGCGGTAGTACAAAATCGGTATAAAATCAAATGGATTAATTTATTTACTAAAAAAAAAAAAAAAAAGATTCGGACGAATTGAGAACCTCCTCCTTTTTTTGAAGTCGGTTAAAAAAATGGATGGCCAGAAACAATTAATGAATCACACCTATAAGTCATTGAACTTATCATAGAGCTATGTTTCTGATTTTTTATTTTATTAGGGAGGGTGTGATCCTCGTGATGCAATAAATAGCCATTAAAATTTCTAAGTTATGTAATTTATTTCGTAACTGTGATAATGTTGATGTGGCTGTACGTCACCTAGTAAAGACAGACGGATCGGCCTAACAATTTCATTGGTATGAATGTTTTTTTGTCGAAATACAGTACCAACAGTTCACAAGAAAACTTTCACAAAATTTTAAACTAACTAATATACAGAGTCGAGTTAAACAAACCTGTTTAAAAAGATCATCTAGAACCTAGGTCATAACTTGCAAAACTAATTACCGAGGAACATCTGCGATTTGCATGCAGACATAAACATAGTCAAAATGTACAAAACATCACAATCGCGCATGATTCTGCAACCATTCACCGACGACCGGTTCATCATTGGACGTTTCGCCAACAGGACGATTCATTTACGGTCGTTTCACCGATAGACTCTTTCACCTTTGGACTTTTCGCCGATAGGACGATTCATTTATGTCCGGTTCATCGATAGAACTTTTTACCTAGGGACTTTTCGCCGACAGGACGATACGTTTATATCCGTCTCATCAATAGACTCTTTCAACAACGGACTTTTTGCCGACACGACGGTTAACCTATAACTCTTTAAACTCTTTTAAACTTATCATCTTCATCATCGAAAAGTCCGTTGTTAAAAGAGTCTATTGATAAACGAATCGTCCTGTCGGAGAAAAGTCCCTAGATGAAAAGTTCTATCGATAAACCGGACATAAATGAATCGTCCTATCGGCGAAAAGTCCAAAGGTGAAAGGGTCTATCGGTAAAACGACCATAAATGAATCGTCCTGTCGGTCGGCGAAACGTCCAATGATGAACCGGTCGTCGGTAAATGGTTGCAGAATCATCGCGCACAGTTAGTTCATTATTAATCATTCGTTATGAAATATTCCACACTCGGGCACGTGACAATGATATTATTATGCTCCGATGTAGACGGACACAAGAATTTTATTTATATGAAGAGCCGGCGCGCCACTCCCTTGTGGATTTGTTGTCATTTCAAATGTGAGTTATTTATTGTTTGATAGTGTGGAGCTGGAGTTTCGTAATTTTTATGTTTCTTTTTTAAACTAAGAATTTAATTTCTAGATTAGCTTTACACTTGAAACTTTTCATAATCCTGACAACATGAAAATAAAGATAAAGATATTGCATTGGCTGAGCGATCGACTGCTGTGCAGCATGTAGCGCGTTCGATCCCCGCACGTAACAAATATTTATATGATCTGCAGGAGTTTCTATGTTTGTAAACGTACCCATGATACAGGAGAATCCTAGATTCCTAGTGTAGGGCGATGTTGCTTCAAAAAAGAAAAATGCTTATCTACTTGTCTTACACAACTCTCCATTTCTTTTTTTTTTTAAGAATAAGAATAATTTTTGTTCCTCCTTTCGCGGGGCCTGTTTGGTAGAAATTTCTTTGGACTCTATTACATACAATTTTTTGTTCTTATGTTATTTCTTGTCTGTACATAGAAAAAAAATACCAATCCCCAAATGTTTCCCAACTACCTACCTACTTCTTTTCGACACCTGGAAGTCACGCATTAGGTAGCTGTACTAACAATGTTAAAAATAGATCTCCCCTATTGATTTTCCTAAGACCATTAAACGGTATTAGGCGACCATGACCCGCAATCATTATTGGGTCATGAAACAATCCACTATGCTGTCATGCTGTCACACATTTCATTTTTTTGTTGCCACTTACTGTAGATTTCTTTTGAACTAAGAAGCTTGCTACTGTAGCGGATACCAGTATTTTGAATGCAGCAGAAAAGAGAAAAGGTAAAAAAACAATATACACATAAGTATAATAAGCCTATAGTAATTGTTCCCACAGCTGGGACACAGCAGGCATTTTCTTCGTGAGACGGAATGGGCTGTGATGAATGCACCACGCGAGCGAAGTGAGAATTATTTGATGTTTCGATTTTTTGGTTCTAGGACAATGTAATTTTCTTCACGATGTTTTCCTTCACCGTTTTCAGAGCAGTTCTGATTTAATAAATACATAACCTTATTTTATAGAAGTCAGAGAAATAGGTGTGGTGTGTCTCAGGACTTTTAGAAAGATTTTGAACCGCAGTGTATACTCAGAAATGACTTTAAAGTTTGATTCCATGTCTCCAAGGAATCGATCATTATAGACCCTCCATGTTGAACCCTAGTATTAATCACCCAGACGGATGGATCTTAGTTATTTAATTAAAGATACCAACCTGGCATAGCATGGATTAGGTACATCTGGGCGCAATATAGATTCTTTGGCTTTTATTTAGATCGAAAAGATCGTTCTAATATCAAAATTGTGTGGATTCTTGGCTATCTTTATACAGGATATAGAAACTGCAGGATGCTTAGAGCATTTGCATAAAGTTCAATATCCATTAAAAATAGGCTGCTCTTTCAACGCTGCGTTAGCGCTGCGTCCTAACAGTAGGTATAAGTGATTGTAAAGGACCAAAATCATTTTAAACGCTAGATAATATTTGCCACTGGATGACTTCCTCTGGCAAGGAGAAATAGACCATCAAGAAAAATGGAGGAAATTGGGAGAGCATGGGTCAATAATCTAGGCTTAAAAAAGAGGGACATCAAAATAGCGACCCTCTCATTTACGTACCTAAAAGATGAAGATTTTAGCTGAACGGGACCTAATGCGTTTTGTTGAAAGGGTAACAGTAGTAACAGTTATAGTGGAATGGCAACTTTTGAGTCGGGCCACGGCCTGAAGAATACCATCGTGAGAAATTGGATAGGTATTATGTAGAATCTTTTCGACAACTTAACTTATTCGTTAAAGGGAAAATGTTGAACCAAAATAATAAATTAAGTACCGTAGTTTTAATTCAAGAGGATAATGAAAATCATATTTATGTTAATTAAATAAGACATATTTGATGCAAAACCTTTACAAGTACTTACCGAAACCAACTTGGTTGATATTAGGTATGTATATATTATTATAGCATCACGCGTTACATGGAGTGTGTACCGTGAAAATGACATTGAGTAAGAATTCTAATTACAATCTAAAAATAAAAAAGCAATGACTTTTGCCTTATCAATGTTAACATAATGAAATAAACTCATTTACACAAGTATTTTAAAGGTAAGTAGATTCCAGATCGGATTCTAAACAATCCACGGTTTACCGAACAAGGTTCGCGAGGCAGCCATATTCCAATTAAAATTCATACCCGCTTAGTCATGGTACTGTCGTGTGTCGCAGTGCCAAGAGAAAAAAAAAACAAACCTGGCCGTTTACAAAGTAGAAAGAACTTTTCACCTTCATACTTTTTGCGAGCATTGTACTTTTAAAAGCAAACAGTTTCTTAGTTTGAATTTGAAAGAAGAATGGCGGGTCGCACACGCCGGCGACCGTTACAACGATGGGTAGGGCAGCTGTGATCGCACCTGCTACGCAACAGCTGAGCAAGGAACCGACGCATTATTTAGTTCCGATATGAGTCTTGTAGACGAAGGGGACTTTGAAAGAAGAAACATTTTTGCTCACGATTCAACTTCGACTTTATCGTACAATTCAACTGAGAATCTTCATGATGAAATGCTTTCAATTGTCAAAATGAATCTCCCAAAATTGAAGAGACAACAAACGTGAATCTGTTGATACTATGAAAAGGGATAGAAAATTACTAAAATAAAGACATTCAGAGATATTTTCTGCCTAAATAAACATGACAATAGTAGGAATGGCACATAAAACCCAACGTTAAAGAATGCAGGGCGATATACCGATGTGCGAATACGGACAAAAGCTCGTGACCTTCGGGTTCCACTCCACATTCCACACGTGGAATTCAGAGTAATCCTTGGTCGAGCACTTTGGTAAATTACGGTCAAGCCTCTGAACTACGATATTCGTTCAGCGTAGGTAGGTATATCTTGCGTTTTCCAAGCGGGAAATGACGTTAAAAAACATCATTTAAAAAAAAAACATCTTGGAAAGCTACGTGATACAGACTATTTTTTCTTCTTTTACATTTTTCTGTTACATGAGGTATTAAAATTCCTAAAGAATATTTCAACATGCTCGATCTTTAGTAGAGAAAAACTGTGCGCTTAATTTTTAATATCATGCACCGCATCAGATTCAGTCCTCGCGTGGTTGGCTCGTGTCTGTATTGCTACATCCAATTACACCTTGTTGTCCTAATTAATTTTAATGAACGAATATCACAATGGGTCCGCCGTAATTAATTATCTACATGAAACAATATATTGTTTGGAAAGTTAGAAAAATAATGTGAATTTAAAGAACATTCACCGAATGTAATGATGTTGAAAATCCAGCAATGGAAAATGTACTTTTATTTCGCTGTAAGTATTTAAAATCGATTCTGAAAAATAGAAACGGGTTAATGCATCCGGCAACTGGGACCGCGGTGTACCCAAGACTTAACTGCAATTTGGTTATATTGTCTTTGTATTCGACGAAGGTTTGCAAATACTCGACGAAACCACAACATTTCCATTTGGGTTACAGGAAATCTATGTATTTTACGGACTGGATTGATTAAGAACTGTGACGTTTCAAGAAAAAGACTTGTCAAACTTTCTACTGTATTTGACGGGACATGGGTCCTTTTTACATCCATTATTTTAACATTGAGCATGCACTTTACAATATTTATGAACTTTGTCGGAATCTGGAGTAAATTTTTGGGTTTAATGGATATGGCGCATTTCCCAAACACATAAATTATTTTTACTGTATTTTCTTTCTCTTCTAAGAAACCACAAACGTTTGCTTTGATTGCGGCTCCGGTTTTATGAGTTTCAGTGTTAAATATAGCTTTATAAAATATTATGGCGGTCACGATTTTTCCTCAACAGCAACAACAAAATTGGCAATTTCATTTCAAGTTTGTTCCCGTCAATAGTTCCACAAAGTTGATACCTACACTGTACATTACTTTTTTTAGAAAGTGTAATAAACTATAAAAAAAATTTTCCTCGCCTTTTCGGTTGTTTTCTCAGTTTTCTAGACGTTCTAAATTTTGTAACAACATTATTACTTTATTAGCTCTCGGCATGAATCTTGCAACATAAGGACAGCCTATAAATCCGGTATGTTACGCATTAGACTAGATTTATCCCATTAAGTTCCCTACATAAATGTCTTTAATTATTTTGCAGGATAATTAAGTTCTCCATTAGGTTTAAGTATCGTAATTATTAGACGGTGTTCCCTGATCGATGTCGGGAATTCTTGCTTAGAACCGCAGCTTTAATCTGATTCTGATTTTGTACAAACTCTTTTAAACAAATAATTCGGTAACTGTAAGTATATTTGAGAAGAACATCAGATGTCCCAATGTGAATAAGTCGTTTCGTCGTCCATTACCAACTGCTATGAAAAGATGCAAAAATATGGAATCTGGAGTTGAAGGAAGAAAACGTATACCAGATACAACGCAGTTACTAACCACGTTATCGTTAGGGGAAAATCCGTCATATTATGTAGGTAGGTACTATGGCTACCTACATATTCATATGAATAACAACAGTATCAACAAAGGGGTGTGTCTTGAAACGAAGAGTATTAAACCTGGCGTATTTATTGAGTACGCAGTAAACAAAATGGTATGTACCTATATACTTTGCACGGTCCTTGGTGTTCGGGTCGTAAAGACTTGTCCGGTGTCAAGGCCGTGTCCTTCGTGGAACTCCTGTGTCATGAAGACTCAATCGATCCATGGTTAACCTTCAAAACACTCCAAATTTTATGCAGACAACGGAGACAGTAATCCGTAAACAGTTTGGTGGTAAACTCAAATGAAACCTTAGACTTTTCCCACAACCGAATGTTGGTTTCACACCTACTCAGATCGCTGCAAGTTTTTTTCTTTTATTTCGTATAGGAAATACCTACAAAACTACACCGAAAAGTCTTTTTGGTATCCGAAATGAGTTTTCGACGATGCGCGAAAACGCCAAAACCTTCGAACTGAATCTCAAAGACCCTGTTAACGAGAACCCTTTTGCTTTGCCTTCGAAAACGATCCAATATTCGTAGATTTCCTTCGAATTCGGATGTGTAAACGTGTTAACCCCAATTTTGAGTGTTATCACAACATCCTATAGGTAATAGGTACGACGTATTTGGAATTCGTTAGACATCGAGAGTATGTTTCTTATTGAAATCAGAGATCAGACGTGATCGGTGCGGAGTAAAAGCCTCTTCCGGGCAACTTGTTTCAGTACTTGTTGCAAAATTGTTAAAGATCTTGTTGTTCCTTCACTACCTGCCTTTATTTAATGCCCCAATGTGTAATTCATTCTCGGAACAACTCTTGAATGTTGCGGGAATTAAAGACCATAGTTTTTTGCCTGGTCTTCCCCATAGAACACATTTGGAAGACTCGAATAAGTTAACTCCTAAAAACTTTTTTTCAAAAACTGACAATTTAATTGTTATCTTCATTCTTGCTCTTAGCTCTTACATCCTTCTTCTTCCAAACATCTTTTAGGTCGTCATCTCAGTAAAGTACTACTTTCAGAGACAAACCTTTATATTTAAATCCTACTGTGTAGTAAGAGGCACTCCCAAAAACAATAACGGAAAAAAATATAATTAGCAGCACGCTTCCAAATGCCCTCACGCCCCATTGAGGACTAACAGACACCGTTTCTGACGGGCATGTGTTCGTTCATGAAGATAGTACGCAATTAACGTTAATTAGGGGTTCCTTTCGAGCGAGCGTTCACGATTACCCGTGATCGTTACTTGTTTCTAAGAGCTGTTATCTGAAGAACGATTCAATGGAGATTGTTTATGGTTCGTTTCATTATTGGAATTGATTTGTTTGTGGTGACAGCATTGGTGATCATGATTTTGTTTGAAATTGCCGTTCGGAAATCCGCTTGCAGCAATAATCATAATGCGTTTATGGTAAAATGATTTTTTTTATCTCTGTCAATTTTAAACGTTTCATTTTTTTAAACTAGTTAAAGGTATGGAAGTTACGATGTAATATTGCCATTATAATCTCCATTGACCCAAGAAGCAGGTGTTTCCAGACTTCTCTCAATAGAATCCTAGTGGTAAGAGACGCTGCGCATAAAACCAGAAAAATATTAGGGTAGAGGGCAGAGACCTTTTCGAGCGTTTTTACTGAGGATAACGAGACTTCTTGTGAATGCCAATAACCTAGAAAGTAGTAACAAAAATCTTTTACTCTTTTCTTTATGCTTCGGCATCCAATTCAGCGTTTTCGGACTAGTTTTTTTTGCCGTAAACATGTTAATTATGTTTGGTCTTATTAAGTCGCTTAGTTCAACATTGTAACTGGTCGAAAATAAGACGTTATGCCTATACGAATAAAAATGAATTTGAAGTACGAATTAATTTATGCCATCAACCTGTTTGTACCTACGTGTACCTAAGCGTTCAGTAAGTACAGACGAGGACAATCAAATTTTAAAACACGAACGTTATTTTGCAAAACGTATTTAAAGCGTTATTAAAATCGAAAGTTAAGTTTTTACTTTCAGAATAATTATGTAGCCAGTTTTTTATGTAGGTAGTAAAAAAGATTTTGCTAAAGAGTTATATTAAATTTTTAAACTACTAATTTGTAAGTTAAAATATTTTACAATTACCTAATAATAAAAAATAGGTCAATGCCAATATTTATTTTTTTACATATTTATACACCGCTAGGTACCTACCTAACGGAAGAAGGAACAATATAAACGGAAGCAAATTGAGGAAACTAACTCTTTTTATTAGTAAAAAAAAAAATACCCAATTACAAAATATTTGACGTGATTGGGCACGCGCTATATCGTGTGGTGGATATCTTATGAATTAATTAACATAATAATTGCTACAATTAGTACTTACAACTGCTGGACACATGGCATTCATTCAGCACACACTGGTAGATTATCCAGGATTCCAATTCAATCATCGTAGAAGCGGTCATTTTCGACACAAAATATTATTCGCACACAGTCAATAAATCGAAAGTCTAGCCTTATTACGACAAATAACACTTCAATATATCACTGCATCTCTGTAAACGCTAAAAACTTAATATTTTCAGTCAATGTTTTCAATTTGTAAATAACACGCGCGGTCTACAATACAGTACGTTGTTTTGATAAGAGTATCGCCCACATAGGATCGCGAGCTGAATGATTTGATTGGACCACCGAGCCATATCGGCCCGCCCGACAGGAACCCGGAAATTTAGTTCGGTGTTGCCACGCTATTTGTTAGTCTCCCCAAAGCTGCTGTCAAACTTGGTCAAACGTAAAAACATCCAGAAAAAGCATTGTTTTAAAATGTAATGCTATGTACTGGGAACTTTATGAATTATGATGCAGTTTTGCAAAAAATAAGTATTCAACTGATATTGAAAAATGTCTTAACAACTTGCGTCTATTTTAAACGACGACCTAATAAATTATTTTTACTCTAGACGTATTAACCCACAGCAAAAAATCCTTTCTTTTGGAAATACATTATATTAACTGCAAATAAAAAATGCCTCGAATTTGATTCTTTTGCCGATATTTACGGAAAATATATAATCTGGCAACATTTTTCATAGACGTTGAGCTGTGACATAGACCGTACTAAAATCTATTTAGTCGACTAACCAATTTTAGCGGTTGTCAATAACGTGAAATCGATAGAAACGATGGCAGTAATTTACCAATAAATATTTTGTTATTTACGTCAAACAATTTTTCAAAATAAAAGTAGGGACAAACTGTACCCACGTACGCAACGTATGCAACGCGTTATTAAATCTAAACGGTTGAATTTGTATGCCTAGAAACACACTTATCATACGCAATACTGTCACTGATAAGTGTGTTTCTAGGCATACAAATTCAACCTTTTAGATTTAATAACGCGTTGCATACGTTGCGTACGTGGGTTCAGTTTGTCCCTACCTTAATTGTAAATGTTATGTATTACTTGTATTTGTATGTAATACTTCACCCCGCTTTACCCTGTCATCGGCTGACCCCGCTGAATATAATGATATATTTATATTTTAATAACATCAATTCAATGTAGTAGTCGAATAATTTACAATCGAATTGTAGTTTGTCAACTATCATCACAACACTAAATCCCCAGCAGAGCTGTCACTCCTGTCAGTCTATTTTGTTTTTGGTTTTTACAAGTGCTGCGCGCAGTTAGAAAGTGGTGTTTATTTGTAAATATTGTTATATGGTAAATATTCATAATTTTTCAGTGTATTGTCATCGTATTTGTGAAATAATTCGAAGTGAGTGTTTTATGGAAATACAGAGCATTTAAGGACTTTTTGCGTTTTATAAGGTGAGTTATTTTGAAAACGATGATCGAACACCTGTCGTACCGTACGTAATTATAATGCAAATGCACCTCATTGTTAAATATAGGGTCATTTTATTTTCGCAATGTGTTTAAATATTTGTCTGGAACTACGGCCAGTTGCGCTATTTCGTGTAACCTTGAGCGAGCGAAGCGGAGTGTCATCGTCTAATTTGGCCTTAAGCTTGTGCCCTACAAGTATATGGCACACGTAAATACTTCGGGTATGTACTTGTAAAGAAAACAAGCAATATATACACGCATCGCGCACGTGTTGTAACACGATTTCTACGTGGGTACCTGCATTTATTCTTTTGTTTTTCAATAGGATAAAAAATCAAGTTCCATTTTTATAAAGAATAATTTTGTTCTTTACGGATACAAAATAATCTGCACTATTTATGATACTTACTAAAATAGCTGCTTATTTAAAATTTAATTTAAAATTGGGTCCTAATCAAATAATAATCAATGTATTCAAAACTGTAGAAGCGTTTATCCTCATTAGGCTACCCATACAGCTAACAAATTGTTTACACTCCCATAAACAACTAGACTTTTCTACCTTATTACACCTCTTTGGTGCATTATCATTTTTTTTATCAGTGTAGAACTAAGTACATTGCTTGATGGTTTTCTAGGTTGATCTATAGCTCATATTTATAATAGTTATTATTATACTTTACCCCACATTATAGCTTAGTGTTACAAAACCTAAGCAAATATGGTTTGGTAACTAACTAGTTTTACAGACATGTGCTATTGTTGGGTAATTAATAATACAACAGTTTTTTAATACATGTCTTATTTGCACTCAACATAACACATTCGACTCATGCAGGCCCCTTCATTGATAAAATTAACAATTCTACACTCGCAAGCAAAAGTATGAAATTACTTACTCCAATTCCGTAACAAGTGAATAATAAAAATGATACCATTGTAAAGGTTTAACTGTTAACTTTAAATTGATATCAAATTCGTTCAACTCATGTTCTGGGCACTTTCCCCATTGACAGCGATGTGGATGAATTTTTGACGCCCTATAATTTTTTAATTTTAGTTTTAATTTAGTCATTTTTGTAAATATTTTACTTTTAATTTTAGTTTTTAAATGTAGTATAGTAGTAGTATAAATATGTATAGGTTCTTTTTTATAATAATTAATTAAGTTAATTTAATCATTATGTAACACAGTAATAAAAAAGTTTTCGCTCATGCCATTATTTAAGGAGTTATCCTGGATAAATTCTAAGTAAACAATTCCATACTTTTTCTCGCTAGTGTAGTTAGATAACTTGTACAGCAATGTTTTATCTGAAAGCAGACATCATGAAAATCAAGTGTATCTAGTTTCTAGGCAGTTTGCAAATTCTCACTGGCCAGTAACATAATACATGATATTGATACTCTGTGGTTTTCAAATGTTTAAATCTAGAATTAATGCTTGCAAACCCCTCCTTTGTTAAGCGGCTTTTGTTATTTTCAGAATACTACAAGTTTTAAGCTAATTCCCCTTTTAGTTTCTAAGAGGTGAATCAAAATAATTAACCAATTCTAGAGTTAAAATATTTTATTTAAACTGGCAAGTATCTATTATTATGGCCATGTTTTTTTTTCTAATAACAGTCCAATCCAATACACACTTATACAGCTGTTGTTTGTTTCTAAACTGGTTTTAGGAATGGCCTTGTTTATGTGATCATTTTAATTTGAAAACAATGAACTACTTATTATATCAATATTTCAAGTACAAAATAATATTTTGTGGTGCAGCGGGTCTAAAAACATTTATCAATTTTTCTAATGATTCACTTTGATAATGAAAACTAGAAGAATTTCCAATGACATTTAGAATTACTTGATATACTGCAGTTTTCAACAAACAATTCATTGCCAGTCTTCAAGAATTTTAATTTTTGATGAGGTAATGCTTACATGCTTAGTAATAAATTACAGTAAAAAAATCTTAACAGTAAATTACAGCATAAACAGAAAATATTTCACTATAAATGCTGATGTTTTGTCCAAGTACAGCTGTAAAGATAAGGCTTCTAATCAGGCAATGGTACGATGCGTCATGCCTGCTACCCATCACTCACCTGAAATAGCAAATAAAGTAAAAAGTAGTACACAAATATACTAATACTGGGTCTGATAAGCTTGCTTGAATATTGAAAAGATATACATATTTTTAGTATTACATATTTGGATAATAAAATGCAGAAACACCTGTGTTAATATGTGAAATGGTAAGTATCTACTAGCTAATTCATCCCACATTTTCAGTGGCGCACTATGTGAAATGAACAATAAGTTATGTTACTCTCGGTCACGGGCTAACGAATTACCGTGGCCCCGGGACGTAAAGGGCTACTGTAGGACACCGTGGATTTTAGTCAGTAGGTACAAGTCAGACAGTCCCTCCCGCCCTGCTCCGGGTGGGAGGACTCATTTGATGATTTTAGTACCTACGATAAAACAAAAAAGTTATGTTACTCTTCTATACAAACAGAGGTTTGCATTCAATATTTTTAATACAGTCTTATTATCAGATAGTGCAAGAAATCTTGAGTCACCTTCAATTTAATGATGACCAGGTACTCGAAGTTAAGGTTGAGGTCAAATATAAGGTAAACAGAAACATAATACACATTTATTTATGTAAAAAATAAATTAGGTAATGATAATTTTATTTTAATTCATTAGATTTTTTTATGGTATCATTGAGACTCTGTCCAGCATAAAATAACCAAGTAAGCAACAACCAATATTCTTATCTTAATAACATACAACAAACAAAGAAACATCTGTGTCAAAAAAAAAAAAGAAACAGAACAGTTCTTTTCTTTTTCATAATCTTCAGTTTTGTACATTGTGTACAATCTTTCATATGAATTGACGTCATTATCACTCGTCATAAAAGTGTCTGGCGATATCCTGAGTAAAAGTTTGTCAGAGCATATTTTTAAAATCGTTTATTTTTATTTGGACACTCTTTGTCTTGAATTGTTAGGTCGTCTTTTATTTTTTCGTGCATATAAATATTTATAGAAAGCTTTAGTTCTCACATCATATAATTGTATTCCACGCTTGTTATTATTAAATCATCTAAAATTTCTTCAAAACGAATAGAAATATTTATTTCTAAATAATACGATTTTTTTTTTGTCCGTTATTTTATTTTCTACATTGCAACCTCGCGATGACGACGGAAATCTCTCTCTATATTCTGTAATGTAATCTATTCTTCCGTCGAGAAAACCCGATTTTACAGTGCCATGCTACCCGTGCTGGTAGGTTTAGCATTTCCCAGTGTTCTACACTCTACACCAGGTGAACTGCTAACACGCCACTCCAGGTAAAAGCAATTACTTACTTTTAGAAAAGAAAACCATTCAGTATTTATATTTAACATTACAGATAAGAAATAACGCTATGCGATACCAACAAGCCCTTATTAATCGTTTGATTAGATTATTTTATAATGTTTATTCTTATTTAACCATTATCTATCACGTTTTTCGTCACGAGTTAAGCATCATTTAAACACCAACATGAGGGTATTAGTTGAATCATTTTATAGGAGCACGTAGGTACGTTGTAGTAGGCACGGTTTGACAAGAATGTTTAATCAGATTCCCGTGGCTCTGGAAAGCAAAGGGCAACTGAAATAACAAGGTGGTATTTAGTCTGTACGAGTCTGACAGTCTCTTTCGCACAAACGAGAGCTAGAAACTCATTTGATGAATATATCCAACCCAAGAAGGATTTATACCACTTCACTAGATCAATTTTGACATGCCAGTCTATTGCAGATCTACTTCTAAACTCAGGCCTCTCCCTAGTTGCGACAAAACCCCCAAGCCGGCCCGGCCTTGCTTGAATGTTGACCTTAATACGGTCAAAGAGTAAAAATCCCAGAACGACCGCGTTTTACAAATCCCTGGAACACCCGCTTGAGCTTCAAGATCTGTTCATTATGTGTGTCAAGGATGAAGTGTTGTTTATATAGAAAAAACCCTTTGCATTATAATCATGACTAAGATTTGAGAGATTTAAAAAGGAATCCGCGTCGCAGTATTTTGCAGATCAGATAAGATGATAAATGAAACAATGGGGATTGATATCTGGCAGACTCATGTTTATATTCTCATCCAATTGACATTCATCGTCATTTAAGAAAGAAGTAGTCAAGTAGATGGCAGGTACCCATTCACTGCCATTGAAGAAATAAGCTATATTGATTGGATACCACAAATCAAAGCGAAGAATAAAAGGCTTAACCAGAATTCAACTGTGTTGTTCAGGAAATGGATAGGATTGAACACTAAATTGGATATCGAAATACTAAAGATAATAAGAGATCCTGCACCGCATCCGAATGATTTGCCCTAGGATTAAAAATATATGAGCATGAAATGTAATGCAAATAGTGTCAACCAAATACCCTCTCGTATTTTGAAGACTTCCAATAGAGACAAAAAGGTAACAAACCACGTTCGAACTGCCGCATACCAAACAATACAACTTTCTCTCGTACAATGACATGTGTAGAAATACGATTCGGTTCGCAGTAACTATCGTTCTTCACAAAAACCTCGACGCGAAAGTTGTTCGGATTGATAACTCGTTTAGGCTTTAACAGGGATTGATACTTGTATCTACTGTAGGTAGGTGATGGCCAACCTGTCCCTCTATGGAGTTAAAACCTTTCGCTCCTAAATCTTCAACATTTTTGCAGTAAATTCCGTCAGGTATTTGATTAAGATGAGGACAGCCTTGAGGGAAACAAATTGCAGTTAAGGAAAGTAAAAATTTAGCATCGTACAGAGCTTGTATTGAAAATTATTGATCCCTATCCCTCGATTCAAAGAGATGACACGAAACGGGGAGAGAGCAAGTAACGCCTAAGTAGATTCATGAAAAAGATAGATGAAAAAATAGTACTTGGAATATATATTTAAGGCCTACAAGTTAGCAGGATTCTAAACAAAATTCAGCCGTATCAAGCCATGCATAATAAGGTCAAAGATTCCTGCTGTGCGATCAACCAGAACCCTAGAACTGAGAATACAGTGTTATATTATATCGCTATTCGCTACCTCTACATGGAGTGTTCTCGATTGCATGATTTCAACCAATAAGTATAGGCCATTATTGAACTGTGAGAATGAAATCCGCGTGAGATTTTAAAGCAAAAACACGAGAAAGTGTTAGCGCTGGTATCGATAAAGAAAGAAATAAAACACGAGTAAGTTCATGACGTGGTGACATCGAACATTTGAAAGTCATGGTAGTTATTGACATAAAATTGGTGATGGAAGTTTGGCAGAACGCCAAAGTTCAAAGATACTTCCCGAACTGATACCGTCCGAAGTGAATAGCGTCTTCGAGATTCTAGAGCATCCTTTTCCATTTCACTAGTTTGATTTATTAGACGTTGCTTTTGTCTACTAAGTTTGAATGCCCAAAAAAAGCAATTTCATTGACTTTTTTATTTAGAAGGCATTCACTTGTTCTTCGGTACGTTAACGGCAAATTCGTCGACCCTCAAGCATTCATCAAGCAAGGTTGAATTGTTGTAAAGCAATTTGCTCACGCACGCTAAAAATCAATACTTACTGCTAAGTTAATTAAACATATAGGCATCGTAAGGTAAATACTTAATTAGTCAACAGACTTGAGTACTAAATGCTTTTACAGAGTCAAAGAGCTGGAATAACGTTTTTGGGCAAGCAAGTATACAGAACAGATCTTAAAAATAACCAAGAGTAAATTATTGGTGTTACGTACACGACTACCCACGCTACAAAAGGGCCAAAAGTAATTTTATTCGGCTGGAAGCTGAAACAACGGAGCGTTCTAAAAATAAAACAAACCCAAACGCAGACAATAAAAACATCCTCGCTACTGTACGCAGTAGTCACGCAACCAAAAGGATAAAAATATACTCCTAGCTTCATGTGCACGTGGTTTTTGATTCTGAAGAGAAAACTTTCCGTTCCTGGTTCCCACATTGCTGGTTGGCGATGGCGTCAGTGAAGTACAACGTCAATATCGTCTACACTGCATTAATATTCAAACTACCGCACCACCATATAAAGTAATATCCCGCTCGGTGTCTCGCATTGTGAATTCAATGTCATCCCCATTCATGGGTTGACCGCTTAATAATATGGCCGTGACGTATCCGGCGGTGTACGTCATCCCGCTCAATATTTCATTGTACGGGATAGCGGTTATCAAGCGCCGACTACGTCAGGATATCATGCTTTAATAGTAGAGTCAAGGAGACAATGCTGTAATATGAATTGAGATACTTTCCTATGCTAATACTTAATTATTAATAGTGAAACTATTCACTTATATACTTTCCTATGCTAATACTTAATTATTAATAGTGAAACTAACCTTGCTTAGTTAGCAGCAAGGCCTGCTAGTTTAGTACTAACATCAATTATTGATATGCTATTTCATTATCAATGTTATTGTGAAATCACACATGATTGCAAATTTATATCTATCGAACACCTTGAAAAACTACATAACATAAAAGTGAAGTGTTTCCTAGATGCGCTACATGTGAACTTGTGAAGCCAGACTACTTACATAAGTGATGTAAAATGTGATAATATACTAACAGCCACATTCTTAGCACTTAAGTGTTAATTAAGTAAACAAAAGCGTAGTCAGGACCGCCAGATTGCTCAATTTGGGAAATATATCGCTTTCAGTTTTTTGTAATTAGTAAAACTGACCTCCATATTTCCTTCTTTATTGCTTTGTTTTTATTTATTTTTTCTTCAAGGAAGGCATTGCCGGTTCATTTCCTCATGTTTTGATACGTTGAAATGAATACAAACGTGAGTCATCGCTAGATCTCAGTCGGCCTTGTTTCAATCGCCCTCTTATCTACAGCATGCTGTGTGTCATTAGAATGCGAAGTTAGCGTTCAAACACGGATTAAAACCTCAAATATGTTAGTGGCGCATACAATACAAGGGCTTCTTTCAGTTGAATCAGCGTTATCGTTGCAAAACATGCACGCATCATGTTTACATTTATATGCTTAGCAACTGTTTTCAATGTCTCCTTATCAGGTATGAATAACCATTAAACAAAAACAACGTTGGACACGGAGACGTGATACCTACCTACATGAATCTTAAGTTAACCAAGATCTGCTTTTATGGTCAGTCACCGAGCTCCTAATGTATGTAGGTGTCGTTAAGTGTAGGATGTTAAATTGCAAACATATGAGAAACATGTCATTGCTTAATTTGGGACTAATTCTGTAGCTGACCTTTGACTGTAGCAAGTTCAAAGCAGTTGCTGCTGTTGCCGAACCGTCTATAAACATGGCAACGATGACTGATGACGTTGAAGGACATCGTCTTCCTGCCCTTATCCCATTTTACTTGGGGTCGCCAGTCACAATTTAATTTACTCCCTTTTCTTTCATATCATTCCTTAGACCATCCATCTTTCCTTTGGCCTTCCTCTTCCTCTCCATCCATCAACATTCATACTCATCACTCTCTTAGTCACATGACTCTGATGTTGAAGGTGGAGGCGCGAACTCTCGTAATTATCTAATGGCATTTTCAATATAAGTGTGAATTGCTACTGCGCAGATCGTAGAGATATAAGAATAAATCACGGTAGGTACGTAATTCGCGTACAAACAATCCGTAGTCCGTACGCTATATTAGGTTTGATCAAAGATCGATAAGTAAACATAAGCGACCGTTTACCTGTTTGATTAGGTATTCTAATGAGGTTTGTTGTTGGATTTCGTCACAGTAATCATCGTCAGATGTAAACACAAGAGAAACCAGTCCACAAAGACCTTCGTCTCCGTCATGTCGACTTCTAAACAAAGCGTCGGTCGTTAGCCATATCGTCTGTTTGTCCAAGAACACAATTAAATTGACGATCAGATCTGGTAATTTAAATCTATTTAAAATCCTGTGTGGGTGGTGGTACGTGTTAATATTGCTCATGATGATATTTCTGAATTTAATTCGTCATTTTACGCGCTGCTGGCAAGTCTCGCTGTAAACACTGTTTTTTGTTCAATAAATAACGAAATATGTATTATTTTACTTGTACATATTTAAGTGTGCATGTTGACGCAGTTAGCTTGTTGGCAAGCGAGGTGCTATCGATTCACGTTCAACCCCTAACGAGGACTATTTTGTGGCATTGTCGTAGCATTCCTTTTTACAAAACAGTTTGGATTTGAAGAACACCTTTTGTTACAGGGTAGGCAAGCCGGAATGGTGATGGAAGCCGATCCAATTGCTGGCAAACATACTGATGGTAAATATGAAACATTCTTCAATTATTTTGGCATCACGTTTATTTGGAAGTTTATTGAATTTCTTAAGCTGAGCAAAATGAGGTCTGTAATTAAATGATGTCGAGGTCTTGGACTGCCAGAAAGTAATTTATGGAGCACTTACTGAAATAACGCTAGAACTATTCAGAATTCGTAGCTTTATACTTCTGTTTGTGGGCGTTTTCATTTACATATTTTTACCACAAATATGTAAATGCTTGGTTTATATCGTGATTTTCTTTTCGATGATTTTGAATTTTACCAAATCCTCATAGAATATCCGGGTTATGGTATCAATAGACATTCTTGGAATAAAGTAACTCAGCTAGTTTTCTATGTTTTCCTAATGGTGGACTGCTGAAAATCGGTACAAAATTTATTGTGTAATCTTCTGTTGCTAGGTTTACGCTGATTAATAAAATAACACGTGTCAGCCACGTCGTGTCCCGTGTGACGCCTGTTCGTCCTATTTCCTTGCCACCCATTTTCTACTTTCGCTCACCAAGTCGTTGGCCCAAATGTTGACTGCTTGATGCCGCTATAAATACGGGGCAGTCTGGGCACGTCCCTGTTTTATCTCAACGTCTGTCTTAAGTTATAAACACACATTTTTGACGCATAATATGAATCATATTGTTTATGACCACAAAACTAGATTATTATTATCGCTAGTATTGGACGAAGCGCGACGCGCGACGGTGCGATCGTTATCAATTCAATTACGACTGTCGTTGAACGTACTTCCTCGATTTATTATTAGATTGAAATTTGATAAGCCTCTTTTTTTCTCGCGTGTGGAACGTGTCGATAAAATCTATTTCTGATTTCTGTAAAGCTGTAGAAAATATTTTTAAACTGTCACAGGTTGTTTTTAGGGTTCCGTAGCCAAATGGCAAAAACGGAACCCTTATAGATTCGTCATGTCTGTCTGTCTGTCTGTCCGTCCGTATGTCACAGCCACTTTTTGTCGAAAGTAAAAGAGCTATCCTGTTGAAACTTGGTAGGTAGATGTATTATGTGAACCGCATTAGGATTTTCATACAAAAATAAAAACAAAACAAATTTTGGGGGTGCCCCCCATACTTAGAATTGAAACTCAAAAAAATTTTTTGTCACCTAACCCATACGTGTGGGGTATCTATGGATAGGTCTTTAAAAATGATATTGAGGTTACTATTATCATTTTTTTCTAAACTGAACAGTTTGCATGAGAGACACTTCCAAAGTGGTAAAATGTGTGTCCCCCTGTAACTTCTAAAATAAGAGAATGATAAATCTAAAAAAAATATATAATGTAGACCTCAACAAAAACTTCCAACGAAAATTGGTTTGGATGAGAAACGGTTACCAGTTTTTGAGATATAGTACATTTTTAAAAACCGCAAATATAACTTTGCCATACGAACACTATGAAAAACAAAGTTATTTTTATTGTTTGTGTATATTACTTACTAATCTCAATATAATTATATCCCTAATCTATGCTTGCTACTACGGAACCCTTCATGGGCGAGTCCAACTCGCACTTGGCCGGTTTTTTAAATTGTATTTTCGGCATTTTTGTCTTTTGTCGCCATTAGGCCTTTTGATGTAGCCTAGCCTTTGTATAAAACTTGGGCCAATTAGCTACCCGGCTATAAATCCATAAAATTCTGTTAGAATCACCCAAATCGCGGGAACGGAAACTAAATTGTCAGGACACAAATCAGAGCCAGACAACCTGCTTCTTTGATCTTCGGGAGTGATTTGTAGCCAACATTACCATGGTGGGCTCCTTGAAAACTTCTGTCTAGTATCTTGGTCTGCCTGTTTTCAGTTTATTATTTTATTTATAGCTTTGTAAACAAACATTTTGTTGTTGTCTTCCTTCATTCAGAAATATTAAAAGCAAGAATCAATGTCATGCTTATTGATATGTTAATTTGAATGCACTACCCCACGCTCCACTCCGTTGTTTTCTGTGTTCCCCTATGCGCCCTTGATTATTTTAATGTCTCCTTATCATTCAGTCTTAAAAACTGGTAGGTATTATTGTGTCTTGTAGATTTGCCATAACTTCATTTAAGTAAACAAAAGTCATCCATAATCGGAATGCTTTGATGATTTTTGCGTGAATGGATAGATGTTTGTTATCTACTCTTTCATGCAAAAACTCCGTACCAGATTTGGATGAGATTGATTATGTTGACAGACAATTAAAATTTATAACCTGGGTATGAAGTTCCCATGGGATAATTTACGAACTTGCCATAACATAACCCTTAGTTATCTACTTTCGCCAAGATTAACAACTTCTATCCACAACATGTTGTCATAACGATAATGCGCAGATTTATTGCAAAAACACAAAAAGTTAAATGTGCAAATTGCATTTTAAATCCAAACAACGATTTACAAAGATTCAATGTAGCGTAACTTTATCCAAAGACTTTGAATGGCGGCCATTATTCAGATTGGCCATTGATGTTGTCAATCGAATCATACGGTCTTACGGTCTACGGTCTACGGCTCCGTCGCGTCTATTGTATTTGATTTTTATTTGAACATCGGAAACATCGTAGTACAGCGCCACTGATAAATCAATTTAGGTTTTGTCCAATTCGTCCTTTTGAGGTAACCATCAGCAAGCAATAACCATTCCAAGAATTGGAGATTTGGGAATATACAGGGTGTAAGAGACATCGACGCACAAACGGATACCATAATTTTTCGTCGGATTTTTCCTAATTTTCTAAATAAAAATAAAAAAATGGATTTTTTTTTTACTTTAGACTGTTCATAATCGTTATTTCTACCTAACCCAATGAGATTTTTAATAAAAAGTAATTAAATCACTACTTTCACCAAAAGTAGCAATGTAAATAAAACTAGAAATGGTGTCTTCTTAGATGTTTATAATGAAAGGTCATCGTATAGGTACCTAAATAGTTAAATAATGTGTCCAGTACCACAGTACCTGTGGTACTTTAAGCGCGGCTCACTATTAAAAAAAAAACAAACATAAAAAAATAGGAAAAAACCGACGAAAAATTCCAAAAGAAATTTCAAAAGAATCATGTCCAGGACCCATGGTATCCGTTTGTGCGTCGATGTCTCTTACACCCTGTTGTTATTGTTGTTGCGGCTTTTCTAGCTTCATTCTACATAATGAAGATCTCAACTATACTTATTGAAATTTCAGAACATATTTCATAAATTTCAAATACACCTCGTATTTGTTTTTTCAAAATAATATTACAGCTAGATCCATGGTTTTCTTAAAGATTTTCACCTACCATTCTAAAACTCTAACCAACTTCATCCGTTTACTATTCGCATTAATGCGCCCGTTACAATATTCAGTTCCACAGGATGTGGCCTCAAATTATCAAAAACTGTTTCGGATGCAAAGTTTCCAAATACTACAGTCCATAATGTCTCCAGTTGAAGGACTGTCCCCAATCAAGCGTATAAAGTCGTACCCAATCCATTGTTCGTGACATAGGTACTTCCCTTTAGGAAACCCAAATAGCCATCATTGCGATTGCGATACATTTTACGTGACTTTTGTACAAAGCTTTGACGTGTATATTTTATCCTTTTGCAAACTGTATTCATAACCATAAATAGCGATAATCCGGGTTTTTTTTCTATTTCCCATTTGTTAAAACCGCTGGCATTTTCCGTTCCAGTTTCACTGTTTGACTAGTGCTTAGTTAGTGTTTAATGTTCAATCAGTCGCATTGTGCATTTAAGTGTCGGAAGTTATAAAAATCTCTAATAGCCAACCTAGTTTAACAGTAGGTCAGTGTTAAATTCTATAACGAGCTAAGAGACAATTGTCAGAATTGTAAAACAACACAAGTATGTTTGCATAAGTTAAACATGAGTTAAGCCTCGATTTAGCTCATGTTTTCAATATCGTAACTCGGGCATTCTGAAAATAAACCGTAGATGCAGATGCAGAATTTATAATATGAATCAGTGCGTCTGTTATAAATAGTCGTACGTAATACTCAATGCGTTATATTATCACGGATTGTCTCTTTCAGAGAGAGTGCACAGCACATCGCTGAAGGCGCGGGCAGGCGGTGACGTCATCTCTCCGGAGCGCTCCGTCAGCACCCTCGACCTCAACATGTCGTTCACAGCTCCTTCCAATCTGGTTCTCACACCTGCTCCTGAATGTAAGTTCTTCAGAATTATTAATTGCCCAAGTTATTGGCATTCGAATAATCAGCCCAGGGTTGCATTGACAAGGGAAGCAAGCACTGGAATGGTTGATAGCGATGCTGCCAGTGGACGACTTTCTTGGACTTGGACAGTTTTACGACGTTAACGAGCGTTGAATCTTAATTGATCTGAGTCCAAACTAAAACCCAATGTAATGAACATTTAAGCCAACAAGACTGCTTTCATTTTCCATCAGGTCGAAAGCTATCCCGAGGCATCTCCCGCGCGACAGACAACGAGGGTCTCGTGTGGGCGTTACGCAACAACACAGAACCAGAGCCAAACACAATCAACTCCGATCACATACTACTGCTTCCAGATATTTCTGTCTACCCACCTGATTTTAGGTAAGCATATAATCTTGGTAAAGCATATAGATAAAAGCGAAAGGTACCTCACTTACTTACTCGTCACGAAATCTCATAAACTACAAGTGCTAGGACATTCAAATTTTGCACGGGGTTCTTTCGGGGGTTCGTAGGTGCTCACTAAGACGGGACTTTACGAAGTTCGGCCCCCAAAGGGCTTGTTTTTGGGGTTGAGTAGTATTTTTATGAAACTTCTTTACTAGTAGTCTCAAAGTTTTGTTGGATACCTATTTAGATTTTCCAAAACTATCCCATAAGGAGGACGGACGGGAGTAGAAATTCACAGAAGAAGAGTTATAAATTCTCGCGGACAAAGTCGCAGGCGGAGTGCTAGTTTAAAAATAAGGTCGAACTACTTAATCTGCTACTAAAACTGGATTGCCTTTTGGCTATTTTCGAAGCAAGGCCAAAGTGGTGTGTTCAAGAAAAACATGCCATGACAGCTCATCATTGACAGCCTAAAATTAGGAGCACTCTGCATGCCTTTGTTTTGATTACCAAATGGATTTCCGCAAACCGATGTTTGACTTGATTTATCGTTTGGTTATTTACAAATCAAAACTCATCAGGGGAGCATTTATTTGGTGAATGTTAGCGTATAAATATGGGAATGACTTGCTAGTTAGGAAAATAACATGATGACAAGCGTGTGCCTCGAATGGCAATTTCCATTTCTTTTTTTTTTTTTTTTGGATTCGTGCCCTTTATATTAGTCACGAATGACAAATATAGTGGTCCAAAGATATACGAGTATATGGGCGATGTTGGTGCCTACGTACGGTCCGGTCGGCAGCTAGCCAATATTCATTATCGTTGCACACGCAATCAGACCGTTTGTTGCCGTTGAACTTTCTGTTATTGTTTACCGTTCTTTAACCTTTTCGTGTTTCGCGCGGACACATGAATTCGACATTGGTCACATTGATTTTGGCTTATGTGGCACACTGGTTATGTATGGAAGGAAATACCAGATTTTTATAGTTACTCAAGGAAAGTCAACATCCAGATTAAAATCAGAAAATTTAAAAAAATGAGTTGGAATTCCCTTTTCCTCAATTTAGTATGAAATTCGTACATAAGTATTGTCCAAAAGAGCAGTACGCACAGCTACAAATCAAGCTATACAAAACCCAGTTTACCCTAATCTGGCTTTGTATGATCTCTCCGCACATTAAATGGTCAGCTTATACTGGTTTTCCATAGCTTTATATGAAAGCGTCTGTACAATTTTTTTTTGCATTTGTACAGAAAGTTAATTCGAAAATCCTTTCACCTTTTCCAGAACATTCTTAGAAAAGGACCTTCTAGAAACTGCGACACTAGTAACTCTAGAGTCCGCCAACATATTAAACTGGTGGCGCCACGGCCGCGTCCCGGGCGCTCCCCGACTGTTGCCACTGGCCACCTCGGGCGACGGGAACTGTCTGCCTCATGCTGCTTCCCTGGCAGCGTATGGCTTCCATGATAGACTGCTTGCGTTGAGGACCAAGGTTCAGGCGCTATTGTCTGGAGAAGGCGGTGAAGTACTTACTAGTAAGTATAACTCATATTTTATCCATCATATTTTGGGAGGAGCTGGAAACCTCCCGCGGCCCTTATTTGATGAGTTTCTGCACCAAAAAAAGAAAATAGTTAAGAGGAAACAGAGTGGTTTCTTCGATACTCTTTTGAAGAAGCAAGCAGGAAACTTCGCGATCAGAATTTTGACTTTTCTAGTTATACTGTTGCTCTCCATAGATATGGTCCTTTTTTAATTGCTAACTTAATTATGAGCAGTGGTGGCCCAGTGGTATCGACACCGACTGACGAGTTGTAGGTCGTGGGTTCGAATCCAGCCAGGCACAATTGTGTAATTTGTTTCATCACCACTGCTCAAAACGGTGTAGGAAAACATCGTGAGGAACAAAGGAAATGTCGTAGAACCAAAAATTCGAAGACATGTGACATCCACCAACTCGCACTGGGCCCGCGTGGTGGATTATGGCCCACTCCCTCTCTCAGAGAGGAGGCCTGTGTCCCAGCAGTGGGAACATTTATAGGCTGATGATGAACTTAATTATGTCTGATCTGTCTTTCTGTTCGTTTATGTGAGATTGTACATACGTCTACGAATACGATACAGGAGTAATTCATAGTCTGGGACAACTACCATAAGCCTACATTTTTCCGAAGTCTTCTGCTGGGACTCAGGCCTCGTTTCTGTGAAACGGAGTGGGCTGTAATCCACCATTCAGGCTTATTGCAGGTTTATTAGGTGCTTATTTGAATACTTTCTCGTTTCCAGACGCAATAAAACGTCGCTGGCGTTGGTCAGAGAGCATATCCCTCCGCAGCGCAGGCCTGACGCCGTCGGAGGCCGAGTGGGAGCACGAGTGGGCCCAGAGTGTGTCGTGTGCCTCCCCGGAGCCCGCGCGGGCCACTCCGCAGGCCGCGCCGCACTACGCCGCGTTAGAACATCTGCATGTCTTTGCGCTGGCGCATGTTATGAGACGACCTATTATTGTGTTTGCTGATGTTGCGCTGAGGGTTAGTGGTTTTTTTTGTAAATGTAAATTACATGGTTTTAATAAAACAAATCAAATCATTTACTTCTAGTAGGCCATTTACAGGCACACTTTTGCAAAATTATGGTGCTACAGTCCCAAATACCTGAGATGCCCATTCCAAGGAGTAGATCTCTATGGAGAAATATGAGCAAGGAACTCCATGGACACTCTTTTTAGATCGCCAAAATTATTACAAAACCTTTACTACATCATTCATTTTGAGGTTTTGATTAACCTGTGATTTCACTTTCGCTAATATAGATCTCTCTGTACATACTATAATTTATCAAAATCGGTTGAGTGGTCTAAGCGTGAAACCGTTACAAACTCACTTATGGATTTAAAATTAAGTTTAGAGAATTATTAAAAATATAATCGAATTGAAACCTTTCCAATCCCCTCATAGTTTTTAAAAGTCGATTAAAAACTGTTGTTAACTACAAATAGTAAATTCTCAGTCCAAAAACGCAAAATGAGGCTTTTAAAAGAAATTCAGTACTCCCATACGATACAGGAAAAATACCGAGAAAAGGACAATTTCTCAATAGCGAGTGCATAAAAGCTTATATACTTGCAAATGCACATTTCTAACGCAATATTAAAACACTTGCAGGACTTCCGCGGTGACCCAATAGCCCCCATCCCCTTCGGCGGTGTGTACCTACCTCTGGAACTATCTCCTGAAGCGTGCAGCAAGACTCCCATCCTACTGGCGTATGACGCGGGACACTTCTCAGCGCTAGTACCGTGTGAACCACTGCCTACAGATGGCGCAAGAGTACCGTTAGAAGACCATGCCGGGAATCCTATGCCTATTAGGTAAGGTCGAATAAAATTATTTTGTAAGTAATTTTATTGCTTTAATAGCACCTGAGCTAATGGCACCTTAACTATTCCACATACGGGACCTGTCAAAATTTTTCGCTTTGGTCGCAGGACTTATCTCATTACCGTGACCCCGGAATATTAAGGGCTATTGAAGGACACCGTGGATTTTAGTCAGTACGAGTCTGACAGTCCCTCCCGCTCTGCCCTGGGTGGGAGGACTCATTCGATGATGTTACCACGTAAAAAAAAGGTGCTAGGTGCCCACTGTGGAATACCTCCATTTTGCAGTTGCATTCCAGAAATATCAATGTTTTGTAATTTAAAAGTATAGATGAAAAAATCATTCGATATAAAACGGCTTATCTCAATTAAAGAAACATACAATTTCTTGTCGAATGACTGTTTGAACAAATGATTAAAACCGTCCAGGGGGGGGTATTACAACGTCTTAAAACCAGGCTTGTTCCAGTGAATGAACGAGATGGCGCTAGACGACTTGTATAGCTCTGTCACTTTAACTCGCCAGAACAAACCTGGTTTTATTTTAAGGCCAGTTTAATTTAAAGAGATACTAATCCAACTTTACAGATTCAACGTAGACCCCGGCGAAGACTTCCGCTGGGACGTCGAACCCGACCAGAAGACCATAAACAATATTCTACCAGACGAATACCAACGATCATCAATGTTAGCAGCTTACTTAGACCTCGAGCCAATCGAATGCATCTCCTTAAGCCAACCTCCCGAAGAACTCCGAAGATCACTCGACGCGCTATCAACAAAAAGTTCAAAACAGATGAACTCAGTTGCCAAACAGTTTGGTAGTATTGGAAGATCTATGAGTAGTAAGATTAAGAAGAATTTTGGGTCTATGGCCAAGTTGACTGGTAAGAGTAGTGGGAGTCACAGTAATCCTGAAGAGAGTTTAATGCGGACGCAGTCCACGTGTGAAGTGTTGTGTTGTCGAGTGTTAGCGGCTAGGGCGCCTGTGCAAGAGGAGATGGTCAAGAATTATCTAAATGAGGCTTGGATTGGGTATGTTATGTTTTAATTTATTTTATATACTCGAAAGTAGTATAGTATCTCATTTCAAATCCGTTCAGTTTTTTTTTGACGGGTGCTTCTGATATTTAAGTCTCGAATAGGCAAATTCGGTCGTTGTTTGTTTACGGGCAAAGATCGTGATTAAAATTACAAATGAGATACATTGTTTGTTTTTAGCGATAGTCTATTATCACCGCTATTGGACAAAAGTTTACATGTTCAACTTTTTTTTCCATAAACCTCATTCCATTCAATTCGTGAAGCTATTGTTTCCTGAAATAACTTGCAAATAACAGTCAAACTTTAGCATTTTCTTTTCCGAGTAATTATCAATGTAAAATATATTAATAGTCAATGTTATAATTTCCTCAATAAAACTTCCAGATACACAGCCGAAAAAAATCGTAAAGAGCAACCAGTCGGTCCGAGTCAACCTCGCTACGGGACCGGCCGGTCCCAGTTCTACGCAGACGCAGAAAGACCCGCCCATGAAGCAGCGCGAGCGGCTACTAGCACGTCGAACTCTAAGACGACGAGAATTCCCGTCGACCGTACGTTGTACTTAAGTCGGTCCACGTTCTACGACGACCGGCCCCCCTCCCCCGCCCCCTGCCGCGCCCCCCTGTGTATGTACTACGGCAGTGCGGCCAATGGAGACTACTGCTCACGTTGTTCGAGACTGCAGTAACGTCTGATACACTCTTAAGGCGAGGTTGCAGTACAATGTGAAAATGTATGGACGCACGACCTCATCCCCACCAAAATGCGAGCGAAATAGCCCGTATTTTGAATGTTTTTCGCTTGTAAAATAAAACAAACAACAAATTAAAAAATGTGTTTTTACCATTTACTTTGAAATAAAAAGCTCTATCTATTGATATAACTTGCTTTTAAACATCCATGACGAAATCTTTTAACAGTACGCGTTTAAAATTGTGATTTAGTGCTATTTTCGGCATTTTTTTCTATCGAGCCGATTATTTCAAATCGTGTTTCTATATTTACCATTTACTTGAAAATACGTTCAATTTTTGTATAGTAATTTTTATTATACATATAATAAAAATCTCACATTTCATTCGATTTTCAGACATACAAAAATCTTAAAAAGTACTGCAACCTCCCCATTAGGTTAGTCTGGCCCCTGAAGCTATGTTTTATCAAGTTTTAATTATAAAAGTTGATCTAAAATATTCTCTATGTCGAGCATTCTGAATTCTGAGTTAATATTGTAAATCAGGTTTTTTTTTGACTAGTTTCTTCTCTCATACCATACTAACATGACGTTGTTAGGTTATGTTAAGCGTTAATATCGTTCGAATTAGGCTTATTACTTTAATTAAGTATTAAAAAGTAATATTATCGTTTGCATGGGTGATATTTTTTTATTGTTACTTAGATTTAGTAAGTCACCTTTGTGTTTGCCCCACCATTAATAATAATGCATAATAGGTAAGCACAGATAATATCTGTGATTTAATCGTATCATAATTATAACTGTCATACCAGGATAACCAACTATAGGCGTAATAAAGGTATTTTCTGAATGTACCTAATAAAAGGATAAATGTTGTAATTTAAAATATAAATGACCAATGAATGTTGATCTCTCATTTTCATACCAAATAAGGGTAAAATAATATCCCAAAACTGGTTTAATTAACCACCATATTTTCCCTTTATATGCGCCTGTGGTCTGAATCTATGCGACTGTTAATATATTATCAAGTGCCAAAAAGTGGCTTCTAAACGTATTTTACAAAAGTATTTGGAGATTGTAAATGTCTATGAGTGTTAAAGTAACAAATGTGTTCAAAATTCAGTGCCAGGTTGGAAACGGGATGTAAATTTTGGAGAATACGGCAACAAAGATGTGTTTCATACATTTGTTTTAAATTAAATCGTATTTACAAACTAACAGTGTATAAAACAGGGTAAAATCTGTTTAGGCACCAACAGTGTATACCAGGGGTCAGCAAATGGCGGACCGCGGTCAGCATCCGGATCGCCGACCCATTTCTATGGACCGCGAGATCACAGCGACTTACACTACAGAGTACGATCTTATGATAAATTTCCAAGAAAACACAGTTTAAAACACAAACATGCGGAAGTTTCTGGAGTTAATATCAAACAAGCAATAAAACATGACACTTTTCTTAAAGAAATGTAAAAAAATACATTTGTTATAATTGTATGCGGATCGCGTTTGTCTGTTTGACCCCGAACGAAACTAATTGGTGACCCCTGGTGTATACCTTAAATTATGTTGCCTTTATAATCGTGTCTTCTCACATTGAAAAATGTACCATGAGTATTTTTGATTGTACTTTAAATTAAAAAATATATTAAACTAGAATGTTAGTAATAAATGTTAAAATATATTGGCGGCTAAACTTTTCAGACTTATTTAACGGATGATAAAAAATGTAATACTTAAAAAAAAAATGTTATCAATTATATTTATGACCTGTATTACCATTTTAAATATTTAGGAAGAGTGTATTACTAAAATAATAATAATAGTGATATACCTACTGAGAGTAGGAACGATTGCAGCTTAAAGTTTGACCATAGCCTTGTGGAATTGTGATTATGAGGTGTACAAATAGACACAGATGTTATATTTTTTCATTTAAATCATCCGTCTACCTCATTGATGCAGCAACTTAGTGTTAAAAAAAAAACAGAAAACGAAAATCTATGGCTGGTTGAAATATTACGGTGGAAAATAGTGCTTCCAAAAGACATTTTATCTCTAACATTTGCCGCATAATTTATATTGAACCCTACTGAAAACGAAAGGTATCTTAATCTTATGTTTCTTTAATTATGTAGTGCCAAAAGGGTTTTTTTTTTAGTTTTCTATTTCTATTTAGTTTATAATGTAAAAAGGTATAATTATAAAAACCAGTTTAGTATCAATCAGCCATGATTTCCCGATATATTTTGGATTCAGGGTACAAATATTGGATGCACTAAAATTCCTAAGATAATAACTAGTAATTATATCCTCTCCAATATAAAAATAAACGAGCTTGGAGTTCTACTCCGTCCTTTATTTGCTGATTTAAGTAAAAAATGTAGGCTTTATTTTACCACTGCTAAATTGTTCCTTATCCAATAATCCATGTTTAAAATATCTCATCATTGTGCTTTTTGGTAGTGGTGGAACCCAGCCTTTATTATGAAAAAAAATATTGATCTTCTAGTCCTGTATGATAGAAAATACTTAGTTGTTAATGTAATAGTAATAAGTGCAGTGATTTATCAATTACTGATATTAAAAATATGATTAAAAATCAGTTGCATAGTGTGATCATGATGTTGTTTTATTTTTTCAATATTATTGTTATTTTTAAATTTTGTCTTACTAATCTGTTGTCTTCAAGTATCTTTACCTTACTATAGCTTCATAGATCTGTTAAATTATAACAAGATTGCGAGAAATCATGACAAATATAATTCCTTCATATTATAAGTGAGATTGTACACAATAAATCATGTTAAAATCAGAGGTAACATTATATTTTTTCATATGTTTAACAATATAGAGACAGCATATCATGTTTTGTAGAAATATAAATTGATATTACATATGCAAATTTAATATGACTGAATTTTTATTTTGACCCATACTACAATCACGTAGTATACAAACAAACATAAGTATTATTTTTTATTCCAAGAGAATAGTGGAAATTACACTTTATGATCTAGTGCAGGCTATGCAGAGGGGTCACCAATTAGTTCGAGGTCCGTTTCAAGACATGAATGTCTATCGCGATCCGCAAAACATTTTTTAGAATTTTTTTTTTTTTTAATAAAAGGGAACCATAGTCAATGAAATAAAAAACTTTTTGAAAAAAAGGGAACCGACTTCAAAACCAAACATAAAAAAACTGTAAAATAACTTTACTTTCAGAAGTCGGTGGCCATAGTCAATGAAACAAAAAACAAAGCCAGCGACTTCTGAAAGAAAAGTTATTTTACAGTTTTTTGTGTTTGGTTTTGAAGTCGGTTCCCTTTTTTTCAAAAAGTTTTTTATTTTTCCCTTTTTAGTTTAGATATTCAACAAAAATCTTCATAAATAATCGGCGTCTTTGAAAATCTACAATCCTAGTAAGCAACAAAACCGGCCAAGTGCGAGTTGGACTCGCCCATGAAGGGTTCCGTAGCAGCAAGCATAGATTAGAGATATAATTATATTGAGATTAGTAAGTAATATACACAAACAATAAAAATAACTTTGTTTTTCATATTATTTGTATGAATGGCAAAGTTATATTTGCGGTTTTTGAAAATGTACTATATCTCAAAAACTGCTAACTGTATCTCATCCAAACCAATTTTCGTTGGTAGTTTTGGTTGAGGTCTACATTGTATATTTTTTTTAGTTTTATCATTCTCTTATTTTAGAAGTTACGGGGGGGGGACACACTTTTTACCACTTTGGAAGTGTCTCTCGCGCAAACTGTTCAGTTTAGAAAAAAATGATGTTAGTAACCTCAATATAATTTTTAAAGACCTATTCATAGATACCCCACACGTATGGGTTTGGTGAAAAAAATTTTTTTGAGTTTCAATTCTAAGTATGGGGGGCACCCCCAAAATTTGTTTTGATTTCTGTGTGAAAATCCTAATGCGGTTCACATAATACATCTTTCTACCAAGTTTCAACAGGATAGCTCTTATACTTTCGACAAAAAGTGGCTGTGACATACACGGACAGACAGACAGACAGACATGACGAATCTATAAGGGTTCCGTTTTTGCCATTTGGCTACGGAACCCTAAAAACGGATCTATGCGGGCAACTACACGAGATATCCATTGTTGTTATATGTATACTAAAACCTTCTTCAGAATGTAACAAACACTTTTCTGAAAACCGCATCAAAATCGGTACACCCAAACGCGAGATAATCGCGGACAAACATGCAATCGTCTCTGAAAATCTACGATCCAAGTAAGCAAAAAGGATCCACGCGGGCAATGTCACGGGATATCTATTAATGTTAAATACTAAAACCTTCTCCAGAATGTAATGAACACTTTCCTGAAAACCGCATCAAAATCCGTTCAGCCAAACGCGAAATAACCGCGGACAAACATACATACAGGTCGAACTGAGAACCTACTTTTTTTTGAAGTCGGTTAAAAACAAATGTAATATTACAATAAAAAAGATATTTTTTCACATTTCTATAAGAAAAGTGTCATGTTTTATTGCGTGTTTGATATTAAATCCAGAAAATTACGCAAGATTGTGATTAAAAACTGTTTTCTTGGAAATCGTTCCTATGATCGTAGGACGTAGTCTGTAGTGCAAGTCGCTGTGTTATCGCGGTCCGCACAAAATGGGTCGGCGGTCCGGATGCGGACCGCGGTCCGCCATTTGGTGATCTGTGGTGCTAAGAAGAGTCGGGTGGACGCTCCAACGCGTGTCTCTCTGAGTAGCAGAGGGCACAGCGCCGGAGCGGGCTTGCAGACGGTGCGTAATGGGTAAGCTCGCCGTCCGACCAAGGACCAAGCCCGGGTCGGTGGCGCGTCGTGTTTCACGCGTCACCGACGGGGCCCCTTATGGGGCCAAATGCGAATGCCTGCTGGGGTCGCAGATTTTTCTTAATCCAGGATACCGTGGAGTATACCCGGAACGTAAAGGGCATCCGAAGGAACACGGGTGGATTTTAGTCAGTAAGAGTCTGACAGTCCCTTCCGCCCCACCCAGGGCGGGTGGACTCATTTGATGATTTTGCCACCCAAAAAAAAAAGGGTACTGATCTAGTGCATAAAGCTAAAAATCCACTACAGAACCGTAGCTTCAGCGCTGCCGCGGCGCTGAGGCATACCTAGAGAGAATAGAGGCCACGACAACCTAGAAGTCAGTGACCTATATTCCAACTTAAAAAATCCCAATCGAAATAGACTTCTTTTTTTGTTTGAGTTAGTTCTCTTCTTTTTTTGTTTGGGTAAGGGCTCCCAGTTCCCACACAAAACCGCGAATTCGCATCGCACGCGGAACCTCCTTTTTTAGATAAATCAATCACTTGGAATCGCGGTGGCAACGCGGCGCACAGAGTACTTTTTGGCGCGGCGGCGGTAGCGACCGTAGATCTATGTAGTACCACAGAATACTTAATAGTACTATAGGGTAGTACCTCGAATTTTCAACTCATAGTTTAATTTTCCCGCCACTGAACCCACAAGAGGCGCATGCGCGTTTACATGATTCTGTCCATTATTGGGCACATCAAAGACTACTAGGAATACTAGGAATGATCGAAGCTACTAGGGCATTATGTTGGGCAGCATTGGGTGATATTCTATTATACGGCACCGGGCACACTATTCCTTGCAGTGTGTCTGGTGGCTGCATGTTTCGCCAGCTATTGAATAATGTGGCAAAATGACTTCGGCTTCACCACTGTGTGTAGTGCATTTCTTTTTACATTGAACGTTTATTGTAGAAAAGATCTATCGATACAGCTGCGAGAATAACATTAAACTGTTTTAGATATTTTATTCGTTCAAAAACGATATATTTCATAATTTCATTGTAAAAATACTCGTTTGGTTTGTTCTAGCTGTTATTTAATTATTCGTTTCAATAAATACTATCAATAACTCAATTAAAAATGCAAAAGCATTTTTAAGCACTCGATTAATTATTATTTAAATGAAAATATTTAATGCTCCACTAAGTCGATCAGTTTTGGACGAAATGCATAGTGTCAAAGGCGCTTTTTCTCCTTCTTGTGGAATAAAAGATGCTTTTCGCTAAAATCACTTAAACGCTACAGAATTCTCTAAAAAGTGATTATAAATGATGTCCGGTGGTCTTGTAGATAAAGTTTTTATTGGTCTGGATAATGCGCCGGCCGCATTTGATATAAAAGGACGTATTTTGGGACCCGTAAGTTTTGCATCTTTGGTCTCGGAGTTCCGCATTCTAGACCGCCTAAAAATAATTTATTAATTTTTGTTTCAGAATGGCACTAACTTAGAATATATTAGGTCAGAGACTGGTGTGATAGCTGTGCTAAAAGGTGATAAATGTGAGCCATTGCATTTGGCTCTGCATCATACGAGATCTGAAGCTCTAGCAGGTGCGAGGTCACTCGCACAGAACTTGATAGAGACTATACGGGCTGAGTTGGCGCAATGGAGTGCGGCGCAGGCTGGGGGTCCGCCTCCTGCGCTGAATGTGCCTCCACCGACGCTTACGACAAGCGCGACTACCGCGCCTCCAGCCGTGCCGCCGCCGGTCGTGACGGCGGCGCTCTCGACTCCTCCGACGTTAACGTCTAGCGTCAACCCCGCCGTCATCCCTCCAGTGGTCAGTGTGGCGCCGGCAACAGCTCCCCTCATGACAGTTCGTCAACCCACCATGTTGCAACTGCTCCAACCACAGCAGCAGTATGTCTTGAACCAGGAGAACGGGCAGCTAATACCTATAGTACAACCTGGGATGCAAGTTTCCAATGCTAACTTTACATCTCTGCCTCTTGGTCAAACACTGAGTTTGCAGCAGCCAAACTTTGGGACACAGATAGTAGATATATCTAGTATGCAGCCAGTGAATGTGACTCCGTTGCGGCTGAGTGGTGTGCCATCTTCTATGTCAATGATCTTACAGAATGGCTTATCATTTCCTCAAGCAAGTCTTTCAACGTCTGATAGCACTACTGTAAGTACTGCTACCTCTACTCCTGTTGTGTGTGCTGCTCAGAGTACTAATTCTTGTCAGAAGATCTTGTACAGCACAGACAAAGGGGATAAGGATGTGAAGTATCACATACAGGGGGCCGACACGGTGCAGTGGACTGTGCCGGGCTCCCAGACAATGTTGATACCATATCAACAGCTACAAGACTTAGCGGCAGGTCAGCAAGGACTGACTAACTTTCAACCTCAGCAGTTTGTATCTGTAAGTCAACCTGTTCTTTTCATTTAAATCATCATCATCTTGCTGCCTCTCATTCTACTTGGGGTTGGTGTTGGTGTTTTACTTCACATTACTTCGCTTTACTTCAATGCAAATTAATAATATAAACATATTACATTTGCATAACAATTTAATATGATTCCTGCATGCAACTTCAGGTGTAATTCAAAACGCATGCTGCGACTTAAGACATATTTTGTAGATTGCTTTTATATTGCATTTTAACATTCACTTATTCTCAAAAAATCAAGTAAACTTAGAAATGTCAATATATGTTATAATTTACATTTACAGATAGCACCAGCAGGTGGTTTACAACAAACATCCCTACCTCTGACGGCCGGTCAGTTACAGCAGCTACAAGCCACTGGCACGTTTATGCAGCTAAATCAAAAGGTAACATTTTTAACAATAAGACAGAGTAGTTTTTACTTAAAAGGCCTAAAAACAATAGGTACTGATGTACTGATTATTGTTTAAATTACAATTAAAAACAAAAATATGGGTACTGATATATCTTTTTGAAGTTATAGAAAATTGACTTACACTATTCCAACTAAGTTAAAATCAATAGTTTTAATTATGCCATCACAAAGAAAAGCACAAAATAATTTAGAATGCGGGGTCTGAGTATGTATAATTTTATTTTACAGAAATTGAGTTTATAGAATAGTCAAAAGACTATAGATACTATAGAGACAAGGTTAACATTGATATTGTTTTAAATTTTCCCAACAGCCCATTGTAAGCAGTGGTTCTTTGATAAACATTATATCAACCGGACAAGCGTCTTCACCACAAATTATTTCTGTGAGCATTAGGTTTTAATACTAGCACATACTAATATATGATGCTTACTCTCACATGCCTTCGGTGTTTTGGTCTAGGTTTTATTTTCACAGATTATTTTAATAATTTCTTTTATCGTCATCCCAGCTGAAACCTGCATTTTATGTACTTTTTATTTGGTCATAACTTTAGCGGTTGTTTTGTCAAAAATGTTTCTTTTCCATTAATGTTTTAACCTTTTCTGGTGGTGTAGCTATGTTATTGATAGATTTTCAAAATATGTTTGGACAGTAACAATGTAATTTTCATTTATAATTTTTTAAACAATGTGAATTATATCCTTCTTTTATTATTAAAGTGGCAATGTCACTGTACCTACTATGAGTTTGACGAGTAGTCTGAACTAGCTAGGTATGTAAGATTAATACATAAAATAATTATATCCAAAAAAGAATCTAACTAGCTACACCACTAACAATTTCATTTGCTTCTGTAATTTTCTTAATTTCTCCCATGCCCTATTTTTCAACTTATTAATAAAATAACAATTGCTTATACCCTAATTGAGCCCAGTAACTCATCTCTCTCAAATAACATAATGGCATAAAGAACGATAAAATACTTTTTCAGAATACGTCGACTCCTTCAAAAAGTGTTAGCCAGGAATCTCGAGGTCAAAAGAGGTTGTCTGATGGGACTCCAAGTCAATTGCAGCTAAGACCCATAGCTCCCGCTGTGTAAGTCATAGTAAAATAAGGATATAGATAAACTAATTTTGGGTCTCTTTCAGGATTATCTACTTTTATGACTGGGAAAGATATTTGCTATGAACATGCAGTTACCAGTGGATTAAAAAAAAAGAGAGAGGTTGCCTTCACTAGCTTTAAAAAAAAAGAAAATTTTGTTTTTGGTAAATAGCAACTATCTATTCTGCAAGATTTTAATATTTGCTAAAAAGGCGTGGATCATGGAATTCTTGTCATAAATTAAAATATTTAGTATTTACACATAAATAATAAATTAAACAGGTCAAGCAATTGGCGTTATAATAACAAATACCTAATTTTAGGCAAATATTAAAATCTTTTCCCTGAACCTGTTCGCCACTTTCAACCATTTTGAGGACCTAGAAGAAAACCAAGCTTTTATTTTCCTAGCTTTTTTTATTTTAATACTATTCTGACTATTGTTCTCTCAAACATAAATCATTATTTACTGAAATCAAAAGCAATAGACAATATTTTAACAGTATGGTATAAGTCACAATAGTATTAAGAACATGCTTTTTCACCGACTTCTGAAAAGGTGGTTTTATTTCAACTTTCTTTAACCAGCCAGTTTTTCAAGGAAGAAGAATTATGGAAGATATTGTGTTTAATGTTTTTTTGTTTCTTCTTGTGTCGTGTATTGAAACGATGTGATGCTCCAGGTCGCATGTGAGCCATGACAAGAACTCCACGAGAGATTCACGCACCTGGACCGCGGCACCAGGTACATTGAAGATTATCTGCTGTTTTTATTTCGAGATGACTTGAAAATACATAGCAATTTGCCTTTGGGCTTAAAGCGTTAAATATGCATTTGCGTTTGCGTACTATTAAGATTGCCAAAGGCTAAGCAACGGCGTAAATAATAATAGACGCGTCAATTATTTTTTTTTGCAGAATTAATAGTTGTGGGTTTATTTATTATGTTGTGTTTAAATCTGTAGAAAAATATATTAATCGTAAATATATTGAGAATGTATGCGTAAAACCTGTTCTGCATAGGTAAATACAAATTTCACCAATGGTAAAACTTTATTCAAGTCATCTCGTTTGTAAAATACATATATTTGTAACGTACATATTTAAGCAGCGCTGCAGCGCTTGCACACTTAATCAATTAAAGCTCGAACTCCACTAAAGCGGAGATATGTGGAGATGTCAAGATCAGAGAGGAAAGGAGATGACTTAGAAGTTAGGGTTTATCCACAGAAACCGTGCGGATATACTTATTATCCACGGAAACGTACTGCCTAGACGGGAACAGAAATATGTGTACAAGCTACTCTCGCCCAGCTATTTTCTATAAAAAATCTCACCGCTGGAATTTACGATGTGCTCTACGACGAGGCGGCTTTGAAATCGTCTAATCGTACAGCGCGAACGGCGAGTGCTGTCGTTGTCAGTAGCTTAGTGAATAGCAAAATTTAGTCACAAGGCTATGTTTATAGATAACAGCACTGCTGTTCAGCGCGATCTGACACCAAAGGCAGACGTCGCGTCGCCAACATCCTTCTCGTTTCCACTGTGCACTACCCTCTGCTCAATCGTTTCCAATAAAGCTAAGCGGTTGATTTAACAACACATCTCTCCTCTAATCTCCTCTCGTCTCCGCTTTGGTGGAATCAGGGCCTAAAGCTTGAGTTGCGCATGCTTAATCTTTAAGGCGATTTCTTGTATTTATTTGTTTCTACCAGCATTTTCTGTAGATCCTGGAGATGTCACTACAGCACATCAACACAGAGCAGCATTGATATTCTATTTTTATAGCATTATACTTAGCTTCTATTCTTACTTAGCTTATAGTCTAACATTGCTGTAGTCTGCGCATTTAACTGAAATACCAGTGGCGACATCTAGAACGTGACATATGGACCTGATGTCACGCATATCCTGCTTTGCGGTGCAGCAGTACGACTGCCATGCATCACCCATCGTCGAGGATTTTTTCGCTGGGGAAATTATGGAACTTTCCTCTTTGTTCCTATAATAGTCATCCTAGCATGCATATTATTATTTGCATTTTATGGTGGTGGTAATTTTAGTAGCGTAGTGTAAATAGATACAGTTGGCGACTGCATAATTTCACATTTCACTGGGAATTCTTCTTTAATTATCGGTCTAGCTCAACATTCAACAGGTTTTTTTTATTCACTTCCTCTTTCTTTAGTTTTCTCTGGCATTTACGACGAGATCAAACCACCGAAAGCGTATTCTGGTGAAGTCCAACTTCGGATTGAATATCTCCAGCTTTGATACATTTCTGCAATCTGTGTCTGGAGAGAAAGTTGGGGTTCGGTGCGGCCATACAGCAAGATTTCTTTTCAGGCGTTACGCAGTTCGTGAGGAAACCGGCATGTCTATAGAACCAAAAAAAAGACGTGTGATAACTACCAAAACTTACTAGGTCCGCGTGGTGGGTTACAGCCCACTCTATTTTACAGAGACTCACAGAGTGGAAATCGGTTTCTCAGCAGTGGGAACATTAGAGGCTGGTGGCATTTGCAGATTTCATTATTGGTGTATTTTTATAACACTTGCGTCAATGCGTAGTTTTCGAGCCATATGCGTAAAAGCTAATGTATTATGGAAGTTTCGCGTAGATTGTTAAAGCGCTGTATACGAATCAGCGCTATTCATCATAAAATACGGCTACTCATGCGTAAAAATGCAGTTGGCTACTTGAAAAGGATGTTTGTTTTAGTAATGTTATTTTTACTTCAGCAATGCCAGTGGTATTAGGTCCGACTTACGAGTTATCGGACCCAAGTCTCGCAGTCGTTTTTGTAATTTATTTCGTCACCGCTGCTCTTTAAACCCGTGAAGGAAAAAGATCTTGGCGATATTATCGGCAAAAACCAACTTGCACTGGGCCCGCGTGTGTAATTACAGCTTATATCCTCACTCAGAAAGGAAGTTGGAGTCCTAGCACTGGAAAAATAATATACTATTGCGTAGGTAATGCGTAAACTACTGATACAGCGTACCTATATGACAAAAGGTTCTCAATTTAATTTTTGAAAGCATCGCGTATTAAATAATAATATACAAGTACAACTTGCTACGTTGGTTGCGCCGCTCTTTATTAATTTCAATTTATAAGGTTTCTTTGAAAAGTGCTGTACTTCTGCGTCATACTGTTGTGTTTATGTCACTCTCCGTGCCTTTTGATCCGGAGCCATTTTGGTTCAGATTTTTTTTTAATTTCGCTGAGATCCGCTGCTCTTCTGTCGGTGTCAGAGTCTCCACGACTGTCTCTCTCATTTTATGAGAGTTTTTATTTAAAGCGAAGCGAAAAGGCAATAGCGCAGTGAAAGAAAATTAACAATCAAATAATCTAAAGTTGCTGCTTAGCTTTTTTTTCCACTTTTAGCTCATGATCCTGACTTTGAACATTTTTCGTCCACGGAACCGTCTTCAATTTCTACTTGTACAGTAATTTGAACCTTAAACACCTTTCTTTACAGAATATCTCCAAAGGATTACTATGGCAAAGTATACAGAATCCAGGGCATCTAACCAGTGTAAGAAAGTGAAGAGTCGTGTTTTAAAATACTTACATCTTTGCCAAGCGTAGAGCGCGTGTGCAGCGTAAATGTAGTACAAATACCGGCACGGATCTTGAGCGCTCGGCGTAAGAGTGGGGATCGCTTTGCGCGTCGTACACTTATCGACAAATGAAACGCACAATAAAACAAATAAAACGCACAAAACAACGAATCCCGAGTGGCGGCTATGACGCGATGCGCTACGGCACGCTACGCGGGCCAATCACTACACTTTCCCCGCCCCCGTTCCTCACTTCATATACCAAAGGGACCTAATAACTCACTTCTGCGCAGGTGAAGGTCAGCGCTCAAGATCCGTGCCTATAATTGTATGATCTCGACTACCTTTTATGCGTCGTAGCGTATAGCTTTCGCCTTTTGCGTTTAGATTTGAAGCACTAAAATACTTATTTACAGATGGCGAGTTCAGAGATCCGACATTCTTGCAATGCGTAATTTAACCAAAGAAGTAATCGCTTAAACCATTTGTTTTGCAACTGCTGCAAGGTGCCGAAGTCAATATAGTAAAAGCTTTTCCACTAAAACCTTGTAGAATGTTACTCCTACAAAGCCAGAGCGTAGAGAGCAAAGTGTCAATATAAGATACAGTATGTGTACTATAACCTTTTTTTTTATTTTGCAGCTAAGGATAATACCATTGTCAGTATGGGAATGAAAATTAATCCGGCGCACGGCACGATCATACAAGTGTCTTCGGGGCAGCAGACGAAGTAAGCAGACAATATTTTGATGCTACATTAAGTACAACTTTCTTGCCTGAAGTGTTTCAAAGTCAGCCAGAGGTCTCCGTCTACCCTCTTTAACCTTTTAACCGCCTACGAATGTGAGATTACAATACCGATTGTGTTGTAGAATTGTGGTACACAACAGCACATGGATCTACACACAGATACACTTTGAATTTTTGGCACATCAAACGAGTGTCAGTCCGTTTTGTTTTGCTGCGTACACTTTGCACCGCTGACTTTTGTCGGTTGGTATCCTAACAGGAAAACGTTCTAAAAGTACAAAACAATAAGTCCTACTACTTAATAATAATATTATAAATGTGAAATTTTGTGAAGATGGATGGATGGATGTTTGTTACTCTTTCATGCAAAACAAGAGCTTGTGATGAAATTGCTACAGAAGTAGACAATTGCCTGGAATAACACATAGGATATTTTTTGACATTAATGCGGGCGGAGCCGCGTGCAGCGGCTTGTAGATAATAATTGCAAAAATGTGATTGAAAGAAACTTGTTTAACTTTAATGTAGGTAAGCACATGAAATATCGATATCGATAAAATTGAGTATTGCACTTCCCTCTTTGTTGTAGGTATTCATTTTCGATTCACAGTGCCTGGCGCTGGGGGCACGACAAGTCATATGAAGTCCGGCGGTTAAAGGGTTAAAAAACTTGTTGCTACCTAGGTCCAAATCTCCTAAGCGTTCTTTGCATCTTTTTGTGAAGAAGTTTTCTAATTGTTGATATCTCTCCACAGTGTCTCATCCCCCGGATTGGGCCAAGATGGTACAGGAATGTACATCCGTCAGATAGACAGAAATGCGATCCAAATCCAGACCAGCAAAGATGGACAGAAGCAAGACCTCAGCAAAGTCCAGAATACGGCGCAAAACGTGCAAATGATTACAGTTCCTCAGGGCATGACTGTGCTACAAAACCCTTTGAATATAAGCCAAGTTCCTACAATGCTCGGACAGCCCAACAGCCAGGTGTACATGATACCCGCGAACCATCCAAACCTCATGCAGAGTGCACTCCCTCCAGGGTTCCAACAAGTGCTCCAGCCCGGACAGAACGTCACAGTGATGCAACCCAACCAGTTAGGCATGCCGGGTGGGGTCCAGTACAACGTGCCTCTCATGAATATGCCAGCTACCTCACAATATATGCCAACGGGACTTAACTTTAATACGCAGCTATCTGCCCAGCAACTAAACGCAGCTCTCGCAGGACACCAACTTAACCCCAATTTAGGGACGATCCCCATTGTGCAAGCTCCTCCACCGTCGTCTCCTATGACTAACCCTGCACAAGCACTTCCTGGCTCGCAGCCACCGGTGCACCAAATAGTGCCGAATTCGTTCCTAACGCCTACGTCACAATATGCGGGAATGCCCCAACAGTATATGATGCAAGCGAACTCTGGTACGATTACTGTACCGACTAACAATCCAACTGTACAATACAGTATACCAGCTACTCAGAATACTTCTAACAATGGTAATGGACAATCTGCATCCACAGAAACCGACTCCAATGGGGCTAACAGCCAAACGAATTATATTACTTCATCTTCACAAGATAACGGGTATTCACTGACGGGTACAGTGCAAAGTCAGCAAACTTTTACATCAGACGGCCAATCAACGCAGACGACAGGGTTTACGCAGACCAATCAGAATGGTACGCCAACGTACGGGTCATCGAATGGCAGCCAGTCAGCAGCTTATGTCAGTCAGACGACGACGGCTCAGCCTCCGCCGACGTACAACCCTACAAACGGGACCAACCAGGCTTCTAATCAATCATACGCGCCTCCAAGTACTCCAACATCACAGAACTCGCAGACTAATTTTTCGCCGTCGACGACGCCTGCGCCGCAGTCGTATCCTACTACCAACCTTCCGGCCATTCCGAATGTAGCGTTCGCACCGACCCAGACTCCACAGAACCCGTACCCAAACGCTACTGGACAGAACTTGGCAGCTTATGCGAGTAACCAGAACCAGTACCAATACACAAGTAGGCCGTGGTTCAGACCTAGATACGGCTCCCCACAAGGATCGCCCTACAGTGCCGGGACAGGACCTCCACCGAACGGACCCCCCATGCCTGTCCCCCCTCCCTCGGGAAACTACAACTATTGGCCGGATAGCTGAGAGTTAGAAAGTATTATTATTGGGACTGATTTTGACCAGTGATAATAGAATTATTAGTAATAAGAGAGACTGCTTTATTAATATACATTTTTGAAATGTAAAGAAATATTTTAGAATCTAGATGAAATAATGACTATTTCCTATATTTTATTGTTTTATTGTAGGCATGAATGGTTATTTTTTTATTGAATGTGAAGGTGATGATTTGAAATGAGTGTTAATACGATGGAGACAAAACGTGTTTAATTAATGTAAACGGTCATAATGCGGAAAATGTAGCGTTGTTTACAAAAATGTATTTGTGCGTGCAGGGTTACTCTGTTAAATTGTTAATGATTTCTTTTTATCCCAGACATAGTTATACAGTGGAAACTATAATTGACACGCTAGATGGCACAACTGGGCCTAAGGATGCATGCATAAAGATACGATTTCGAGTCAGGCTGATCAGTACCAACCAGTTCACATGTGTCCTCACACCCCCGGGGTCGCGGGACTAACGAGCTACCGTGACCCCGGAACGTAAAGGGCTATTGAAGGACTCTGTGGATTTTAGTCGGTACAAGTCTGACAGTCCCTCCCGTTCTGCCCTGGAAGGGAGGACTCATTTGATGATTTTACCACGTAAAAAAAAGTTTCCTCAAACCTTGAACAATTAAACATATACGTTAGTGTGGCCCTGGCCCCAGTGTTACACTCATCAATTTCTATGTCGTCACTGTTCCCGCACAATTTTGCAAGGGCTTAGTGTAAACAGCAAGAGTAAATGATGCACTATACGCGCACAACCTCGTATAAATGGTGACATATTTCTTATTTAGATAGGTATTACAATAAGTATTCTTTCGACTCCTAAAGGAAATAAGATACTGTATAATGGGCCTACCACACGCATAAGCTTTACCACAGTTCTGCCTGCGCAAGCTTCTCCCATGAAAAAACTACACGGACGGACGGGAGTTTTGCCAACCGCACGCACGGTGTTCCATGTACAGACGCCAGCACATCAAGTTACCACAATCTGCCAAATTTCTTCAATAGATTTTCAACCTTATCACAATAGTGGAAGGTTTATGTTCGATTGGTAAAATCTGACAGTTTCGGGTAGGTTGACCTGCTGGCGTCTGTACAAACCCGGCTTGCGCAGGCAAAACTGGTGAAGCTTGTGCGTGTGGTAGGCCTATAAAATTTTTGAGCAATAGACCTTACACTTCAAGCAACTTATCTGTACAGGGCGGGAAAACCAGAACTAAAATAAATGTAAGAAGTTTGACATATCAATGCATTTTTTCTAGACAAGCAGCGCCACCTTGTTCTGAGGACTTTAAACTGGTCAAACTGTAAAATCAATTTTGCAGCGACTAGTAGATGCTGCACCTTATAATTTTTTTTTCACTTCAGTAGCTCAAACATGTAGGTTTTGCTGCCTGAAATCAGTGAGCAAAATGCGATTTTGCTCACTGAGTGAGACAAAGTAACTTTTTAATTTTTGTTTTCAGAAAGCCGCGAATATCTTATTCAGCCTTGGGTTAATCATACAATTCGAAACATTTACACTCCATCTCTTTCCCGCTATTAGAAAGAGAGAGGGACAAATACCAGCCCTTTCGAAATTCCGATTTTGAATTCGACCTCAAAGACAAACACGCTCGGTTTGCACTAACTAAAGAAATTTTGCAAAAAATAATTATGTCTTAGTGTAATTTATTGAATTTTTAACTTATATGTATACGTAGTATTTAAACGAAAATAAGTATTTACTGCAAATAAAACTGATATTTAATCTGTAAATATTTATTTCTAGTTTCAATAATGTTACGTAAATATTTTGAATAATAAAATATCATGGGTGCTATAATTCCCGAACACGCCATAATTATTTTAAATAAAAGAGCGGGAATAAAATTTCGTGGCTGGCGTAAAGAGTTGAATAAGTTAATAGTTATTTCAATCTATTCCAGTTTATTATTTTATCTCCTAAAGTGTTCTCGCTGCTGAAGTGAAAAGTTATGTGTGTTACACGAGAGCAAAGTTTTTTGCATCTCGTGCCTTTGAATCCCTCGCCACACTCAGGATTCAACTTTAGAATCACTCGCTACGCTCGTGATTCAATCGTTGAATCCTTCGCTTGCTCAGGATTCAAAATCAGCACTCGCAGCAAAAAACGACTTTGCTCTCTTGTTGCACAAATAACTATTTCCGCTGTACTTCCAATTTTGCATGTTAGGATAAGTAAGTTGGTGGCTAAGGGTCAGCACAGACCGAGACGCGGCGCTGCGCGCACATTTCAATAGAGCTACTCAAAATCTAACTCTATTTTGTACACGAAAGATACACCTTTTGCAACGCAGCGCGGTGGTGATCTTTTCGTGTAGGAAATAGAGTTAGATTTTGAGTAGCTCTATTGAAATGTGCGCGCAGCGCCGCGTCTCGGTCTGAGCTAACCCTTACACGACTTGATTTTGACTTGTCTTCTAATTTTTCACTACAATTTTATGAAAAAATTGTAGTGGAAAAGTTTTTAATCTACATAGTTAGCCCTATGCCCTATGCCCTATGCCTCCCTATGCACAATATCCTTGACAATTTGACGTTGACTTCACAAAGTGCAAAACTAAAATCTCAAAAACAGCAAAATTTCTATCTAAAACGATCAATTGATCCACACCTACGTAAAAATGAATACAGAAAACAGATATCCTGTGACAGCTTCTCTCTTCATGTTAAAAGAAATAAAACATAGGCAGGAGCAGGTGAACCGCGGTTTCCAACTTCTAAAACGCAAGGCTGAGGCCCTACGTTTCAAAGGCAGGCAAACGGCCTCGGAATTGGCCGCAACTCAGCTTATTTTGGGCCATACTCTGAAAGAAGCTTACATATCTTTGGCAGCTATTAAGTTTACGAATGGGGAGTCAAATGCGTTGATGCTTGAAAATATTGGACAAGTAAGTGTATTATTTCAAATTTATGTAAGTACTTTAGTTGAGTTTCTTAAATAGCTTCTGCCCGTAACTTCGTTTGAGTGAAGTTTTGGCCCCCCGAACTAGGTACTACCCCATCGCTATCCCGCACTATTAGTAATAAGTTGATAACCACTAAATACTAGTCTAAAAACCTTTGTTCTCGCGCTAGTCTTACATAAACAGTGTCTAACAATGTTAAGACATGGTAGGTTACGCTAAATAGGTAAAAAAGTTGCTATAGTATCTATAGCAAATTGTAATGGTGCATTTGAGGTACCGGTAAAACAAATTATTGCCTTACTTGCTGTATGCGCTTTACAAAATCAAAATTTCGCGGTAATTCTTGGAATACAGATAACATAACGCGATGTACTTATCCCGCGAAATTAAAAAATGACCCCCGTACAAACCAAACTAATGGCTGTTTGGCTGCTATACACACGTTATATACGAAAAATCGTTATGATTGGACGGTACAGTTCAAACTGCAACGATAAATCTACATGTGTGTATGAGAAAAATCGGACAAACTGTACAGTATTTATCATACACACGTGTAGATTTGAACCTGATATTCAAAACTATATGATAAATTATCCCATACTGATACAGGCCCAAGTTCGAGTACAGCGTGTTACCGAGAACATATCAGGAGTTTCCACAGTATCCCTTCAAGCTTTAGAAGAAACCGATAGTATCGGTGACTGCAATCGTTACGCAGGTCTTGGCTCTGGAGGCCACCGCACTGCCGAAGCCAAGAAAGCTTTCAGAGAGGCCGTCTTGATACTCGTCAAGTTTGCCTCATTGAGAAACACTTGTTTACTCTTGGACGAAGCTATTAGGTCCACTTTAAGGTATTGTCCATTTTGATAAAACTTAGAGCCACTGCCTCCCCCACTGAGGTGAAGCGTAAATGCAAAATGACTACGATGCAGACGATACAACGGCGATGCGCTATCGGTGGCTGTGTACTAACCGCTATTCTGTATCACTACTGTTGCTGTCGAGCAGTTTAGGTAGCGCTTTTAGTGGACAGTTTGTATCGCTAGCTATCGCGGGTTGGGCATGCGGGCGTCGAGTAATGGGCAACTCGCCACCCGACCATGGACCATGCCCGGGTCGACGGCGCGTTGTGTTCCACGCGCGCCTCAAAGAGTGTCAGCATGATGACGGGGCCCCCTTCGGGCCCCCCTCTAGAGGGCCAAAGCCTGCCGGGGTCGCGGGACTTATCTCATTACCGTGACCCCGGAACATAAAGGGCTATTGAAGGACACCGTGGATTTTAGTCAGTACGAGTCTGACAGTCCCTCTCGCCCTGCCCTGGGTGGGAGGACTCATTTGATGATTTAACCACGCTAAAAAAAAAAAAACCTATCGCGGGTTGCATTGCAAATGGAACTTACGGAAGCAATATAACTGCAGCTGCGGGCGTTCGCTAAAAGGCGCGGGCACATAGCGGGCACGCTGTAATTTTTTTTTAAAACATATCACAGATGCTTAACCGCATCTTAGCGCTGGTCACGTCATGCGTCTACCCACGCGACACCATAACCCAAGAATGAAAAAACAGCTCCAGTTTAATAAATTGTCTGTCTAAATCTTTACAGGAAGGTAAATGGCATCGAAAAAGTCATCATGCCGAAGTTACGTAATACTGAATCTTACATTATGACAGAAATGGATGAAAGGGTAACTATATTCCATAAGGTTTATGGTAATATTTCTTCAAGTGTTAAAATGTCCACATGTCATAATATACGAATGTAATATGTCTATTTGGCACGACTCAAAAATGCTAGGTATTGTGATAAACGTCGGCAGACGATCTCCGGCCACCGTAGGCGCGGTCATGCGGGCGGCGAGTAAAGGGCAACTCGCCACCCGACCATGGACCATGCCCGGGTCGAGGGCGCGTTGTGTTCCACGCGCGCCTCTAAGAGTGTCAGCATGATGACGGGGCCCCCCTCTAGAGGGCCAAAGCCTGCCGGGGTCGCGGGACTTATCTCATTATCGCGACCGGAACACAAAGGGCTGTTGAAGGACACCGTGGATTTTAGGTATTGTGATAAAACGACGCCTGTTTTTTTTGTCGGTAGGTAGGTAATAGAAAAAAAATCATTCGTTTTTTTCAATGGGTAGCCCTTCACGTTCCAATGTCGTTTAAAAATAAAACCATTTTCACTTTATGTCATAAGTATGGACATTCTGCTACTTGATCTTTCTAACAAAACTTTTGACTTTTTTACATAATGACATGTGGACAATTTAACACTTGGACGAATGTTACCATAATTCTTCCTTATGATCTACCTAAACTTTTTATTACATCTACATCGGTCATCATAACACCAGCTGAAGTGAGAAAATCTATTCTGAATCTAAAACAAAAAAAAAAGCGCCGGGTTTTGACCTTATGACGGCAGAGATACTCAAACAGCTACCGAGAAAGGGAATGGTTCTGCTGACAGATGATGATGATGGAAAATTTCCATCATACATATATGATTGCCAAACCTGGAAAACCTGCATCAGAAATCACCTCTTATATACCAATAAGTCTTCTCCGGTATTGTCCAAGCTTTTTAAGAAGTTACTTCTCCAACGACTCCTCCCAGTGCTTGAACAACAAAAGGTGGTGCCAAATCATCAGTTCGGATTCCGTGAGCATCACGGTACTGTAGAGCAAATCCATCGAGTGGCTCACACAATCCGCCAAACACTAGAGAGAAGGGAATACTGCTCTGCTGTATTCTTAGACGTTCAACAGGCTTTTGACCGTGTCTGGTATAAAGGCCTACTTTATAAATTAAAACTGTGCTTGCCAAATACAGCATACCTACATGATTCTAAAATCTTACCTGCAGGACCGCATGTTCCAAGTCAAGACTGGAGATTCTTTCTCATCTATTTGCAATATAGAAGCTGGAGTTCCTCAGGGATCAGTGTTGGGCCCAATATTGTATACAGTATTTACGGCTGACTTACCCTATTCAGAGGAGGTAACGATTGCGACTTACGGATGACACTGTAGTACTCTCATGCCACAAAGATCCGAACACAGCATCTATAAAACTCCAAAGACACCTGGACGAAATTGGAATCTGGCTTAAAAAGTGGAGAATAAAAGCCAGTGCTACAAAATCTATTCAAGTGACATTCACACTTAAAAGAGGAAAATGCCCACCGGTGAAACTCGATGCAACTGTTCTTCCTGAACAACGGACAGTGAAATATTTAGGAATGCACCTAGATAATAAATTAACCTGGAGAGACCACATCAAAGCCAAAAGAGAACAGGCAAATAAAAAATTTAGAGAACCTGAACTGGCTAACAGAAAGGCAGTCCTCACTGAGTCTAGAGACAAGCTTCTAATATATAAAAGCATAATAAAACCAGTGTGGACGTATGTCATTGAACTCTGGGGATCCGCAAGTCATTCAGACATAGAAATACTTCAAAATTCTTCCAAAATGAAGCCTTTAAAACCTTGACAAGTGCCCCCTGGTTTACAAGAAACAGTGAAATGCTCGATTATTTAGAAATGCCTACTGTCAAAGAGCAAATAGAAAGCCTACCAAGAAGGACTAGAACGTCATAAAAACCAGCTAGCTAAATCACTCATGGAAACTGATACTTCTATATCCCGGTTAAGAAGAACAGCCCTGGCTTTAATCTGAAGCTATAAACTAAATGAGATGTCGCATCACAGGATGTGCTTAGTCTCCTCTTATCTTATCTTTGAAAACTAATCAAAAAATTTAATTATGGCTGGTAAGCTGATGTTAAATGGAAAAATGGAGGAAAAAAAATTCTACATCGGTCTAGTATATTGCTACCTGCTAGCACTATTGGTACTCTTCTAACATTCAAAGCCCCCCCTCCCCCATTTAAGAGAACATTCACAATTTATTTTATTGTGTGTGAGAAGAACATCCATCTGAAATATTGGACTACACAGGCGATAAGCTGGTAAAGGACCACCTTTTAGCAAATAGTAGGTATCCAAGTATTATACGCGGCCATTCACACGGAGCCCACGATATTATGGAAAACCTTAACATTTGCGATCATCATCATCATTTCAGCCAATTGCGGTCCACTGCTGGACATAAGCCTCTCTCAGGGAACGCCACAGCGCACGATCTCCCGTTTTTTTTTAGCAACCACTGCCAGGCTACCTTCTTCAGGTCATCGGTCCTTCTTGCCCGGGAGCGTCCGACCCTACATTTCCCTACGCGCGGTCTCCATTCGAGAACCTTTCTTCTCCACCTTTCGATGCGATCACACGGTCTGGAAAACAAACTGTAGAAAAATGTCGTGTGAAAAATCTTAAGGCGCTCCCTCACCGGGAGCATTCGCGTGTAACGTAACATTATATTTCTACTTTGAGCATTACATTACAGTACTACCTCCCTGACTGACGAGCATTCGCGTACATTTAGTATAGATTTGATAAAGATGCGCATTGTGATGCTCGATTGTTCTCTCTCACCGATGAAATGCTCCTGTAACGTTACCTACATTTAAGCCTACATTACAGGCTCGCGGTGAGGGAGCGCCTTTACAGTTAACTCAGTGGTGTGAACGTAGCTTAGGCTAGTATCATCCACAAGTGCAAGTCCGATATTATGTCTATTGTCTTTGTAAATTTTTAAACAGGAGCGGGAAGAGTTCCATCGTTTGAAAATGGTGAAAGCGAAGAAAATTAGGACCCAAGCGCGACTTATCTTGCGGAAAGTCCATAGTGCAGCTAGTAATAGCGGGGGATCGCAGGGTATGTATTATTTTCAATATTGTGACCTAATGCATATTTATTTATTTGGTTTATGTCACGTGCTAACTATTAACTAATCACGTGTCGATTTAAAAAACTTAATAATAAATAGGTAGGACGTGGGACGTAAATACAGCAGTCATTGTGCCGATAGTCGTGTCTGCCAATGGCTTAATTGCCAAGAGCCTCGAACAACATCTGAGGAGGCTCTCGCTTGGCAGCTGGATCAGGCGCCTGATTCAGAAGGCAGTACTTCTGGACACGGCGCGTATTGTTAGGAGGTTCCTCTCTCAGGAGCCCTGACCACCGGCGGCCCGGACCCTGTTCCCTGGCCCTGGTGGACTGCTATTTTTTATATTTTTAAATGTTTTTTTTTTTAAACTTCTTTTTGTAAAAATATTTAAAAATGTAACAAATAAGTATATAAAATGAATAAAGAAATAATAATAGGTAGGTACCGCAAAAAAACAAGTGTCTTGACTTGCGAGGTTGTCGGTACGCGGGATGTGGACGAGGCAGTTGGCCTGGTTCATGTTCATGCCTGATTCAGAAAACAGTTCTTCTGGTCACGGCGTGCATTGTTAGGAGATTCCTAAACTTTTGTGAAAACATTTAAAAATGTAAAAAGTGTTGGGAAAATTAATAAAGACAGAAAGAAAAAGAAAGAATACAGTAACTAGTAGCTGTATTGTCTTTATTAACGCAATAAATGTTTGAGTAGCTCCAAAATTTAGCAGATACAGGATTTATTTGGATTGTCCGTTTCACAGAAGGAGTCGACAGCCCAATACCGTTGCCTATTTGCTGTCGTTCTATCGAGTGTCTTACCGGTATCCTGACGTGTGGCTCCACATTTTCCATGTCCTCGAATTCTGGTGACTACAATAAGCCTATTTGTTATCCTCATAACTGGGATGATGATGACTTGCTGTTTTAAAGTTAATTACTTACTTGTAAAATGTAGTAGTAGGTATTTAAAATTAAATTTAGCGTAATGTTTTGTTTTACTTAATGTTTGTGGTGATAACATGTTTACTTAATAAAATGCTTGGACACAAATGTCAAATATTTTCATTTCGACATTTCTTGGTTTCAAAGAACTTTCATGCACAAAATGTATCAACAGGAAAGTAGGAACTATTCAAAACATTCTAACAATGGCTTGGGCGTAGACTTCCCACAGCTAGGCCACTCAAATTGTCGGGTGCTATCCAGGCTTCAATTTGTTAGTTCAATTATTAACAAGCGTTTGCAAAAAAATGTTTGAAAAAAAGACATTAGTAACCTCAATATCATTTTTAAAGAACTATCCAATATCCATAGATACCCCACACGTAAGGGTTCGGTGAAAAAAATTTATTGAGTTTCAATTCTAAGTATGGGGGGTACCCCCAAAATTTCTTTTGTTTTTATTGTTATGTAAAAATCCTAATGCGGTTCACATAATACATCTACTTACCAAGTTTCGACAGGATATATATAGCTTTCATACTTTCGAAGAAAAGTGACTGCGACATACGGACGGCCAGACAGACAGACATGACGAATCTCTATAAGGGTTCCGTTTTTGCCATTTGGCTAAGGAACCCTAAAAAGTGTACCGAATGGTTCCTTCTAGTGTAACAACACTAGAAGGAACCGTTCAGTACACTTTTTTTTCACACGTACTAAATTTCGTCGTCATTATCGACCACGTTGAGCCACCAGCGGCAACGTTTATACATTTATAGGTCGAACTAGGGGTTTAGACCTTAGGTAAGTGCAATTAGTGCATAGGTTTAGACGCTAGCACATCAACCTACGGCGGCCCGCTGCCCCGAACACAACTGTATGAGGGAACACCGGGATGGTTTTTAACCGACTTCAAAAAGCAGGATCACGATCAGGTCCTCATACCGCTAGTAGTCTGACAGACAGACCTCTCAGTTCTCCTCAGGGCGGAGGGCATCCACTAAAGATTTCCAACCCGGAATCTACTACCAATAATAGGGTCCATACAAATCCAAAGAAATTAAAGAGAAAAGACTGCCGGTACTTTTCTTTGGATTAAAAAAAAAAAGATAAGTGGAGTAAAACGTGATCGAATATAAAAAAGCACTTTAGAGTTTCTAAGTCTTTATTGAATTCATCATAATTTTAGACAAGATACGAGGAAAATAATTTACAAAACCCAGCCGTCGTCCAGCCTCTCTTCCATAGGCCGAGTAAAATATTGGCATCTTCGGAACTTCTCCAAAATCTCTCCCTGCGAAAAACAAACTAACCGTTAAAAACAAGCTATAAACAGTTTTGTTTTCACACTAAATTAGGAAGAGCTCTAAGGCTGCGTTTCCACCAGAGATGTGCGAGGATGTGTAGCGAGGAATGTGTTTTTATAGAACCAATAGAATCGCTTCATTTACCTCGCCTCGATCAGCACAGCTCTGGTGGAAACGGCTCAGCGGAGATAGATTTTTGTACATACAAAACAAGTGAAGGATGTGTGCGAGGGATGTGTACGAGGAATGTGTACGAGGAATGTGTGCGAGGGATGTGTTGCGAGGTTTGCGCATACTGTACCCAGCCAGTCCATAGAAGGAGTTTGTCACCGCAGCCCCGTCGACACATTTCACAGCTTCGCAACGCATCCTCGCACCACACAATAATGCACATTTCACAGCTTCGCAACGCATCCTCGCACCATACAATAATGCACATTATCACAGCTCCGCTACACATCCTCATAGGCACATTTTCATCGCACAGCTTTGGTGGAAACGCCCACACATTTTCACAGCACAGCTAGACATCCTCGCACGACACATTTCCATCGCACATCTCTGGTGGAAACGCAGCCTAACGCGAACGGCCCGTTCATGCATTGCCGCTGTGAGCGACGACTTAGCGCGGGGCGGCAAAAGGTAAGATTAGATGTATAGAAATGTTTGAAATACCACAGCCGCCACCTGTGGCGAATTCGTACATACAAAGTAACTAATGTATCATACGCGCCGCACGTGGCTCCGCTCATCGCTTACAAGTCGTGAATGGCTGTAAGTAGTTTAAAGTCGTAGTTCTAGTTTCAGATAATATACGAGTATACTTACAGGTCCAGTCTTAGTAGTATTTTCGCTGTAAAAAGTAATTGCGCTGGATCCAGTCCCATACAATGGGTACTTCAGATGCATCTGAAACAAGAGAATAGTTGATGATGGAACCAAGGTTAACAAGGAATTCGTTGGTTTTATGGTCTTACGTACCTACTTACTAGCTAAAGAAGAAAACAATACCTTGCCTTGACAGATTAGGGTAGGTTGATGTGCTAGCATCTAAACCTATGCACTAATTGCACTTACCTAAGGTCTAAGCCCCTAGTTCAGGACCTATAAATGTATAAACGTTGCCGCTGGTGGCTCAACGTGGTCGATATATGACGACGAAATTTAGTACGTGTGAAAAAAAAGACCCTAGATTCGTCAAGTCTGGCTGTCAAAAAAAAAAAAATATAAGTATATAAAGTAGACCTCAACAAAAACTTCCAACGAAAATTGGTTTGGATGAGATGTAGTTAGCAGTTTTTGAGATATAGTACATTTTCAAAAACCGCAAATATAACTTTGCCATTCATACAAACACTATGAAAAACAAAGTTATTTTTATGGTTTGTGTATATTACTTACTAATCTCAGTATAATTATATCCGTAATCTATGCTTGCTACTACGGAACCATTCATGGGCGAGTCCAACTCGCACTTGGCCGGTTATTTTTAGTTCCAGGACAGTAGACCCGATTACCCGACTTACGTTTTTATCAGCAGTAATTTCTAAATTGCGAGGCTCAAAATCTTCTTTTACATAGTTGGCGTCGTATTCTGTGCAATACTCCGCTACTGGCTGAGATGTCTTTAGCTCTTCGATCACTTCGTCCAGCATTTGTTCCCAGAAGAAATCTGTGAGCATTCGCTTGCGGATACCTAAAATTAAGGGGCAATTTTTATATAAGCTATGAAAATGAATACTTGGAGGCATTGAGCTTAAACTGATGAATATTTAGGCTCTATTAAAACTAAATACCTTCCCCGTATTTTGATTGCTTGGGGACTTTATAGCAACGGCGCATCTCGCTTCCTTTATCAGGTGCTTCGCGTCCATCTTGAAGAATCCATGGTCGGCTGAAATTCTTCCCTTTACCATACGCAGATGGTTCAGGAGGAACCTTAGGATAAAGTTTGATTCGTTCTAAAGGTCTTATTTTCAATGTTTCTTCTTCAAATTCTGGTTCCGGAATATCAGCTTGAACACCAGCATCGGTGGCTGCTGGATTCATTTTAGTTAATTGTAATTAAATATTTTACGCGAAAAATACCTATATAATCAAAAGTGAAAGCGTGTAACGGTTGTTATGGATACGAAATACACAAAAGTACTCTATGGATACGAATAATAATTTTGTATTTTTGTTTTTGGCCTACAGCTGCAGCTGGGCGGTGACATCACTTTTGTTTTATCTATGGTGGAAAAAAACAAAAAGAAATCTATGGATTGGAACCAAACGTCAAATATTTCGAAATGTCAGTCAGCTGTTGATGAAAATCAGAAAAGATGTCTAGCTCGTTAGCCAGACCCCAAGATTTGCCCCCTCCGGGGGGCTACAGTCCGATACCTTATAAAAGGGTACCTGCAAAAACATTATTTAGCGGTAAGTAAAGCATTAGTTTCACCCTTTTTGCTTTGAAAACAAGACTTAAACCAGATTATGTAACTAACGATTCTAGGTTAGATTGGTTTGTTTTCTATACGCTTTCGTACCTTGTACTGCCTCTTAGAACTAACATCAACCTCTCCACATACTAAAATGATCAAAAATGTAAAGTAAAAAACTATATATTTGATGAAGCATTCATTGTCTCACAGTTTAGAAACATTCATGACCTCCACATAAAAACGATAGTATTTTTTATTACCTATCACTCAAACTAGTTGTAAGATAAATAAATAACAATAGCCGATTTTTGTCATTCCCCTTTCTGTCATAATTTTATTTTCAGGGTATACAATGTTTGCTGGCTATTTCGGCATCACAGCATTTGCAATGTACCTCTATGCAAAGAACTATAAGCAAATAACTAAAGACCAGATTGAGATGCGATCTTGCAAGATGGCAATATACCCCATGTTATTGGCAGAGAGAGACAGGGCATACTTGAAGCAGCTCCGTAAGAACCGTGATGCTGAGTGTGAGCTCATGAAGGATGTGCCCGGATGGGAGGTAACATGTTGTTTTAATTTGTAACAACCTAATATTTTAATGGAAAAGTTAGTTTTTTTATTATGCTTTCACAGTATTGTTATATAAAGCGCTAGACTGATTTTGATTGATTATTTTGGTAAAGAGGTAAATATTTAATAAAACCGACCAAGTGCGTGTCGGGCCACTCACAGTGTAGGGTTCAGTAGTTGCCCATCAAAATACTTATGCGAACTAACTAAACTGATTCGCTGAATTTTTTTTTATTTAATTTACGTACATTAACATTTATTAGGTACCTAAGTGATTCAGTAGCCAACTCATAACATCTAAAAACGGGCCCACATAGGATGATGGTAACTGTAGAAGGAGTTATAAAAACCAACTTCACAGGTAAAGTTGGAAAAGATGTTGTCTATTTGAATACCACCGCGTGTAGAGGGAAGCGGCTGTAACAAAGATTTAAAACCAGCGTTACGTAATAATTCGAATACATCGCTTCAAGAATGATTTAAAATTTAAAGAGTTCCCACGATTTCTGCAGGATTCCATCAACAGATCCTGACTTGATGATCATGGGACCAATTGGAAGGTGTACTCTTTGAATCAAAAGAAGAATTTTCAAAATCGGTCCAGGCGTTTTTGAGAAATCGGGGAAAATACATTAAAAAAAAGATTATGACGAATTGAGAACCTCCTCCTTTTTTTGAAGTTAGTTAAAAATAGTTTACAATAAAAACCTACCTATCCCCAAAACATACCCACCTATTATAGCTGTAAAAATAAAGTTGACAAACTTACATTTGCAGTTGAAGAACATGTTCTCCGATACATTTTGTTTAGGAAAATATGTTATCCAAGTACGTTTTATAAGTTGGTCGACTATTACTCGCAAACATGTAAAGCCTACTTAGTCATGATAATTTTCTTTTAAGCTTCGTTATATAGACTACTATTGTGAATTTTTTCACACCTCCAAAACATAACCGTTTAGCTGGTAGAGGCGGGACACTCGAGTCGAGCAAAAATTAGCACTTTAAAGCTTAATATTTCACAAACGAATCTTTTTATCAAAAAATTGTTAATGGAAACTATCAATATTTTTTAAAGACCTATTTAATGATCGGGCACGCCGCAATCGCGGCGGTAAGACCCCTCTTTGAGGAGTGGCTGGATAGGCGTCACGGCGTCCTGACCTACCGCATGACGCAGGTCCTCACCGGACACAGAAGTTTCGGGAGGTACCTGTGTCTGAGGAGAAAGGAGGAAACGACTGGGTGTCACCACTTCGAAGATCGCCCGGAGGACACAGTAGAGCATACGGTGCAAGACTGCCCCGCTTGGGCAGAGCAACGACGTGTCCTCACGGCGGCGATATATAGGCGAAGACCTCTCGTGCCCGGCATTGGTCGCGGCCATGCTGCGGGGCGAGACGGAGTGGGAAGCGGTCGCCTCCTTCTGCGAAGCAGTTATGCTCGCGAAGGAGGAGGCGGGCCGCGTGAGGGAGAGGACAATGTTCTCCCTCTGCCCCACCCGCGGTGGTGGACGCCCACGGCGACGGACGTCGCAAGACGATCTCCGGCCACCGTAGGCGCGGGCATGCGGGCGGCGAGTAAAGGGCAACTCGCTGCCCGACCATGGATCATGCCCGGGCCGACGGCGCGTTGTGTTCCACGCGCGCCTCAAAGAGCTTCAGCAAGATGAAGGGACGCCCCTCCAGAGGGCGGAGGGCCAAAGCCTGCCGGGGTCGCGGGACTTATCTCATTACCGTGACCCCGGAACTTAAAGGCTACCGAAGGACACCGTGGATTTTAGTCAGTACAAGTCTGACAGTCCCTCCCGCCCTGCCCGGGGTGGGAGGACTCATTTGATGATTTTACCACGCTAAAAAAAAGGCCTATTTAATGATACCCCACACTAAGGGGTACGCGAGAAAAAAAAACTTCCCCACTTTACATGTACAGGAGGTACCCTAAAAAAATATCTTACGAGATTTTATTTTACCACTTTTTCGGCGCAACAAATCCGTATATTTACACCAAATTACAGCTTTCCAGTACTGGGCGTCTCTGAGCTAAGCTGCGGACAGACGGACGGACGGCCATGGCGAAACTATAAGGGTTCCTTGTTGACTACGGAACCCTAAAAATGCGGGGACTTTTGATTATGTCCACCTCCTAACTATTCTAAACAAAGTTACGTAGTCAAAAATTGTGTTCCAAGAATTTCCCTCTATAGCTGGTTTTGAGCATTCGTTGACTGGGCTAATGATACTAATCCTTATTTGCAACAATTTTAACTCTGACAACATGGGGTCCAAACTGACTGGAGATATCAAACTTTTATTTTACGAAGTTTTAAGAAAACTTCACTTAACACTTAATTTCCCAAGATATGTTATGATTAGACTAAAAACAAACTTGTATTCACTAGGTTCAGTTGTTCATAGAAAATTTTGAATTCAAAGGGGTGACCGCCGTAATTTTTAACAATAAGCACTTAATGAAGGAGATTTTTAAGATTTTAACATTTTAAGATTTTTCGAAAAATCTTAAAAGTTTGATAACTCCAAAACCAGTCAGTTGGGACCCCTGTTGCCGCAGTTAAAATTGTTGCAAATAAGGTCTCGTATTAAATATTCAAGTAGTAGTCTTTCAAGGAATGCACCGAATTACAAATCACCCTGTATAGCCAGATCAAGTACACTGACTGACTGCTCCTATTATGGCTTATCCTTTATTGTTGGTTGTTCTTGTTACGGATGAAGGTGAAGTATATTAAATAGTAGAATAGATTAGATTAGAATAACCGTGGAGTTTCTTGCCGGTTCTTCTCCATGAATCGACCAACCCGAACCGAGCACCTGTTGTCGACGTTTTATAAGTGCCCTCATGGGCCTATTTGAATAAAAACATTTGATTCAGATTTAGAATCTTTTTAAAGCAAGATAGTTTCTTTAGTTTTAGACTCCAAATGGAAATATTCACGTGAAATTCTTTCACATTTTTTGTAAGGGCTTTTTATAATTATATTTATGGTATAAAGCTGAAGAGTTTATTTGTTTGAATGTGCTAATCCTCAGGAACTACTGGTTAAAACTGATAATTTATTTTGGTGTGGGATAGTCCATTATCGAGGAAGGCTTAATATTTTTAGGAGTGAAATTGCAGGGAACAGCTTGTAGGGCATTTTTAAAAAGATGTAAAAAGTTGCCTTATACTAGGAATTTCTCCTGTGATGTGGGTGTGATTACAAACATTTTAAGTCACATACGCAATCAGCGAGACAGAAAAACTACTTGCAGATCATAAAAATATTTGTTGCGTGTGGGGATCGATCGAACCCGCGACACGTTGCGCAGCAATCGATCGCCAGCCACTGCACCAACCTTGCCGTCAAATTATTGTGCGGGATATTCTTTTTGAAACTGATAGCGGTACAGATTAACCGGCTTGTAGTACGTAGTAGATATCCTATTCTGTCGCGCCTCCTACCTCGTCGTAGCGTCATACCTGTTCTCCTAATACGAATGGAGATAAAACTCTAATATATTAACCATAATTC